>OZ008367.1:30221146-30920438 GCA_963931995.1 Phaonia tiefii
TTTTTCCCGAGCATGCTAAATAAATTTTTTTTATATATTTGCTATCTTAAGTTTTAATCTGATGATCAGATGAGTGGGATGTTTCTTGAACTTCTAAACCACCAGCTCAAAATTTGTAACTAGTAATATCTGCTTCTCCATGCATTAACAAAGCGTAATTTACATACAGAACACCGGATCTAATCAACTTTTTTCTTTTGTTTAAAAATTGAGAAGCAGGAGGAAATAAAACAAGTAGAAGATCAAAGTTAATCATAGAAATAATTTTCACAATTAAAAGCGGTTGTTGTAATTTTCAAATATTTAATAGGGTGTACGAAAAATGGCCCAAAGAAAAATGGCCCACAAAAAAAAAATGAAAAAACACCCAACATTTTTTCACACATTTTTGGGCCATATTTCATAAGAAAGATCGCCCACAAAAATGGGTTATAATATCAACATTTTTGGGCTATTTTTCATTTTTGTTTTTTTTGGGCCATTTTTCATTATGAAAAATTACCCCAAACCTAAAACGAAAAATGACCCCAATATTTTGTATTACCTACAACAACACAAGTTTGGGCCTTTTACTTACGTGTTGTTGTGGGTAGTACAAAATATTGGGGTCATTTTTCATTTTGGGTTTGGGGTAATTTTTCACTGGGGCCACATTTCATGGAGCCTACAACAATTTTTGGGCGATTTTTAATTTTTTTTTTGGGTGATTTTTCGTTATTTTTTGGGCGAAGTTTCGTTTTTATTTTTGGGACATTTTTCATTTTTTGGCCTATTTATTTTTTTGAGCGATTTTTCATTTATTTTTGTCGACCATTTTTCTTTGGGCCATTTTTCATGTCGCCATTTAGTATGTGGCTTTTGCAGTATTTGCTAGTAAGGTCATTGATAAATCATATCTGGTTTTAATATTTTCTTGAATTGTGACATCAAAAACTATTTACATACAAAGTAACTTCCAAGTCAAGTAAAATGATAGTGAATGGAATACACCCATTTACGCTTATGCTGCTGAATATGTTTTCTTAACCCTGCTGTTAGATTAGGACCATTTGGTCCAAATTTTTTCTGTTTTCCCTTGTAACTTTGGAACGGTGATATATACTGACTAAATTTTTCTGCTAATGGGGTCTTTTAATAAAACAATGTTATGTGCGAAAATTAAATTTTCTAACTTTATTCAGGACTGAGAAAAATACAAAATGACGAATCTTAGGTTAGAGGACCATTTGGTCAATAGTACATTTTTTCATTACCAAGCGAATGTAAATTCATGTCAAATATTTAGAAGATGTGTTTGATATGTCAAATACTTGCTTTAGAAATTATTGAACCAAAATAGTTACAAAGGATAAGATAAAATTATTATTTTGGATGAAAATTCCAGTATGGACCAAATGGTCCCTCAACCTAAGATTCGTAAATTTTTTCATTACCAAGCGAATGTAAATTCATGTCAAATATTTAGAAGATGTTTTTGATATGTTAGCGGATGTTTTTGATATGTCAAATACTTGCTTTAGAAATTTTTGAACCAAAATAGTTACAAAGAATAAGATAAAATTATTATTTTGGATGAAAATTGCAGTATGGACCAAATGGTCCCTCAATCTAAGATTCGTAAGTTTTTTCTAATCTAACAGCAGGGTTAAGAAATTCCAGTAAAACCTTTCAATTCTTTTATTTTCGATTTGTTTATCGAACGAATATTTGATATCATTGAAATCTTCCATTGTGGTACATTAGCAATGTATTAGTTGTTAGTGACTATTTGTGTAAATACTTGAGTGTACCAAAAACACAAAAAGGGAGGGGGAAAAGTTCATGGAAGAACTTTTAATAAATACTTTCTTTGTTTCGATAGCTAAGAAATGACATATGAAGTCATTTATGTTTATTCTTGAAAACATGTGCTTTACATAGAGAAAACATTTACTTATAATTTCCATATCTACATCATTATTGGGTTTCTAAGGACCCAAAGTTACAAGGATAACCAATTTTTAAAAATCAGTTATGAAACTCGTAATTAATAGAGCATAACTCCTTCCTGTCAAACGCGTCAAAGAAATCTTGCATCATTTTGTAGCCCGAACCCTCCTTTACGACACTATACCGCATTATATATCCGCTAGGTTCCGCTCGTGTGAACCAGAATATTTTTTCTGAGGAAAATGTATGGGTTAAATTTATGAATACAAAGAATTTGCGAAATTAATTTTTTTTCTATTTCCAGATTTAGTTTCTGTCATAAAGGAATGCTTACTTTCACAAACTTTTATAAGTGCCACTTGAAGTTCAGCAGAAATAAAATTGCAATATCTTCTGCAACATATTTCAGAACCATTGTTAAATACGTTTGATAATCATATTTGAAAAAAATTGGAAATAGCCGCCTGACTTTAATTTGTAAATGGGGAAGTGATGGATCTTCTCCTCAAACAATATAAAAAACTAGCTGACCCGGCAGACTTCGTCCTGCCTGCAAAAGTTAGCGGATAGTAATACTATTTCCTTCCTTCTTTTTTTAAAAGATAAAGATATTTCAACGAAAGCGTTTCATTGGTTGTGTGACTTTATTTAAAAGTTATATAACTGAGTAACATCAGTCAAACACGCTTGCATTAATCACTAAAATTTCAGAATTACAATGCTGCCTTTCCGCATTTGGATATAAGAGAAAGGAGAAAGAATATACTCAGTCATAACGTAGCATTATACTGGAGAAAGAATTTTGAAAATCGGAGTAGTTTAGAAGATCCGTCAAGGGGGAGACTTTTCCCCTTTTTACCCCCCCGGTAGGATTGCCTATAGCACGCAGTGACGACGTATCATTCTACTGGTTTTGAAATTCGGATGAGTAGTTTAGAAGATCCGTCAAGGGGGAGACTTTTCCCCTGTTTGCCTCTCCCGGTAGGATTGCCTATAGCACTCAGTGATAACGTAGCATTACACTGGAGAAAGAATTTTGAAAATCGTATGAGTAGTTTAGAAGATCTGTCAAGGGGGAGACTTTTCCCCTTTTGACCCCTCCCGGTAGGATTGCCTATAGCACTCAGTGATGACGTAGCATTCTACTGGTGAAAGAATTTTGAAAATCGTATGAGCAGTTTAGAAGATCCGTCAAGGGTGAGACTTTTCCCATTTTACCCCACACGGTAGGATTGCCTATAGCACTCAGTGATAACGTAGCATTATACCGGTCAAGGGGGAGACTTTTCCCCTTTTTACCCCTCCCGGTGGGATTGCCTATAGCACTCAGTGATGACGTAGCATTCTACTGGTGAAAGAATTTTGAAAATCGGATGAGTAGTTTAGAAGATCCGTCAAGGGGGAGACTTTACCCCTTTTTGCCCCTCCCGATAGGATTACCTATAGCACTCATTGATAACGTAGCATTATACTGGTGAAAGAATTTTGAAAATCGGATGAGTAGTGTAGAAGATCCGTCAAGGGGGAGACTTTTCCCCTTTTTGCCCCTCCCGGTAGGATTCCCTACAGCACTCAGTGATAACGTAGTATTATACTGGAGAAAGAATGTTGAAAATCGGATGAGTCGTTTAGAAGACCCGTCAAGGGGGAGACTTTTCCCCTTTTTGCCCCTCCCAGTAGGATTGCCAATAGGACTCAGTGATAACGTAGCATTATATTGGAGAAAGAATTTTGAAAATCGGATGTGTAGTTCAGAAGATTCGTCAAGGGGGAGACTTTTCCCATTTTTGCCCCACCCGGTAGGATTGCCTGTAGCACTCAGTGATAACGTAGCATTATACTGGTGAAAGAATTTTGAAAATCGGATGAGTAGTGTAGAAGATCCGTCAAGGGGGAGACTTTTCCCCTTTTTGCCCCTCCCGGTAGGATTCCCTACAGTACTCAGTGATAACGTAGTATTATACTGGAGAAAGAATGTTGAAAATCGGATGAGTCGTTTAGAAGAGCCGTCAAGGGGGAGACTTTTCCCCTTTTTGCCCCTCCCAGTAGGATTGCCAATAGGACTCAGTGATAACGTAGCATTATATTGGAGAAAGAATTTTGAAAATCGGATGTGTAGTTCAGAAGATTCGTCAAGGGGGAGACTTTTCCCATTTTTGCCCCACCCGGTAGGATTGCCTGTAGCACTCAGTGATAACGTAGCATTATACTGGAGAAAGGATTTTGAAAATCGGATGAGTAGATAGATCTTAAGATTAGCTCCGTCATACAAACAAACAAAGTCACAAACATTTCTGCTTTATATATTATAGCTGACCCGGCAAACGTTGTTTTGCCTTCAAATTTTATTTCCATTGAAAGTGTGGTCGTTGTGGATCGATATTTCGAAGAAGAATGATAGTTGCGTTGCACCGACAAACCAAATTTTGTTGAAATACCTGCAAAAGGAGCAGAAGTAATGGATTTTTAATTTGTGATAGCTGGACCCGTTGCACTTCGTTGCAACCAACCAAAAAAAGAAATGAAATATTATAGACTTTTTTTATTAAATGAATGCATTGTATTTCAAAATTATTAATGGCAATCCAAAACATTTTGATAGACAATATTTTTCGTTTGCCCATTTGAAGCGAGCACAAACAAACAATTTGGAGTTCCAACTCTTGAGCAGGCCACGTATAGCTGGCCATGTGAAAAGCACGGCTCCTCCAAATTTAATCCGCATATTTGAAGCGTTTGCCCTTGCGCCTTATTAATGGACATGGCAAATGATAGACGCACTGGGAAGACCAATGCTTTCATATTACTTCGAAGTAAAGAATTAAGAAGAAATTGAAGTGCAATTTTAAGAATATATGTTTAAAGTGAGCATTTGTTACATATCAGATGCAATAGTAATAACGAAAAAATTGGATTTACTTAAATTGAAGTAATCTTTCGTGTAGAGAATACCTTAAAAGTGCTATGTAATAGAATAGACTTGTAATAGAAGTTAAATGTTACCAGATTGAAATTTGCCATAAATGTTGTTGATTTGATTTGTGGAAAAATCGTAATTTCTTAAGACAAAAGCGCTACAACGCGATTAGCATTTTTTGGCAACTAAAAATGTAAAAATAAGTATAAAAACGTCAAAGCATGTTGTATAAAATCGTCAAAATTGACAAAATTAAAAAACGTCAAAAAATCGCCAAAATGCAATTCTGCCGAATCACGTTTTTCAGGAATTTTCCGAGTTTTCCACTAAGAGTTTTCTATTTTGGAATTCGAAAAGCTACACCGGAACAATTGCACACAAAATTCCATACTAAAAATTAATTTTCGATTTTTCCAATTTCCCGGCTTTTCCGTACGGTTTTCCCAAAATTTTCTTTCGTATTAACATTCTCCTGGCAATTACGAACAACTGAAAAAAAATTTGAGCCCAATCGGCCCAGGCGTTCTCGAGTTATGGAGTGACAATAAAATGTACACTTCTTTTTATATATATAGATATACCGAATAAATATAAACAAGCTAATTTAATGTAGACCACGCCGAAGCTGCTGGCAATTTTATTAGCTGTGTGAATGGTGTTGCTTTTCATGCAACAATAAAAATCACGTATGGTCACTTTCTCACTGAAAAACATCGGTTTGCTCAATTACATAAATATTTTTTTAGAATTCAGTTCTAGCGTCTCTTGAACATAGGAAGACGGGATTTTCAAAATAGTCACCGTTCATTTTGGGGGCAGTATATTTGATGACTCCGGGCGACACATGAGTTATTATCCATAAAAAGTTTATGAAATGGTTGCCACTTGAAATTAGTATAAAGCTATAGCTTTGGATCAATACAGACGAACATTAAATCCACGCCATCTTCAGTATCCTATATTATATGGATCTTTAGTTGTGATTTAAATGTTCCGTCATGCTCAGGTTATATAGCATTTCCCCCCTTATGTTCCTTACCTTATTATTGCATACAATAAAGTTATACAATTTAGCATTTTAATACGTTGAAGATTAGATACGTAGATTGAAATATTTAGACTTTGGCATTGTTTAATGTTTTCTGGGTCAAAAAGTGGCACACAACCATTATGAGTCAGATTACCGAGCGCGACATTTGGAAAACAATAAACACACACATAACTGTATACAGTCGCATTCATGTAAGAGTATTGACAAACACATACTTTTAAAACATTTTCATTCACTTAAACATAAAACATTACAGAAACCTTGAACATACGCACCGGCATACAAATTGACGCAATCTTTAGAAAAGGCTACAGACACTTTTTTACATACTCGTTTAGTAGCGCGCACACATAAATAAAGGATATGCCAAGGACCCACTGGCATACGCGAAATAAATACTCTAAAGTCATGTATTTAGAAACAGAAACGTTGACGATTTTATTGTTAAATTAGTAGGTGATGGTCGTAGTCCTGATGGTGTTTAGGTGATTTTTTTTTCAAATGATTTTTTTTACATGTGATAGTGAAAGTTTATAGAAATGAATGTAGGAAAGAAAACATGAATTAACAATATAGATCAATCTGAACACAGCTTAGATTTCGGTAGTTTATTGGGATATAAATGGCAAGATTTTCCACCGACAAACCCCGAAATACCACTTTAAAATTTATATATACTGATTTAAAAGGTCACTATGCAAAGAATTGGGGAGATAACTCCACGTTAGCTATTCCACAATGGTCCAATTTCTGCTAGCGTGTTCTGATGACTTAGACAGCATTGGGCGAAATTTGGGAGAAGTTACTGCAGTATATTCGAGAATTGAAAGGAATCAGCAAAAGTGGATTTAGCAGTAGACGAGGGCTAGGCAAGAGTAATGGTTTCGACAAACAGAACATCCAACCGATTGAACGTTGATAACTGTTACAATTTCGAGGTCGTGGAGGCATTCATTTACCTCAGATACGCCTTAAACACATCACTGGCGTAAACAGATCACATACACAGAAACAGAGCATTGAATCACGATAATGAATTTAATCATACAGCATTTTCTTTGCTGTATACACCATTTTCACGATCTTCAGACGGCAATTTGAAGTCTGGTTCAGGTATATTTGTCCCGACTTTTCAGGTATATTTCAATGTAGTCGTTTTAAATCAAAAACGGCGGCGTCTGAAGCGAGTCCTCAGGAACATGCACGAAGATTTCATATTACCGGATTCTTTTCTCCTTCTTTTCAGATTCACGGTTGTCGCGGCGTAGGTGGAACATGAAATAAGGTTTGGAAGAAAATTTACCAAAAAAAACCATGCACGTATGAATTTCAGTCGATGTTAGCCAATGAGATAAGGAGTATATATATATATATATATATATATATATATATATATGGTTTCCCGTTACATCCGATGAAGGGATTAGGGAGGGCTTCTCACAACCAGTGAACTGTGCGCGTTCTAGTTTTACACTCACTAATTGGGACCTACAGTTTTAGACCGGTTCCGAACGGTATTTTGAGAAGCTTTTTCATGGCTAAATACTCGATAGTGTTGCCGTCACTACGCGAGGTAACCGTCGTCGAAAGAAATTTAAGGTGGTCAGAGTAGGGATCGAACCCA
Source organism: Phaonia tiefii (assembly GCA_963931995.1). Lineage (NCBI taxonomy): Eukaryota > Metazoa > Arthropoda > Insecta > Diptera > Muscidae > Phaonia > Phaonia tiefii. The sequence continues at coordinate 30,228,668 of OZ008367.1, forward strand.
GGTCCTCATGTACAAGAGTCGCGCACACTACCATTGCACCACCGACGGCCACAGAGAAGTACCAGCGGCTTAGTTGTTGCCGCCTGCACCGGTATTATCGTTGGTTATGCAAATATTAATAAAATCGAAGGCGGCGGCCCGCCACTGCGGCTCAACTCTCTGGACCGGTGAACTCATTATGTGATATCTTCGTACTTTTAGGATATCATCTCAAACATTTATTAATACTAGTGTATGACTTCTCTTTTATTATAACTTCTATTATAGTTTGTTACTGTTTTTTACGTGAGCTTACTATTTATTGGTTACATTTCTATTCTTTTCAAGTGGAATAACCACAATATTAATTTTTCATTGTCTTAAGAATAATATAAGGCAATCACAATGATTTAATACCGGCTCAAAAATCTGTATATTTTTTTTCTTTGGGATGCAAATATAACGTGTTTGTAGTTTGTGGCAAATATTGCATGCTTGTGTCCAAACACATTGTGTTTGCTACTCAATCTTAAATGACTAAAAAAATTAAAAACACCGTAATCCATTACATCCCATGAAGGGATTAGAGAGAGTTTCTCACAATCAGTGAGCTATTTGCATTCTAATTTTTCACACACCGATAGGGACCTACAGTTTTACACCGGTTCATAACGGTATTCTGAGAAGCTTGGTTATGGCTAGATAGTCGATAGTGTCGCCATCATCATCAATAATATCATCCCAATAACGTACGGACAAAACACATACTACAAACAGGTTCGTAGTGGAGAGTGAACCAAAATTTTGTTACAAATTCAGCTACAGAATCACCCATCATTATTCTAATGAAAAATATTACAAATATATACACTAGTAGGTGAAAAACAATAATCTAATGAAATTTAAAATTACACATAACTATTATAGACTAAAAATATAAATAGATTGTTAAATTTGAATCTTGAAATTTTAAGTTACAACGCTTTTGAAATTAGGGTGTGATATAAGAACAACTACATAGTATATATCGAAGTCATAATGGAATACAAACATTTAAACTACATCACCCCTGAATTGTTTTCTGACAAACTTTATTAAATGTATTCATTACTAAGTTCTCTCTTCGCAATTGCTTACCCATATTGTTAAACATTCGATAGAATGTGGAAAGACAGATGCCCCAAAAATACCAAACTATCAAACATATATGACAAGATCATTGCCATTTTCCATACCTAAATACATATAAGTAGCAGATTTATAATTTTAAACTAGGTAATTTCAATTTCTTTAGGTTTTAGTACCATTCGGGGGAGCCTTCAATAACATTTAACCTTCGGCGATTCTCAGGAATCTAGGAGTCGTTACAGAATCTAGGAGTCGACAGCTTAGTGACACGCCTAATTGGGAAGCTTCTGGTGGATAGATCCGTCAAAGCTGAATGGGGTGGTGTTACAATTGCTGGGAACGTTAGCAGGGGGACACCACAGGGGGGATTTCTGTGTCCACTATTATGGTTAGCTTCTGTCAATGAACTGCTTCTTGAATTGGACAGGGCCGAATGCCAGGACTTTGCCTATGCCGATGATATTGCTATCATCTGTACGGGTGGAAATTTCAATTTACTTAGCATTCGTACAACCAGGCTACTTAGTCTGATTTCGAATGGACCGCTAACAACGGACTATCACTTAACCCACTTGAAACCGAGCTTATCTTGTTCTCTCGGAAATGCAAAAACCCCCCCTTTGGACTGCCGTCAGTTAATGGGCTGCAATTACAGTTGACGAAAAAGGTCAAGTATCTGGGGATAATTCTCGACAGATAACTGTCTTGGAAACCGAATGTGGAGGAGAGGGTTAAAAAGGCGTCTGTGGCTCTGTAAAGGGGCGGCAACTGCTGTAAAGGGGCGGCAACTGTCTTGGAAACCGAATGTGGAGGAGATGGTGAAAAAGGCGTCTGTTGCTCGTTACTGCTGTAAAGGGGCGGCATCGTAGTTTGGTGGAGGTCCCTCCAAAAGAAATATATTCTGAATTCCTTGATGAAAATTCAAAACAATGGGCACGACATCAGGTACTGCACTAAGTGCTATCCTGACCATCTATACTCCTGATATCATGGCCGAATCGGCAATCGCTACATCCCTGGTGAGAATCAGAGATTGTGGCGTTTTGATATCGGGGCATTCCGGACACGCTGAATTACTACACCGGATCAACTTTATTCTCGTAAAAACGGACTACTGTATCCCCTACCTTCTACCAGCGACAAATCTAAGGACTTCCATTCCGAACAGGAATACCTGGGAAATGTCACTGGAAGGGGACACCAGAAGTATCAGATTTTTCACGGCTGGATCAAAGTTGGACGAGAAAGTAGGCTACGGGGTCCATTCACCGGACCTAAATGTAAATAACTCCTTCAAGCTGCCTGTTCACTGTAGTGTATTTCAGGCGGAAATTACCGCCATACTGGAGGTTGCTAAACTACTGTAAAGTAGTGTCACAACCCTTCGGAGAATATGTATCTACACAGACAGCCAGGCTGCGATAGAATCCTTGGAAGCCATGTTTGCTACGTCCCTGACGGTGAAGAATGCCACTCATCACTTAGGGTGATGGCAGAATATTTTGACATCAGTATCATCTGGGTACCGGCACACAGCGACATTCCAGGCAATTGCGCAGCGGATGCGTCGACTAGACAGGGCACTATGGCACAGGTTCTCCGGCAAAAGAAGATGTTATTATACCAATCTCTACCTGCCGTTTGCAGACCAGGCAGTGGGCCGATAATATGTTCACGGACAAGTGGAGACTCACTTCAGCTTGCAAACAAGCCAGGATCAGGCAGTGGACCGATAATATGTTCAAGGACAAGTGGAGACTTACTTCAGCTTGCAAACAAGCCAGTATCCTCTGGCCACAGGTGGACAGGAAGAGGATTAGGCAACTACTTAACTTGCCGAGAGGCAGGTTATCTACAATAATAGGAACACTTACGGGACATTGTCTGGCATTAAAACACGCCCTAATATTGGGACATAGAAACTCCACTCTCAGTAGATGCTGCATGGAAGAGGATAAGAAAACGACGAAACACCTTGCCCTGCTCTGGCAGAACTGAGAAGTAGGATATTCGGAACACATTTAGTTAGCACCATAGCCCTACATGATATTCCTGTAGGTCTTATAGACAAATTCATTGAAAGGGCAAATTGCCTAGACGACTAGTCAATAGTTGCTATTGAGGAAACTGCAGGTATCAAACTGTGCTTCTTAACCCTAAATGTGCTAGACAGCGTGCTGTCTTGCAGGCTTTTCCAACCAACCAACCAAGTACCATTAACTTGGTTTCATTTATTTCAACAAATCATTTTCTACGACAAACTGATTGCATGATATCATGTTACATCATTTCGCATATCCACATGTGTCAACCAAATTTATAGTAAATATACAAATCCAAGAGACATTTTACTTTTTAAATTTTTTTGTCGTCCTTTCATTGGTCATTTTCTTATCTATGTTTGCATTCAGTTTTCCGACAATAGTACAAATGATTCAGTCGAGTCAACCTTAGAATTTTAAAGATAAAAAACTGGGAAATATTGAAATCGAAACCAACAACTTAAATTAAAATCACTTAAGTATTTCATTTGCTCCCGAGTTTTGTAAACAATCTAAATGTCATGTAAGATGGGTAGTAACCTCATTTTTTGAATTCTTAATTGACGTTGTCAAATGGGTTTTGCGGTTTCTTCACATTGTTATGCAGATCAGGTCTGGCTACACAACGATAAATATCATTCAACTTTTAACCCTTGCAGTACTTGTAGTGATTTATTATATACATAAGCATAAGACATATAAATACAAGCACGTATAGACACGTATCACCTCAACTGTCATTAGAAACAATTTTGCGACATTTGTCGGTTTCTCAGTAGTAGATACAATATTTATTATACAGTTGTTTTTCACTTATAACCCCAATCATATTATGCCACTACCTATTGTGAGTTATTAGAAGAAATTCAGAACTCTCTCCTCATGTCTCTGTATAAGTATATAAGCTGTGCCGGTTAGAGGCCTTACAATACGAAACTACAAGTTAAAAAATAAATTATCAACTAACTTTTCCATATGGATATTGTTTTCCGGTACCCTTTGCCACAAGTCCTTGTGTACAATTTAAATTTATCCCATGTAAGGTCGAGACAAACAAATGGAGAAGTCATGCCTACGTATGTATCCTAGACTACTGACGAAACTGCACAGCAGAATAGGAAAACATATTTGAACTTTTGCAACTATCATACAATTTTCTACTTGTTTTTCTCGTATATCCAACATAATAGCTTTTAGTGGATTTTCTTTGTCTTCAACAATGTTTTTTTTTTTGTCATCTGGATGTGATTCCTTCATGTGTTCAATTTTCGTTTTACGTGATTCACGTATCTGCTACAGTTTTAAGGGATTTTCGTTGTTCCATTCCGTCTTTTGGTAGTGAAAGGCTGGTTGTCAAAGTGAATGATATTTTTACTGTGGCTGCAGCTGTCAGTCTCACGTATAAACAACGATATATTGTGGTATCAGTCTGACTAACAGACATACACATTCGCTCACCCTACCCTTAGTTCTCGAAGCAGCAATTATATTTAAATTTTATTACAATGAAAGCAGTCGTCAGTTGATTCAGTGACACGTAGAAACATGTACAATTTTGATGATATTTCAAAATTTTGTTCAACTTTAATCATACATATCTTTTTCCCAGTGAAGTTAGGTCGTTGGTATATTTACATAAAATAAAAAACAAAAGAATAAACTAAACGCAACTGGAAAAATCTCACATCCGCTTTTACTTTGTTGATTGACAAGGCAAAATTGAGTCGCATATACTTCTTAAACAAAAACTGTCTTTTCGATGCTTTGTGATTCAATCATATTTCAATGTAGGATATAGATATATAAGTATGAATAAAGCATAAACTACGACTGAAAATTTTACTTGGTTTTTAGGAGCGTAAATAAAATAAAAGTGCTTCAGGTATAAAAGGTTGATATTGAAATAAAAGATAGCAGTCGGCGCTGTTTGAGGTGTGTGCATAATATGACCATTATATAGTTCATAACAATATTACAAAAGAAATGGGAATTGTGTGCTTTGATTTAAAATTATATATACATGTAGCGTCTTTGTCTTTGGAGCCAACAAGGTTCAAAAATTACTCGCAACCTTTGAATACGCACCGACTCATTATACCCTCACCCATATGATGGGGATATATATCATTTAATATGGAAAAAAATTGTAACGCAACGAAGGAGCCATTCAACGCCCTTAGTATATTTGGACGAAATTTGTATTACGACATTTCTGTGGTCACAAACAATAAAAGCCTATCTCGAGTTAGGACAAAATTGGAAAACAATTTTGAGAAGTCATCGTGCTCAAATAAGTAACTCTTTTTTGTTAAGAAGTAAATACAAGGATTCGTTTCCTTGTTATCTGTAACACAGATATCACAAAATCTCGGAATCCTGGTTTCCAGTAAATATGTTAAACTTTAAACTGCCTCTCCCTGAAAAACTTTAGAATCGACTTAGACCATGACTATTATTTGTCAATATTGCGTTTGCGATTGATAATGTAAATACTTACTTAACTGGAGAAATGGGCGAAATTGTCACGCCCATTCGGGTACCTCCCACACACTGGGAGATAAAGCGAAGTGAAGTGAAAGTGAAATCTGGATATTCATCCGGGTTGTCAATCCGATAAATCGTGTGAAACACTTCCGACCTTAATGATATTACGTATAAGGCTTCACGTTATAAAACGCCAATCACCGATTAAAACAAGGTAATTTTTCCACGCCCATTTTGATGTCTCCCATACAAAAACAGACGACCAGCTTGTTCGGCAAGAGAAGTCCCGCAAAGCCGAACCAATCTTTATGAAAGTATATACTAGTCCATATGTAGTCAAACACCACTTTCCTGTAGAAAATGAGCGGGTGTGCCACACCCAGTCTGGTACCTCGCGTATGAAAGTTGGGCGTAATTCCGTATTGCCGACTCGATATCTCCTATAAATCATAACCGCTCTTAATAAAATTTGGTACAGATCAAAATTTTGGAAACAACTTTCCATGGCCATTTTTCTACCTCACATATAAGTCTTGTCAGCGAAATTGGTTGGTAGTCAAAAAAAATTCCTAAAACCTAACTATTATTATGTATTCAATAATATTCAGTGCAATGTCAATCTGCTATTTAATGTGGTCACTTTTGTGTATACGCGTTTCTACCAGAACTCCCACGATGACTAAGGGTGAGGTTATGAGTAAGTCGGTTCATCCGGCTGAAACTTTTGAGCTGGTTCTTACATCTGCTTTAATATTAGATGTAATATTGTTAAAATAACCAAAGCAATATTTAGCTTCTTGAAATAATTGTTTTTGTTTTATCATAATCAGAGCGACGACCACCTTTTGTTTGAATGCTGGGATACAACTGAATAAAAAGCAATATTTAGCTCACTGAAATATTTAATTTTGTTTTGTCATAAACAGAGCGACGATAAAAAGTATACAGAACTTAGGGCACTTTTTTCCGCTCTCATGTAGAGAGTCTGAGTAAAGGAGCATACACGCTCTTGTTCTCGTTATAGAATATTTCAATATAAATGCACCGTTTCGACAATGTTACTACATAAAACAATATAAAAAGCATAAAATGTTTCACATCACAATTATGAATGGACCAAGTGATGTCAAAAAGAGAACAATACCTTTTGAATCATTCGCCAGTCATTCGGAGTCATAAAATTCGTTCCATGAGTTCTCTATACTATTCAATACTCTTTGGCGCCAACGAGCTGTTTTTTTGTTCGCTGCCGCTACATCAATACCATCGTACTTATTTTCATGCAGAGACTATTGTTGTACAACAACGACGTATGAGATGCTAACGCTCTGTGTTGCTTGCATGTGTTCGCTTTGATAAATTGCCCTCCTGTGCCTTTAGACGCTAACAGCCATGCAGCGTATCGTAAAGAATTTTGAAACTTTGTATACACTGGGGGATAAAGTGAAGTCTCGCCGTAGTCAGATTCTAAATAACAATAATATTGAAGAAATTAAAGCAATAACATCCGTAATATGCCAAAATGTTTTGCAACTTATAGCTAAAAGCGCACACATTTGCGAAGCGGCGGGAGGCGGTGTTGTATTTCATACATAATTGTTATGAACCAAAGTTTCATGGAATATACTACTGTACCGTGTAAGATTTATTTAAAAAAAAAACATCGGCCTGGAACATAAATAGCTAACAACCATCGATGCAAAGGAAACTCAATTGCAATGAGAATCTTATACAATCCAAGTTTTCAAAAAAAAAATCGCCTACACAAATGCAGAAGAAATATTCGCAATACATTTTGTTACCCGAAATACAACAGAACACATAATACTTTACATTTTTAATTGTGAAATTTATAAACAAAAACTAAAATGGAAGTAAGCATAAATGAAACTAAGAATTTCCATGCCAGAAGAATTCTATTTACATTTCGGGTCCACCAATATGAAAAACACTCATTTGTCATTGGAAATCGTTTTATTGTTTTGCATAATATTCTCAGTGAAGATCAGTACACTTTTGCATGTGTTCAAACCAATTTTCGAAGCACATTTTTCCGATTGAGACGCCTCCAAAATATGGTTTTTGAACGCTTCAACAGCTGCTTCAGCTGTAACGGCAGCCAGATGAGGTCTGTACGGCAGGTGACCCATCAACTCGACGTGTTGAGTGTTCAAATAACCCATTGTTTCAGCTGATGTGTGAGAGCTCGCATTGTCCTGATCCAAAATATTCCGTCTTCTCTTGTTGATTTTCCTTATTTATTCGAACACTGTTGGCAAACAAGTGGTTGTAGGTCCTACTTTCGTACGTTTCACTGAAGGCATTGTGGCCAGATGACCTGTTATCGCGAAAAAAACCCGATCATTTGCTTTGATGTGCTTCTTCCACGAACAACTTTTGTTGAATTTAGCTTGTCTTGAAAGACCCATACGGTCGATTGCTGTTTTGTTTCGGGCTCATGTGCATATATCCAAGATTCGTCACCTGTGACAATGCTATACACTGCATTTGAGTTACCGCAACATTTCTTTGCCACAATCGACACGAGCCTTGTTTTGACTATTCGTCAAATTATGTGGGCTCCTACGTGAACAAATCTTTTTCACTGCCAAATGAACGTGCAATAACATATCGATACTTGTCATACTAATGCCCAAGGATATTTCAATTTCACGGTATGTCATATGTTGGTCTGGCTTTATCAGTTCACGCAGATCATCGTTGGTGTCCGGCAAAACGACCGAAGTTGGACGACCTTAACGAAATTCATCCTGTATCAAACGGCGTCCGAGACTGAACTCTTGGTGCCAATGATTTACAGTGGATTTTGATGGTGTTTCATCACCAACGCTAGAAACAACTTGATTGAGACGCTCTTATCTCGACAAGCCACGCCCAAAATCGGAAAAAAATCATCACACGAAAATGTTCATGGGTTAATTCCATTTTTTGACCGAGATGAGTTATTCAACACACTGTAAATACAACAAATAGTGCTCGTAAGTGAAAACGTTCTATAGACGTTTATGCTAAAAGGTTTCAAACTTTCCAGTGGATGTCCCAGTTTGCATACTAGTATAGCCAGGACCCAAGATACGCACAGGGAAAAGATTAGTTGGAAATCAATTCAGGCATTGGAAATTCCATGATAAAGTCTAAATTTTGATTGGAATTCGTAACTGTCAAACATCACAATTATTTGTCGACGTTATTGATAGATTAAAACTAGGTCTTACTAAATACAAGTTGCTACTACCGAACTTTAGTTGTATTAACCAATTTGAGTATTTCAAAAACCTCATTCATCTGAAATGGAAGATAAAACTAATAAAAAGTACAATATTAAAATTCGTGTTCGAATATTAGTCACTGTAACCATAATTTAGTTTCTGTTGCAAAAATTCTTCTTACAAAGTTATGTATTCGAATTTTCACAAGAGGCTTTGTTGTTCAAGAGAAACTAAGTATATTGGAATGTTACACGAACACTTTACAGAAAAACTAATAACGGGTTTTTCAACAGAGACGCTACAAAAGTAAATCGATAGGGACAGCAAACGACGCCATATTTTTTCCCGCTCTTTTGACATATCTCTTCAGTAAGGTTTGCCATTTCATCATGGAAAGATATACGAGCCAATAACGAGTCGAAATTATTAAAATTTACTACCGAAATTTGAAGCCAGTGTAAATTGAAGTGAAGTGAGACTTTTAAACATAATCGTTGAATATGACACCACTATTGACGTCTTCACAAACACATGCAAACATTTGTGGACACTTGGTTGGACACACTATTATTGCGGATGGCACAAATTAACTTAAACATACATACGATACCCATCCCCATTTTTTATCGAAAATATGAAAAATTTAGAAAGATTGTCTATATTTGTTTTTCGATTGGACGCTCCGTTTTCGATATGTACAAATTTTTTCATATTTGCGATAAAAACAAAATGGGCACGAAATACGAACCCTGATTATAAATAATAATAATTTTGTTTATATTTAAATATATAATAAATAACTTTAATAAAAAGCTATTATTTTTACTTTTTTTTCTATAAAATTCATAAGCATCATCAAATGGTTGTGAAAGCCATCAAATTCAAGTGCATAATTAGTTGAGCATACCAATATATTACTTGGTACAACCGAGTTAGTTTTTACATTTTTCGTTCACCCAACTAATTGAATATTCACCTCTACAGGATAATTTGATTGCTAGAAATAAAATTAAAACTCGAACTAAATATTTCAGTTCTTGCAACTAAAACTGAATTAGAAATCAATTGATATGCACAACATTTGGTGATACTGAACACAATTATTGGTAATCACAACTGAATAATGTGATAGTTCAAGGAACCGCCAAATTTTAGTTGGCTGTAAATATAGTTGTGACAACGAATCTATTCTCTGTGTGTATAAATAGCAACCCTCTAAACTGAAACAAAATAAATTTCATATTTTCCTTTTAATCCATCAAAAATTGAGACTTATCCGTGATATAGAAAATAATTTTACAGGCTACTTGATTTATTTCGGAAATGCACAAAATTTAATTTCAAATTGAACGCGTCAAACAGAAAACATTGTTTTGCAATTGAGGTTTTTCATTTTAAAATATATACTTTACATTGAAAAAAGTTGAATGCGGCGGTTTGAAATTTCCGTGACAATTTTAACTTTTTTCATAATTAATTAAAAACCAACACTGCTACTACCAACGAGAAGGCGGGGATAATGTAATCACCCTAATGGAAAAGCATATACCTTTTTTAGAAATGATGCCAAATGTCAATTCGGTTTTGACGTTTGTGAAGTCAACAAACGCAGAATAAAAATCGAAAAGCCATAAATCGGTTTACACCGCAAGAACGAGGAATAATTGTTTCCATTTTTATGCGCAACAATTCGTCGTCGGTTGAATTTCGTGGCAGATTTCCTGGCCGTCCGATATCAACTGCATAAACACTGTGGCGTTTGGAAACCCGCCCTAAAGACACTGGGACAGCACGAAATCTTCCCAAGACTGACCGGCTCCGGAGCAGACGTTCTGATAAGAATATCGCTTCTGTTTCCCAACTCTTGAAGCCCTTAAGGAGAATATTCGCCAAGAATGCGAGAACCTGTCGCCCGAACTTCTAGCAAGAATGATGGAAATTGAGATAATTGAGCCCGTATCAACTCTGGCGGCAGCCACTTGGCCGATATCATTTTCTCAGCATGATGGAATAAATTATAATAGATCAAGTGAACAAATTTCACTAGCAGAACCAAAGTATTTTTAAAAAAAATTACCGGAAAAATTGGGTGATTACTTTTGAACCCCCTTGTACCGGTTTTTCAACAGAGACGCTACAAAAGTAAATCGAAAGGGACAGCAAATGATACCATAGTTTTTCCCGCTCTTTTGACATTTCTCTTCAGTAAGGTTTGCCACTTCATCATGGAAAGATAAACGACCCAAAAACGAGTCGAAATTATTAAAATTTACTACCGAAATTTGGAGTCAGTGGCCTCAACTTTAAGAGCGCTACATTCGGATTTTCATCGGAAAATCATCTTCAGCGATGAGGCTCATTTCTGGCTGAATGGCTTCGTCAATAAGCAAAACATGCGTTACTGGTCAGACAGAAATCCAAACGTAATCCATGAGTCATCATTGCATCCCGAAAAAATTACGGTTTTGTGCGGTTTGTGGGCCGGCGGCGTCATTGGGCCGTTCAGCGTCTGGACTTCTGCAAGCGTGCTCGTGGTGGCCATCCAAAAGAAATCGACTTCCATACATAATGGCATCGAACGTACTTTCACAGGAATAAAGAATTTCACTGGTATCTAAAACCGGTTTTGTTCTATTTAAAAAAACTTTTGTAGCGCTCTTATTGAAAAACCCTTTACTATCGGTTGGTAGATTACTGACTACTGACCACTGAAATAGACTACCGTGTGAATTTCGACGAAAGTGGAAAAAATTTTATATCGTGGGCCCATCAGGAATTATTTTTCTGAGTTAAAAACCAGGTTTGAAACCAAGGAGACGCTTGAGAAATACCACGGGGACTCTATACAATAAATGTCAAAGGTGTGCCAATTTCGATTTCAAAAAGTGACGAAATCAGATCATTACGACAGAAATCGTCGATAAAAGCCAGCGAATTGTATTGGACGATTAGAGAATGTAAGTGCGTGAGATGGCTGAGTCTGTATGCATATCAGCTGAGTGGATACGTCACATGTTGCACGAATATTTGGACATGGAACGGCTATCAGCGCGATGGGTGTCGCGATTACTCGATTACCCTTCCAAGGGGTGATTGGGTATTTTTAACAGCAACCCGAAAAAGGTTTTTAAACCGATTCATAACCGACGACAAAATATGGATGCATCACAACACACCACGAACCAAGGAAAATGAAACGCAGTGAACTACTCCGAGTGAGCCTGTTCCAAATAATGCCAAGGTGGTCTGTCGGCCAAAAATCAGATAACAATCATAGCAACACATTTTTGGGGGTAAATTTTTTGGGGTCATTCACATGTATTACCTTGAAAAGGATGAATTGATTACCGGCGAATTTTGTTCGCAACTGTTGGCCACACTCGACATTGATATGCAGCAAAAACGAGCACAGTTGGAGAATAAGAAATCAATTATTTTAATTTGCAGTTGAAGACTCGCACTTCTCTGTCGAAACATTCTGAATGGGGTAATGATCTCCTTTTAATACTAGGAGCTTCGGCTTCTGATTCACATAAATAAAATCGGGATCTGCTTGTCTTAATTGTATTTCGTCGACCGCGAAAGGATTAGTAGTTTCGAATTTTTTGCAATGACCATATTTTCCGCTAGTTTTGAATTTTAATGGACTAGAAGTTTATACTACAAGCTTACAAGATTTGATTAATTGTTTTCTAAGTTAAAAATGCTTGGCTGGAAATTCGCTGGAATAATAGATAATTCAGGAACTCACTGACATGTATAGTTTCGAACTCCGTGACAAGTTCATTATCAGATGCCTACCCACTGTGCTTGAATTGGTACTATTGGATAGATCATCAACGGTTTCGTTCAACAGCCATGTTAAACAAATTTAGATATTTTTAGAATTTTTGTTAGAAAAAACTACAGGATGAAACAGTAATCCATGTAAATATATCCATTTTGTTTCTAATGAATTGTTGACTTTTTTCGAATATTTACCAACATTTAAGACTGTTGCCCACCTTGTCCTAAAAAGGCAAAACCTTTTCTAAAGGTAGGCATTTTTTGTTCCCCCACAAATGTTGGCAGCAATAGCGAAGGCCACCCTGAAAATGTCCTTGAATTGTAATTATATGCTTAGGAGTATTAAATATCTTTGTGTCTGGCTCCAGCATTTGCATGAAAACCTAGCTAGGGGTGGAGACGCATTTATGGGCAGAAGTAATTTAGTTTTTATATCTAACCGTGATAAGAGCATTTATTGTTTTTTTAGCTTTGACTATGTTTCGTCGTCCTCTCATTTATTTAATATCCCTTGCTCAAATTTTTTCTTTGTGTTTTTCATCTCGGGTTTTCTACCTCGTAAATTGTAAACAAAACACAGTAAAATGTTGATTGTGGTTTACGATTTTGACATTGAGTTTGACATTATGTTTGTAACATCTTTGGGTATTTATTGTGGATACCGATGGATAATAATTTAACTAGGATACGTTTCGAATAATCTTCAAGCAGATCACGAAATACAGGATAATTTGTTTGTATGCTCGTCAAGTACTGTAACGGGAACTCACTTAAAACGGGAATTGTTCCGATACATTTTATTGAGACTCATCTCATCTTATGTCTATGGTAACCACAATGGCTTACTAAATTTCGTTGTTCTTACAGGAGCAATGGATATCATTAAACCCTGTTAAAATTAAAACACCCGCAAGATTTGAAAGATCGCTATGTTTGGTAGACCGATCCAAAGTCAACTGCAGGCGAAATTAAAGGCTTTCCTCAGGCGTAGCGAAATAACTCCCACATGAAATAACTCCTACCAGAAAAATGAAATAAGTCCCAAAAAATGTCCATACAAAAGTGGGAGTTATTTCATATGAAACAACTCCCACTTTAGTCGGACTTATTTCGTTTTTTTTGGGAGTTATTTCATTTTTCCTGGTGGTTTCATTATGAAATAACGCGCAATGTTATGACACTGAAATAACTCCCAAAAAAAATTACCGTTTGTACAAGGCCCATATAACAAGTGCTGTAGGAGAAGTCTTGGGACTTATTTCACTTTGCTATTGGGGTTTTTTTCATTTTTTGTGGGACTTATTTCATTTTTTCGTTATTGGAAGTTATTTCATTTTTGGTGGGAATTATTTCGTTGGGAGTTATTTCATTGGAGTTATTTCATGGGGAGTTATTTCGCTACGCCCGTTCCTCATACCACAGATGTTTATATTTTTTTAGCGGCTGAGCAGCTGAGTACAGTGTTCCTCTATACTTACTACAGACGCAATCCTATAACAGCTTCAATACAATCAAAGTGAGTTCTGAGCCGCGTCTAGACAACTACTGAATTGATCAAAATACTCCAAATATCAATCACGTGGATAGGAACCACGGAAGACCTAGCTGAGTAAGATAATTAGATAATTAACAATCACATCATTTGTGAGGTCGAAACTGAAGTCTGTTCTGAAGTATGGAATCCATTTCAGGATAAATATCGCAATAGAGTTGAAAGAATTGAGAAAAAAATTATTAAGTTTGCTTTGTTTTCATTAAGTTTTTCAAATATAATGCCATCGTATGAATCTAGATGTAAACTGATACATTTATATACGCTTGCTAACCGTAGAGCTAAGAATTTTCTAATACTGGTGTATAAATTGTTATGTGGTCAAATTGACTGTCTTCTTAATCTAAATGGCTTCAATGTTCATATTACACATCTTAGATTTAAGGATTTTTTCAATATATCATTTCATAAAACAGATTATGCTAGGGCGGATCAATAAGTCCGTGACTTTTTGAATGAAACACAGTTTTTTTGCAAAAAAAAATTATTTTTCAATATCATCTCCTTTTAGCTCAATACAGTTAGTCCAATGTTTCTCCAATTTGTATATCCCTTCCAAAAAATAGGTCCATAAAATATGAATTTGTTTGATCAATAATTACATCGTTGGAGCTAAATCTCTTTCCACCGAGCCATTTCTATAGGTTTGGAAATAGAAAATAGTCACTGGGGGCTAAATCCGGTGAATATGCCGGATGAGGTACCAATTCGTAGCCTAATCCATGGAATTTTGCCATTGAGGCTAAACTCGGGTGCATTATCTTGTTCAAAAATAACTTTTTTCTTGGCCATATGGGGTCGTTTTTTTAAATCCTCCTTAAATCGGTCCAGTAAGTTGGCATAATATTCGCCGTTTATTGTTTTTCCCTTTTGAAGGTAATCTATGTGGATTATCCCGCGTGCATCCCAAAACACTGTTGCCATCACCTTATTGGCCGACAAACTTACCTTGACCTTCTTCGGCGCCGGTTCCACCGGAGAAACCCATTGTTTAGATCCATGATCCATGTGCAACTCTGGATCAAAAACTCTTTCGAATTGCGGTTAAACAACTCCAAACAATCCTTTGAAGTTGTCACACGATTACGTTTATGGTCAATTGAGAGCAAACGCGGCACCCATCTTGCACACAGCTTTCTTAAAGCCAACTTATCATTGAAAATCGAAATCACACTACCATATGAAAAGCCTATGGGATCAACAATCAATCTCACGCGCTCTTACTCTTCGATCGGCCAACACCATATCGTGGATTTCACGACATTTTTGGGAGTATTGACCTCAATTGGCCGTCCAGATTGTTCAGCGAAATCGATGGTGCAGAGTCCACGTGGTATTTATAAAGCTTTTTCTTGGTTTGATTGAGGATTTTTTTCTCGTAAAAAATAATATTTAATGAGCACTCGAAATTCACTTTTTTCCATTTTTAAAAAAATGCACGAGGTTGTATGATTTGAACAGCTGTTAAACGCAAAGTATATGATGGAACTTGCTCAAAATTTGACAATAGTCTATTAACACCTGGTACTTGATGGGACCAGTATTGCATTGAACATAACTAGGAGGGAAGTTCGAAAAATCACGGACTTATTTGAATTTAATATAATAATATGAAATACGATTTGGATTTTTCAATGCCTATTGGCAAATTTTGTAGTATTTTAAATTTAATTTGCACTTAGGTATAACAGTTACGTAAGATATTTTCTGGTCTGTAGACGATTGTATTCAAAACACGGCATAATAAATAAGTAACTAAATAAATGTTTTTTCGTCATGACATGCCACGTAGGCCAGGGTTAGTAGAAGAGTATTCTAAAATTGTGCAACGAATTTCAACATCATCAATCATTCCCTTTCCCATTCAACCCCTATTTCCTGTATTCAAACCTAAAGAATTGTGCCGGCGAAAAAAAGAGTTTGCTCCAATTATAATACAAAAGATTACTCTGAGGTCCACTACGCGATTAGTAAATAGCTGGGAACAAAAGTTTGGACAAAACGTTGACAACCCGCATTCAGCACCCATATAGTGTAGAGTACTAAACTGTTCTCCGTATACTATGGTATTTAATCCTTCTGAATACATACATTTTTCTATTCTGTTTTTATTGGGGTTTCGCTCATTTACCCTCTCATTGAATTTGAAAAATCAGTGTCGGCTTTAAAATAAAAAGTTTCCTAGAGGAAAAACTCAAATAAATATAATAAAAAGTATTTTTTCGTTGTTGTTGAAAAAGCTGAACTGATGTGCATTTAAGACAGCTGCTTTGGCTTTTTATACTTCTTACCGGTACAGTTTGTGGGACTGAACTGTGGGGGATTTGTAAAACAAAATATATGTAGTTCAGCCATTTAAAAACGGGTTGGTCGATTAAAATGATGGTCATCTTCAATGTGTATTGGCCCTAGAACCCCATAAACCCAAGCAGGACGACACAGAAAGCAGCAAAATTTTACCAGCTTGGACTAACCTAAAATTTTAATAATTACACTATGCAACAAAAAGAAAACAAAATTATCAACCATAAATGCAATCCAATTTTTTGACGTAGTTTAGCAGCCTTATTAAACCTAGTGAGATAACTTACGTCCCTGAGACGTATGACAAATAAACACTTATTTATTTCTTTGATTTTTAAAGGGAATACTGTTCGTTGGTTTTGCTGTTTAGAATTTGAGGGCTGTCATTTAGACAGGATTTTTTATAGAGCAAGACTTAATTTTATTAATTTGAAAAAAATTTTAGTTTAAAATATTGTGGAACATTTACTAATTAGACCTCAAACTAGCATACGTCTTTAAGACGTATGGTTATCTTTTATGTATAAAAAAATAAGGTCTAGGGTTAAGAAAAACAACAACAACAATTTTTGTATGGTACAGTTTTTTTTTAAATTTTTTTTTTACAAATTTCTTGTTTTTCAAAATTCATCGATTTTCTGCAAATTTATCTTAAAAAAATGTCCATGAAAATACCTTTGAAATAAGTGAAAATATTTTAAATCAGAATGCTTGGTTAAGAACTTATTGAATTTAACATTTCAAATTTTGCATTTTTTTTTTTTTGCAAAAAATCAAATATTTTTCATTTTTATTTTATCATAAAAAAAAAAAAAAATAGATACATGTGACCTGGTCTACGAAAAGGCAGCTTACGTGCGAAAACTACTTTTCTGTGAAAAAGCTGTTAAAATTAAGCAACTCGTTTCGTCAGTTTCTCATTATCTCGTTAATTGTTCTCCGCGCCGTACGTCCAGTAAGTGTTGTTGTTGGTCCAGTAAGTGTTGTTGTTGGTCGGAATATTATTATAGTTCATCGTGTAAGTTGCTAGTGTGGAACATTTAAAAAAGTAACACTGAAGAAGTGACGTTTACTGTTTCTGTTGATTATCGTCTTCGCATTTCGCATGAAATGAAACATGAGTGTTGATGAGGAGTTCAGTGCCGTATACGGACAATATTTCCATGAAAAGGATGATGAAAATGATGATGAAAACTATGAAAACTACTGTATAATCATGTCTTTATAGCTTATAATTCAATGTATATATATATCTATATATATATCTATTTTTTTTTATTTTCTATGATAAAATAAAAATGAAAAATATTTTATTTTTGGCAAAAAAAAAAAACAAAATTTGAAAATTTAAATTCAATAAGTGCTCAACCAAGATTTGAAATAATTTCACTCATTTCGAAGACAGTTTTTTAAGATAAATTTCCAGAAAATCGAAGAAGGGAATCCTTACAAAATTCAATTAAAAAGCAAGAAATTTAAAAGAAAAAATTTAAAAAAACAAAATGTACAATTCAAAAATTTTTTTTGTTGTTTTTCTTACCTTTATGTCAACGGCAACATTCCTGGGTATGTTTTGCGGATCGGATCGACTTGAAATTTCCTGATATCCTAGCCAAAATTGTTTTACGCAATAGCCCGAAGTTTGGCTAGGATTTGATCACCCGTTTGGAAATTCCAAGAAGCCCTTTTACAAAGTTGCACCCTTACGTCAACAGCATACACACCTGGGTATGTATAGTAAAACGCCTGCAAATATGATGATATAATTGAAAAGTATATTTTATTTTGGGTTAATTTTTGTAAATAGTATATTTTTATTATATAATTATTATATAATTATTAATCTTACAGTTTGTGGTTGTATCGAAGACCAAACATTACCATCTCTGCCAGTAAAACATCCGCCAGTTGCAATTGATGGATCTTCAAGTTCTTCATCAGAATCATTGTCGTCCTCTGGATCATATTCCGGTAACGTGGCTTCTTCACAGTCTGAGTCATCACCACCAATATAACCTTCACATTCACCTAAGCCTCGTCACCAACTATTGAATCGTGGTCACTTATTTCTTCCTGGCTCTCTTCAAGCGTTTGGCGAATATATGCTTGCTGTTCTTCGTACGAAATTGCGCTTAGTTCTCGTGGAGTAAGACATTCGTCATCTGCCATTTTACTTTTATTTTTTTTTTTATTTCCACAGAATAAACAGAAACGTCTTTTCACTTCGAGTCACAAATGTATACTAAATTTGCTGACGAAACTACAAAGAATGAATTTTCTGCATCAATACATGTCTACATCATATACAAGGTGGCGCAAAAGTAAACTTCCGATGTTTTTTGGCTGTAATTTAAAAAAAAAATGAAAAACTTTGATTCTTCTTGTGGATTATTTTTATTTGGTCTTTTAATTTTTTTACATCAAGTCGAGAATATGATGTCACGTAAATGGCCGCCGCCACAGTTGATTGTCATTTGAGCCCTTTTTATCGCATTTTCCATCACTTTGGCCAAAACTTCCGGCGATGGGTCCTCACATTCTTGACGGATATTGTCTTTAAGAGCTGAAAGAGTCTGAGGCTTGTTGACATAAACCCCCGACTTCAAAAAGCCCCACAAAAAGAAGTCTGGAGCGGTCAAATCAGGCGATCTTGCTGGCCAGTGCAAATCGACAAAACGGGAGATTAGGCGCCCGGGAAATGCATCCTTCAGCATATCGGTTGTGGCACGTGCAGTGTGTGCCGTTGCACCGTCCTGTTGGAACCACATGTTTTCCAATCCCAATTCATCAAGTTGCGGCAAAAAGAACTCGTTGATCATTACTCTGTAGCGTGGCACGTCGTCTGGTCGATGTCGACGGCTCTTCGATGACATCCTCGGCTACAGCAGCAATATTCTCTGCAGAACGGCAAGTCCGGGGTCTGCCACGTCAGGCAGCATCTCGTGTTGTGCCAGTCTCTTCGAGGCGAGCGGCTAATTGTCGCAGTGTTTCACCAGTAGGCGTTGGACGGCCAGGAAATCTGCGACGAAATTCACGTTGTGCCAAAGTCACCGACCGATTATTGGTCAAATAAATAGTCAGCAATATTCCGCGTTCTGGAGCAGTGTAGCGTAACATTGTTTATTAACGTGTATTTCGCATGTGTTTACTGCACAAATGTCAAAACAGAACTGACATTAGGGGCCAATCGCAAAATTAGGAGGAGGATTAGATTTGCGCCACCTTGTACATGCTTCTACGTGTGTCTACCTATACATCCACATTCTCCAAAAAAC
Source organism: Phaonia tiefii (assembly GCA_963931995.1). Taxonomy (NCBI): domain Eukaryota; kingdom Metazoa; phylum Arthropoda; class Insecta; order Diptera; family Muscidae; genus Phaonia; species Phaonia tiefii. The sequence continues at coordinate 30,248,448 of OZ008367.1, forward strand.
GATGACTAAATTGAACGGTAAAACTGGTGTTGAACCTTTTGTCTCTTTCTAACAAAATAAAAAAAAAATTCAGAAATTCCAAGAAACGAGTTAGATATGCTAACGGCATACCATTTCCCATAAAAAAACTATGTACATACCCAGGTATGTTTCTGTTGCAAGGGCGAAACTGGTAAAACTGGTTTTGAACCTTTGGTCTCTTTCTCACAAAATCAAAATAATTCAGAAATTCCAAGAAACGAGTTAGATATGCTAAGGGCATGCCATTTCCCAAACAAAACGTATGTACATACCCAGGTATGTTGCTGTTGACGTGCGTAAAGAAGATATGCTGTTGACATAAAGGTTAATAAGGCTGCTAAACCACGTCAAAAAATTGGGTTGGCATTTCTGGTTGAAAAGTCATGTTGTATAGAGTTATTAATGGTGGGATTTTGATTTGACTACAATTATATTTTTTTCAATGTTTGTAATTTCCTGACAAAAAGTACGTGCCCTAATTAAGCCTGCAGTACACGGAATGTAAAAAGCCAAATGCACATGTGACATGTAAATTTTATAAATGAATCGTAGTGGATACTTGCGGTATAATTTTGATAGTACACGAAATTTATTTTTGTCCCAAAATCCAAACGTGGTACATGTGGCCGAAGCAAACACATTTGTAAAGGTAGCACATGTGTAAACAAGTGAATGGGTACATGTATGTTACTAGTACACGGCATGTAGCATATGACGCATTTCAGGTGTGAGCATTTGCATATGGATGTGGTTTTCCAGTACGTACTCGTCATGCTGCCAGTCATATTATAGACATCACTATATTCTGTCGCTGTGATTTGATTGGAAAAAAATTATTAGAAGTTGATTGATCTATCTTCTAATATCTAATTCTAATTCTCATACCCCTTAATGATAACGGTGACCCAGGCGGTTCCACCCCATCTTTTAAAAAATCGCTGTGACGGCTTTTCCTATATACCGATTGTTATGAACATTTCACAATGTGGTACTGATGACCTGCTGATATTCCTTGGCTATACTTGGTAGTGATTACATAAAAGGGCGTGGCACCGCCTATTCAATTTGATTTTTAAAATGGCTTTGACTCATGAACTATCAGCGGTATGAAGATAAGATTTGGTGTATATATGTTGTTGGTACATTATGATTTACAGGCAGGCAGGAAGTGGGATATGCCACGCGGCTTTTAAAGGGAACCGTTATAGCTGTCATAATAGTCTGATCGTCCGGAAAATATCACAATATGTTACAGTTGGCCTACATATAGGAGCAGGCTATTTGGAAACAAGTAGCCAAAAAGAGCCGAGGCGCCGCCAAACACACGTCAATATTTGACTATTACATATACTATATCAAACAATTGTCCGTAAACCAAGCACTTGAGAACATATTGCAATGTATCTCAAAATATATATGGCTGATTCGATTTAAGTGTTTTTTTTTAAGTTCAATGCTTCTATCTTTAAAAAAAATATATGAATCAAATCGGCCATATATCTTTTGAGATACATTGAAATATAATCCCAACTGTCTGGAATACGAAGAGTTGTTTGATACAGTGTAGGAATGTGAGGAATGTGAATGTGAGGAATGTGAGCAACTTTACCCTACTACCCTCCAACGGCCAATCCGAAATTTTTGAACCCGCTGCCATTTCGCACCCTTGCATTTTCGGACATGGTCTTAGTGGACTTTTCTTCATGAAATGAGCCAGGGAATACGCTGGAGAAATTTGTCCGGAACTTCCTGAATTACCCTGTATGTTGCATATTCACGTGTACGTAAATCTTCCGACTAATACTTATTTGCACCAGATGGCAAAACTAGACATATTGCATATCCTGGAGCACTTGAATAAATACAAAAAAAATAAATATAACAAAATTGTGACTCATTAAAATTACAATTTAGGGGTAGCGTAGCGATAATGAGAAGTTTTTTAGACAAATCAGCACACGATCGAAATCTAAACAAATACTTCCAGCAAATAGTTATTTTACATTCCTCTTCCTAATATTCCACAAGGCTTCTCAAAAAGTTACTCGGAACCGTTGGGACACTGTAAATCCCAATCAGTGGGTGTAAAACCAGGAAGCCTGCAACTCACTGATTGTGAGGGGCTCTCCATTGTCATTTTGTGGGATGTAGTGGGGTAATATTTTTTTCATAATTATTTTCTTAACTTTTTTGTTGGTTAAAATTGTTGAATCATTTAAATATTCCTTTCAATATGTCACCCACTGTGTGCTGTATTTAAATTTATTCCAATTTAGGTTTATTTTTCGCATTGCTGTCTAGGAGATCAAAAACAATTATATTATTTCCTTTAGGGAGTTGGGTAGCCCCACAAATTGTTGGCTTCCACATGGCCAATAAGGTAGTACGCAAGACAGATAAAGCCAGAAAAGGTGAGTGGTAAATAATATGCATTTGAGCCTAGAAGATATTTTTGATTTAATATTTTTGGTTTCATTATTATTAAATCTTTTTTAAGCACTAACAATTTATTTACTCCCAAAGGTTATTAATAAGTTGCTTTGTGCAGAGATTCGCCAACAAATTTATATCTCCGTGGAGTGGAAAGGTGTTGTCGAAAATAAAGCGTATTTGTTCCCAAATCGAAGAACACCGGAAGAAATTTACTATAAAAGTATCATATTTTGCCGGTGTCAAGATACCCGGAAAACAAACTACAAAGTTATTTAAATTATTCACTTACGGCAACAGTTGTATCCTGTTAGGAATTTGACACACAATGGAAAACACCACAACCCCGGTCAATAAAATGAAAAACACCTCAACACCGGTCAATAAAGTGTGGAAAATTATTATTTTTGAAGAGCTTTACATTACTGATTAAAATTAAATTAAATTACGAGTATATATAGACATTCCCCTACACAGTTCGTAGTTTATACATCGCTCAAAGTGGCTGGTCTGACGATAAAAAAAAAATTTGAGTAATGTTCGCAATTGTAAACAGATATTATGAATTTTTACAGAGGGATCTTCAAGCATGTAGTCCCACAATCATTTATAAATCGTAACAAATTTACAAGAAAAACATTTATAACTGTACCCTACTTCGTCCTGCCTACAAAATTATTAATTCTAGCATTTCCCCTAAATGCACTTCATAATCTATTACCTCTCACTGTAATCTACTATATTCACAATTTGAAGTCAGTATGACATGGAAAGGAACTAATCATTAATGGCATTTATATTTACAATGGATTTAGGGCATTTTAAAGTGATATCCCTAAACCGAAAATCTAAGGTCCGGCATTAAATTATCTGCCCCGACGGCAGTGCCTATTTCATGTACAGATTTTCAGTATCCTATCTCGAAAGTCAACTTTTACCATGCCCTTCTGCCCATAATACTGAATACCTAATGCCCGGCTGTAAATTAATCTTCCCCGTCATCGGTACTATATGTCTGTATATTTCTCAAAATAACGGGGTTTTCAATAAGAGCGCTACAAAAGTTTTTTTAAATAAAACAAACCCGGTTTTAGATACCAATGGAATTCTTTATTCCTGTGAAAGTACGTTCGATGCCATTATGTATGGAACTCGATTCCTTTTGCATGGCCACCACGCGCACGCTTGCATAAGTCCAGACGCTGAAACCAATTTTCGACGGTTTTCAAGCAGAAATCGGCCGATACTGCTGCAATTTCACGTTCGATATTCGTACGAAGTTTATCAATCGTGGATGGCTTATTGGCAAAGACCATAGACTTGACGTAGCCCCACAGGAAATAATCTAACGGCGTCAAATCGCGGACCATTTCGTGAGATAACACGTTCACCAAACTTGGTTTCCAATAAATTGATTGTGGCATTCGCTGTGTGGCTTGTTGGGCCGTCCTGTTGGAACCACATGTCCTCCAAGTCCATATTATTCAATTGGGGCCAAAAATATTCGGTTATCATTGAACGGTAGCGATTCGCATTCACAGTAATGTGCCGGTCTTGATCATCACGAATGAAGTACGGCCCAATGACGCCGCCGGCCCATTAACCGCACCAAACCATAATTTTTTCGAGATGCAATGATGACTCATGGATTACGTGTGGATTGCTCTCTGACCAATAACGCATATTTTGCTTATTGACGAAGCCATTCAGCCAGAAATGAGCCTCATCGCTGATTGTTGAGGCCCCTTAAAGTTGGCCTCTTAAAGTTGCCGCCACTGACTCCAAATTTCGCTAGTTAATTTTAATAATTTCGCCTCGTTGTTGGCTCGTATATCTTTCCATGATGAAATGGCAAACCTTACTGAACAGTAATGTCAAAAGGGCCGGAAAAAATATGGCGTCGTTTGCTGTCCCTATCGATTTACTTTTGTAGCGTCTCTGTTAAAAACCCCTTTATGTGTGTATACAAATCAAAAAAATACCTATTCATAATCTTAAACAAAGTACCTTTTTTAAAAAAAAATAGATTATCTTAACCCTGCTGTTAGATTAGGACCATTTGGTCCAAATTTTTTCTGTTTTCCCTTGTAACTTTGGAACGGTGATATATACTGACTAAATTTTTCTGCTAATGGGGTCTTTTAATAAAACAATGTTATGTGCGAAAATTAAATTTTCTAACTTTATTCAGGACTGAGAAAAATACAAAATGACGAATCTTAGATTAGAGGACCATTTGGTCAATAGTACATTTTTTCATTACCAAGCGAATGTAAATTCATGTCAAATATTTAGAAGATGTTTTTGATATGTCAAATACTTGCTTTAGAAATTATTGAACCAAAATAGTTACAAAGGATAAGATAAAATTATTATTTTGGATGAAAATTCCAGTATGGACCAAATGGTCCCTCAATCTAAGATTCGTAAGTTTTTTCATTACCAAGCGAATGTAAATTCATGTCAAATATTTAGAAGATGTTTTTGATATGTTAGCGGATGTTTTTGATATGTCAAATACTTGCTTTAGAAATTTTTGAACCAAAATAGTTACAAAGAATAAGATAAAATTATTATTTTGGATGAAAATTGCAGTATGGACCAAATGGTCCCTCAATCTAAGATTCGTAAGTCTTTTCTAATCTAACAGCAGGGTTAAAGAAGTGCCTTTGCTAAAAAAAGTAAATTTTCTTACAAAGAGATAAGTAGCCTTTCTGAAAATAAGTACTTATTTTTAAAAAGCAACCTTTCCCTAAAAAAAAGTACCACTTTTTAAAAAAGTGCTTATTTGTAAACAAATTTCATACTATTATGTTTTATTCCTCCAGAAAGTACTTTTTCTTAAAAATAATATATTTTCTTAAAAAACAACATTAGCTTTTAATAAAATAAGTACCTCTCTCCATAATACATAAAAAAAAAAAATCGTGTCCCTTAACATCCCATGGAGGGATTGGGGAGAGCTTCTCACAATCAGTGAGATGTGCGCTTTCTAGTTTTACACTCACTGATTGGGACCTACAGTTTTACACCGATTCCGAACGGTATTTTGAGAAGCATTTTCATGGCTAAGTACTCGATAGTGTCGCCGTCACTAAGCGAGGTGACCGTCGTCGAAAGAAATTTTAAGGTGGTCGGAGCAGGAATCGAACCCAGGATCTCCCGTACAAGAGGCGCGCACACTAACCATTGCACCACCGACGGCCTCCATAATACAGACATATTCTTAAAAAAATGAACTAAAAAAATACTTTTTGTTTAAAAAAATACATTCGAAAAAAAAATTGATCTTCAACAGCCATCAGGACCTGTTCGTTGAAAACATTAATTTTGTCTTGTCGTCATTTACCGTCAGACCCACTTTTGATGGCTCCTTCTCAATTCTCGAAAAAATATAGCGATATATAGCGAAAGAAAAATCAGTTCCAAACGGGTGTCCCCTGACACCTCATGTAAATTTCATTAATTGGATATAAATGTAGATGTATATTAATAAAATTAATCATAATAATACACTCCGGTTCACTTATTTAAAGGCACTACAAATTTTATATTCAGCAGCCCGTATCTTTTGCAATTTGTAACCGATTACAGAATTTTAAAATGGAAAGGGAAGCTAGCCATCTTAAGATATAAAAAAAAAATCACAATAATGGTGGTTTCTTAACTAAATAATTTTTTTTAGCATTTTATAGACGAAGTCCAAAAATGTGATATTTTTTTTGGTTCACTTGAATAAAGGCACTTTAACTAACCTTAATGAAAAACGATTTTCCTTTTTTTAAAATTTATTTTAATTTATTACGAACTATTAGCAATAGGTACAACCCCCTTGGTTTTTAATAACTTCAAATATACGGGTTTCCATTGAGAGATAAAGAGAATTCATGTAATCCAACGAAATTTGATTCCAAGCATCCTTAATGGCCTGAGGTCGTGACTGATTATCATCTAATTGTCTACCTCCTTCATAGACCTTACGAGATAACCAACCCCAGACATTTTAGATAATATTTAGATCTGGCGAATAGGGTGGTCGGTCAAGAATATTAACATTTTTGCTTGCAATGAAGTCCTTTACTATTGTGGCGTTGTGTATAGGGGCATTATCTTGTTGCAATATCCAAGATGTGGGGCAAAATGGTTCACTGGACTTCGGAAAAGCCGATTCCAATAACGTTTTATAGCTTGCACCAGTCATTTTTGCACTTTGAAATTTAAGATCGATGGTGCCATAGTACGTGATAGCACTCCACACTATAACGCCGCCCTCTCGGCTGTGATGTCGGTTCAAAAAACACTCTTCTTAGCGCAGATCATAAAAACAATAGTTGTAGCCATCAGGCCCAACCAAATTAAACTTCTTGTCGTCCGTAAATACAACGGTTCTGCAGTCATTTACATGGCCTGTTGGCCGCACATCCCATACCATGTAGTCTCTGGCGAATTGAAGCCGCTTTTCCTTACGAGGAGCATTAAGTGGCGGTTTTGTTTTATAATTTCAGGTATTTGAGATACCTAGAGCTCGTAATTACTCTGCGTACTGATGACTTGCTCGCTTCCACTCCAGCTTGAGCTCTTATTTTTGACAAGGATAAGGCAGAATTAGAAGCAATTCTGATGATTTTTCTTTTCTCATACGTAGATAAAGACAATGAAACCCTTCGTTTAAAATTTTTTCCTTACCCCTCGTGGTCCTTGATGTAATTGTCGACAACTGTTGGGCGCTGTCCAATTTTTTTTAGGTATTGCGCGGTTAGATTATCCTTCAGAACGGTAAACATGAGATTTTTGTTTTTTTCCGATAGATTCAAAATTTTTTGTTTTTCAATTTGACTCGTAAAATGATTAAGATGTAATAAATTGTAATAAACAATGCAGGTACTTTGAATTGAAAAGACATGGATAACATCGGAATACGGGGGCTAAAATGCCTAGTAAACGAAAAGAACAGCACTACACAACACTGAAACAGAAACGTGACTAGTAAAATATGTGCTACACGTTGAACTTTATAAGTAGTTTGAGCCGAACGCTCAAGGCGGCCTCCTGACTATAAACATAGCAGTGATTCCATGAACCGTGAACAGTCCAGAGGAGAGAAATATTTAGTGGGTGAAAGTCCCATACTGACATTAGGCTTTAAATGCTTTTTACTATTCTAAACAAAAAAAACAAAAACAAAAAAACACTGACAATGATTTCAATTGAGTTTTTTAGATAACTTACGAAAAAATTCAGGTATTCAGAATTCAGAATCAGGGTCCCACTCAAGGAAAACCAAAAATACCGCTTTTATTTATTGAGTACGTTGTAGCGGACGGTGAGGTTAACAACTTTGCTGAATATCACTTTGCGATATCCGGACATTTAGATGATCAAAATGCGTAACAAATTAAAATTTTCCCTATTCTATACTTACTAACTTGAAATCGATATATCTCGATTCCTGGACCTGGACACGCCGGGACACGTATAACATTTTTTGGATGATATACCTTTTTCCGGTAAGCAGAACACACCCCGATTTGGGATGTCGCACAGTTTTATGACCGTCGGTATTGCAATGGTTCCTATTCGCGGCTCTTGTACATGAGAAAGTGGGTTCGATCCCTGCTTAGACCTCATTACATTTCTTTCGACGTCGATCACCTCGTACTTAGCAATGAAAACGCATCTCAAAATACCGTTCGGAACCGGTGTAAGTAAAACTGTAGGTCGCAATCAGTGAGTGTAAAAATTAGAAAGAGCACATCCCAGTAATTGTGAGAAGCTCCCTTCATGGGATGTTATGGGACACCGTTTTTTTACAGTGTTATATTCCGAAAGTTTACAACACTTTAGCTTAACAAATAAAATCAAAACATTTACTTCCAAAGTTGTCCACCACCATACATTGCGCACCCATAAATCACATTCGTGTAGTCTAATTTCTTTGAGATATTTATGTTATTTCTTGTCGCTAATGAACGCAATTTATGTGTGCGCGTTCATCCGTACCTATCTTCCGTCCATGGACAATTTTTGGAATAAATTTTTAAAGATATTGAACAATAATAAAATAAAGTTATTAATGATGTACTATAAGTAGGATCTGTATACGGAAATATGATGAGCAGTTTTCATTTGGCTCAATACGCTCTACGAGTATAAAGGAAATTTATTTGCACTTTAGGATAATATATTTTGTATTTGTAACAGTGTGACAAGGCATTTAATATGGTATATGAACGTTTTAGATAAAGTAATTGAGCGTTTAAAATATTTAATTGAAGATAACGTGTCCGCCAAATAACTTTTTTTTTTTGAAAATGCTATAAAAAAAAAACTACTGGATATTTTGTCAAATTTCTTTTTTTATTTGAAAGTACAACTCTTCCGGTTAATAATGGAAAATAATTTCATTCAAATGGCTGCCTCGGCTGGCCATGCAGTAGCCTACACAATCGGTCCAATTTTTAAGCACATTATCAATTGTGTGCAACTGTATTTCACCAATGGCTTCACGAATATTGTCCTTTAAAGCGTCAATTGTCTCTGGCTTGTCGGCGTAACACTTATCTTTGAGGGCACCCCACAAATAATAGTCCAACGGTGTCAAATCGCAGCTCCGAGGTGGCCAAACGACATCTGCTCTGCGGCTGATAATGCGATCTGCAAAAACAGGGCGCAAAACATCGAGTGTAGCTGCGGCTGTGTGGCACGTACCGGCGTCCTGTTGAAACCAAATGTTGCCAATATCCTCCTCTTCAATTTTTGTGAACAAAAATTCGTTCAGCATGGCCCGATAACGATCGCCATTGACTGTAACGGCCACTCCTTGCTCATTTTCGAAGAAAAATGGCCCAATTATTCCTCTGGACCAAAATCCGCACCAAACAGTGACTCGTTTTGGGTGCATCGGCTTTTCAATGTATGCGTGCGGGTTTTCTGTGCCCCAAATGCGACAATTTTGCTTGTTTACATACCCGCCAAGATCAAAATGAGCTTCATCTGAAAAGAAGATTTTTTGCCAAAATCGGCATATGCAACATTACAATGATTTTCAAAGTAATGTCGCAATATTTCCCAGCGTTGTTCAAGCGTATACACAACCATATTCATTCAGCGGAAGGATAAAACTAATTATCTGTCAAATCAGACATGAGCTAAGTGTTACCATTCACGAAATAAGCACTGGTTGAAAAAAAACGTTAGATGGCGGACCCTTTATCATATAAAGGGTGTTTTTTCAAGTTCGATAGAACTTCAAATTGTAAAAAATAACACAAAAAATTAAATTTTAATAAAAAAATTTCTGTTATTTGTTTCAGTATACTCTAGCAAATCATCATGAGTAGACTCACGTTTGAACAACGCTGCGAAATTATCCAAATTTACTTTGAAACTCAGTTGGAAACTGACCCGTTGTTTTATCGCCAAATTGTGTTCAGCGATGAGGCTAATTTTTGGCTTAACGGGTTTGTTAATAAGCAAAATTGCCGTATATGGAGTGAGACCAATCCACAAGAGACCCTCCAGACACCATTACATCCAGAAAAATGCACCGTTTGGTGCGGCTTACACGCTCGTGGCATCATCGGACCTTATTTCTTTAAAAATGAGGCCGGAGCTCGCGCTACGGTCAATGGAGATCGTTACCGCACCATGATCAATGATTTTGTGTTTGAAAATATGGATGGCATTGATCCAGACGAGATGTGGTTTCAACAGGATGGCGCTACGTGCCATACGGCGATCGCAACCATCGACTTATTGAAATCAAAATTTGGCGATAAGTTAATTTCGAGAAATGGACCTGTCAATTGGCCTCCAAGGTCGTGCGATTTGACACCTCTCGATTATTTCCTGAGGGGCTACATGGAGGCACTAGTTTATGCTGATAAACCAGCAACAATTGACGCATTGGAGGCCAACATTGTTCATGTTCTTCGTGACAGACGGCCAGCAGTGCTCGAAAAAGTGACCAAAAATTGGATGTCCAGAATGCGCTTCGTCAAGAACAGCCGCGGTGACCATATGCCCGAAATCATTTTCAGGTGTTAACCCTGCTGTTAGATTAGGACCATTTGGTCCAAATTTTTTCTGTTTTCCCTTGTAACTTTGGAACGGTGATATATACTGACTAAATTTTTCTGCTAATGGGGTCTTTTAATAAAACAATGTTATGTGCGAAAATTAAATTTTCTAACTTTATTCAGGACTGAGAAAAATACAAAATGACGAATCTTAGATTAGAGGACCATTTGGTCAATAGTACATTTTTTCATTACCAAGCGAATGTAAATTCATGTCAAATATTTAGAAGATGTTTTTGATATGTCAAATACTTGCTTTAGAAATTATTGAACCAAAATAGTTACAAAGGATAAGATAAAATTATTATTTTGGATGAAAATTCCAGTATGGACCAAATGGTCCCTCAATCTAAGATTCGTAAGTTTTTTCATTACCAAGCGAATGTAAATTCATGTCAAATATTTAGAAGATGTTTTTGATATGTTAGCGGATGTTTTTGATATGTCAAATACTTGCTTTAGAAATTTTTGAACCAAAATAGTTACAAAGAATAAGATAAAATTATTATTTTGGATGAAAATTGCAGTATGGACCAAATGGTCCCTCAATCTAAGATTCGTAAGTTTTTTCTAATCTAACAGCAGGGTTAATGCCACGTATTGATCTTTCGAATAAAAAAAAAACTTTATAAAGATTTAATTTTTCGTGTTATTTTTTTACAGTTTGAAGTTCTATTGGGCTTGAAAAAACATCCTTAATATTAATTTGCACCAGGAAAGTTATTTCCTGGGGCCCATCATCATTCCGCCCAAGCTTTTACCCAATCTCTGCATAGAACAGCAGAGCTCCAGGCCAACTCTGATAAAAAAAAATAAAAAAAAACTATATGAACGAAAAAGCTATTAAATTTGTAAACCCCGTAACAACTTTTGTCCCACCCTGTGGAATAAAATGCATAACCCTGATAAATAACCATTAATTTGTGTTTCTATATTTGCCATGCTTATTCTTTAATATTGTGCCAGTTTATCTGAAGTTGAGTACAAAGTTTGTCGCATTATACCAATATTTCGCCTTTATTAAATGTTAAAAAGAGTACAAGTCAATTCTCCTCTTGAGGACGCAGGCATCTTCTCCCTCATTGCAGCGCAAAATCTTTCCTTTTACCGATTACCGTAATTACCAATGGAATTTGACTTGTTTGAACTTTGTAACCATAACTGCGTCAATAATGAAATTATGTCTTAACGATATCAACTTTTAATTCAGTTTTAAATTATTTTTGAAATATCTCTATTTCTAATGCTGCTCTCTGGCTTTGCCTATATAATTTCTCCGTTCATTTCTTATAACTTTTTAATTTTATTTTCCTAATTTTGTACTCATTGTTACTGTATAAACTTCCATTTATGTCGCTAGTCGTAAGAAGGATGTCGAAAAGTTTTTCAAGAGCTTTCTAATTGTATTATGAATGAGGGCTGATGCATAATTATGATCGATGTCTAAGTGGAAGGGTGTTAAACAGCAGCTCGTCAAGGTAAATTTTGCTCCATCAGCGTACGTAAATATATTTAATGCACGCAAATTCTTTCCGTCGGTGGTGCAATGGTTAGTGTGCGCGGCTCTTGTACATGAGATCCTGGGTTCAAACCCTGCTCCGACCACCTTCAAAAAAAAAAAAAAATTCTTTCGGCGGCGGTCACCTCGCATAGTGACGGCGACACTATGGAGTATATAGCCATGATAAAGCTTCTCAAAATACCGTACGGAATCGGTGTAAAACTGTAGGTCCCAATCAGTGAGTGAAAACTGGAAAGCGCACAGCTCAGTGATTGTGAGAAGTTCTCTCCGGTCCCTTCATGGGATGTAATGGGAAACCATTTATTTATTTAAATTCTTTCTGTGCATATTAAATTGGTTTCGCTTTCTGTTTGGTTTTCATAGTCATAAGAAATGTAATAGGATATCTTCTTAACTTTTCTTCGTAGAAAATTAATTAATTGAAATTAAACTTAGCGTAGTTAGTGTATTATACATAAGGATAAGAAGTTCGAATAAATAATTTTGGAAAGGACATGTAAGCGAATTGCAAAAGTTTCAAAAAATATTTTTTGTAATGTATTCATAATAAACTACTGAAATAGTTTCATAACACTCTTTAGTTTTTGAACATTTTAGCATTTATTGAAGGTTCTACAATAGCATATTCATACACAATATTGGAACTATTTTAAAGATATCAGTTTCTTATTGTCGATAGGCAACCCTGTTTCATATATTGTCAAGTTGTTTGTGATATTTATATAAAAAATAAATATTCTATTTATAGAATTCTAAAAAGTACAAATTATTGAAATATTGTAAACGTTAATGAAAATAAATATTCAATTTCTCCTCAGTATTGAAGTGATTTAAAAGCATAGGATTAAAATTGCATATGTATCACCCCAATACTGGTGTGACGATATGATTTTTTCGAAAAATATTTTTCAATTTTGAATGCGTTTCAAGTAATCGAATATAAAACCAGACAATCGAATCGAGTATAAAACCCGATAATTAATTCTGCTTGAACGTTTTGGTATTATCTTCATCACTATGTAAACAAAGTTTATTTTAAAAATGAATAAATCAGTTGCTTTCTAAAGTTAAAAAGTAAAAAGTTGCTTTCCAGCTAAAATCAATCTATAGGATTTTCAATAATAATGACAACATTATAGAATGCATTTTTGGCTTATTAATAATATTTTCGGGCATAGCCTTAACAAAACTTTAATATGCCTTATGCAATGTATTTTTAATAGAGCCCCAAATATTTAACTACACTATTCTAACTTCAATGTCATATTATGTATGGTTGTACACTCCGGTTCACTGGTTTAAAGGCACTAAAAATTACGTATTCAGTAGCCTGTATCATTTGCAATTTGTAACCGATTGCAGAATTTTAAAACGGCTAGATATCCTGAGATGTAAAAAAATCATGACAATAGTGGTTTCTTAACTAAAGAAATTTTTTTGAGCAATTTATAATAAAAAGTCAAAAAATGTGCCATTTTTTTGGTTCACTTCAATAAATGCACTTTAACTAATTTTAATGAAAAGCAGTTTTTTTTTGTTTTTTTAATTTATTTTACTTTATTTAAGAACTAATTGTAATGGATACAAGCCCCTTTGTTTTTAATAACTTCAAATATACGGGTTTTCATTGAGAGATAAAGAGAATTTATGTAATCCAACGAATTGTGATTTCAAGCATCCCTAATGACCAGAATGAGTGACTGTTTATCATCAAATTGTTTACCTCCTTCATAGACCCTACGACCTAACCAACCGCAGAAATTTTCGATAATGTTTAGATCTTGCGAATACGGTAGCCACACTGGCGTTGTGTAGATGGGCATTATCCTGTTGCAATATCCAAGAGATCGGACCAGCTAGTTCACTGAACTTCGGAAAAGTCAACTCCAATAACGTTTCATAGCTTGCACCAGTAATTTTTGCACTTTGAAATTCAAGATCGATGGTGCCATAGTACGTAATAGTACCCCACACCATGACGCCGCCCTCTCGGCTCTGATGTCGGTTCAAAAAACACTCTTCTTTGCGCAGATCATAAAAATAATAGTTGCTGCCATCAGACCCATCCAAATTAAACTTCTTGTCGTCCGTAAATACAGCGGTTCTGCAGTCATTTACATGGCCTGTTGGCTGCACATCCCATACCATGTAGTCTCTGGCGAATTGAACCCGCTTTTCCTTACGAGAAGCATTAAGTGGCAGCTCTTTTTGTAATTTCAGATATTTGAGACACTCACAGCTCTTAATTACGCTGCGTACTGATGACGTGATCGCTTCCACTCCAGTTTGAGCTCTTATTTTTGACAAGGATAAGGCAGAATTAGAAGCAATTCTGATCATTTTTCTTTTCTCATACGTAGATCAAGACAATGAAACCCTTCCTTTAACATTTTTTTCATACCCGTCGTGGGTCCTTGATGTAATTGTCGACAACTGTTGGCCTCCGTCCAATTTTTTTAGCTCTTTCGCGGTTAGGATATCCTTCAGAACCGTAAACATTTAGTTTTTTCCGATAGATTTAAAATTTTTTGTTTTGCCATTGACTCGTAAAATGTTTAAGATGTAATAAATTGTAATAAACAAACTCTCTCTACAAAAAATCATCGCTTACTTTAAAAATAATAAAAAAAATATAATAAAGGGAAGAAAATAGCACATTTTTGGATTTTTTTTATAAATTGCTCAGTTCTTTAGTTAAGAAGCCACTATTGTCATGATTGTTTATATATCTCAAGATGCCTAGCTTATAATATTTCCATTTTAAAATTCTGCAATCGGCTACAAATTGCAAAAGATACCGGCTGCTGAATATGAAATATTTAGTGCCTTTAAATAAGTGAACCGGAGGTATATAGCTAGATGTACCTCTTCGAATATACATATAGTAATTTAATCTTTTATTAGTCACTTAAATTGAAATCTGGGCAAAAAATTGTAGCCACTTCCAGCGTTGAAGCTGAACATGTTGCTCTGACTGATGCAACAAAAGATGCAAAGTACTCGGAGAACTGGGATTTAAGTTAAGTGAACCTACTACTCTTTTTGGAGACTCGCAAAGTGCACAACATATAGCATAACGTGGAGGTCGTCATTCTCGGAGAAAGCATATAGATTATAAGTATCATTTCGTACAAGAAGCAGTTGAGAATAATTTTGTCGAGCTAAAGTACATACCCACGAATGAGATGTCTTCTGATAGTTTAGCCAAGCACGTTCCAAAGGACAAACATTATTGTTGTGGCAAGCACTATGGATTGAAATTCTAACATTGCACATCCTGAGGGGGCGTGTGGTATATAGCAAAATGTACCTGTTCAAATATACATATAGTAGTTCAATGTTAGCCACTTAAATTTAAATACTTATTTGTCAGTAAAACTGTAAATATTATTTGTTAGTTCAATAAAAGTTTTCACTGGATTCAAACGTAACATAATGTATAAAGTTCAAGGCAACAATATTTACCAAAGTTACAGCAGCCACTACAATTATAACCAGCGTCTTATAGTTTAAGAATTAAATTTGTTTCTAACGTGATTGCTTTCCTATAGTCTGAGCTATTGCATGCTATTGTCTTACTTACTTATTCGGTCTCGAACAATCCCGGGGAGTCAGGAACCTTACAAAACAAATATAATATGAATGTGTCAGTGGCCAAATCGATTAACTCCACTTTCCCAAAATTTTGGTATGTTAGTGTCTGTGGGTTAAATTAATGTACCCAGTTAATTTTGAATTTAACTATATAATAGATACAGCTGTAGTGAAGTAACATATAATGGCAGTTTGCATATATAATGAACGTGGAATTTGAAAACCCAGCGAAAATTTAAGTTTCTACAGGTATTTTTCGATGGAGTTAATCGATTCGGCAACTGACACATTCATATATTAGTCTATTATTATTATCTGTACAGTTGCTAATGCCAAGTGTACGGAGGGATTCGTCACCCTGATCCATCCAGCAGAGTTTTGGTCTTCCAATTTTTCGTTTTCCTTCGAATTCGGTTTCAAAAACACTTCGCGTTGGTTCGTCTTCGTCCATTCTACTGAAATGGTTTAGCCAGCACAATCACGTTATTCTGATCCGATTAACTATGTCAATGTCGGGATATAGCACATGCAGGTCATGGTTCATGAGACCACGATACTCGCCGTTGTGTACTACAGGACCATAAATTTTTCAGAGTATTTTTCTTTCGCAGACTCCTAGGGACATTTCGTCCACTGGCGATAAGACCAAAGATTCTGCGCAATAAAGCTAGACAGGTTGTATGAGACTCTGGTATAGCTAGACGTACTAGACTCTGGTATAGCTAGACGTGCTTAGCAAAAAATAACATACAACGGGTCCGCCAAATAACTTTTTTTTTTGAAAATGCTATAAAAAAAACTACTGAATATTTTCTCAAATTTCTTCTTTTATTTGAAAGTACGATCCTTCCGGTTAATAATGGAAAATAATTTCATTCAAATGGCTGCCTCGGCTGGCCATGCAGTAGCCTACACGACCGGTCCAATTTTTAAGTACATTATCGATTGTGTGCAGCTGTATTTCACCAATGGCTTCACAAATATTGTCCTTTAAAGCGTCAATTGTCTCTGGCTTGTCGGCGTAACACTTATCTTTGAGGACACCCCACAAATAATAGTCCAACGATGTCAAATCGCAGCTCCGAGGTGGCCAAACCACATCAGCTCTGCGGCTGATAATGCGATCTTCAAAAATAGGGCGCAAAACATCGAGTGTAGCTTCGGCTGTGTGGCACGTAGCGCCGTCCTGTTGAAACCAAATGTTGCCAATATCCTCCTCTTCAATTTTTGTGAACAAAAATTCGTTCAACATGGCCCGATAACGATCGCCATTGACTGTAACGGCCACTCCTTGCTCATTTTCGAAGAAAAATGGCCCAATTATTCCTCTGGACCAAAATCCGCACCAAACAGTGACTCGTTTTGGGTGCATCGGCTTTTCAATGTATGCGTGCGGGTGTTCTGTGCCCCAAATGCTACAATTTTGCTTGTTTACATACCCGCCAAGATCAAAATGAGCTTCATCTGAAAAGATTATTTTTTTGTTAAAAACGGTAAAATCGGCAAAATCGGCATCTGCAACATTACCATGATTTTCAAAGTAATGTCGCAATATTTCCCAGCGTTGTTCAAGCGTATACACAATCATTATCGTTCAGCGGAAGGATAAAACTAATTATCTGTCAAATCAGACATGAGCCAAGTGTTACCATTCACGAAAAAAGCACTAGTTGAAAAAAAAACGTTAGATGGCGGACCCTTTACTATTTTCAAGCACAATTCTCCTCACGATGTCAATGCTGATGTTGTTGATTCCGTTTACGGCAGACCCTAGGTGTACTTATACAAAGTCGTCCACCACCTCGAAAGTATATCGGTTATCAACGTTCACGTTTTGGTCTAATCGCATGTAGGCCCTGGTCGTTGAAACCATTAGTTTTTTCCTGTCATATTTTTACTGCCTACTTTTACTTATACTTCAGCTGACTCCGTGTTATTTCTCGAAAACTCAGCATTAACTTCTCTCATTGTGTACGCAATGATATCGATATTATCAGCGTACGTGAGCAGCATGTGACTTTTGCTGCTGATGGTTTTATTCACATAGACTCTAGCTTTTCTCATAACGATCTCCACTAAGATGCTGAAAAAATCGCATGATAGGATGTCGCCTTGCCTGAGGCATCGGTTAGTTTCGAAACGTTCGGTAAGCTCCTTACCAACTTTATCTGCGGATTTAGTGTTTGTCAAAGTTATCCGGCAAAGTCGTAAGGGTTTTCCAGGAATACCAATCTCTGACATTGCTTCGTAGAGTTTCTCCCGTATGGGGCTATCGAAGGTTGTCTTACAATCGACAAATAAATGATAGGTGCCAATTTGTTTTTCGTGTGTCTTCTTCATGATATGGCATAGCATGAAAACCTGGTCAGTTGTCGATTTCACAGGCATAAACCCACACTGGTATGGTCTAGTCAGCTTGGCGTTAATTGGTTTTAGTCTTTCGCACATCATGCTTGATAGGACCTTATATGCTACGAATAAAATGCTTATTCCATGTTAGTCGGCACAGAGACTCTGGTGACTTTTTAAATACGGAGCATAGTTCAGTGAGGCTCCAATCGCCGGGCACCAAATTTTGGTAATGAGCTGATGCATATAATGTATCAGCTCATTGCTGCCAGCCTTAAGAAGCTCCGCCGGTAATCCATCGCCTCCAGCAGCTTTGTTGTTCTTAAGCCGGGGAGATAGCTGTTCTGACCTCGTCTTTGTTATGAGGGGGCACTTGACGTGGTCGTCCAAATTGTGATAGATTGGCTCCTGTTCATTGGATATCTCATGTACCAATAGCGCGGAGAAATGATCTATCAATATTCCCAACATGCTCTGCACATCTACGATGAGATTTCTGTCGTTGCTTTTATAGAAGAGAGGCTATGAACCATGCCCATTAAATCTGTTTTTGACTTTCTGGTAGAATTTTCGGGCTTCGTTCTTCCTTCGCTCTGTATGTCTCAATTTTCTCCCTCTCACTTTCTCCGCTGCCGTATCAGCCGCCAAAAGAGGCGGTTTACCCCTTTACTTTTTTCCCTATACCGCTAAGTCTCAGATCGAGTTGCAATTGACTGAAGCATTGCCACACGTGCAGCATTCTTTTCAACATTTGCTATGCAGCACTCTTCATCGTACCATGGTTTGTTCCGAAGCGGTTTTTCAAATCAAAGTACGGTTGTTGCGGCAGTTTTTGTAGAGTTGGAAACGGGTTTCCACTGCGCTTCAGGATCGTCATAGGGAAGGGGGCAGGTTCTGTGCCAAAAGGTGCGAGAGATTCCTTGAGTCAGCTGTGGCTACCGCTGCTAATTGAAACTCTTCGATGTCTACATTACTCTGCGTCTGGTTTCGTACGATTTTTGCTCTAATTGATCTTGTACGAACCGTTGCTGCTAACCGGAATCAGAATCGATGTTAGATCCTCTGATGCCTCGTATGTCCATTACACTGGATGATTTCCCACCATCAATTACCACGCGATCAATTTGGATCTTCGTTCTTTGATCAGGGGATGCCCAAATAGCCTTGTGGATGTCTCTATGTTGGAGACTTGTACCACTAATGATCATGTTTTTTACCGCGGCAAGCCTATAAGTCTCATACTGAAATTGCCAAAAGTTGGATGAAACGCATTTTGTCTTCCCACTTTAGCATTAAAATCTCGTAGTACAATATTAATGTCAAGACCTGTGCAGTGTTCATACGTTTCCTCTAGGCGCTCAAAGAATATGTACTTGGCGTCATCATCTTTCTATTCTGTTGGGTCATGCACACAAATTAGGGAAATATAAAAATATGTAACTTTTCTGTGGATTGCGGCTATACGTGCACTCACAGGACTGAAGCTGCAGACCATTGGCTCAGAACTTAGCAATTTTACCCTAGTACCCTCCGACCACCAATCCGAAAATTTTCAAACCGGTGCCATTTTGGCCCCTTGCATTTTCGTGGCAACAAGTGTTGGTTGTTTAAGTTTTCTCTTTCGTTTTCACATATTCACTGACACTATGCACGATGGCGGGAAGCAAACCCAGTCCACCGGATTTTTGTGTTTAACCTACAGCCAGGATATTTGATTGCGGTAGCCCATTATGTATTCGACGCTGACCAGGATGGAATACGTCGAACCTGCATTTTCTTCTTGTGGTTTCTATCCGCCATTAAGGTCTCTGTTATCATTTCAACATATTTTTTTATCAAAAAAAAAAATAAAAAACAAGTATAGAATATTTACCATGAAAGTTTTCAACATGCGGCCCAATACAATACATCATTCCTCATTGATAGAGAATGTTTGCCAACATTCCTCCTTCAGTTGACACTTTTAGTTTTCAGAAACTAAAACCCTAAATGGCAATTTCACAGCGAATGCAAATACATCAAAAGTCTCTTAACAGCACGCTAGCTGCCACAGAATGTTGAAGACACATTATCTTTCATGGAGGTATCAACAGACATATATACGTAGCCTTATAAATTTAACAAAGGCAAATTTTATTAAATATAGGTAATAAAACAGAATTCTCAAGCGAATACCAATTGGTGCATTTTCGGATAATTCAACAAAAATGTATTATAATTTAAGATTTGTCTAGTGAAATGAAATATACCCAGTTGGAATTTTTACCTTGAAGGCATTTTCAGGAGTATTTCCTTAGGACAATGCCTTAGACAATGACAATTTATATAAGACATCTTCCCCACATTTCACTAGTTTTGTCTAAGATGGCTTAAATTGTGAAGGGACTGACAATCTATGTCGAATTGTCAGCATTATATCATGACAGACTGTCACTAGAGGAAGTCTTTACCATTTGTCAACTGCAAGTCGTTTGTGTAGATTTTAACTTTTCAAAAAATTAGAAACTGAGAAATTTGTATTTATTTGTAGTTATGGAATACTATATGGCATATAGCTTTAGAATTTATTTTTAAAATTAGTGAAAATGAGAAAAATAATATGCACACATTCAAGGATTCATATGCATGCAAAGGGTTTATGATTTTCGCAATTCCTCTTCCAGATTGTACTTAATTATCGGCCAAGCAGACCCAATACACACAAAAAGATCAAATTTATGTCGGTATTTCGATGATTACACATGAGCACAACCTATAGTGACGCATTGATCAACTGACCCACCGATGAATAATGACTCACGGTCGTCTTGTGTATATGTCATATAGTGATTTTAAATATTGACAAACTGCGGACGATTCCTGCTGACTTTTTACCAAATGTATGAAAACGTCAAGGGGTTCGTGATCTTATTTGCATCGGCCTGTCACCAGGGACTTTGTCGAGTTACCTCTTAGTCACTGATGATGTCTTTAGGAAATTTCAAACTGGGTAATTTTTCCCACTTCGTAAAATCCTTGTCCTGATCGAAAAGTAGCTAAAGAAAGTGATTGAACAATCAAAAACTCTGGCATGTCTCCCTCCTTGTATGTACCGATCTTAAAATCCGGAGTCCGTAAATACCATTGAGAATTTGTATTAACTGAATATCAATCGATCTTCTGGAATTCATAGGCAACTAGATCAAGCCCTCAAATATTTACAAATAAGAAATCAAATCAGTGGCCCTCAGTACGTTAGTTCGATCCCTGCTCACAATTCCTAACATAGCTTTCGACGACGGTCATCGCGCTTAGTGACGGTGACCCTATCGAGTATTTAGCCAGGAAAATGCTTCTCAAAAATACCGTTTGGAACCGTCTTGATCTTATTGATCAACAGTAGGTCCCAATCAGTTAGTGTAAAATTAGAACGCGCACAGCTCACTCGTTTTGAGAAGCTCTCTCCAATCCCTTCATGGCATGTAATGGAAACCAATTAAATGCGTCTTGAAGCCCATCTTGTAATAATAATACTTATAGTATAAGTGCCAATAAACAATTTTCTCCTGAAAATCTTGTTGAAAATAAAAGCTAACGTCGAGAAAGAGGATGAAGTATTTTAGATTTATTTGCATTTAAGAAACATCGTGACCAATAAAATGAACATCTCGGAAAAGTTATTTGTTTCTTGATTTTGTTTTGAGTTACCATATGTCGATTGTTGTTAACATTTCTATTAATCGGTGAATCACTCACATTTCCATTTGGTGAACTTTCGTTACGAAAGGTCATCTGCCTTTTATAAATTCATTACAAAGTGTTATATCTCAGGTAATTAAAAATTGGAGTGTATTGAATTTTTAACGTATTATTGGTTCTCAAAAAAAGAGTGTTGAAAAAATCATTTGGAAATACAGTCAGTGACAAACGATAGGAAATAAGAAGAAGGCAGGGAGATTAGATAAAAGGTTGAACGATGATGATTTTCATAAAAGTGTCATAAAAAACGAAATACCTTTTGAATGTAGAGTGGAAAACCCCACGAAAATCCACCTTAAATTTATATTTGTGCAGCCTTTATTTACTTAAACAAAATATAACAATACAAAGTGGCCGTCCGAGGTGCAATGGTTAGTGTGCGCGGCTCTTGTACATGAGAACGTGGGTTTGATCTCTTTCGACGACGACGGTGACCTCGCTTAGTGATGGCGACACTATCGAGTACTTAGCCATGAAAAAGCTTCTCAAAATATGGTTCGGAACCGGTTTGAAACTGTAGGTCCCAATCAGTGAAAGTTGAAAGCCCACATCTCATTGATTGTGAGAAGCTCTCCTCAATCCCCTTATGGGATGTTATGGGACACCATGTTATGTTACGTTATAACAATACAAAACAGTATCACAATATAAAGCATAAATAAAAGGTTCCCAATGAACATTGGCCGTTAGGTACGGAATTGGGGTCATTCTCATTGTATCCAAACTAGAGGTGGGCACGAGTCACGACGTGATTTACGTGAATCGCCTGTGATTCACGCGTGAAAGTATATGTGACGTTGTTGTAATCTTCGTGCGTGAGTCCAATCTGTGCGTGAGTGAGTGTACGTGAGCACTCTTTTTGCGTGAGTCACGCATATTTCCGAATGGTTGTTATCATTTAATTTCGATTCTTTTACTACTTTGTTACATAAAGCATTTTTGGAAGGCATAATTACATTTCCCTCTGACAAAGCTTCGTTATTCATCGTCTATATTTGAAGGAACTCTGCTACAATCGAAGGAGTTTTTATACGTTTTACATTGGGACCGTTTGCAAAAAAGTGGTAATAATTTCAGAACTTCTCAACTGTAGGTCCGATTGTTTGAGAATGTAGTAAGTATTTGTAGGGAATGGGTCAGGCTTTCAGAATCTGGTATATAGAGGCACCTTGTTTTAACGTACGTTTCGCTACAGCGTGTCAGGATGACAAAACTTACATGGTACTTCTTAACTTGTTGTCTGATTCAAATGATCTTTAAAGTTGTAATTTCCTTTAAGGCTAAGAGATCATGTTTTCTCCGGTTAGTGAAAAAAATGTTAATGCCGCGGGTGGGATTCGAACTCACATTCGCTGGACGATCGTTTCGATGTTTGTGAAGCATCATCTTCAGCAGTGTCTAGCTCGTTAAGCCACTGCGGTGTGTATTGACACCAGAGTCTACTGAGCTGTTCAAACCAAAAATATATGGAGCCGTATGTCGTCTCTGTAACCGTTATAAAGATATTTGGAATCAAAAGTTTAAAAATGATAAATATTCACACTGACTTTCTTTAGATTTTTGTAAATAACTTGATCATTTTGAGTCAAAATGTAGTTCTAAAACCACAACTACATTGATAAGACTGTAACCGAATGTAAGATAAAAACCTTTTTAAATTATTTAAAACCTGTTGGTAACGACAACTTCTCAAATTTAAAATATTTTCAAACTGAAAAAAATTTAAATTTGTTAGGAAAGGTACCATCATTCTGTCAGTAGTTTCTCAAATTTTTGTAAGAAAGATATAAAATGCTGTAATTTTTTTTAAGCAAAGGAGAAATTCATGCTACAAGTTTGAGGTCTGATAACTTTTGATGTGTTAACATTTATAGCGGCGTGTAGGGCCTAAATCTATCAAAGGCAACACATGCAAACAACACACAGACACGTTTTCTGCTGCTGCTAAAACCAGATTTTATGCTGCTGCTAAAACCAGATTTTATGCTGCTGCTATAACCAGATTTTCTGCGACTGCGAAAGAGAATAATGACGTGTTACACAAAAATGAGCGAGCAAGAGAGCAATGAAAGAGAGGTGTGGCAGGGGTGAGGCAAACGAAATTGTGTCTATAGCGTATGTATTAACATATTAATGTATGTATGTATGTACATGTGTCTGTTGATGAACGGAGATATAAAGCATAGCTACGCAAAATTTCATTTGCAGTCGACGTTATGGTGACACACTAATACGTCAGCTACTTCGTACAAAGTATGTGTGATGTTGTGTGTTTGGTTGTTTCGTTGTTGTTGCTATGGCCAAACAAAGCGAGTCATTTGATGTTCAGCATTGCCCGGTGTATACAAAAACAAGTAGAAACGGTGTTCAGTTCGGCCGGGTCGAAGCTTATATACCCTCCCCCATGACAATTTACACTCACTCTCTCCACTGTTTGCATTCCCTTAACAGTTTTTATTTTAGGTACCCTCCCCTACACCCACCCCCAACACAACAACTCCACGACACAGCAAGCACAAATAAATCACCAACATATCAGTAGTAGTAGTTGTTGTTGTTGTTGTTGGTGTTGTTGTTTTTTTATTATTGTGAAAGGTAGGTCCACTAAAATGTTGGTGCGGAGCACTCTCAGAGCAAAGAGAGTAATGACGTACTATACGTATATAAAAATGAGATAGCAAGAGAGCAACGACAATGTTGTGAACTTGTGTAGCGTATGTACGAATATAACAATGTAGGTATGTATATACAAGTGTCTGTTGCCTTGCATTCTTTGACTTTTATGGGAATAAAACAAAAATTATTGAGCAAGAAAATAATGACACATGTGCTTGCACTGGGTCTTTCAATAATTTTAAGTATTAATATTATTTAACTGTAACGTCATCATATGATTGAACGCTGTTTTTTATTTTCCAATGTAACATTCGTAATAGAAATCGAACAGGTACCGTGTAGCAAAAAGATGTTAACACATCGCCCGTGAGTTCGAACACTCATTGAATTTTTGATGTGTAAACATCTATACGCTGGGGGTAAAAACCTTTTTCACAATACAGTCACAAATTTAGAGTAAGATGTGCGATGTAATCGTTGACCAATCGAAAAGCGTTATCAAATCGGTGTGAGCTATGTATGAGTGTATTAGTGTAATCATACGCAGCATACAATATACTCAACACCATCTAGTGTGCAATAGTAGCTACTAATTTTCACTAATTGTCGTACATTATGTTATGGTAGGCAAATGAAAACAAATAAAGGAAATGAATACAAAAACATTTAATTTTAATAACTTTTAAAAAGATTTTTTGCACTTTTAATAAGAAATTTACTAAAACAAAGCAAAATAAGGAGAACTAAACACTAAACTTGTCAAACTATAAGTCTTCTTCGTCTTTGAGATTGTCATTCATACTTAACAGCTGCATATAAGCACCATCTAGTGCACTAATTTTCGAAAACCATTGCTGTAAAATAACTACATGCATTACATTTCAGTAAACAGCTGATTAATAACTTGTCAACCGCAACAAACACAAAATAATAAAATATTTTACAATACACCAAAAAAATTATAACTCAGAACATAAAACAACACAAATTGTATCAAAGCTGAATGGAGGTAATGTTAATTCTAATAAAATTTCTATTAGATTCCAATATAAATTAAGATTATAACATATCTTCATTCCGTACTGTTGCCTTACACTGAAACTGGTGCACGACAATTGGGAAACAATCTCCATCTCGTGCCAATTATTATGGGTGGAGATTTTAATACAAATTGTGCAAACCCACAGTCGCAAGCTTTATCAAAATTTTTATTTGACGTTTTCCACTTGCATGTGAGCAATTCTCCACAAGCCCCCACAACTAACAATTCCACTACTATAGGTGCAATTTTCCATAGATTTTTAAATACAATCGAGTCAAAAATTTTTATATGTATCTTATTTTAGTTACCATAAGCCAATATTAACTATTTGTACTTAAGGCATTTACCATAGATGGGCACTTTGCAGTACTACTAAAATTTCAGTAAAAATAATTCTTTAACTAGTAAATTTTTACTGATTACTAAAATTTTTTTCAGCAATTTTTATAAAGTGCCTACATGATTACGATGAGGTGCATTGAATTTTCTGTAATCAGTAATGCCCGATTACTGATTATTATGAATACGGCCCTATGATTTGACTGGTAATGCAAATTAAATTTCATTATCAGTAAAAATTTACTGAATTTTTTCAGTAATCAGTAAATTTACTGCTTACTGTAATTTTTAATGCAGTGCATATATACTGCAGTGTGCTCATTTACTAACCAATTAAGTTAAATAAAACAAACAAAAACCAGCAAATTCCTATGTATTTACAATATTGAAAGTTTTGATACTTTTAATTGATTAATTAAAAAAATATACTAAAAGCATAAGTACTTCCAACTTCATTACTAGATGTTTACACATCTCCCCTGTGATCGGACTCACATTAATTTTTTTTTTTAAAGGAAATGTAGTTGGTATTCGTTAAAATAATAGATAAGTCGGGAAAGCAAACTCGCTATCATGACCAGTTTCGAACTCCACGACAAGTTCGTCAACATATTATATAAACTGTTTATATGTAAATTAACACACTATCTTGTGAATATCCCAAATTGCTTACGTTCTCGGCGAAGTAATAGGAATCGCCACTCCAAAAGGATCGTCCGTGTATGTTGGGAACATTACGTCACCTATAATGAAACATTCCGATATACTAAGAAGCGACATCACACCACTTATAACAGCTTTACATTTCATCACCATGTCAACAGCGTCACCAGCAATATATTTAAATACCACGTTCGACCATCCCCGGCGTCAAGAACGCAAGTTGCTTTGTACAAAAATTTTCATGTATCGAAAAACGTTCTTCTAATTTTCTGACAATTATAATTAAAGTATTTTAAATTTAGATCTTAATTATAATTGTTTAATTATTTTTAATTATTTACAAATTTAGATCTAACGGTTCAAAAAGTTCGAATAGAAAACGAAAAATAAAGTAATTTTAAATTTGGTTAAGAAATATGAAAGGAAATGTTACATGCACAATCCGTAGCAATTTTAGGCCTTTCGGGCCAGTAAAAATACTAATTCAAGATGAATTACAAAGAGCTGTGTGTATGAGTTAGTGACCAAAAATTAAAAAGTAAGCAAGGGTGACCAAATTTGACGCAAAGTGAATCTCCTTATCGACAACGCATGTCGAATCGACGACAACGATATCGCTCTGATTGTGGTTATAAAGTACACTTAAACGTAAATTCGATCATATGCGTCATTGAATACTCGGGATCAAAAATTGCTGTGGAACAGCCTAAGTTATATGCACACAGTTTCTTCAAAACATTTAATACGTCCAGATGAAGAAAAATTCAGCGTATTGAGAATACAATAATAAAACCTTTTGTAAATTAAGACAATATTTTTATTTTACAACTCTCATGATGAGTATTTAAATTTTATATTTTTCGTAGCTTATTTAATTGTCATAGCTTATGTATGTATACAGTGGAGTCCAAGTGATGTGCCGTATATCTCAGTATTGCATATGTATGAAATGATAAATGAGTTAGCTATGCAATTATGAACTTTAATCGAAAAAGTTACATGGAAATTTGTACGATTTCCCTATTTAATGTTACTTCTATCTCATATGTACATTAGGGTGTACAGAAAACAAAGTTTTTGGAGAGGGCTCTCAAGGGATCCGTATTAATCTTTATGTGCTCGGTCTACATTTGTAGAAAATATGAATTTGTATGGAAAACTAGTCAATATATGAGAAAACACGAGTTCGAAGAGTGTTATACTTTATTAAGAAATATATGATTTTTAGTTACAAAGTTAAGGTGAAAATGTTTAAATTTCATTCATGGTACAGGATTTATCCAAAGTATGTGTGGTGACATGTGTGTCACATAATGGGTTTCTACACGAACTGCAAATTTTCAGTGTAATTTTACGCTTTCCAACTTCACAATATAGACATCGAACAGGGTGCATAGGCTACAGAAATATCAGGCAAGTGGTTCATACTAGTGCCACAAACAGGAGAACTACCGGGTATCATTTCAATAGCTAGGCGTGTTGGAGCATGGCCTAATACCCTTGGATTGTTGAATTGCTGGCACGAAGACCAGTTTTGCAAGGATTCGCAGGAACTTTTGTCTGTTTGGTGGATGTGGCCATTTTTTCCGAATATATACTTATATCTGGCATATTAAACAACATTGCCAAAGTCCAGCGCAAAGTTTTGCGTTTACTGGAATAGGCAGATAGCATTATTTCCATCGCATCGACGCCTCTTTTGGTTGCTTTGTAGTCAGGGATATATTGTGGCTTGTTGTTCTTCTTACGTACAATAGCATTTGTCAAAGGCGTACTGGAAATAGTACAACTGGTTTTCCACTTGTTGGCACGTATGACATCAACGCGAGATTCGAGAAAATAAAAACTGTATACTCTTCTGCTCGTTTGCGGTCTCCTTTCATTTCATTTGGCACAAATATCTTGTTTTGACGAACAGTACCAAGAACAGCGAGATTTTTGGACATCCAACTGCCTACCCACATTTAATGATGTGGAAAAATTGTCACAGATTATGGTTCTTCCGGTGTTTTCGCAAGGGTAGACCAGTCTTTGCACTACACTTTCTCCGACATTGGTTGCACGAGTTGTATTTGTATAAATCTCGCTGTTGAGAGATCAGAATGACTTTGCATCGCATGCGAACTAAACTCTTATGCGAAACTTTGCAGGCTTGTATGGGTTGTACTGCGGAAATCTAGTTCTTCCGCTATATGCAAATATTTGTTCGGCAACTGTTATTTCTCCCGATAGTTGACAGTACCGCCGAAGACTGTTGTTCATTGGAGCCCATAATGCAGAAATAGGAGCAGCCTTATCGTTAACCAGTCGAGCAGGCCCAGTACGCTCACTTTCACTATTTCGGCATTACTGCACGATAATAACAAACTGCTTCCGTACTCCACAATACATCGGTATCTTCATCGTTTGCTTTATTAGCTCCTGCCAGAAACAAAAGCCTAAAGAATGCTCTCAATTCAATATTTGTCACCTTAATCCACACCCTCTCCTTTGTGGTGCAGTTTTGTTCATTCCGCTTTTGAAACGTTTTCTCGGCCAACAGCAGAGCTAAGAAACATATTATGAGCATTATTGCTCGACTGCCTCCTCCAAATCTTCCTCGTAATCTGCTTCGAACAATGCGCCTTCTATCTGCGATCTACACCAATTGTACCACTGGCAGCTGCATCAGAAGCACCATTTGAACAGGAACTATTATGGTGGTCAGGTGGTATGTAATCATCAGTCGAATCACCAAAATCTAGGCTCTCCTCTGCTTCTTCATCTACCACGCTCAATTGATTGTCAATAGTGGTCTTCATGAAAGCTCGAAAGAACCTCGTAAACTCGAAAACATCGTAAACTCGCACAGCAAACGTCAAAACAAACAAATTTCCCATACAAAGCGACTTGCTCAAAAGTGGAAAGTTTTCGAGGAAAATTTGCAGCGCAAACGTGGGATGGAGAAACTTGTAAACTTTTGACATTTCGTTGTCATCTGACTGGATGGATAAATAAGGTGATAGCACTAGAACAGTAGAAAAAGTACACATACATAAAACATGCAATTGCTACTGCTACCACCTTATGTATCCATCTTGGTCAGCTGATATGGTTTTGAGCACAACTACGCTGAGCAACTTTACCTGGTGCCTCATGCAACGGTGCAAGGGAAACTTGCGCTGAGCAAAAGTTCTCGGCTTTCACGTTTGCATGAATTCCGCTTATATGGTTTTGAAGTTCTTCTGTAATTACAATTAAACATTTCTTCCTGTTACATCGCAAGAAGGGATTGGGGAGAGCTTCTCACAACCAGTGAGCTGTGCGCGTTCTAGTTTTACAATCACTGATTGGGACCTACAATTTTACACCGGTTCCGAACATTAATTTGAGAAGCTTTTTCATAGCTAACTACTCGATAGTGTCGCTGTCACTAAGCGAGGTGACCACGGTCGAAATGAATTTAAGGTGGTCGGAGAAGGGATCGAAGCCAAGCTCTCATGCACAAGACCAACTCACACTACGATTGCACCTCCGACGGCCACATATACAGTTTCCACAAGAAAGCAAAAAGTAAAAACAAAATACAAACTGACATGTTCGACATGCCGCATTCAAAAAAAATTGAGTTGAGTAAAAGTATGGTGTGAATTTCCATACATCATATACGATGTCTACATTTGTAGACTACCGGCTAGGAGATGGCCATTCTGAAAAGTAGCGTCCGGGGGATGGTGTAACTTATTGTTTTAACGTGGTAGCCGCCAAGACTGCTTAGAATTGATTTCTAGGAAGCTACTGTAAATTTCGAACCCTGTGTTTTGGAAATTTTTTTTTTATTCACCTTTTTCTGCAAAAATGTAGACTACCGAGCACACAAAAGTTAAAGAGCTGATTGCGGGAATCAGCGAGACAACCCGACCGGACATGATCCGGCAGCTTGCCGCTGTAATCTGTTCTTCCGAGACGGTGGTCGCCTCCGATTGCGTCGCTTTCTATCGACCTGAAACAAGCGGCAAAAAAACAGAGCCACCGACAATCTGTTCAACGTTTCTAACACAATTTGTAACCACATCATATTTAAAACACAAAACAAATTATACCTTTTCTTCGGATGCAATTGGCAAAAAAAAAACTTTCGTTATATCATTTGGAAAAACTCAGAAAATAACAACACTGATTTATTTCCGATTATACCCTGTTTGATCGTAAACGGAAAATTGAACAATGCGTTTTCTGGGGGCGAGTGCGACACTAGCAGAGTGTAGTGAAGAGACTCATCCTGCTCGTGGTGCTCCTGCTGTTTACTAAACACTTTTGGACAGGTAAGTGTATACAAAGTACCTCCCTAGTAGATACAGGGTGTATATCTGTCTAAAAGTTTTTGGCAGCCCCAGCACTAGGATCGGATGCTACCGATGCTTAAATACCGATCATTAAAGAAACGTCAATGACGCCCAATGTTATTCGCGCACCCTTTTTATAAAATATGTACTGTAATAATACAAGTCATCCGATGTTGTTTGGCTCTCATTTTTTTTTCTAAATGCAAAACTTCGATTCTGTTTTTTGATGATCTTTATTTGAACCTTTAGAATTTTAGTGGTTAAGTTGAGAAGATGATATCGGTTAAATGGGTCCCGTCACAATTGAATACCATATGGGCTCCTTTTATGGCATTTTTGTTCATAATGATTTGAAAATCATAATGAGTGAAGAGGCTCAGTTCCACCTCAGCGGGTACGCGAACAAGCAAAACTCTCACTTCTGGGGCATCGAACACCCACGAGTGATGCACGAGGAGCCATTATCACCGCTCAAAGTGACGTCATGGTGCGACGTTCACGCTGGAGGAGTCATCGGGCCATTTTTTCGAGAACGCCGCTGGTCAAACGACAACAGTTAACCGAGTTTTTTCCGAAGTGATGAAAAATGCTATAAAACGATCCCGTAAGTTAATCAATTGTGACAGCGTCGATTTAACCGATATCATCTTCTCAGCTTAACCAATAAAATTCTGAAGGTTCAGAAAAATATAATCAAAAAACAGAATTGAAGTTTATCATTTAGAAAAAAAGAGAGCCAAACAACATCGGATGACTTCTTTTGAAACACCTTGTATATGATATTGCTATAAATTGTTTAAATAAACAAAGCCATATAAAGGGTGTCTATTTAGCTGCATAAGAACTATCTAAATTTAGAACTATGGTTTCATAGCCGAGAATGTCGAACTGGGTTGACTTTTCTGTTCCGGAAGGTTTGGCAAGTCATCGTGAATCGTTTAGCGCTGCAACAACGCATTCAAATTGTGACAATTTACTTAAAAAAATTGTTCCCGCAGTTTAAAAATAAATCCCGTTTCACATTGCATGTCACAACCAGTGAGCTGTGCGGTTTCTAATTTTTCGCTCACTGATTGGGACCTACTGTTTTACACCGGTTCCGAACGGTATTTTCAGAAGCTTTTTCATGGCTAAGTAGTCGATAGTGTCGCCATCACTAAGTGAGGTGTCCGTCGTCGAAGGAAATGTAAGGTGGTCAGAGCAGGGATCGAACCCACATTGTCATGCACAAGAGCCGCGAACACTAGACATTGCAGTACCGATGATCACGCTCCCGAACTTTATGAACATTTTTATCGAAGAATTGTGTTTAATGATAAAGCTCATTTCTGGTTAAGTGGCTACGTCAATAACCAGAATTTCCAACAATTCATAAATCACCACTAGATCCAGTAAAATTTACTGATTGGTGCGGTTTACATGCTGACTCCGTCATCGGTCCTTATTTTTTTCGAAATGAGCAAGAAGCTGCAACTACGGCGCAGCTGAAGCTATCTATCGAGCCATGCTCACTGAATTTTTGATACCAAAAACTAATCAGCCAAACATTAACGAAATTTTCGTGCCAACAAAATGACGCAAATTGCCATACAGCGCGCATTACAATCGATTTATTGCAAAATCAATTTGTTGACAAGTTTTTTTTTCCAGAAGTGGTCCTAATCAAAGGCTCCCTCGTTCCGAATTACTTTATATGGGGATATGTTAAGGCATTAGTTTATGCCGACAAACCGTCAACTCTTGGAGCATTCGAATTCAATTTTCAAGCCAACATTGACGCCATATGGCCAGACTTATTGAAAAAAGTAGTCAAACATTGGATTGATCGAATGGACTATGTTACTCGTAGCCGCGGTAGACATATGCCGGAATTCATATTTAAAAAATAAATGACATGAAATTATGTAGCAGATTGTAATAACAAAATTTAATTCCAACAATATTTCTGTCTTGTATTATCATTTTAAGTCCTTATGCAGCTAAAAAGCACTCGATATATATATCTGTTGGGCAAACAAATATTCTATCAAAATGCTGAGACAGAGAACCAACAAGAACCAAGGCTAATACATGTTCGCCTTTTTGTTACACACAGCAGTTTGTGTGGTAACACTGAATACTACGTAAGCTGAAAGACAAGCCGATGTGAACAACAACGGACTCGACTCGACCCTGTGAAATGAGAATACCCGAAATGGGAGTTCCCGAACCCGTTATGAGTCCCCAAAAGCGTAGAAAAGCGAATCATTGAAATTATGATTTAGCGATCCGTTTTGAACTCGTTACTAGTTCGTAAAAATATTTAAAAAAAAGAATCAGTGGAACTGCGATTTGAAGGACCCGTTTCGATCCTGTAGAAGAAACATGATTTTGTACTAAATGTGTTGATTTGTATGAGAGATACCAGAAGGGGCGTCGCCAAAACGCCCATTTTCAGTCCCGACCTAAGATTGGACAAATAATGGTCACTGACAAAATATTATTGTGATCGGAAAGATTTACGGGATTTATCTGGCCGAACAGCAAACCGGTCAAACAATATTTGTATGGGAGATACCAAAATGGGTGTAGCAAAATCGGCCTTGTCTTAATTTGTGACTGAAGTTTGATGACATGAAACCTAGTACCGAAATTGAGTAAGGTCAGCAGTGGTTCACGCGACTTATCGCATTGACAACACGGACGACCAAAAGCTTTTGTATGGGATCTACCATATTGGGCATGGCGACTTCGCCTATTTCCTCCAGTTAACCAGATATTTACAGATTATTAACGAATGCTTGAGTTGAAGCTAATCACATCTACCAGGAAAAGGTCTTAGTGGAAACTGATTTCATAATAAATGTGGCGATTTTTGTGGTAAGTACCAGAAGGGAGGCGTGGTCAAAATGCCCATTTTCAATCCGAAACTAACCTTGGCCAAATAATAATCACATCCAGACAGACAGTCAGACGGACATGGCTCACTCGTCTGAAAAAGTCCCAAAACGAATTTCGTCCAAAGATACTGATGGTCTAATATGAGTCCTTCTATGCGTTACATTTTATTCCGTATTAAATGTTATAAACCCCCATCCCTATGGGTGAGGATACAAAAACTTTAGAACGAAGATTTATACAAAAAACTGTGACAACAACAATTTCTTAGTAATTCCTTGTGGCATTGAAGATTGCTAGAAAATACTTAGATAACAAAGATTTCAAAAAAAAACCTTGGAAAAAAAAGACTTCCTAAAAGAAATCTTGGACAACAGGTTCTTCTTAACAGTCCTTGGACAAAACTTTTTTTCTGAAATAAACTTGTGACACCTTCGTTTTATTCATGAACCATCTGGCAACAGAATCCTTTAAAACACAGTTTTCTAAAAGAAGCAGTTTTCCAGACGCGCTTAAGCTTCAAATTAAATGAATACGCGCCAAAATATCAAATTCTGAAATCGCGGCAGTCAGCAACCGTATAATGGTCCATCCACCGCCGACGACAAGTTTAGGTCGGCTTTAAGCTCTGGCCGTTGTTGGTGGTATAATGGTTAGTGTGCGCGGCTCTTATACATGAAAACGGGGTTTCGATCCCAGTTCTCAGCACCTAACATTATTTCTGTCGATGGCAGCCACCTTGAATAGTGACGGCGACGCTATCTAGTATTGACGCTTCTCAAAGTACCGTTCGGAACCGGTGCAAAGATGTAGTCTTCGTCAGTGTAAAACTAGAGTGCGCACAATTCACTTGTTATGAGAAGCTCTACCCCGAGCCCTAAATGGGATGTAATAGGAAACTACTTTTTTTGTTTCTTTTTTTACCCCTGGAGGGAACTTCAACATTTCTTTATACAAGGGTCCCCTATTGGCCGTTGCAGTGTCGATTCCTAGAGTATTTTGGCAATTTTGGTCAATATGTGGCTCAACCGACGTGTCATGACTTGCACAAATACAGACATTTTTGTCAAAGCATTATTTTCACGGCGAATATCCTGGCATTTTACATTTTAAAGTTTTGAAAATATAATTTAAAATTTGAGCTTATCATGATTCTCATTGCCAAAATGAAAAAATATCTTTGCCAAAATACACTACGGATCGAAATTTCAAGAACCGTAGGGGACTGTAAGTACGCCCGATTAACAAAAAGTTTAAAGTTACCGTAATCAGATCTTCAATGCGATATGTTTGAAAGTCCAAAAAACTCGGTTTCCGGTACACGCTAACGCTCATATCCATCTACACATTACAAACCATGTACGTGATGTGTATGTGGAAGAGTGTTTATGAATGTTTTTCTTTTACAAACTGTTCATAATTTTCATATTCAAATGAGTTTACATATTCTTTGCGTGTGTGAGTTCAAACATGAGCGTTAGTGTAATGCATCGCAAACTCATGTACGTATGTACTGTTGCGCCCCAAAGGCATTTCCTCGTGATTTTGTGAAAAATCTGAACATAATGAGCAATCTCTGCTATGATTACTAATCATGCGAAACATAAATCTCTGTATGCCAAATTTGTGGTTTAATTTAAGATACGACTACACTTTTATCAGTGTAATACAATGTCAAATGAAATGCATAATGTGAACATGCAAGTTAATAAATAATTTTTTGTGGGTTTTTTTTTTGGAATACAATAGCATTTAATTGTATACGTAGAAAATGTTTCAACATTTAAAAATTAAAATTTAGCCAAAATCAAAAATTTTAATTAGCGTCTATTTTTCTATTTTTCACAGTTTTCAAAATTATGCAACACCAATAGATTTTACTATTTAATTATTTTTTTGAAATAACTAGTTATCTGTTATTCTCCTCTTATATTAAACTATTTCGTAAAGTAGGCGGTGATCATTTTAGTACCACAATTCTTTTTCCATTACCGTACAAATTTCGTAGTACTTCTTCTCTCCGCGTGTATGAACCTGAACATGAACCGATTCAGTTAAAATATTTTTAAACTAATTTTTTATATTATGAGTTGTAATTAAAATAATTATCTATGTTATATTTTATTTTGTGGAACGAAGTTCCTTATCGCACGTTGCGGGATGGGGGCTAAATGAAATAATTTTAAACAACTTTTTTTAACAACCTTATTAGAACCCATTATTATCAACTATATTGCGTACTTTTGGTTTGGTTTGGTTTAAAGGGAAGTTTTCTAGGTGGAGCCTATTTATTACATATTGTGGTTTTGAACCCAAAAAAAAACATATTTAGAAAACCCAAGTGCCAGTCTGACAAATCCATGGAATACAACCCAATGGAATACAGACTTACTCTTACACTCTTACTATTGGTTTGGTTTGAGCCTAGACTAACATATGGGGAGAAATTTATTGTTTTTATTGTTTACAAAAGCCAACGTGAAAGAAGTTTAAAAATATAACATTTTCTTAACTCTCGGAGGTATAACCAGGTCTGTGCAGACTTTTTGCATATATAAGTGTGTATAACTTTTTTTTGTTTCTCATGTTAGAGACAAATCCTTCCATGTAATCCTGGGGCAACAATCTCCGAACACAATGAGCAAAAAATCAGAGCGATTGTGGATCCGGCTTCGGTTTAATCGGGGTTTACAAATATTTTGGTGCAAACGGTATAACCAGGTCTGTGCAGGCCTACTACATGTAATTTGTATGGAATGAATGGGGGGCAGGTGATAAAACCCGTTTCTGAGTGGCATTTTGTGGAGAAAATTTATAAAAAATGTACATATTGAATAGAGCGCAAACAAAATATTAGTAACGGGTTTTTCAATAAGAGCGCTACAAAGGTTTTTTTATATAAAACAAAACCGGTTTTAGATACCAATGAAATTCTTTATTCCTGTGAAAGTACGTTCGATGCCATTATGTATGGAACTCGACTTCTTTTGCATGGCCACCACGGGCACGCTTGCAGAAGTCCAGACGCTGAACCCAATTTTCGACGGTTTTCAGGCATAAATCGGCCGATGATGCTGCAATTTCACGTTCGATGTTGGTACGAAATTCATCAGTCGTCGCTGGCTTGTTGGCATCATCATTGAACGGTAGCGATTCGCATTCACAGTAATGTGCCGGTCTTGATCATCACGGATGAAGTACGGCCCAATGACGCCGCCGGCCCATAAACCGCACCAAACCGTAATTTTTTCGCGATGCAATGATGACTCATGGATTACGTGTGGATTGCTGTCTGACCAACAACGCATATTTTGCTTATTGACGAAGCCATTCAGCCAGAAATGAGCCATTCAGCCAGAATGACGTAGCGCTTTGAAAGTTGAGGCCACTGACTCCAAATTTCGGTAGTAAATTTTAATAATTTCGACTCGTTGTTGGCTCGTATATCTTTCCATGATGAAATGGCAAACCTTACTGAAGAGAAATGACAAAGTGCGGGAAAAAATATCTCGTCGTTTGCTGCCCCTATCGATTTACTTTTGTAGCGTCTCTGTTGGAAAACCTTTTGTATCAGCAAAATTTTAAGTCTAAACGTAAAAAATTTTTGTTTTCATACTATTAATAAAAAAACGTAAATAGCTAATTGAAAAATGGTCAGTTTGTGTTGGAAATAATAGAAAATTAAGTTCAACACACACTCACTGGAATGACTAGTTTCGAACTCCGTGACAAGTTCATCATCAGATGCCTAACTACTGTGCCTGAATTGATACTATCGGTTGGTCATCATTCGTATATATACAAACTCACTTCTGCAATTTTCTTTTCTTAAAAAAAAATAGCTTTATAATAAAAGAAGTACCTCTCATTAAAGAACGATAATTTTCGGGAAAATATAATAGGTTGGATTAGACAGTTTCGGCTGCGTCTGTGAGATTCAGTCCAGAGCCTGGAGATATGCTGGTGTTGGGACGGTATGTAGAGCCGCAATGCACAAAATTTGGTTTAACACTGCCTCCGTCATATTTCGTCATAGCTTTGGCCAGGTTAAGCCTGTATTGAAGCAAGCCTAGCTCATCCTTTCGTTGAACGTTTCCTTGTACATAACATAGCATGTACATTAGGGTGATGACTTTTATACATCCTCGTTTCCCTGATTAGATAAAATCTTACATATAAGGTGATTCGATAAAAAAACACAAAATGATTTCAAAATTTTTATTTATCAGCATTTTGGGTATTTTTATAAAGTCACTGTAAGCAGATACATATATAACTGAACACAAGCTTCAGGGCCACATATATGTAACATTACATAGGATCATCAAACACACAAGGAAGTTAAATATTCACGTTGTCATTGCAGAGGATGAATCTCAGTGGGAGGTTGTCCTTGTTGCGGCAGGAGTTGTATAAGTCATGCATAACTTTGATCGCACAATTGACTACTGAACCAATGGTCAGCCCATGAGTAAGAAATGAATGAATAGTTTTTACGCAACCTGTTCCCGGTTTCAGGCATCAGAATAAACGCAAGAAGAGCTAGAATGGCACGAGAGTTCCAGCGTGCATTGCAGATGTTTGGGATCTGCTTAAACTTTACAAAAGGGATCTCACTCCTCTCAGTGAAGTATCGGAAGACACGAGTGAGGTGGAAAAGAAACTTCATGTCGTCTCTCCAGCCGCCTGTTTCCTTAATCTCAGTTTTACCATTGCTGAAGGCTGCTTTCAACTGATCATAATTGTTCATCAAATCCTGCACAAAGACGTACTCGATGATTGGTGATTTAGTCGACCCATGGAGCTCATCGTCTATGACAACGCGAAGAACGCGATCCAGCACATGGTGCAGGCAACTGATGAACTTGGGTTTGGGGTGACCTTTCTCTTCGAGCATTTGCTGCCGTCGAACTACAACGCCGGTCTTTTTACGGGTATTCGCGCTTGCTGTATCGGCATAAATCATCACAATTGATCCCCACAGGTTGAGCTTTCGGAACAATCAGGTATCGCCCTCCTTCGCTTGGATGGGTGGATGGTATTGGCACAACCAAGTTTGCCGCTGGAATAACCAATTTGCTCTCAACTTGCATTTTGTGGAGGTTATCATCCTCTTTGCGCATCCATACGCCTTTTACTTTGGTCATATCAAACAGTTCCCTCAAAGAATCAAAGTTTAGTTTTTTTTCTGCAGCGCTCGGAGTTTTCCAGAAGTTTTGTTAGGTTTGCACAAATGGCTTGATCAGATATGTGCGAGAAGTTCAATTTTTTGGTCCATAGGGCTTTAAGCTCTATAGCAATTAGACCGATCCTCTCTCTCCGTACTTTGGCAGTAGACTCAAGCAATTTGAAGCATCCAATGACGTGGTTTTTCCGGGGCATGCAACTCCGTCCGCTCAATGGTGTTTAAGCATTGCCACGTTGCCTCTTCTTGATGGTTCTTGAAACTGGACTAGGTTCTCTGTCCAGGTTTCTTTGTTCTTCTCCGTGTTAGAAGAGCTCTTCTTGAATGATATGCTCTTAACATAAATGGAAAAGGCCTTGCCGTTATTGAAGGCCGTAATTATGATTCACTATTCACTTTTAAAAAACTATACTACTTGTACTCCTCGTGTTCGTCGCCACTTGTTGAATGACACAAATCGATCAATCCTATTTATACTTCGTATTTTTCAATATTTTACTGACAGGTACTTATGAATGGTACCTGATTCAGCACGTGTGCGTTGTAAATTTTTCAAAATAATGGCCGCACATAAATGTGGTTTCTGAAAAACAATCATCCCTAACAGGTAGTTAACGGAAAAACACACATCAATAAAAAAAATGCACTTTCCTTTTCCCCCCTTAAATTTAATGTAAACGGAGTAGCTACCATAAAAGAACCCGCAGAGCAATTCAGCATAGATTTATGACAGTTTATTAGTTTCCTACCACAATCATAAAAATTACATAACCTTTTGTTTCTCACTAATTTTCTTTAATTCTGAGAATCATAAAAAAGTCGTCAACGTTTTTTCCAAAGAGATACATTCGATTCAAAATGAGATACTTTCACTTAATGGTAAATAAAAACGAAAGATGTTCATCGATTTTTATGATCAATGTCTGATTTCGTTCATAGGTTATGTGGCCTTTCGTGAAAGTTATAAGACTTGACACTTTTTTCCGTTTTGGATTTATATGATTTAAAAATGAGAAAACATTTTAGTTTTTTCACAAAAATATCATTTCAAAGTGGTTTGTGCGTGACGTTTTTCAATATTTAAATGGAATAAACGTTATTTTAGTCATTAATAGGCAAAAGTTCATTCATTCGTGCAACAGGAAATAATTTTTGAGAAAAAAAATCAAAAAGACATCACCCTAATGTATATTACCCAGCAATTGACGGCAACCAGGTTCAAGAAGTGGCAGAAAGCTTTCACAGGCCATTTTTTTGCCCGCATTGAACTTCGCTAGTAAGCTATTAGCCTATCACATAAATATATGCCACCCATGCAGGAGCTATAATTACTTACAACAGCTAGCCAAGTTACAGCTATTGCTTTCTTTTCTCTTTTGCGTTAACGTTGGCAGATATCTGCAGGGGCGCTCCCAGAACAAGCAGACAGCATCGTTATTGATTTTGTGTCCATCCATGTAATAACACATACTTTGTCATCACTTCTAACTTTCTCATCCCATTCTCCTCTTTGCAACTGCTTGTCGGACTTTAGTTTTTGTGCCACTTGTCGAATCCTATTTACCATTACAGTCCGGTCAGAAAACCTCGGCTTCTTTTTTCATTTAAATGATCCCAACTTTAGACTGGTGAAAACCCTGTCTGTGTATACAATACAGTTGTCGTTAATTTTACGCCAAAGTTTTTCCACAATTCCTGCTCCCAGTCCAAGCTCTTTCATAACATCTTGAGACACTGTATCCTTGCCAACATAGATGTCGAAATCTAGTTTTTTAGTCCAAGAGGATTAGGCTTGGATGGCATATCTTGATGGTAATCACAACGTCTTGAAAAAGGGATCATCTGCACGTCAATTGGCATGTTCTTGGAACGTGGAAAATATTCCCCAAAATTTATCGTTGCTATTTGAAAAGTGCAAATGATTTCTGATTTAAAAAGATATGTCGCGTTTCATTGCTCCTCAACCACAAGATCTGTGCTCCAATAAAGCTTCCCTTGGGGGTATTTGTGGGTGCCCATCATGAGCTGCACACCAGCAAAACATACGATCTCAGTAGTATTCGTATTAATTGATTCTAGCTCCCGCTTTTGTGTCGAATAGAGAGAGTTGTTCAGTCACGACGAGACAAATTTCACCAGCCCATGCCTTGGCTCATTTCATGAAAATATGGCCATATACGACAATCCCCGTAAATGCAAGGGGGCGAAATGGCAGCGGTTTGAAAATTTTCGGATTGGTGGTCGAAGGCTGCCACGAAAAGTATATCGATACATACCATATTTTTGTCGAGTACAATGCTGCTTTCGATAGCCCCATACGGGGAAAACTGTACGAAGCTATGCCTGAACTTGGTATTACGGCAAAACGGATCCGCCTCTGTAGAATGACGCTGACCAACACAAAATTAGCAGTGAAAGTGGGAAAGACCTCATTGAACCATTCTGTACCAAACGAGGACTTAGACAAGGCGACACACTTTCATGCAATCTCTTCAACATCTTAATGGAGATAATAATGAGAAAGGCTGCAGTAAATACGAACAAGACCATTAATACGAAAAGCCGTATGTTGCTGGCATATGCTGACGACATAGGCATCATTGGGCGAAATTTGCGAGAGGTGACTGCAGTATTTTCAAGAATCGAAAAGGAATCAGCGATTGATGGTGTCAACGACTAGAGAAACCTCTCGACTTGATCCGCACTTGATCGTTGACAACGGATTTAATTTTGAAGTG
Source organism: Phaonia tiefii (assembly GCA_963931995.1). Taxonomy (NCBI): domain Eukaryota; kingdom Metazoa; phylum Arthropoda; class Insecta; order Diptera; family Muscidae; genus Phaonia; species Phaonia tiefii. Next base: position 30,289,965 of record OZ008367.1, read on the forward strand.
GTAGATGAATTTGTCTCCCTTGGATCCGCCATGAACAAGGACAACAACGTCAGCCTGGAGATAGATAGGAGAATTGCGCTTGCAAATAGATGCTATTTTGGGCTCTGCAAGCAGGTTACAAACAAAGCCCTCTCTCGACGGACAAAAGTCCAGCTATATCAGACTCTCATTTTACCTGGTTCCCATATGGCTCCGAAACTTGGGTGATATCGCAAGCGGATGAAAAACTCTTGGGAGTTTTCGAAAGAAAAATTCTCCGTAAAATCCGTAAACGGCGAGTATCGACGTCGCTGTAACACAGACCTACGTATATAATCTATATTCTGACGTGTACATAGCTCGGTGAATCAAATTAGGCCAATTGCTTTGTCTAGGCCATGTTATCAGAATGAATATGAGCCAGCGCGAAAGGTTTTCGATAACGTACCCGATGGAATCATGAAAAGAGGACGACCAAGACTCCGCTGGAAAGACCAAGCAGAAAAATCCCTCCGTATCCTTGGTGTTACCAACTGGCGAGAAAAGGCGAGGGATAGAGCCAGTTGGGAGAATAAATTTAATTAATTTGTTTGTTTAATTAATATGTGTAAGACGTCTGACCTCATGAGGTTGTAAAATAGTCAATAAAAGTAAAAGGTCGACGGGTACTTGGGTAAAATTGCTAAGTTCTGAAACAGTGGTCAAATTTTTTCGGCTTCTTGGAAAGGCCTTTAAGAGACCTTTCAGAATCATACAAAAAATTTAAAAAAAGTGATATCACCGAGATACGGAGCTTTATTAAAAAGTTTTGGAAAAAAGTCATAAGAACGTGCACATAACCTCAATTTTCTCATCCGGATGGAAGATTACTTTTGTTGTTTTCTCTTAGAAAATAGGCCTACCTCCTATCATTCCAAAGTTATCTAAATGAAGCCCAGAGGTCTTACCGTTCCAAAGAATACGCTGGTGAAATTTGTCCGGTCGTGACTGAACCACCCTCTATATTGCTTTGTTCTGCCACTGGTTTCCAAAAGTCTACCCCCAAATACTCTAAAAAAGAGTACAAGATGTTCACGTCAGAGCTGCCTTGTGATGTTAGGATTTCGTCCTTAATATTTGATCCAGATTTTGCAATTTCGTTGCTCTGCCAAAAATGGCGTCGTGAACCTCCTTTTCCAGCATTTGCCTCATTTTGGCTCTCCCCATTTCTCAGGTGATTGAAGTGCTCGGATTACCTCTGGAGGCAAGTACTTATCATCATCATTGTCTTCTGGGAAATAAAATTCGCTATCATTTAGCATATACGCAATCTGCTGTTCATCCCTATCACACAAACCAAAGTTTTAATCCCGAGGTACACATATCGTCGATCCGAAGCAATCGTCACGTATATCACAAAATCAAAAAAAGGGAGATAAACCTATTTCCTGGGATACATTTTTTAGATCTGTTTATTTGTTTGTTGGCCGTCGGTGGTGCAATGGTTAGTGTGCGCGGCTCTTGTACATGAGATCCTGGGTTCGAACCCGGCTCTGACCACCTTCAAAAAAAAATTCTTTCGGCGGCGGTCACCTCGCATAGTGACGGCGACACTATCGAGTATCTAGCCATGAAAAATCTTCTCAAATTACCGTTCGGAATCGGTGTAAAACTGTAGGTCCCCATCAGTGAGTGAAAACTGGAAAGCGCACAGCTCAGTGATTGTGAGAAGTTCTCCCCAGTCCCTTCATGGGATGTAATGGGAAACCATTTTTTTTTTTTTTTTTTTTTTTATTTGTTTAATCCCCGGGTCCCTATCTATTATGGTTTCAGAGATACATATTATGTAGTCAATTTCTTGTTTTTATTTATTGAATGTATTTTTTTAAAAAAAAAAGTAAATATTTAGGTCCCTTTTGTAAGAATATGTATTATGTTTTCCCGAAAAAGTCCTTTCTTTAATGAGAGGTACTTCTTTTAATAAAACCTAATGTTTTTTTTAAGAAAAGCTACCATTTTTAATAAGAAGTGCTTTCTGTAAGAAAAAGCCTAAGAGTAAGAATTTTTTTTACAAAGAAGTACTTTTTTTAAGACCAGGTACTTTTTAAAGAAAGTTGTTGAAACTTTAAAGTCAATTTCCGAAAAAGAAAAATTGTGGAGATACTTGAAGATACCTACGGAACGACGATATGTGTATCAAAAAAAGAAATTAGCATATCATTTTGAAAAAACACAAAAAATAAAACAGTTAAATTTTTACACTTTTACCCAGCTGATTGACAATAGAAAACTACAAAAAGTACGACTGTAGCTGAAGAATTGAATTTTTTTCTAAAATCTTTACAATTTTAGTCACGGCCTACTAGAAACTTTTTCAAACTGTCAATTTCAAATACAAAGAAAAAAATTCTCCATCTTTACAGAAAGATAGTTAAAAACTATTTGCTATTGATCACAAAATGCCGCTAGTGTTTACAACTTTAAATAAATTAAAGTACACATATTTGTACCCACGGTCTGTCGATTCTGTCATTTGACATCACAAATTTAGTTAAACAATATAATTTTTTCGGTTTTTGGGCGGAAAGCATCTCTGTGCTTTGCCGTTCAATCAATTTTACAGTATCATCATAATGATAATATAAAACTAAAACGACAATAAAACTGTCCTCTTTTCAAGGCTAAACAAAGACCGCGTAAGAAAAATTAAATTAATTAATCAACACCCAAATTATACATTAAAAACATTACATTTTGTTCAGTTTTTTTTTTGTTATACGGTTAGTAAATAATACCATCAATCTCCAATGTTGTAAAATATAAATCGCAATTTTTATTTAACTCGTAACTTAATTACATCCTTTTGCCAACAATTTCTGATAATTATCATTCAACGGATTGCAAAAAAAGAAACAATAACAACAAAAATCACGGCCACACGAACGGAAATTATAAACCAAACTTTCAAACCACAAAAAAAATACGATTGATTGTTTGCGTATGTGACCGAAAACGATTCGAGAGATTTACTTGGGAAACGTGCAAAAACTCAGAATTGATGAAATGTGTAGTGATGATAGTTTATGAAATAAAGACAAGTGTTCTCGTATTTGACATGAGCAGAATTTAAACAGCATATTCAAGCATTTGAAATTTTAGTGGATTTATTTATTGTTCATATGTTACTGTATGATAAGTTCTTACTACAAGCTTACAAGGTCAGAAACATTTGTCTAAATGAAAAACTACTGGTTTTGTTGGAGTAACAGATCATTCAGGAAAGCGCACTCACTACGAAGACCAGCTTTGAACTCCGTGACAAGTTCGTCATCTGATGCCTCACTAATCTGCCTGAATTAATACCAGATCAACACTCGTATATATACAAACTTGTATGAAAAATTTTATACATGCGAACTAGTATCGATCGAAACCCTTTAAGTATGAATTTAGTCTATTCGATTTTATGCCCTGTTTTAATGTACGGCGATTTGACATCAACAAACTGGAATTCTTGATGTGTTAACATCTATAGCGGCGTATAGGGACTAAATCTATCAAAGTCAGGTTTTATGCTGCTGCTAAAACCAGATTTTATGCTGCTGCTAAAACCAGATTTTATGCTGCTGCTAAAACCAGATTTTCTGCGACTGCGAAAGAGAATAATGACGTGTTAAACAAAAATGAGCGAGCAAGAGAGCAATGAAAGAGTGGTGTGGCAGGGGTGAGGCAAACGAAATTGTGTCTATAGCGTATGTATTAACATAATAATGTATGCATGGACATGTGTCTGTTGCTGTTGTTGAACGGAGATAAAAAGCATTGCCACGCAAAATTTCATTTGCAAGCCTTGCGCAGTCGACGTTATGGTGACACACTAATACGTCAGCTACTACGTACAAAGTATTTGTGATGTTGTGTGTTTGGCTGTTTCGTTGCTGTTGATATGGCAAACATGTGGTTATGTGACACACGTATACGTCAGCTACTTCGGACAAAGTATGTGTGATGTTGTGTATTTGGTTGTTTCGTTGTTGTTGGTATGGCCAAACAAAGCGAGTCATTTGATGTTCAGCATTGCCCGGTGTATACAAAAAAACTATTATTTTTTATTTTCCAATGTAACATTTACTAATGTGTTCATAGAAGTCGAACAGGTACCGTGTAGCAAAAAGGTGTTAACACATCATCCGTGGGTTCGAACACTCATTGATTTTTTTAATTAAATCATTATGAGCATTGATTCAGAAGATATAGTGATTTTTCAGGACGGAGAAATAATGTGTTCCATTGTATTTAAAATTAACTTTACATGATTACCAATTAAACCATATATTGGCTTCAGGGTTTATAGAACGACTTTTATAAAAAAAATATCCAATGAGTGTTCGAACTGACGGGCGATGTGTTAACACCTTTTTGCTACACGGTACTTGTTCGATTTCTATGAACACATTAGTAAATGTTACATTGGAAAATAAAAAACAGAGTTCAATCAAATGATCACGTTACATTTAAATAATATTAATACTTAATAATATTTATAGACCATTGCAAGCACATGTCTCATTATTTTCTTTCTCAATACTTTTTGTTTTATTCCCACTAAAAACCAAAGAGAATGGAAAGCAACAGACACACAGTGTTGCCAGAGATTGACTAAAAAATTATGCAAATGTCCCCAAAAATTGTGCCGTTTGCGAAACCATTATGCTAAAATTGGCATTTAAATCTGTGTCCAGAACACACAAAGTCACTCCAAGAAATGGGTGCTTATCTGCATTTGAAAATTTAAACAGCTGTTATACCTATACCTAATGGATTTTTTGGTTTTAAATAAAAATACGTGCATGTACTTGGTTACGATAAGACTAAATATATAAATAAAAGCGATATAATATAAGCTTTTGTGATTATACTCATAGATTCAAGTCAGGCTGCGGCACTGTGGGGTAATAACGCTAAAAGTGGGACGGTTGGTCAGGTTAGTTATACCTTAACTCTCCAACTTAAAAATAAGTAGAATTATGAAAAATAAGTAGAATTTCCAACAGCATGAATATTAATTGCATTAAAAAATATAACCAAAAATATTTTTTGAATTTCTACAACATTAAAGGCTAAGTATTTTCAGCTCTAATTAATATTAAATTTTTCACAAAAACCTTTGAAAAAATCCATTGTTTTAAACAATTTCTTTCAATCTTCTTGGAAGAGAATTTTTCATGTTTTGGATAATTGCTTTAGGAATCCGTTCAATTTATCCTAGAGAACAGTGAACAAACCGTCTACTTCGCGGAGGAGTCACAGTTGTATTGTGCGTATTTGATGCAAACAAGTTGACACAATATCAAGGGTCCGCCATCTAACGTTTTTTTTTCAACTAGTGCTTATTTCGTGAATGGTCACACTTAGCTCATGTCTGATGTGACAGATAATTAGTTTTATCCTTCCGCTGAACGAATATGGTTGTGCATACGCTTGAACAGCGCTGGGAAATATTGCGACATTACTTTGAAAATCATGGTAATGTTGCAGAATGTGTGCGAAAATTGCGTACGGATTTTGGAAGATGAGAAGCACCGTCAGCTCCGTATGTTCATTATCTTGTGGAAAAAAGTGAAAGAAACTGGCACGCTCATCGATAAACCATAGCGTGAAAAGCCGAATATAGTGCGTACACCCGAGAATATTGCTGCTGTGGCAGAAAGTGTGCGTGAAGCGCGTTCAACATCAATTCACCGTCGTTCTCAATAATTGAACATTTCGGCGACATCATTGTGACGAATTTTGCATAAAGACCTTGGTATGACGCCATACAAAGTCCAATTGGTTCAGGAGTTGAAGCCAACTGACCATCCATTGCGTTTTCGCTTCGCTAAGTGGGCCTGCGAACGACTTACAGAAGATGCCGATTTTGCCAAAAAAAATCATCTTTTCAGATGATGCTTATTTTGATCTTGGCGGGTGTGTAAACAAGCAAAATTGTAGCATTTGGGGCACAGAAAACCCGCACGCATACATTGAAAAGCCGATGCACCCAAAACGAGTCACTCTTTGGTGCGGATTTTGGTCCAGAGTCATAATTGGGCCATTTTTTTTCGAAAATGAGCAAGGAGCGGCCGTTACAGTCAATGGCGATGGTTATCGGGCCATGTTGAACGAATTTTTGTTCACAAAAATTTAAGAGGAGGATATTGGCAACATTTGGTTTCAACAGGACGGCGCTACGTGCCACACAGCCGAAGCTACACTCGATGTTTTGCGCCCTGTTTTTGAAGATCGCATTATCAGCCGCAGAGCTGATGTCGTTTGGCCACATGGTAACACTTCTGACACATGAATATACATAGATATGTGCGTACATACGCTACAAAAGTTCACAAAATTTTCGTTGGTCTCTTGCTATCTCATTTTTATATACGTATGTATAATACGTCATTTTTCTCTATTGCTTCCCCTTTCACAATAATAAAAAACCAACTTGTAAAATCATAGTTTTCGACTATAAATTATTTATATATGACCACGCCCCTTTGTCCAATCCCGACCATATTTGCAGCAGATCTTAGAATATGTACACCCAACCAACATACCCAATTTTGTTAAAATACCGGTAACAGGAGCAGAAATAATGAATTTTTAATTTGTGATTTGTATGGGAGGTACCACCCCCCTTTGTCCATTCCCGCTCATATTTTGATAGTTCATTTTTTTCGTCGCCATTAGTTTGCCTGCGAAGTTTCAGCTCGATTGGATTAAAAATCAATCCAAAGATTTTTCGGCATACATACATACATGCATACAGCCAGGTGAAGTAATAGAAAGTATCTAAAAAGGCTTTCAATCATATGATGACGTTTCATTTAAGTAATATTAATACTTAGTAAGACTTAAAAATATTTAAAGACAAGTGTCATTATTTTCTTGCTTAATACTTTTTATTTTATAATTTGTGTGAAATTGCTCTAGATTTACCACATTTGTTTCACATAGCGACTGTCAGCTACGGAATGATATTAAGGCGTACTTCCGTCGATCAATTCTTAGGCTCGAAACCGATTATTTAAGACATAAATTAGTTTGGCGAAAGTGCATAGAAACGTTATAATAGCCATGTGATATGATACCCTACCACATCCGTACAAATCGACCTGCCCCAACTTCGACGTTGTTACAGTAAAAATGTAAAACTAAGCTATGACGCAACAATTAGCCCGTTATATTCCCAAGTCCCCCAAAATAACAAAAGGACATCAAAGATCTAAAGTCCAATGACTTTGAATGAAAGTTTGACCACATCAAAGACATAACCCTTTTTAATGCACAATTAGGTATAATCATGTATTTCAAAAAACAAGTTCACATTGCCTATTGCCCAATTAGAAGTAGTAAAAATGTTGCCACAAATTATTGTCAATGGTAATGGATTTTCCTAAAGGGTGTCTCAGTAGTATTGCACTTTTAAATTTAGTTTATTTTTTTTTTGTGTAAGTGGCAACTCTAAACTTCAGCAGCTGTCACATATGTTTATTCCGGTTATTAAAACTGGAGCGCTTTACGAAAGAACAACGCATTATAATTGTGAAAACTTATTACAAAAATTTGGAAAGTTATGATGAGACCGCTCACAAACTTCGAAGAATTTTCAGTCGAGAAAGTCCATCTAATATGTCAATCATTCGAAGAGTGTTCAAAAAATTTGAAGAAACTGGGTGAGTTATGAACAGCAAGACTCCTGTGTGTCAACGTACCGGTCGTACCGGAGGGTGTTAATGAAACCCCGAAAACATCAATTCGGCATCTTTCGAATTTTGACAAAAGACCTCCACCATCATGCGTACAAAATTCAGCTTACTCAGGAGCTCGAACCAGCAGACCATGGAAAGCACCGGCAATTCGTTCAATGGGCAATGGGCCAAAGTAAAGTCAATGCCAATTTTTCAAAGAAAGTCATCGACGCCGATGAAGCGCATTTCCATTTACATGGCTTCGTGAAATTACAAAATTGTCGAATATGGGTTTCAGAAAAACCTAACGCAATCCATGAGATCCGATAAGGGAGAAATTCTATGAAGCAATGTCTGACCTTGGTATTCCTGCAAAAGTGAAACGCCTTTGCAGGATGACCTTGATGAATACTAAATCCGCAGTGAAAGTTGGTCAGGACCTTACCGAACCTTTCGGAACTAAGCGTGGCCTCAGGCACGGCGACGCCCTATCGTGCGATTTCTTTTACATCTTAATGTAGATCATTATGAAAAAGCTGCAGTCAATATAAATAAAACCATCAGAGAATGCGAATGCTGATGATGATATAGTTATCATTGGGCACACAATTATAGAAGTTACTGTTAATTATAGAAGTCAACGAAGAGGGCCTGCACGAGGTTGGACCATAGCGTGAACATTGACAACCGTTATAATTTCGAGGTTGTGGACGAATTACGGACCTCGGAACTGACGTAAATATACACAGCAACGTCAGCCTGGAGATCAAGTGGAGAATTGTGCCTGCGAATGGATGTTATTTTGGGCTAAGAAAGCACTTCAGAGATAAAGCCCTCTCTTGAGTAACAAAAGTCCAGTTGTACCAGACTCTCATACAACCTGTCTTGCTTTACAGCGCAGAATCCTGGGTCTTATCGGAAGCAGATGAATCATCTGTGGGAGTCTGCGAGAGAAAAATACTCGGAAACATTTAGTGCCCTATAGTGCAGTATCGGGCGGGTATCGACGACGGATGAACCATGAGCTGTATGAGCTATATCCCGAGATTGACATAATTAAGCGGATCAAAATAACGCGATTGCAGTGAGTAGGGCATGTCAGTAGAAATGGATGAAGACGAACCAGCACGAAGGGTGTTCGAAACCGAACTCGAAGGGAGTCGAAAAATAGGAAGACTAAGACCCCGCCTTATTATTCTGAAACGGTGTCATATTATTCTGCAATGAATTATTCACTGTTATTATCGTAATAATTTCATGGTTTAGCCCTATTGTTGGCCCCAAATATGCTTTAGATCATGGGCTTTATCTTCGGCAGCAAATGGTAGATTATCATATCACATTAATCAACGATATTTCTGGTTACTTTCCGCCCAGAGTAACTTTTTAAGAAATGTGATTCCACCAGCCTCTAAACCACACTGACCGTTATACTTGACCGTCTCCAAATGCGACAACATCCATTAAGCCGATATGGGTATCATAGCGGAAGAGAGTTATAGTCGAAAAGAATCAAGTTTTTTTCAAGCTTTTATGAGCCCAAAGACTGAAACGGTGATGATTCGTGTTAAACCTTTTATTTTTTACACAAAAATCTTGATATATAAGCAAAATATGAAATGTTGTGTCCAAACAACAATATTTTGGAGACACAAGGATTAATTGGCTATAATGTATATTATTGTGTCCGAAATGTGGCTTTATTGTTTGGAAACTGATGAAAACAAAACCGCGACTGATAATAAAGGAACACAAAGCAGCTGATCTTTAATTCATTAAAACAATGATTGCAAATATGTAATATGGTTCTTTTAATATGTGGCTGGAGTCGTTTTGTTTTCAGCGTGTGTAGAACAGAATTACGCAAAAGTGGGATCTGTCACGTTTCCAGGTGCAAATTCGGAAGATTTGCCGATCCCTAGCTGTCGAAATTCAATTAACCACATATTTTAGGATTCGCCGTTAGGTTCAACATAGACGATCAATCACGGCAACTTTACTGCGTGTCTAAAGCACTATTCCCTCACTCAGTGTGAACTGAACGATTTGGTGAGCTATTTTGAACTCACAAAAGATAAAACTGTAATTCTTGCATCTCGTATGAAACAATACAAAATTTGTGTGATTCAAAACGTCAGAAAAAAAAACATTAAACCACATTGCAGCTAACGTTAGACAATTCTTCTTAACAGAAAGTTTTTAAAATTTGGTTTGATTTTAAATATTTCTGTATATGGGATATTTATATTTGTCGATATATAAGACCAAAAATAAAAATCTTATTTAAAATCAAATATGGAGAAGGTTTTAGCGATTCAGCTAACTTTCTGGGACAACCATTAAACACAACAAGTTGAGTCTGTTATACACACTAGAAAGCAAGGTAATCGCCAACATCATTGTACACTATCTTTGCAATCATGGTTTACAGGATGTTTGCCGGCGCGTGAGTGTAACTGAATGTGTATGTTAAATTTTTATATGTGCGAGATGTTGCCTATCAACGTAAATATTTACACTACATACCTAGTACGTGGGTCTATGTGTGCATACTTCAAAATACTTTTTTGCTTTGCATCGTAATATCCAATAAGTGTTCCAGGTATTTATGATACACTAACTTTATGCATATTTCATACTTAAAACTCTCTGTCATAAAGGCAAAGAAAGACAACAAAATATAGGACGAAAGGAGACAAACTATTACGTTATATGTCCTTAACGGTCTGGTATAACATAACATGATATTTTCGTTCCTCATTTTGTTGTTGTTGATATTTTAGTGAAACTTTATATAATTTGTGCAAGCGGTGGCATGGTAGTAAAGTGATCTTAAACTTGTCTATGTAGATAGTAGAGATTTTTTGTGAACAAAAAATATTCGCAATATGATCAATGGATTTTCTGCAGAAGAGAAACTGCAATTGAGGGCTGTTGTTAGAAAGTCTACTGCTGTAACAATTATTTTAAGATAACATGCAGCATTCACAGCTCGTAACTGCGTACATGATTATTCTAAATTTTTAGTTACAGCAATATCCTCCACCGATAGATTTTTCATTAAGTTTGATTTAATTTGTAGATAAATACATGTTATTATTTCGTAAATGTTTGCAGCCTTCATGAAAAAAATTAGTTTACCAACAAATAAATCGGACCATATCAGTGGAACTTTAGGCTTGGAAAGTTAACTATTCGGATACTGACATTACGACAAATACTGGCGAAAGCAACGAAACCCAAATCGACACCTACCACCTCTTTCTAGATTACAAGGGTGCCTTCAATAGCCCGATGCGGCAAAAACTGCCATGTCGGAGGTTGGGTTTCCTGCTAAGCTGACAAGTCTTTGTAGAAGGACACTGACCAACACAAAATCCTCAGTAGAGATTGATAATGATAACGGAACAATTTAGTACCAAGCGAGGCCTCAGGCAGGGGCCTGATCAACTTTTTAATTGAAATTATCATGAGAAAAGCTGAAGTTAACTCGAATAAAACATTCAGCAGTAAAAGTCACATGCTGTCCACGTATGCTGATGAGTTAGATATCATTGGGCGAAATCTACTGGAAGTAACTACAGAATTTTCAAGAACTGAGAAGGAATCAGCAAAAGTGGGCTTGGCACTAAACGAGGACAAGACAAATTAATGGTTTCAAGAAGCAGAACATCCACCTGATTGGTTTAAAGGGTGAACATAGATAACCACTATAATTTCGAGGAAGTGGAGGAATTTATTTACCTCGAATCTGCAGTGAACAGAATCAATAATGTCATCCTGGAAGTCAAACGGATAATTGTTCTTGGAGACGGAGTTGGAGTCGGGGACTCGGATTCGGAGTCGGATTTTGAGATAGTAAGATAGAGTCGGTGTCTGGTATATTTGCCATGAGTCAGAGTTGGAGGCGCACAGATTTGGACTGTTCCGACTTCAGGTTTAGCATTCCTATCAAGTCTCAAAATTTTCGAAAGCCGGTGTATTTTTAAACTCATGATATCGTTAAAAATATGCCAAATGACATATTAATTATACTTGCAAATTGACAACGTATAAAAGGGGGATTGTGCATAGAGACTCGAACACGATGAGAGAAACTTTAAACAAACGAAAATTAACGTAATCACCCTTGCTTGATATTTACAATAATGGAAACTAAAATCCTCTCTTTTCAATTTGAGCATATAGGCACTCAATTTTCAAAAGTGAATTCGCTTTATATTATTTTGAAAAGGCGATTGATCGTTTTTAAAAATTTGTTTCTTTATTTTAAAAAAAAAATTTCATCCAAAACAAATTAAATATTTATATATTGTGCTGCCAACCATAACATATTTATTATGTGAAGTTTAAATTATGCGTTGTTAATGCAAATGATACATTACAAAATGGTTCCATTTAATATTAGAGTCGGAGTAGAGAAGTGTATTTTCAAAATTCCTGGGGTCTGAGTCGGAGCGGAGTTCTGTATTTTCAAATTGCTGGAGTCGGAGAGGAGTCACGGTTTTTCAAATTTCCGGGGGCGAATTTGCTAAACCTTAGCCAGGCTCCACGGACCTGGCTTGCAAAGAGGTGATATTTCGGGCTCAGCAAGCACTTCAGAGATAAATCCCTCTCTCAAGAAACGAAGATACAAGTAAAGGGTGTCTAAGTAAGAATGCACTTTTTAATTTTCAAATAAAAACACGTACTTTTTGGGATAGTTATGATTTTGATTGTAAAGAAGGCATGTACTGATTAATGTATGGAATAAAATATCTGTCAAATGGCTAACAGTGCTCTGATGACAAGCCTTCAATCTTTCGTGAAATTTTCCATGACTTTTTCACAGAGATGCGAATGTGTTGAATCTCGCATTTTAGCTCAGGAATTATTTCTGGTTTATTCGCATAAACCCGAGATTTCATAAAACCCAAAGAAAGAAATCGCATGATCTTGGTGGCATGTTGACATCAGAATTCCTTGAGATAGTTTTTTCTGGAAACCGTTACGGCAATAAATCGATTGTTTCATGCGCGGTGTGGCAGGTTACGCCGTCTTAATGAGACCACGTGTCCATTATCATGTTCATGTAATGAACGCCGTACGCTGTCACTGCACTTCGGCCTCATCTTTAAAAAAGTAAGGCCCAAGCACGCCACCTAAACAAAATCCGCACCAGAGTATGATTTTCTGAGCCCTAAATTCGACCATTTTGTGTATCCTCCATTTAGATGAAAATGCGCTTCATCGGAGAAGATGACTTTTTTGAAAAATTGCCATTGACTTCACTTTGCTCCATTACCCATTGAACGAATTGTAGGCACTTTTTATGGTCTGCTGGTTTTAGTTCCTGAGTAAGCTGAATTTTGTATCCATGAAGGTGGAGGTCTTTTGTCAAAATTCGTTGCGTAGTGCTGCATGCGCAATTTTAAGCTGTTGAGAACGGTGCAGAACTGTTGTTTTCGGGTTAACGGCTGTACTCTCGTTTACAGCAGCAACGTTTTCAAGAGACCCTCCGCTACATAGACGCACAGGAGTCTTGCTGTCCATAACCGGCCCAGTTTCTTAAAATTTTTTGATCACTCTTCGAATGGTTGACACATTAGTTGCAATTTCTCGACTGAAAATTCTTCGAAGTTGGCGAGCGGTCTCAGCATAACTTTCCAAATTGTTGTAATAATAATGGGAATAAATATATGTGACAGCTGCAATATTTTAGAGTTGCCACTGGCACAAAAAAATGGCACTAAATTTAAAAAAGTGCAATATTACTGAGACACCCTATACCTTATCATAACTGATGGCGGAATATTGAATATCATTAGCGGAATATTTAGTGATACTAAATGTATGAAGGTGTTGTCTTCAGAAGTTTATGATAACTGATTCGGCCTGATTCGGTGTAGAATAAATTTTTGTAATGCATTAAACAAACTGCTAGCTAAATACCATACGCTATTTAGTTAAGCCACTTTTTCAATCTGGTTGGGGGGAAAAATGGTATTTCAAACAAAATAAAAACTCAACTCTTTACACTAGAAAATTTATATCGTTATTTACAAAATTGCTGAAATGCGTGCAGCGTATCTGGACCGTAGAGAAATGACAAAGCACATGATCTCCCGATGCGACTTGAGTGTGTGTGAGTTTAAGTTTGAACATATAAGACACCTCCATCATTCGCTTGAGTTAAGCGGATATTAACTTACGTTGAAAACTTAACTTCCTCCCATGAAATGTTTGCATGTTTGCAACGCTACAGCTGTAGATGCAAAAGTAAAGTAAGAAATGTCGTTATCCAAATATGCAAATATGCAGCAAAAAGATTTTTGCCATAGCCAAGAATGAAACAAAATGACGTTGGGTATGCTTTTCTGTATGCATTTAGTTTTCATGAAGTCTCCATTAACGTGGCATTTGAAAAGTGACAACTGTGACACGGTTTCACATGGCAGTTTTTGCGATTGTTATATCCTTCTCCTTGTATAAACTTAAATGTATTTTGTAAACAATTTTCGAAGCTAAAAAATATTAGTTTTCTTCATATTTTGTATGTGGTTTTTTATGATTCACTATCAGCAGATCTAAACAAACCAATTTTAATATCTCGATTGTGAAGTTTCGCATTAACATGATACTAAACGGTGTCTCAGAGAGATTGCACTTTTTAAATTTAGTGTAAATTGTTTGTGCAATTGACAACTCTAAACTTCGGCAGCTGTCACATATGTTTATTACTCTTATTAGAAATGAAGTGCTTTAAGAAAGAACAACGCGTTATAATTGTGAAAATTTATTACAAACATTTGGAAAGTTATACTGAGACCTCTAGGAAATTTCGAAGAATTTTCAGGGTAGGGAAAGTGCACCTAATGTGTCAACCATTTGAAGAACGGTCAAACAATTTGAAGAAATTGGGTCGGTTATGGACAGTAAGACTCCTGTGCATCAACGTACCTGTAGTTCTCTTGACAACCTTGCTGCTGTAAACGAGAGTGTACCGAAAACATCAATTCGGCAACGTTCTCAACAACTTCAAATGCCACGAAGCACTACGCAGCGAATTTTTACAACAGACCTCCATCTTCAGGTAATGGAGCAAAGTGAGGTCAAAACCAATTTTTAAAACAAACTCATATTCTCTGCTGAAACGCATTTCCATTTGAATGGCTTCCTGAATACACAAAATTGTCGACTGAGAAAATCCTCATACAATCAGTGCGAAACAAATGCACCCACAACGCGCAACTGTCTGGTGCGGATTTTGGTCAGACGGAGTGATTGCGCCTTACTTTTTTGAAGATGGGCCGAAATTAATTAACGGCATTCGTTACAGAAATATGATGATGGTATTCTTGTGGCCTGGACGGCATGGATCTGAACGACATGTGGTTTCAGCAACCTGCCATACCTTTATTGCAACACTATGCAAAGTGACCGCCGCCGAAAGAAATTTATTATTTTTTTTTTTGAAGGTGGTCAGAGCAGGATTCGAACCCAGGATCTCATGTACAAGAGCCGCGCACACTAACCATTGCACCACTGAAAGCTTCTCAAATTACCGTTCGGAATCGGTGTAAAACTGGAGGTCCCAATCAGTGAGTGAAAACTGGAAAGCGCACAGCTCAGTGATTGTGAGTAGTTCTCCCCGGTCCCTTCATGGGATGTAATGGGAAACCATTTATTTTTTTTTATCCATTTATCCGAAAACCGTCAAAAATTGGGTTCAGCGTCTGGACTTCTTCAAGCGTGCTCGTGGTGGCCATGCAAAAGAAATCGAGTTCCATTCATAATGACAACGAACGTACTTTCACAGGAATAAAGAATTTCATTGGTATCTAAAACCAGTTTTGTTTTATTTAAAAAAAAACTTTTGTAGCGCTCTTATTGAAAAACCCGTTATAACAGCTTTATAGCCAGACAGATAGCCAGACAGCTAATAAAAAGGTTTATATTAAAATGCTATCGAGCTTAAATAAATTGACAAAACTGAAGTTTAAAAGCAGATCTACTAAAACTTCCCGCATGGAAATTGATAACAGTTGACGTAGAGCATCGCGAGCTTGACACAATAATAAGGTTTATGGCAACCTTCTGTTTTCTTATTTGGAAATAACAAAGCAAAGACAGATCATGCCTGTTCACTACCAATTGTTTTTCAGCATGAAACAAATAAGTTGTGAAAGAAAGTTTTACCAAAGCTAAAGCTTGGTAATCCTCGAAAGTTTGTATAAAAGAATTCTCAATAAAATGAGGAATATTTCGACACTTACAGTTTTGATGAATTCACCAAAAAAGCATACCAAAACCGCCGGCTGATAAAGACCTTGGCAAGATTCGAAGTACATAAAAAAATCGATGAGTGTTCGAACGCACAGGCGATGTGTTAACACCTTTTTTTACACGGTACCTGTTCGATTTCTACGAACACATTAGTAAACTTTACATTGGAAAATTAAAAAAGAATAGATTTTGTGCTGAAGACGCGTTTGCTATTGCACTTTTTTTCTTACATCTGCTTTAACATTAGATGTAGTATTGTTGAAATAAATAAAGCAATATTTAGCTCACTGAAATAATTGTTTTTGTTTGTCATAAACAGGGCGACGACAAAAAGTATTGAATAGTGTAGAGAACTTATTGCACTCCTTTTCCTTTCTCATGTATTGAGTCTGTGTAAAAGAGCATAAGCGAGTCTTATTCTCTTTATAGGATATTTTAATATAAATGCAGCATTTCGAAAATGTTATTACAAAAAGAAATACAAAAAGCATGAATGTTTCACATCAAAATTATGAATGAGCCAAGTTATGACAAAAAGAGAGTAATACAATTTGACTCATTTGCTAGATGTCTCCAGTGCTTTTGAATCATACAATTCGTTCCATGAGTTCTCTATACTATTCAATACTCTTTGGCGACGACGACCTGTTTGTTTGATGCTGCCGCTACATCAATACCATCATACTTATTTTCAGGGAGAGACTATTGTTGTACCACGTATGTGATGCTAACGCTCTGTGTTGTTTGCATGTATTCACTTTGGTAGATTGCCCTGCCCCTGCCTATAGATGTTAACACATCAAAAATTTCAAATCAAATTCGCACAAAAAAATTTTACTTGAAAGTTGTAGTTGCTTTAGCAATTGCGTTTTAACTTCAAACGATAACATTTTTTTTATACCAACACATTTTGACAAATAATTTTATACAATAATTTAATTGCAATAATTTAATAAATTTCTGCAATACAGTTATGTTTGTTCTGGGTCTGCTAACTACATTAGTAGAAGTAAGACCATCAAACTGAATCGAAGTAGAACAACCTAAAGAGCCCTTGAAATGTGCATAAGCTAAGCTCCCATTTCCAAAACTTTTAAACAGAACTGCAAATTTGTATTTGTTGTCATCCAACGGGGTTACTACCAATTTATGTGCCCCATCTTTGGCAAAACCATAGCTTCTCCCTGTGTTTGCTTTTCAAGTACGATAATCTTATTAACAATTACCTCCACGTCATTGAGTTTTTCATGTATTTATTTGTAATAAGAAACCCTTCTGCCACAATGGCTTTCATCCATCCATTCAAATGAATTTTAATAAAAAAATTATTATCTGTGACTCATTTACAAATTAAAAATTCCTTTGTTTTTTCTTTTCGGGCCCCATTTTTGTACAGAATTTGTATGGCTAATCTATTTTTTCTTGTATAAACTACACGACTTAACCCCTTTCAAAGCGTAATTCCCCTTGCAAAATGGGTAAGATTTAGCCGACATAGAATTGAAGAAAGCATTAAATGTGAAGAAAGCATTACCACATACAAATAAGAAAATTATGCTATTTTTGTAATATTCAAAGGATTTGTTGTATTTGTGTATATGCGTGTATGGGTTGGGGGTATATACTTCAAAAAAAAAAAAACAATAGCGAGGAAGAACCCACAATCTTGTCTCTCGATTAAAATCAACGAATTTCGCTTGTAAACTGTTAAAAAATTAACTGTTACAAAGCTATAAACACTATACAGTGGTACTCAAAAGTAAAGATATAGGCATATATGTAATTATTATTCTCTACTAGTATTATAAATAGGACTTGTTTGAGAGTTTTTTAGTTTGTCTGTGGCGGGTGGTCTTCTAAACTACTCATCGGATTTTAAAAATTGTGTCACCTGTGAATTCTAAGTTATCAGTGAGTGCTATACATTATATTATCCTTTTCCACCCTACTAAAATTCAGGACAAAGTCTGCCTGGTTTGTTAGTATATTTAATACGCAAAGTTGTTACAGTGCAGCTATAAATGTTACAGACAACTACTTGGTTAATAGCTGCATGTACGATCCTTAAATTAAATGTAATTTTTTACATCCAGTAAGTGAACTACACCATGCGACAAAAATTAGGGATCAAAGTGTGCGTTATCATAAGACCTCATTTGCTATTCCTCGTGATGATCACAATTCTTTTAACAGACCAAAGAAAATTTCCCGTCCTGGGCAGATATGAACTACGCAGGCATAATTAATTTGAGCGGAAATACAAATCGCTATTTTTCTAATAAGCAGGGTGGCTAATGAAAGCCGCTACCAAAAAAAATGTAATAACTTTTGTCCTATTTAATGAATCTGGTTCATTTTTTTTTTTATTTTGCAGATTGATTTTTAGATGTAACAAAAATGGACTACTGGGACACTGTAACAAGATTTTGGATTGTCCGCCGCTTTCGCGCACTGGAGTCTGTAGTTTCGGTCCAAAGAGAGTATAGGCGCACGTTTGGCGGCAATTCTGCAGCAGATGGACCATAATGAGATTTGTTAACAATTTTACCGAGCATGTGACAGTCAACAAAAGACCTTACCGTCGAAAACCTTCAGTTCGAATGGAGGAAACAATCGCTGCTGTAGCCGGCTGCTGTAGAAACAGTGCAAGAGAAGCAGACAGTCATTGCAGTCAATTATGCACAAAGATTTTGACTTATTTCCATATAACATTAAAATGCCCAACAGACCAAATGCAGCAGACTTCCCGATTCACTTGTAATTTTGCCAGAAGATGCTTCAAATGGTGCAAGAGGACGGAAACATATTGAACTGTCTTTTCATGACTGACGAGGCCCATTTCGATTTAAACGGCAAACAAAATTGTCGAATATGGCGTGCTTCCAACCCACAGATACTCCATGAGACGGAATTGCACCCACTTCGTGTCACAGTGTGGTCAGCAGTTTCATCACGCTGCGGTCACACCGTTACGGTTACTGGAGAACGTTACTTGAGCATGTGGAGATAGTTTTTCTATCCAGACTTTGGCCGAATGAGAACTTCTTTCAAGTCTGTGTGGTTTCAGCAAGATGGTGCAACTCCTCACATAGCCCGGACTGTTATGACAGAATTGCAACGAAAATTTACCAATAAGCTGATATCAGGAAACTCCACATCCCGTTGGCCCCCCAGGTCGGCTGACCTTACAGCAGCTGACTTTTTCTTGTGGGGTTCTTGCAAATAGGAACTCTACAAATCAAAACCAACAAATTTGAATGAACTAAAACAATCCATTCGAGAAACAATCTTTTCACGCCCATGTTGGATTTTTCCACGCCCATGTTGGTGCCTCCCATATATAAGTTGTTCGATCGGCTTGTTGTTCGGCATATAACTCCCGCAAAACCTCACAAATGTTGATGAAATTTGGCACTAGACAAAATTTTGTCAAATACCACTCCTCTGTAGAAAATGAGTCATTTCCCCACGCCCATTCTGGTACCTCCCATACAAAAGCTTGATGGTCGTCCGGGTTGTCAATGAGATAAGTCGCATGAAACACTTTCGATCTTAATGAAATTGGGTATTAGGCTTCATGTCAATAAAGGCCAGTCACCGCTTGAGACAAAGGTGGTCTAGCCACGCCCATTTTGGTAACTTCCATACAACAGTTGTTCGGCCGGCTGGCTGTTCGGCTAGATAACTCCCGCAAATCCGAACCAGTCTTTCTGAAGTTTGGTACTTGACAAAATTTAGTCAAACGCACACAAAAGTTGCACGGATGACCGACACGATAACCCTCGTAGACTACAAGCGATCTTTATGAAATTCGCAACTCGATAAGGTTTTCCTAAAAATTGAAGATTAACTTTTCTCCACGCCCAATTTCTTACCTCCCACGCAAAAGTTTGGTTGTTTTCGGTTGGCTGAATCGATATCTCCCGTATAAAACATCCGATCTTAACAAAATTTGATACTAATCAATATTTTATGTAATACTGTTTAAAAATAGATAAACAACTTCGGCATGACCATTTTTGTACCTCCCATATAAATATTGGGCGGACAATTGGCTGGTAGTTACCATAACTCCCCATAATCACTTAGGATCGCAATTGAGTTGGTTATTGAATAATATTTAGCGCAACGCCACTCTGCTATTGAATAGTGGCATATTTGTCAATATTTAATAGAACTCGGTTGCATTGGATGACTTCGGTTGAGGGTATGTTTAAGACGATTCACCCAACTGAGAATATAAAGTTATATATATGGGGTTATTTTTTGGGTAATAAATTTGTTTTGCATGCCCCTTGCGACCTTTTTTGAAGTCCCTGCCATCATGGGACAGTGCACCAATTCTGAAATGATCTATCGGTTGATTTAGGTCCTAACCGTTTTGTATACAGACGACTGCAGCATCTGGCACATTACTGACCTTATAAAACTTCAAAACTGTTGATATCTGCCTTAACAATTTTTGCAAAATAAGACGTTTTAATACAAAACATATTTTAATTACCTTTCTTAATAACCTCCTCAAAAAAATCTTGGTAGTTTTTAATCTTTTTAAAATATTATTTAATTATAGAATTATAAATATCAGATTTTAAATAAATAGAATTATGTTGTGCTAACCGAAGTGAAAATGAATGCGGTTGTACCTATAGAATTCATGAGAAATTCGGTTACACCAACCGAATTGACGCAAAACTTAGTCGGAGCAACAGAAATAAGGCTAGATTCGGTTATTGCGACCGAATTGATACCAGATCGATAGTTACAATCGAATTTGTGCCAAATTCGGTTACTGCTACCGAATTGATGCCAGACTCGGTTACTCCAACTGAATTTGGTACCAATTTAACTTCAAATTAACTTCAAATTCGCTTGTTTCAACCGAAATCTTAGAAAATTTATTTGGCTGATGGAATTTAATTGAAGATTCAGTTGTAACAAACGAATCAATTAAGAAACGAGATTGCTTGAACTGAAGTTAGTTGGTGGGGACTAAATTTGGTCGTAACAACCTCAATTTGATTGTTGCAACCTCAATTCGGTGGTAACAGTCGTAATTTCAAATAAATAGTTCTCTGGGTGTATTGCCATGGACAATTTATTTCAGCAAATTTTTGGCGAAATAATTCGTTGGCAAAAGAGTTTTGTGTCCGTCTGATGGGGTCAGTAACCATAGTAAGCTATGAAAAATTAATTAAGTTCACAATTCTGCGTTGTTATATAAGTTTTGTAAAAACCGGTGAAACCCTTGAAGTTATGATTTAAAAAAAATAATTTGTAACAATTGTTTTTTCAAATATTTGACGTTCTACAGACATTTCATGGGTACTGATCAACTCAATGGGCTTGCCTCTAACGGATACTATGTCGTAGACCGTTGATACATTTTTCGACTACAATAGTTTAATCAGCGACGAACGCGAATAGGGTTTTGTGATATCACCAACTATTTACAAAATGTTGCGGACATTTTGAGGGTTGAAATCCACTGTTGATTATTGACACTACAGATTTATCAACCATTTAAAAGAAACTATCAAATTTAAGCGATGTTAGACATTCAGACTAGTGCCACGAAAGTTTTCGAGGTTCTTATTATATACCTTGAATTTTGTCGAGCACCATATGCGTTAGACCGCATCCACAAACACACTCATGAATCCATAGGAATGCGTACAACATTGTCAGCAGATCGTAATTTTATCAAAATTCGCAAATGTAATTTATGTCTTTGTTTACGTTTGTGTGTGTATGTTTTGCGTGGAGTGAATTATGACAATCATTTCAATGGCGCCACATCGCAAATGACAATAAATTACGATAACAGTTTATTGTCATTGCTACAAGCATTCAAATGAATACATACTCTATCTGACTAAGTAAAATAATGAAGCCAGTTGGACAGGACGGGCCAAACAAAATAGGCTGAGTTTTCCTCTAATTTGTGGAAAGAGATATATGTTAACTTTTTTTGTCGTAGGCGTGCTAATATTTTAAAATAAACACATGGAGAGTATTCTGAAGTTGGGAGAAATAATTGACCGCTTTAAGCTGTGGGAGATAACTGCAGGATAATAGATAAACATCATTGTTATTTTTTGATATTTAAGGATTTGCGTTATGAAAATGAAAACAAACATGCATAATTCGGTGAAAACACATAAGCGACCCTCGGTTCCTGGACATCGTGCTCCTCAATGAAATGTTTTTTTTTTTAAACAAGAGTTAATTTCAAAGTAATGTTTTCCAATTTAGTATGACTCATAGATGAAAAGTCAAACGTTTTGTATTCAAAATCCCCCTTGATATTCATATTCGCCTTAACAAAGAAAAATTACAGAAAATAATTCGTTTCCTTATCTTGGTTGCTTTGAGAATCTATAGAACTTTTCGAAAATGAGGTTGTAAGCTGTATATTCCAAATTAGTTCCAAAGTGCACCTTTTGTTATGGAGATTCATAAAAGAATTGTAAAAGTTTAAATTAATATTAATATATCGTTTGAGTCCATCCATAATTCAACAGCAGATGTTTTCAAGTATTTTTCTTTATATTTTTAGACATTTCTTTTATAAATAATATTTTCATTTAAATAATATTTTTTTTAAGTTTACCTATTTTATAAGATAATAAATTGAATTCGCCATTATGTCTTTCAGAATGTTTGAATCTGCTTATCTGTATGCAGCTGCTTTCTCAAAAATCAAATTTGACCCGCCAACAAATCTAATTGGAAAGCCGTGTTCTAGAAAATTTTTAATATTCATTTAATTTTCCATCTTTTTCTGAGTAAACTAAATAAAGTCATTAAAAGGTGAATGCTCTACCTTAAGCGGTTCAGAACAAAAATTGGGTTTGACAATCATCAATTCTCAAAACCTTCTATTGGTTTTTTTTTGATCGGAATTGTAGCCTTTTTTATCAGTCTAATTATGTACATTTCGAATTCGAACTACGAAAGCGGTTTGTAAAAGTGTGTCAAGCAAAATGTATATTTGGAATATTAGTGCAACAGCACTCCAGCGACGAGTACAAATCAGTCGGTTACGAAAAAAACTTCAAATTTTTTTTTTTTAAATTTCAATTTTAAATTCGTAAAATTAAAATTATTAAATATAGAAAGAAATTAAGTGAAATAAAGTGAGAATCTATAATAAGACTAATAATACATTGAATACTACATATCATTCAAATAAAATCGTATATGTAAAACAAAGTTTTTAGATTTTGTAAAACGTTTTTGAAATATTTTAAACTTATGATCAAGTCAAAACATAATTCCGCCCAACCCTAAATTATCGCTTACTTTACTAAAATGAAATACACAATATTTCCCCGATATTTTTACTTATGCCCTCGCCCATAGGGATGGGGGTTATCTATCATTTAATACGGAAAAATGTAACGCATAGAAGAAGCCATATTAGACCCTTAGTATCTTTGAACCAAATTCGTTTTCGGACATTTTAAGACGATTGAGGCATGGCCGTCTGTCTGTCTGTATGGTTGGCTGGTCAGCGCGATAACTGCCGTAAATCTTCACCTAACATAATGAAATTTTTGACCACGCCCCTTCAGGAAATCATATTTCTCCTAAAAGTTTTTTCTGATATGTGTTATTAACCTCAACTCACAGTAATAATGGTTACTAATCTGTAAATATTCTACTTAACTGGAGAAACCAGGCGAGATAGCCACACATATTCTGGTACCGCCAATACAAAATCTTGGTGTCATCCGGGTTGTTAACCCGATAAATCGCGTGAAACACTTCCAACCTTAATGTAATTAGGTATAAGGCTTCACATCATTAAATGCTAACAAACGATTAAGACAAGGCTGATTTTTCCACGTCCATTTTGGTACCTTCCATACAAGAAGGTACAGGGCACGAGAAGTCCCGCAAAACCGAAGCAATCATTATGAAGTTTTATTCTGGACAATATAAGGTCAAATGCCACTCTTATATGGAAAATGCGCGGGTTTGCCGCACCCATTCTGGTACATCTCATACAAAAGTTGGGCGGATAACCGGTTTATCGACACAATAGCTCTCTTAAACCACAACCGATCTTAATGAAATTCGGAACTAGTCAATATTTTGTTAAAAGAGGACAATTCGTTGGTGGTCACAAAAATTCCTAAAACCACTTAGGATTTTATTTAGTTGCTTATTAATTAATGTTTTACAAAGTCACTCTACGACTGAATATAGGCGATTTTGCCATACCCATTATTTTAATGTAAGGGTGAACTCGGATGCAATGGATGACTTAGGGTGAGTGTATGTTTAAATCGGTTCACCCGACTGAAATTTATGTACGGGTTTATTTAGTCTAGTCTGGCCCATAGGGTCGATACCACCAGGTTCCGCAGTTTTGCCGGACAGAAGAAGATCGACATTTTGATGTATTTAACTTGGTTAACTGGACTGGAACCGTTTGCTTACCGATCTTGTACAAAATACCAACAATATTGGCCACATACACAAAATATTGTTCGGTTTAAAACTATAAATCGTTTGTTTTTGAAAACAAATCCACCCACCTCTATTGATCTATTCGATTTATGTTGACATTTTGTTGCTTTGTAAAGAGAAAAAAAGCACAAACATTTAACATTGTATAATCCTCTATGTGCGTTTTACTAATAATCACTAAAATTGTTTTTAATAACTTTTAAATAACTCTCTTCCAAATTATTTCATTTTGGAGAGATGCTGTAAAATGTTAGGTTTGTTTGTTTCTTAAGATAATTCGAGTCTTGTATGTACAATTATTTGGATGTAGAACTATTTGATTCCATTTCAATTCAAACACATATGTGACTTGCTCCACGAAAAGGACCTCTGCGCCGAAAAGAAAAGCGCTTCGATTTTCCGTGTTTTGCGCATGGTTATGCAACTCTTCCTTCAACCTGATCATCTGGCGATGTATTTCGACTCTCTGGTACTTTGTACGATGTTCACTATGCAGTGTTGCCTCTATGAAAAATATTTCTAACAGTTTAAAACCTGTTTTTGCTAATTTTGTTTTCAAAATTACTAGAGCTGTTTTATTCCTTATCAAATTATCAATGTTTTGGATCTAAGCCGATAGAATTGAATCTAATATTTATTGTTATTTAATTTATCTATTATTTAATTAATTTCAGGTTAAAATAAATCTTAATTAACGTAAGAAAATGTGTCTTCTGGAAGACGAATGTAAGAATGTTGAAGACCAATACTTCAGCGATTGTTTGGAAGAAGGTTTACCTATAGTCAGTGATGAGTCGGATGCATTTTCATCGCCAGAAGTTTCAGAAGCGCTGCAATCATCTCTTCAAGATATTGAGGAAGAGCAAACTTTATCGCAGTTTTTAGAAAAACCTTGCTGTACGAATGAATGCACTACTGTAATTCCGGAAGAACGAATTGTCTTTGCAAGAAATAACTTTTTTGAATTACAGAAAGATAAATAAGATTTAGTTATTTAAGCCAAAATTCAGTCTGGTAAAGGGCATGACGATCGCAGTTTTTAGAAAAACCTTGCTGTACGAATGGCTCCACTACTGTAATTCCGGAAGAACGAATTGTTTTTGCAAGAAATAACTTTTTCGAATTACAGAAAGATAAACAAGATTTAGTTATTCTAAGCCAAATTTAGTCTGGTAAAGGGCATGACGATTTCAATGTCGCCTATAAAGATATATTGGCGAAAATCAGGTATGGACGTAGGTCAACTCAAAACAGCTCAAAAGGTCACGTACTTTTTTACTTTCATCAGTTGCCCATCTGCCGCAAAATGTTTCTATTTCTACACGTTTGTGGACTGAAGAGGTATAAGGGTTTACTCGCACATTTCGATCGCCCTGGTGTTGTGATGCGAATTCACGCATCGAAGAACAAACCCTGCATAATATATTATATTATCTGTTTATATCACATTTTTCAATTTTTTCATTAATTATCTTCATTTTTACAGGTGATTTGTAAAAACACTAAAAGACATAGAAACTTGCGGTTTGCGGCATTTGAAAGAGCGTTTTTTTTCCCATAAGAATCACTCAAAAAGTAAAAATTTTCGGCGCAGAGGTCCCTTTTCGTGGAGCAGGTCACATATATCACAGGCATTAAAGCTATCGAACAAATGCACAAAGCTTCTACATAGAATTTATAGCATCAGAAATAGGTTTTAGTTGTATTTCATATACATAATTTCATAATTTTTTTCAAAAATATAAACATTCAAAGGACACGCATTATAATACAAATCCGATCTCCAAATAAAATTAGTAATATCCAGCCGATCAAGCTTATATTATTCGATCTTTAGGATGTTATGTTCTTTAATAATTTTCGGTTCAAGATTATTTACTATTAAAAGTACTTTTTTATGAAAAAGTACAATCCAATAGTATATAAAGGATTTTTCAACAGAGACGCTACAAAAGTAAATCGATACTTTTGTAGCCATTTTTTTCCCGCTCTTTTGACATTTCTCTTCAGTAAGGTTTGCCATTTCATCATGGAAAGATATACGAGCCAACAACGAGTCGAAATTATTAAAATTTACTACCGAAATTTGGAGTCAGTGGCCTCAACTTTAAGAGCGCTACGTCCAATTTCTGAATTCTGAATTTCACTTCCGGCTGAATGACTTCGTCAATAAGCAAAATATGCGTTATTGGTCAGACAGTAATCCACAAGTAATCCATGAGTCATCATTGCATCCCGAAAAAATTACGGTTTGGTCCGGTTTATGGGCCGGCAGCGTCATTGGGCCGTACTTCTTCCGTGATGATCAAGACCGGCACATTACTGTGAATGCGAATCGCTACCGTTCACTGATAACCGAATATTTTTGGCCCCAATTAGATAATATCGACTTGGAGGACATGTGGTTCCAACAGAACGGCGCCACAAGCCACACAGCGAATGCCACAATCAATTTATTGGAAACCAAGTTTGGTGAACGTGTTATCTCATGATATCTCATGCCCAGTCGATTGGCCGCCTCGGTCGTGCGATATGACGCCGTTAGTTTATTTCATGTGGGGCTACGTCAAGTCTATGGTCTATGCCCACAAGCCAGGGACGATTGATGAACTTTGTACGAATATCGAACGTGAAATTGCAGCAGTATCGGCCGATTTATGCTTGAAAACCGTCGAAAATTGGGTTCAGCGTCTGGACTTCTGCAAGCGTTCCCGTGGTGGCCATGCAAAATAAATCGAGTTCCATACATAATGGCATCGAACGTACTTTCACAGGAATAAAGAATTTCATTGGTATCTAAAACCGGTTTTGTTTTATTTAAAAAACTTTTTTAGCGCTCTTATTGAAAAGCCCGTTATAATTACAGAAATAATGCAAAATTGATTATTTTGGTGGATATATAGCTTGGGAATATAGCTATTTCAGTGTCCACCAAGGCATATCATCTGCTCCCTTCTCCACAAATATTAATGTACATCATCGCACATTATTAGGATAGACAAGTCTCAACTTAGCGAGAATTATCTAGACTATTAGTTGTGCGAAAACATCCACAGTAATACTTTACCATAACAATTAATATTCACATATTTCTAATTTTAAAATATATTTTAAATTTATTCAAAATTTTCTGAATGCGAACTACACACTGACGACCATAACTGAGTTCAATGGCACACTTGGATCAATACATTTATCGTGGGTTTCATGCTAAAATTTAATTCCATTCAAACCTCCTCCGAGTGAAAACAAATTTCTCGTGTTTCAGTTATTTTGATTTTAGTTGTCTGAAGAGTTCAGACAATTTGTACAGCTGGGTACTAGCAACATATTGCAGGAACCATGTACATGTTTGCAAGCACTGATTTCATTAATTGAAGATCTGCTGCCTTTTGTTTCTTTATAGTCTGTCACGTTTATATTTTCAGCAGCTTTGGTTATAAAACCACATTTAGTCACTAATCCATATATTATAACCTATTAATCTTTGTGTCCCAAAACACGTTATATTAAATGGCAAACTCAGTGTGTTTGGACATTTGAATAATATATTTACCACAAGCTACAAACACGTTATATTTGCATAAAAACAAAAAAAAATATTTCAGCGTGTATGTAGTTCATTTAGGGTCACCGGACATCATCATGGCGAACATAATCTACATGTACGACATGTCAATTATGTGTGTATGTGATTGTTTTGTCCGGGCAGCGAGTGCAAAAACTAGTGGACGTGTTCGACACAAGTCCACCAATTTCACAGGTTTATTACTCTTGGTTGGGTAATTACTCAGCAGAATCATTAAATAAATAACATCAAAACCGTCCGTTCACATGAGTTCTCTTGAGTGATTACGATGTGTACCCTAAAATTGATTATCTGTCAACGTGTAACGGAGACATTAATTCTGAAAGAAAAATGTGTGGTAATTCCTTTGCACTTTGCAACAAATGAACAAGCAAACACTGCATGTAACAACTCTTTTAGCGGCAATAAAAAGTATCACTCACACACGCACTCACACTGTGTGTCTCGCATTCTGGTTCAGACAAAAAATTGAATGATATGTTTCTATAGATCAAGTAAAATAAATAAACCGAATAGAAAATAAAACAAAACTACTTAAGAGAAGATTTTACATTCTAAGTTTGTACTTTGCTTGGAATTCTCTTAGCTCGATGTACTTTGCTTGGAACTCTCTTAGCTCGAAAAAGCTTTTACTGTGTACTTAAGAGAAAAATGTATTGAAAGCTTTTATACTTACATATTTGGACGTTGTGTTGTTTGAACGTTTTATAGAAAGTACGTTTAAAGTGAATAAAGGACGAAAAAGCGAAGATAGTATTAGAACTTCCAAACTATTGGTATCGTTGTTTTACAATGTCCGAAGTATTTGAAGGGGAGGAATTAGGGTATTAGAATATTGTATGGGTGTCAGAGTATTAAAATTTTTGCACTGACTTTGCTTAGGTTTCCAATAATAAGTTGTATTTTGATATTACAATTATAGTTAGTTATTAAAACACAGTTACATTGGCAAGCCTACAGCGTAATGTAATTTGAAATTTTTAAATTATTTGAAACGCTTTGGTAACGAAATTTTTTTTAAAATTTATTTATTTTTCATCCCGTAAAAAGTCATTGGCAGTATTTTTTTTTTTTATAATGTAATTTTGTTAGGGAAGCTGTTCTCCTAGGCAAAAACGCGGCAGAAATTTTAACAGAGACAACAATTAAATTTAATTTTCGTACCACCTATGTCCTTAAGAGACACTGGTATTTTATATATGCTTGATATTTCTCCCAGTTGTAGTACATACGTAGGTGTAGTGTTTTTTCTTTAACTCAGAGTACGGAAAATGAATTGAAGACGAATACTTAATAAAGAATGATCAAAGTCTCAAGCAGTTTGATTTTTAATTTTCAGACTCGATATGAGTTTATTTTATTGATTTTGAAAATGTGTCCTGTCGTAACCTGCAGAATGCACTGTACGTTAATGATGTACGAAAATAAGTAGAACGTACATCATAAGTCTGCTCTGTGCAAGTACAGGATAATGCAATGATAATGCAGATTTTTGCCAACAATTATTTGTGATGTGTTTATGTATTGTTTGTGTTTTTTTCAGACAGTTGGAACTATAGGCGTCAGCAAACTTAGTAAACTTGGAAATGGATACTTATTTGAACAACGCGTAAAAGTGATCCAAACGGTTTACGACAATGGTCGTTCTGCAAGGAGTGCATTTCGATCAACACACCCGGTAATCTAAGACAACAATCGGCCATTGGGTTTAAAAATTCGAAGAAACTGTTTCCGTGCTAAAGGTGATCAGCCTCGTAGGTCTACGCACAGGTCGTTCGTTGAAAATATTTCTGCTATAGAACAAATTGTGAAAATGAACGCTATTACCTCAATTCGTCGGCGCGCACAACAATTGAACCTTTCTTATAGCACCGTCATCCCCAAGTATCTGGAATTCTCGACAGAAAACCGTCTTGGAAACCGAATGTGCTGGAGAGGGTGGAAAAGGCGTCTGTTGATCTTTACTGCTGTAAAGGGGCGATAGGAAAGCACTGTGGACGGTCTCCTAAGATCACAATGTGGATCTATACGGTAGTAGTCAGATCAATACTTCTTTATGGCATCGTAGTTTGGTGGAGGTCCCTCCAAAAGTATATATTCTGAATTCCTTGATGAAAGTTCAAAGATCAGCATTGATTAGCGTTAGTGGGGCAATGGCCACGACGTCAGGTACTGCACATAGTGCTATCCTGAACATCTGTACTCTTGATATCATGGTCGAATCGGCAGCCGCTACATCCCTGGTGAGAATCAGAGATTGTGGCGTTTTGATATCGGGGCATTCCGGACACGCTGAATTACTACACCGGATCAACTCTATTCCCGTAAAAACGGACTACTGTCTCCCCTACCTACTATAAATAAATAAATGGCTTCCCATTACATCCCATGAAGGAACCGGGGATAACTTCTCACAATCACTGAGCTGTGCGCTTTCCAGTTTTCACTCATTGATTGGGACCTACAGTTTTACACCGATTCCGAACGGTATTTTGAAAAGCTTTTTCATGGCTATATACTCGATAGTGTCGCCGTCACTATGCGAGGTGACCGAAGCCGAAATAAATTTTTTTTGAAGGTGGTCAGAGCAGGGTTCGAAACCAGGATCTAACCACACACAATAACCACCGACGGCCTACCATCTTCCAGCGACAAATCTAAGGACTTCTATTCCGAACAGGAATACCTGGGAAAAGCCACTGGAAGGGGATACCAGTAGTATCATATTTATCACGGATGGATCAAAGTTGGAGGAGCAAGTAGGCTATGGGGTCCATTCACCGGACCTAAATGCAAATATCTTCTTAAAGCTGTCTGATCACTGTAGTGTACTTCTGGCGGAAATTACCCCCATAGTGGAGGTTGCTGAACTACTGAAAAGTAGTGTAACAACCCTCCGGAGAATATGTATTTACACAGACAGCCAGGCTGCCATAAAAGCCCTGGAAGCCATGTTTGCTACGTCCCTGACGGTGAAAGAATGCCACTCATCACATAGGGTGATGGCAGAGTATTTTGAAATCAGGCTCATCTGGGTACCGGGACACGGCGACATTCCAGGCAATTGCGTAGCGGATGCGTTAGCTAGACAGGGAACTACGGCACATGTTCTTCCGGCAAAAGAAGGTGTTAGTATGTCAATCTCTACCTGCCGTTTGCAAATCAGGCAGTGGGCCGATAATATGTCCACGGAAAAGTGGAGACTTACTTCAACTTGCAAACAAGCCAGGGTCCTCTGTCCACGGGTGGACAGGGAGGGGACTAGGCAACTACTTAACTTGCCGAGTGACAGGTTATCCTCGATGATAGGAACACTTACGGGACATTGTCTTATAGACAAACTCGCCCTAAGATTGGGACATAGAAACTCCACTCTGTGTATATGCTGCATGGAAGAGGACGAGGAAACGACGAAATACATTCTCTTGGATTGCCCTGCTCTGACAGGACTGAAAAGTAGGATATTCGGAACACGTTTAGTTAGCACCGTGGCCCTACAGGATATCCCTGTAGGTCTCATAGTCAAATTTATTGAAAGGGCAAATTGGCTAGACAACTAGTCAATAGTTGCTATGGAGGAAACTGCAGGTATCACAATGGGCTTCTTTAGCCTAAGTGTGCTAGACAGGGTGCTGTCCTGCAGCCTTTTCAACCAACCAATCACATGGCACCGTTCACCAACAAAACAAAATTCAATTGAATCCGGAAATGAAGCCAAGAGACCATTATCAGCGACGTATGTTTACCAATTGGATGCTTGAACAACAAGTATCTGATGGCGATTTGTCAAAAAAAAAAAAAATATCATGATAAACGGATACGTTATACAGCAATACTGCCTCATTTGGGCTACTGAAAATCCACATGTCATTCAAGAAAAGCTAAGCACCAACAATGAGTCTCTGTTTGGAGTGGTTTTTGGGCTGGCTGAGTCTAGGACCTTCTACTTCTTCCAAAATGATGCCGGTAACGCAGTCACGGTGCACATTTCCGTGAGATAAAATCGAAGTTCTTAAGACATAAAAGGCATAAAAACAGTCCCATTGCGATCGAAGTTCCCAGGATGTTTATCGTACGAAACACCGACGTAAAATAGGTGCCGAGATCTTCTCATTTCGCACCGTCAAACTTCTTTATCTGGGCCTACGTGGAATGGTCTATGCTTATAAGCCCCAAACGGTTCCATAGCTTAATAACGAAATCATATGAAATACAGTTCAAACTATGCCAAAAAGTTATGACAAATTTCGATACGAGCATCCTGCGTTCCCAGAGGAGTATTAACGGATATTGTGTTTTATACAGAAATGTCATAGATTAAAATGTATTTAATAAAAATCAGTTCGCCAAATTTTGATGGTTTTTATTTATATCAGAACTTAGAAATTACACAGAAAAAATGATTGCTCAAAAAGTATAAATTAAGACTTTATTTAAACACTAAAATCCGACCCAATCCGAATCAATTACTCCAGCAGTGGACTGAACAAATTTACGCAAAATTGCGAAAATAAATTAATATAATTGGCACCAATTACTATTTTACGTGGCCCAATTACATAAAAAAATCAAGGTTCTGATAACGGAACCTGTTAGAGGGGGTGCACAAAATAGACGTGTATCGTGTAAATTGTATACCTGCAGCATTCTTTTATTCGGAACGTATAGTGAAAGATTCCGTAGAATATTTTTTCACTATTATTGCTTAAATAATAGTTTTGTGGGACATTTTGGCGCCAACTCGGAATTAGTGCGAAATTAACTCTTAAATTGATTTTGGTTGAATAAAAACCACCCATATGTTGAGAGGGTAGAGGGTTAAAGTATTCCACAAAAATGTTTCTCGTAAATTTCTACATTAAATTGCTGAACGCATCCAATATCTAATATATAAGGATAACATGGTTTCCTATGCCGATTCATCTTAAGAATGTGGAAAGGGGGAAAATTGTTCACTATAAAATAAATGCAGATGTAAACTTTCAAAACCCCGATACACTTGTAACCCCGATACACGGTAATAACCCCTTTTTTCAGCACCCGTATTTTAAAAAAACATTTCAGTATTTTATGAT
Organism: Phaonia tiefii; assembly: GCA_963931995.1. Classification (NCBI taxonomy): domain Eukaryota; kingdom Metazoa; phylum Arthropoda; class Insecta; order Diptera; family Muscidae; genus Phaonia; species Phaonia tiefii. The sequence continues at coordinate 30,323,060 of OZ008367.1, forward strand.
GCAATTCAATGTTTAGCTCTTTCAAAAATATTTGTGCTCTCAAGTTGCATACAGGCTGAGAGAAATTCAGTTTTTTGTGTCCAGTGGAAAATATGAAAAAAGCTCACAGAGCCCTTTTCAATTAAAAATTAAATCGAAGTGAATATGGGATTTACTACAAACTGTAAATTATATCAGAAACATGCGTGAAACCGAAATTGTTATAATTAGAAAATAATATAAATTATTCAGATTTTATTCAGATATTCCCTGAGAAGGGTTTTAGAAAGACAGAAACCGACTTCAGTGAAATTTAAAATACGTTCGGAACCGAAGTAAAACTGTCCCTTTAAATAAATAAATAAATGGTTTCCCGTTACATGCCATGAAGGGATTAGGGAGAGCTTCTCGCAGGCTCATGAGATGTGCGTGTTCTAGTTTTATACTCACTGATTGGGACCTACAGTTTTACACCGGTTCCGAACGGTATTTTGAGAAGCGTTTTCATGGCTATATACCGTCAGTAAGCGCGGTGATCACCGTCGAAAGGAATTTAAGTTGGTCAGAGCAGGGATCGAACCCACGTTCTCGTGCAGAAAAGCCGCGCACACTACCATTGCCCCACCGATGGACACAAAACTGTCCCTTTAGTGAGTGTAAAACTAGAAAACTGATCGTGGGATACAGGTCCCTGTTCCTTCATTGGAAGTAATGGGTAAATATTTATTTATTTATTTTATTGATACACAAAGGAATATGATCTATCTCACTTAATCTATCAAATCTTTTTAAATGGCCTTGCAAGTTTTACGTTACGACACTGTCAGTTGTAATTAGGGTTATCATCGTTTACATATTGCATACAATTAGTCATTACTTTTTATTCATACTTCTTTCGCGCTACATATTTTTTGGAACGATGTACCTTATCGCACGTTGCGGGATGGGGGCTAAAGGAAACAAAATTAAACAATGTTTTTTCACATTATTATGCTACAACCCAATATTATCAACTATATTGGGTACTTTTGCTTTGGTTTGTGTCTAGACTTAAATATGTTGGGAAATTTCTTGCTTAATGGGAAGTTTTCTAGGTGGAGCCAGTAACCAATATTTAGTATACCTATAAAGGGTGTTCCAAAAACTTTCCGAAAAAATCAAATGCGCGATAGGTTGAACCAATATGAATATTTTTTGTTCTAGAACCACTGTTCTAACGGCTACCGTTTTCGAGTTATTGAATCTCAAAAATAAATGAATAGGTAAACAAAATACCTATTCATGATCTTGTACAAATTTTAGGGGAAAAGGAAGAACAGGAAATAGCACGGACTAAATTAACGACAATGTTAGATATTCAACTGAATTAACTGAAACTAGCGAGTCCAGATAAATTCATTTTAGATAAATTGGATAAGGCAGAGAAATCCCTAAAAAGAAATAAGGATATTTTGCTTGTTACTGCTGATAAGGGAGATGCAACAGTAGCTATAAAGAAATTTGACTATGTCTCGAGAATAGGCAACATTGTTGGAAATACATCAGAATTGAAGCTAGTGAGCAAAGATCCTACGAGTACACTAGAACGGGAGAATAATACATTAATTGAGGAACTTCAAAAAGTAGGAATTATTACTCAAACACAGAAGAATAAACTTAAAACAACAGTATCCACAGCACCGAGATTATATGGAGTTCCAAAAAATACACAAAGAAGATTTTCCATTAAGACCAATTTGCCCTTTTACTAAATCTCCATCATACGAGTATGAACTGTGTAAATACATTACAAACATCCTTAAAAAGGTAACGGAAAATTCGAATTATAATGTAAAAGATTCAATAAAATTTAGGGACAGAATAAATAACCAGAAAATTAATAGAAACGAAATTTTAGTTTCGTTTGATGTAGTGTCTCTATTCCCGAGTGTTCCCGTAGACTTAGCTATAACCCTCATAGAGGAAAAATGGGATACATTAAATCAAATGTATGTATATTAATAAATCTTTATTTTTAGATATATTAAGATTTTGTATAGTGGATAACCGATATTTTCAATATGATGGGAGGATATATTTACAACAAAAGGGAGTCCCAATGGGCTCACCAGTTTCTCCAATTGTTGCTGACATCGTTATGGAAATTTTACTGGACTCTTGTATCGAAAAATTGACTATAAAACCAAAAATTTTAACATAATATCTAGACGATTTATTTTGTGTCGTTTCAGAGGGTGATTTAAGTACAATTTTGGATGTTTTAAACAATTTCCACTCCACTATCAAATTTACAATGGAAAAGGAGTCAAATTCAAAACTTCCATATTTGGACACATTGGTGGTCAGGAGAGGGGAAAAATTATCAATTAATTGGTTTAAGAAACCAACGTCTTCTCTTCAGGAAGAATAATCAACTTCCACTCGAAACATCAAAAACTTGTGATTATAAATACAGCAAAAAACTTAATAGAACGCGTTTTGACTATAAGTGATGCACAATTCCACAAGGTCAATATGGAAATGATAAGAAGTATTCTCAAGGACAACAAATTCCCGAACCATCTTACAAACAGACTGATAATGAAATTTAAGGACAAAGGAAAACCGAACAGAGTTACTATGGATGAGCCGAACATTTTCAAATAAACAACCTACATACCTGGAACAACTGATAGGTTGGCGAAGTCAAAAATATTTGACTACAAGAATTATAGGATAGCACACAAAGCATGTAACACAATAGGCATAATATTTAGTAAAACAAAGGAAAGTTTGGACAAATTTTATATATGTAATATAGTATATAAAATACCTTGTAAAAGAAATGACAACTAGGTTTGTAACAAAGTATATGTAGGTACCACAAAAAATAAACTAAAGACACGAATTGCAGGACACAAATCAGATCAGCAATTCAGGCACGTTTCTACACAGAAACCAGCATTAACATCCCATTATGCTAGTTGAAATCATTACCCAAACTTTCAGGATACAGGGGTTTTAAATAAAGAAAACAATTATAAACGTCGTTATATGTTAGAAATGCTACAAACAATTAATACAACAACATTGAAATGAATTAACTATAAAACAGATACTGATAATGTAGCCCAAATTTACAGACATTTAATTAGTAAGAAGTATAACTTTTTAGACACAAATTGTTTATAGATATTTTTCTTTGGGTTAATTTTTATGAACTTTTCACGTACTGTATTTCTGTTGTGTAACTTCATAAAATTTTGAAAAAGGCGGGAAAATTTTTTCAAACATTTTTATATTGGCTTAATTTTTTACAATTGTTATTTGATTTTAATTAATAAATATTGTTTATATCTCCTGATGATGCTACACAATGGAGTAGCGAAATATCGAGGAAAATAAATACAAGAATAGCAAATCTTAACTCAAGGTTGGAGAATATTGATTATTTACTGATAAAGAAAAGGTCGAACAACAGAATTAAAATATAATACATATTCTTAAAAAAATGATCTCAAAATATACTTAAAACAAAAAATACATTCTATAAAAAAAATTGGTAAAAAAAGTTTATCATTTTACAAAAAGCATATTTCTGAAAGATCCATTTAAATTATCGTATTTTTCAATGGGCGCTTTAGGCGTGTTGAAACTAACTAGTACATAATATACAGCGAAAGGAACTTCGTTCCCACCTGGTGTCCCCTGACACCACATGTAATATTTTATCTCATCTATACACTTCTACGAACTCCAATATAACAATTCTTATGATACATTTAACGTTATGCATTAAATAACAGGGCCACTTGGAGTTTAGGCCAAGTTCTACTCGTGGTGCCTGCAATCTGTTTTTTACTGCAAACTAAATTAGAATATTAATCTGATTGCACAAAGTAGTACTGCATTCCATGATACTTCGTTTCTTATCATATAGTTTTGTCAGGTGGCTCATGATAAATGCCCATTTTTTCTATAGTCCTAGACCATGTCCAAGACAATGTGATTAAATGGTACGTATATATATTAACAGTTTAGTGACCTTCCCGGAAATACCACGATTCAAAAGCAGTAATTAAATGCTCGACAGCTGTATGTTTGATGTAACCATTCATGCAACTCATACGCCCAACATCTAGCTACTTTTCTAGTTTTTGTGCAAACGAACCGATGCTAAACATTAGATAGAGAATCCACCAGAGCAAAAAAATTTAATGTTTTTTGTACTTGTGTGATGAAAGTGCATCGTTTAATGTGGACAAGAGGAAATATTTATAGGTCATACAAAATATATCCTGCAAAAATACAACCACAACTACAGCCAAACACATACCCATTCTAAAGTTTATATAGAGGAGAGAGAGAGAGAGCGCGCAAAATTCTGCGAATTGTTCCCAACAGGGAACAAATTGTGTTTGAACAACGTCAGCTGAGAGGCTAAATTTATTTTTGAAAGGATAATAATTGTGAACCTAAAGGATTTTGAAAAGTAACGAGTGTAAAAATCAAACTACAAACACAGGAAAACTGTGCAGCGTAGATAATACGCTGGGAGAGTTGAAGCACAAGCCGAGAGATTATTGTTGTATGAGTTGTGCTTTGCAAAACAGCTGTTTGGTATCTTATAGTTATGATTTGGAAACGAAAAAGTTGACGGTATTAAAAGAGATTCAAATGTGAATGTAGAAAAGTGAGAGAATGGAATTGAATAACGATGAGCGATGGCTGTAAATCGAAATGGAACATGGAAGTAGTGTACTGAAACGTAACGAAATAAAGCACTACATAAACAAATACAGTTGCTATAGTTGGGAATACTTGACAACGAACAGGGAATTGAAATGAGAGCGGAAGGCGAAATTGAACTGAAATGTGGTGAAAGTGTATAATCTAAACAATCGAGTGAATTGAAACACAATAATGAGAGTTAAGTAAAATAGGAATGTTAAATTTGTAAAACAAAAGAGAAAAGGAGAGAAAAAATAGAGATTTTAATTTTTGTGGACTATGTAATATTCAAATACATCGGCGTAGGTCAGCAAGATATCGAGAGTACTAGTATTCTCATTGCGTTTAATTCTTAGTTATTCGAATAACGTTTTATGGAGCATAACTCAAAGAACTCAATGTTGCTGTGAGTAAAATAGGAAACAAGAGATTTTTGGCTTCGTTTTTTTTTATAACTGTGTGTTGTGTCTCGCTTCGGCAGCTTCCTCCGGCTGCTGGTATATTTGCTATTGGTTGAAAGACCTTTTTATGAAATTGAAACACCACACATTTAGTCCGTTTATTTTCTCAGATGTTAGTTCAAAAGGTACTTTAACAAGAATCGGTACATTACACAATACTACGATACATTTTTCGTTCGCAGATGCAAATATCGTACAAAAATTAAATTAAAAACGTAATAAAGCGAAGAAACAGACAAACGCGTAGTGTTCAGATTTTTTGTAGCATTTTGTATTAATTGTTAGATTTGTAGAAACTAATGTAAGAAAACTCATAGTAGGGAAATTTACCAAATAACAACGGCAATCATGATAAATATGTTAAAAATGTTAAAGGACTTCCTATCCAATACTGAAATTTAAAATGCATCATTGGTAATGATTGTTTACAAAATGAAAACGACGAATAAAATCTTTAGTATTATACCTCGTACTATTTTCAAACATCCGTATATTGCTAAAAATTTCTAATTTCTAATTTTTGTGTTTAAATTTTGTGTCCATGTCTAACTTGGCGGAATTAAGATTTTATAATTTTATGTTCAACGTATAATCACTTAGGAGTGTAAGGGATTATCCAGGCGTTTGTGGTAGAAAAATTCGCAAAAAAGCGACTGGTTATTTTGTTTTCGGCCTCAGCATTTACTATTCAACGCCAGCATTTTATTATTTTTTTAAATTTTATTTCTAATAATGATGTCATCCATTTTCTAATCAAATAATATATCAAATAAAAGAACGAGGATTTAGAGAGCCTTTTATAAACTTGGCAAATGCTGACCTAAAGGATTCTGAACGCCGATGAATGCGTCTTAGTGTCGAGATGTAGAAAAAACATCAACGCTGAAAAATTCGCAATTCTAAATACAAAAATCAAACCTGATTCTATTAAACTTCTAGCTATAACTTTATCAAATTGGATATTTGCTTAAAGAACACTGAATTTATCTTTATCTGGGGATTAAGTAGATTTTCTTTTTAATTAGTTTTTGGAAAGGAATGTCGCCAAGGAAAAGTGATAAACTGTACACGCGAACATAGTAAATGCTGCCAGCAGAATTGCTTGTCAGTACACTGCCTGCAAGTCAATGCTTCTAATTTTAGTAGCCTTGGTGTGAATGTTTCCATAAGAACATGTATACACAACCTTTGAACGATGTCATAAAGCGTAAATTACGCCTCAGTATGCCCAAGGCTTAATATTGAAAAAAAAATACAATTTAGTACTTATAGTGAAAATAGACTGCTTGTTAAGATCTCCACTAAAAGGGCATAACATAACTAACGAATTTACTAGTAATTGTATTTAAATAATTTAACAAAATTTCGGTTCACATTTAATCTTTAATCACAGGTTGAAAAGTTCAGTCAACACAAAACTCGAGAAAACCAAATGTCAACATCTCCTAAACCAAATCGCGTAATTTTTCAACTGTAATGACAAATCCTGTATTCGAAACTAATACGCGCTCAACTGTGAAATAATTTTTTAAATAAATTTTTTAATAATTTTTTAAATTCCGTACTAGATATCCTGTCTGTTAAACAGACAGCTCATCTTAAATTTTATTTGAAAATAGCAACAAACACCATCAATATTATAAATAAAGGAGATTGATTGAAGCTTTGTCTGTTAGGCAGACAACTTATCTTAAATTTTATTTGAAAATTGCTACAAAAACCATCAATATTATAAATGAAGAATCTTGATTAAAGCTTTAACAATAAAGAGCATATGCATATAAGTATATGCGAACAAATTACAACAACAAGTTTGAATATATACACATACAAAATCCTAATTAAATCCAACCGACAGCAAATTCAACAAACGCACCTACATATAAAATAACAATTAAATCCAACCGGTAACAATTCCAATAATATATTTTGTCATAAATTAACCTGTGGGATACAACACCGTCGTCGTCTTCTCGCCAATTGTGATAGCTATTAAGGCAGAAAGTGCTGTGGAATTGCACGGGAACTCCAGCATATTCCAGGTACAATAATTTAGTAGAATTAGGTAAATTCATAAATACAATATAAATATTTATATTAGACTGACTCACAATGTTTGGTGGGAAAAGGTGTTTTTTGTCCACCTCTCCAAATGCACCGTGTTTGGTTTTCTGATGATTCCCAACATATTTCAAGTCTAGCATTAAGATCCCGTAAGCTGGACCATTTCTAAAAAGGTATTGTTTTAGTTTTTCAAAGAAATTTGTACTTTGGCTAAAGACAATGTGTACAGTATTGGCATCATATAAAAGTGTTTTTATGGCGCTTCGAGCGGTGTATAAAACGTGCCAAAAAATGTACTGGCACATACTCTTCTCAGGGATATTCTCTAAAACAAATAATTTTTTAGTTTCTAGTACGAAAGTTTTTCAGATTTAAATGTCAGATTGGAGTAATTCGCATGTCCGAGGTTACATAAAACCTGTCAGAGCGTGCACCGAAACATCCTTTTCTCAGAGATATTCTGCAAACAAATGAATTTTTAGGTTTTTATTACAAAGGTTTTTTGATTTAATTGTCGGATTGGAATAATTCTAAATATTCAACCTTTGGTCCAGAGCACCTCGGAAAATGTGTTACAAAATAAGAACAGTGTATCTATATCTATACAACAATGATGTCCTTGTCTAAAGAAAAGCTTAGATACCAATTTTGCCTAGTTCAGATCGTAATTTTCCCATCGCATTGAATTTTTGGTAAAACACGAACTAGTGCGAATTTTAAAAAAAGTTCAAACACGCATTTATTTAAATCGACTAAAGATTAAGTTATGAGAATCTGATATTTAAATCAGAAAAATCTCCGTACTAATGACTTCAAAATTTACTTTTTATCGAGAATATTCATGAAAACAATATATGCCAGCAAATGCTTTTGCATGTTTTATATACCGCCGGTTGCGCCTTAAACAAGCCTTTCATATGATGTCAATATTGTATACATTGTACTACTTTGAAAAACTGAAGAAAAATCACATGAGGTGTCTGGGGACACCCGGTTGAAACGAAGTTCCTTTCGCTATATATTATATACTAGTTAGTTCCAACATGCCTAAGGAGCCCGTTGAAAAATACGATAAATTAAATGGATCTTTAAGAAAAGATACGTTTTTTAAAATGATAAACATTTATTATGAACAATTTTTTTTTTTATAGAATGTATTGTTTTTACAAACAATTATATTTTTAGGCCCTTTTTGTAAGAATATGTAATATAGTTTCGAAAAGGTAATTTTATAAAGACAGGTACTTCGTTTATTAAAAGCTAATAATAAGGCCATAAGAGTATGATTTTTTTACAAAAAAATAAATTTTTAAAGAACAGGTACTTTTCCTAGCAAACGGTTATTTTTTTTAAGAAAATATGCTGATTTTCAGAAACGCTACTTACGTCAATAAAAGAAAAAATAAGGTATTATTTTACTTTTAAGAAAAGGTAGTTTTAAAAGGGGAATTTTTGTAAGAAATGTATTTTTGTAAGAGAATTGGCCAATTCACAAGGTCTCGTACATGTCCTATTGTCTTATTGTCGTACTTTGGTACGACAGTCGTTGTGCATTTTGTTGTTGGTTTCCACCCAAAACTAATGTACGGCAATACGACATCGAAAGGTATGTTTACTGCTTGTCGTACTTTTCTAGTGCTGTTCTTTTACCGAGTTTGTTAAGACAGAATACATTTCATAAGTAACATCACTATCATAACAGCTGTTATTGTTATTTAATATTCCGCGTTTTTTAAAGCTTTTGTACATTTTTAAACACACCGCAAAATGTTTGCCGATGATACAGAGTTCCTGGATGGTTTTGAGGTGGAAATTGTGGCAAATAATGAGGTAAGTTATAATGTAGATAAACAAATGTATAAATGTTTAAAATTTTGCAAAATCGTTGTCATTGATGTTTGATTTGATTTGACGATTGATGTTTTTTTTTTAATCAGCTGTTTCTTGAATCAGCTGGAAAAATACGACGTACGACAAAAAAATTAATGATGGTATGTTCACAACTGTCCTATTGTCGTACTTTATTTTTGTATAGGAGGAGACCTTGTGAATTGGCCAAATGTATTTTTTTGAAGAAAATATTTTCTTTAAGAAATGGGATTTTTTTTTTGAATTGGTCTTCTTTTCAAGAATAGGTACATTTTTGAGAGTAGGTACTTATCTCAAGAAAATTTATTTTGTTTCACAAAAAAGGTACTCTTTAAAGGTACTCTGAAGGTAGTTTTTTAAGAAAAGGCAAATTGTTGTAAGAAAGCTTGTCGTTGTATGGCACTTATTTAAAAAAAAATACTCTTTTTAAGAAAACGTGTTTTTATATGAAAATTTACTTTTTTTAAGCGAAGATACTTCATTGACATAAGGTATTTTTTCTAAGTAAAGGTATTTTGTTTATGAATATGAATAGGTATTTTTTGAGAAAATTTCCTTTTTTAAAGAAAGGCACTTATTTAAGAAAAATGTTTTTTTTTTTTATTTTCTTTCACTTTGGCCTTTGTAGATTTACTTTTTGTTGGGTTCAAAACTATAATATATACTAAAATGTTGGCCACAGGCTCCACCTAGAACACTTCCCATTAAATTGGTAATTTCCCAAAATATGTTAGTCTAGACACAAACCAAAGGAAAAGTACTAAATATAGTTGATAACACTTGGTTGTGGTATGATAATATTAAAAAAAATTGTTTTATCTTTTTCTCATTTAGCTCCCATCCCGAAACGTGCGATAAGGAACTTCGTTCCAAAAACAGTATATCTATACAATAAAGATGTTCTTGTCAAAAGAAAAGATTTTATAGGCATTTTGCCATGCTTAGAACGTAGTGTTCCCACCATATTGAATTTTTGGTAGTGCGAACTTTTAAAAAATGCTGCAACACGTATTTACTTGAGTAACTAATGATGAGATTATGTCCATATGATATTTAAATCAAACAAATACGCTTAAAAATTCAATTTTTTTCCAGAATATCTCTGAAACAAATATGTGGCAGGAGATGGTTTTGCATGGTTTATATACCGCTGGACGTGCCTTAAAAACAGCCTTTCACATGATACCATTATAGTCGATTAGTTGTGTCGATGTGTGAAGATATACCTAATCATTTGTGGAGAAGAGGCCTGATGATATGCCTTAGCTGGCATGGAAATAGCTATATTCCCAAGTATCCACCATAACAGTAATTTCCATATTATTTTCTGTTTGTTTAATATTGTTTATATGTATTATGTATTGTTTATAACGGTCGAAAATTGCAGTGCCGTTTGTGCATTGAAGTTTGTGAGATTGAAATTTGTGCAAAATGTAAAGAAGAATGCTCGTAACTACTCACGAGTTCGTAACTACTAACGAGGCGGTAAAATGTATAAACAAACTTACCCTACATCGAAATTCCATTATAGGGTCCTCATACAAAAAATTATAATTTTCGTGGAAATATCTTTGACGTTTGGGAATAAGGTCTTAAGTCAGAAACTGTAGTTTTTCGTAATTTTAAATTGAAAATTATTTATATATGAAATTTTCTGACTTATTGCCTAAAGAGCAAATGATTACGATTGGATGGAGTTGTGCTAGATTTAAGTTATTAATACCAAACGAAAGAGAAAAAAAAATTGAGTTAAACCCAATCAAAAACCCAAAATGCATTTTTTTGACTTAAGACCTTATTCCCAAACGTCAAAGATATAATGAAATAGAGGACAAATAGGCAACTAGTTTAATAACCGAAAATAAGTTTATTGATGTTATTAATATAAATTAGGCCGGGCCGAATAGAAAAAGTTGAAGGAACAGTATTTGGTTAGGTAAAAATCGTGCTATTGGTCAAGTAGAATACACACACAGAATTTCAGGTAACAAGTTACCCCTTCACATCCCGCAGTGCACTTGAAACAAAAACACGGTTGAATTTCACATTTTCGAAAATTGAGTTCCAGTTTAAAAATTGGCATTTGTGTATGTGCATCAAAAGTTTTGATGAAAAACATTTGAAGTATGCAATACATCCAGTTTACTTTAAGTTTTAATGTAGAAGACGTACTTTTTTGCTGTCGGTAAAAACGTCAAAAAATATGACCTTCTAAATCCAGATATTCAAGTGGTTCTACACATCTGATCGAGAGTGTATTTGTGTTTTTAAAATAAAGATATTATGAAATTTGGAACTGAAAAATGTTGATGAATTTTCAAAGCTCCAGTTTTATTTTTTGTATTGAACGATTTTTAAACTAGATATTCCAGCACTTTACATCATCTTGATATATGATCCTCTATCTTGGAGCTGGTGACAAAATTCGGCTCATTGCCCTTATTGGAAATAGCAAGGCTAGTATTTAAGTCCGTGTTATACTATTAGACATATCTTTTCCAAAATTTGCATTATATGCCAAAATTTGCATTTGATGAGGGCGGATGGAATAGTGTAAACTTCAGGATAAGGATTTTCAGAGAAAATTTTGACAGATCTGTTATATTTTGCTCATTCTTTGATCTTCCTCAAAAAATTACGCGATCAGGTATGCCTTTTCAGTAAGACGACAGAAAAACAAAACAGCAATGTTAATGTTCGTCACTTTTTCAAACGTCTAACCTTTCCTCATTAAGTATTATTTTTACTTAATAATTATTGTCACTTTTCAAAACCGTCTCCAAAACCGATTGTGTAAATCGAAAGCAGAGTGGTCGTAAAATGTTGCCTTAAATAGTAGAGGTTTTTTCCTCTTCCCACGAATCGTTCTATTTAAAGTGATAGTCTAACTAACACTGGCGTTACTAGATACCCAAAGAGTGTTTAGCCCCTCTCACTAATATCGGTACTATCCTATAACGGATTGTATCCATTAGCCTCCGCACCTACAATCACTGGGGTTCTTTCCCTTTTTGACTCATCTGTGAGACATCTCAAAGGTACTGATGGTCACTGGTCTCTGGACCCCGGTACAGGTGACTTTGGTCCCTTCGTGGTTCACTGACGATGTGACTAGCTGAATTTTGGATGGTTTTTTAATGCTATTTCGTGACAATTTCATACTACTAGCTTTCAAGGTCGGCTACAAGTTTCAAGGTGAAAATGGTTCGTTGGGGTAATAGATAACTCAGGGAAGCACAAGTGACAAGTTTTGAACTCCGTGACAAGTTCATCAACAGATACTCACAATGCCCCTGAATCGTTCGAAAATCCCTCAGTACCAAAACTACCTGAAATTCAATCATTCCAGTCTCGTTTTCAGTTCTAGTATAACTGCAACACTGTTCCTATAGCTATTTGCACAACGGGCACATATTCGGATTAATAGTTGTCGCAATGCAAGCTCTAGAAATGCTTACGCAAGGTGTGCCTATTGTCTTGTACTTCTTCGTACTCAACCGACAAACTGAGCCGATAGCAAAAGAGGGCTTTTTTTATTAGGGCAAGAGCCGCCTTGCCTTTTGCTAAACCAAAGTGCCACTTTACTATGAACAAGATTGATACGAAGAAATAACAACATTTTTGGTGGTGGAGACGTCGAGTGTGTTCATCTGTGTCACTATATGAAGTGTGTTGAATCTGATCTATAGACATAGACAGATTGGTATTGGATAAGGAGCAATCCGCCGACTTGTTTACCGTGCTAATGGTCCAGTGTCTGTGAGCCTTTATTAACATTTGGAGGTACTTATTGGTTCACTGTCAACTTGGTATCACCAGTATTACATTCTTGATCCAGTTTATAAATTGTCAGTGTTCTGACAGCAACATACCGATGTTTAAGAAGTGACAGTGAGATTCTCAAAATCAACATGATGTGGCTACAAACATACCAGATGTAGTTGGTATAGAACGAACTATTCTAAGTAAATATAACTTTCAAAACTTCTGAATCCGTGCTTGTAAGTAGGAAAGCAATGTGTAAGTAGCGACAACCAATCACTCTGCACAATCGATAAATGTCTTCGGTTAGTGACTTGTGTAAATACACACCACAGTGGCTTTACGGGCTTGACGCTACTGAAGATGATGCTTCACAAACATCGAAACGATTGTCCAGCGAATGTGAGTTCGAATCCCATCCGCGGCATTTATATTTTTTTCACTCACCGGAGAAAACATGGTCTCTTATAGCCTTAAAGGAACTTAATTAATGTTTGAATAATAATAAAATATACAAAGAAACGAGATATAAATACGAAATTTTGCAGTCAGCTTACTTAAGTAATGTAAATTCAAACCCATGAAAGCCTAAAAAAATTCGTCCTAACACAGTCCCAGAATCCCCAATTAAAATCGCCAAAAATTGCATTTCTAAGAAAATTTTCAAAATTTGTTCCTAGGCGGTTTAGCTGTTCAAAGCGCTTTCTTGGAACACATTCAGATATCAGAAAAAGGTTAAAGAAATCGCGAGTCAGCTGTACAGTTCGACGTGTTTTTCGCCAAGTACACTGATCGGAAAAGCATCGTCACAGGGATGAAAATGTTCATTACCCCAACAACTTTTGCCATCGAAAGTAAGCTAACGCACAGTTTCATTCCCGCTACGAAAATGTGTTCATCAACTGCAAATTGTTCATCAATATCATGAAAGTATGTTCTAGCTGCAATAAATTTGATTCCTGATTGCAACGAATTTGTTTCGGTGCTGCAATGCATTTGTTTCATTGCTTTAATGAATTGGTTTCGTTGTTGCAACGAATTAGTATCGTTCTTCCAATGAAACTATTTCACTGCTGCAATGAATTTGTTTCATTACAGCTATGAAATTGCTTCACTGCTGCAATGAATTTGAGTCATTGCTGCTATGAATTTGTTTCATTGCGGCTATAAACTTGTTTCATTGCCACTTTGATTTTGTTTCATTGCTGCAGTGATTTTGTTTCAATGCTGCAATGAATGTTTGCTGCAGTGAATGTGTGTTTGAAATTATTTATTGTCAATTGTATATAAGTACACTGTTAGTATTACATTGCAAGTGTTTTGATAAAAAATCTTGAACTGTTGTTTCGAAGAAAATGGTCTTAATTTGCTAAATATATTAAATCCATTCCAGTCGTCTGGAGAAAGATTATTGTAGTTGAGGTGTTGAGTGTTACTGTGGACGTTGTATTCAGATCCTGCAATTAAAAACAATATGAGGATTCATTATTACGGTTTATATTTAAGATATGTACATATTTATTTATGTCTGTACTTACCATGAACATCTGCTCTACTCCCCTATGGCTTTCATGGCAGCAATTGATCCATGTTCAACACTTCCATTAACATAGAACCACATCATTGTTTTCGTAAATTATGCAATTGTTATTGTGTTGAGGGTTCTGTCGATCAATTGTATCGCCACGTCTTCCCGTCATTAAGCCAGTGATAGCTCTGTGAGCATTTCCTTCAACTGCTCTTTTATTTATTTTAAACAAATTTATTAAACTTTCGATTGGATTCATTTCATGGTACGCTAAGTTGTTATTTCTTATGTTTGTCTTACTTGAAACACTTTGTTTCTTTGACTTCTTCGTTTTCATTTACTTGCCAATGCAACGAAACAACCGCGATCAAATTATGGTTAAAAACACCAAAATTTTGTTGCAATTTTACCGTCACGCTCATACACACACACAAATTATCAGCTACATATTTCGGGGTGGTTTTTCTGCTATCGGTGCGTCACTTTCTTTGCTGGCGTGTTGCTCCTTGCATTCTGATTATTTATCTATTTGATTTAAAGATTCGCAAGTTACACAAACAGTCACAGGAAACACATAAATTCACACAACTTAGTTTTCACAATAAAAGATTATTACTAAGTATAAGTAATTAGTCTGTTTTAACAAAATTATTTAAATTATTCCGGCGGGGAAATATGTCTAACACTTTTGGTTGTTGCAATGTAACTAATTTAAGATGTGTACGTGATGTGTACGTTTCTCTTGCTGGCCTCTTTTCTACGCTCACTCAATTTGTTGGCTGCTGTTCTCTCTTTATCTTCAAAACAATAAGTTTCGTTGTAGTAACGAAATTATTTCGTCAACTTTAAATGTTGGCAAACCTCCGAAATAAAAAGATAATAAAAATAAAATTTAAAAAGAAACGGCACTTACGTTTTTTTTTTAGTTTTTAACCATTTTTCTACAAAATTCAAATTAAATGAAATTGTTGCAGGAATTGAATGTAAGTTCTTGCAGCAACGAAATGAAAAATTTTCAACGAAATCATTTATGAAATATTTTGTTGTAGCGGCTACCAAATTGTCGGATATACGAGACTTTTCATTGTAGCAACGAAAAACATTAATGAAAATGTTTCATCCATGTGATGAAGCCTTATTCTTTCAGTATATGTATTTTATTTTATATCGACCAAATTTAGGGGGTTCTGGAGAAATCTGTGTGATAGGTCGGAAACTCTGGTATCAAAGAAGTTTATCTAAATTTAGCTGTGTTTCAAAAATACATAAAAACCTAAAATATTTCAACCAAATTCCTCTAGTATTGATAAAAATGTGGTAACACCTTTTTTTTGGTGTTTTTTAATGTTTTGACTCCGCTTGCCACATATTCTGTTGCTAATATACGGGTGCGGCTAAAGTTACTATATGATGTAAAACAATTGTAACTTCTTTGCTTGCGAGTATTTAACTTTTTCTTTTTTCCTATTTCAGAAATTAAACTTGGGAGAATATTTAAAAATGCAACGCTATACAATTGCGCAAAGAACTAAGATTGTTTTTCTATTCATTGAAAATCATCGTTCGATAATTAATACTCAAAGTGCATACAGAAGATTTAATGGTGTAAGAACTGCTCCAACGGGTCCAACCATTCGTTCGTTGGTGAATAATTTTGCTGAATATGGGACTGTCGGAGATTCAAGACGTACGGGCAGAGCTCGAACTGGCACATCGGCCGAAAATATTGTTGCTGTGCGACAGAGCGTCGAAGAAAATCCGGAGACATCAACGAGAAGACGATCTTCCCAATTGCAGCTTTCTGACCCCACTCTTCGGCGAATTTTAAAACACGATTTGCACCTCTTCCCTTACAAAATCCTACTAGTCCAAAAACTAAATCCTGAGGACTTCGTATTGCGCTTGGAATATGCTAGAGCAGTTTTAAATCTCGTTGATCAAAATGAAAATATTTTGTCAAATTTAATGATGACCGACGAAGCGCATTTTCACTTGAATGGTTTCGTAAATCTCAAAGACAAAGTTTATGTGAATAAGCCCCAAACCTTGCAGCAACTAAAGGACAACATTCAAGAAGAAATTGATCGTATACCACAAGAAACACTCAACAAAGTTATGGAAAATGCCATAAAAAGAGCACATTTTTGCGTTAGAGAAAACGGTTCTCATTTAGCTGATATTATTTTTCATAATTAATGTAAAAAAATAACATAAAATAAACTTTCTTTTTATCATAAATTGTTTTGTTTTTTTCATTCCATTCAATAGTTATTTAAAAAACAAATCATATAGTTACTTTAGCCGCACCCTGTATTACTTTCTCTGAAATTAATTTAGCCAATAGCTTGACTGAAATGTCGACAGTAATTGACTATTGACTCTGTCGCCAGTACTACTAACCAATTATACCCCAGGGAATGCTATCTACTGTAGACATTTAACATGGCCCTACTGACCGTAGAAATATTGACTAGGTGGTTCTTATGTAACTACATGAAGACATTGGAACCAGAGACTCAGTAGTACATTTTAGTGACTACACTGGTAGAGGGATTACAAAAAAAATATACGTGTATCGTCGTTTTGAAAGTTTACGTCTGAATTCTTTTTAAGTAGGCGTGAAATTTTCCCATTTTGCACATTCTTATAATGAATCGGAATAGGAAACCATGTTATCATTATATTTTGGGTATAGGATGTGATATTAGGGGGGTTACAAGGTGTATGGGGAAAATTGATTGACTTCTTACGACAAGTCTCAACCACCTAAAATATGGCAACGGACTAAAAAATGAGATTGGGAAAGTTTGAGCTCAATCCGATAACAATAGCACGTTCCTCTAAGATGGTAAAGTTTGTGAAAAATTTTATTTTTTAGAGAAAATTTTAGTTTTTTGACCATAACTTCATATTTATTGGCTCAAGAAGTCTGATTCAAGTTTTATTCAATAGCTAGTGTAATTCATATCAATATATATTTTATTCATTTTTCCTCAACGTGTTATAGTTAAGGTAGTATTTAGCTTTTATTAGGTTAGAGTCAAGTGTATAGCCCCAAATGTGAATTTCTATGCAATGGTGGAAAACATTAAACAGCTGCATCTATTTTAAATATAATTCATTTATGACATTATGCAAAAACATATACTTTAATATTTTAATTATGTAAAATTAAAAATTAATTAGGTAAAGTATATTTTGAAGAGTCCGGGAAAATTTTCCTGCATTCGGCTACAACTTGTAAAGGAATTGTCGTTGTTCCTCGTCTTTTGTCAATGATAGATTATAGTCTTGTATTAACTTTACTCCTCTCTCCGCTGTATCATTTACAACTCTTAAGCCAGTTACTACTTTTTTGGCGTTTAGATAACATTGATTTTCAACCCATACATCGGGATCAGTGTTTAAATACGATGTATTTATTTCAAACCTTTTAATTAAATGCAAGGTCCGTGGAGAAACAAAATAATCGACTTCCTTGTCTAACAAATTACGAACTTCTTGAAAATTAATTTTTGCTTTTACATCCCTATCGTCAATATCATACGCATCGTTATCTACTGCTGATGTTAGTTTTTTAAACATCCTAGTTTTGATGTTTTTTTCCAAATTATCGTTGAAAAATGAAAATGCAAATTGCTCGGAGTTGAGATACCACAGATGATTAAGTATTAACGTAGAATACGTTATACGGTAAGGTAGGGGTGTTGATCTGGAGCACAAAATTTTGAGAAAATGTTTGTCAACTTTCACCTACTTTTACTTAAATATTAAAACATATTTTAGCAATTTTTATATGTTACTCAGTTTTGGTAATATATTTTGTTTCGAATTACATTAAAAAAATTATATGTCTATATATAAAAGTTTTATGTAGTTAAGGAAATAAATATTTAAGAGCATGATATTTTAGACTTTTTTTGTACATGCCGCTGTTGTTTTTGGTTTGTAAATGCCGCTGTTGTTTTTGTTGTTGTTGTGAAATCAAATGATTTTGGCTTTGCTGTGCTTTGTTTACTTATCGAGCAGCGTGTAAATGTGTGTGTGTGTACATTTCGTTTTGTTGGATCGGTCGGTTATTAGTTCATTTGGAGGGGAACATAAAATGAAGGGAGGGGAGCGTGGACAGTTGTGTGTGCTTAACAGTTTACAGATCTTTGCTGTCGTTTGTTTACTTCTGCGAGCAGCGTTAAATGTGTGTGTATGTACATTAACACAAAGGATTGGCGATGTATACGCTGACTATATCAATGGCGTTTTTCCTAAACACATTTCTGTGAATACTTTGGGAAGTAGTTGGAAAGCAGCTAATCTATTGTGCTGCCATATCATAAAATGTATTGCTGTAGCTGTACTTCAAATGAAGATGTCGCTATAATGTAATACGTTAAACTAGATATAGTTTCATCCTTAAACATATGGCATACAGTCTTCGAGCACACAAATTAGCTGAATTGATTAATTCATATATTTTAATTGCAAAATGACTAACGTATTCTACGTCTGACCTATGCGCCCGTGTTATCTAATACAGGCTTGTTATTTTTTTTTACTCAATGTCTTGTCTTTAATTTCTTTATCAATAATCAACTTTTTTAATAACTGAAGATCTTGATTGGGGGCTAGGATGGGCTTGTGGGAATTAAACCATGCCTTTACATAAATATTGACTATAAATAAACATATGTCTTCAATACCATTTTTCTCTTCTTCTGTAAGCGGAAATTGATATCTGAAAAGAGACATTTTAAGACAATAAATTGACTTCGCCATCCACCTGGCGTGATGTGTAGCTCCTGGTATTCTAAAAGTATTCTTTCCGATTGAAAGTGTCCCAAATAAATCAGGCAATGTTGAATAAATTATTTGTAGTCATCTCCGGGCTGCAAATTTTTTAATTCTTCAAAAAGAAAAATTTAAATATAGTCTGCATCTATTAATTTATTTCTAATGCGTTCATCGTCTAGCACCGTTTTGTATTTTGTTTGGTCTATGTTTGACCACTCATCTTGAAATTTTCGAAATATATCCGGTTGAGGAGCAGAAGTTCTACCCCATTAGAATATGGATATGGTTTCTAGAATATGGTGGCGACATGCTAAATAAAGAAAATCTTTCTGGAATAATTGCTCTAGGAGAATGCAAGTTCCTCTTCGGCATCCAGTATTTACAGAAGTTGTATCAAAACACATTGCTTGAATTTTGTCTCTTGCTCTCCACTGCTCAACTGCTGACATTACACCTTTAGCCTGATTTATGCGGGTACCATTTTCGAGAGCTGGAACTTCTATTAGCTGTTCTTCATCGCCACTAGAAATTAAAATCGCTAGCCTCTCTACATTTTCTTTACTTAACAAATCTGGAAGCAATTTTCCATCCCACTGCACAACAGCATCCCGTAAATCGGAATTTTTGAATTTACTCCTAATGAGATTCTTTAATTGTTGTCGAAATTTTTGACTGCGTAGTCGTACGGCATTTCTACTTAGGACAAAATGTTGGAGGTAATGTCCTAACGCTTCTGCTATAATCAGCAGCTATAATCCGAACAGCGTCTCTATCAGTAATGGTGCACCGGTCTAATACGAGTAATTCAGATAATTTTTCAGTTATGATTTCTTCGGTACCTCGACAGTATTTTCTCTTTTTCAGTTCTGGCTCTGGTTCATCTTAATTGGATAAATTGTAGTCAGCATCTTGCATCGGCTCATCATATGATACGCTGCTTGATGAAGACTCCAGTTCCATATATTTTTCACCTTCTGAAAAGTCAAGTAATTAAACACTCTAGCCTCCAATATACATTTGACCCTAACCAAATAAATGCTAAATACTACTTTAACTATAAGACATAGAAGAAAAATTAATAAAATAAATATTGATAAGGATTACACTAGCTATCGAATAAAACTTGAATCAGACTTCTTAAGGCAATAAATATTAAGTTATGGTCAAAAAACTAAAATTTTCTCTAAAATATCACCTTTTTCGCCAACTTGTTATCGGATTGAGCTTAAACTTTCCCAATCTAATTGTTTTGTCCATTGCCACATATAAGGAGATTGAGACGATCGAAAATTAAAACAATTTTTTTGTAACCACCCTAATGTGATAATCTATTTTATGTAAAAGTGTACGAGGAACATTTTTGTGGAATACTTGAACCCTCTACCACTTATTTGCTTTTCATATAAAATATTATCTTCTTATAAAAAGACTTTAATTTTGCGCGCAACCACGTATGGTTTCAACCAACCCAAATAAAACAATAAAAAAATCATGAAGAAGCACAGCTGAGCAGCTATCAAAAATTGTTCTTCCCATCAATGGCATAGTAAAAAGTGCAGACGCTTCGTTGACAATGCCACCAAAAAGTCACAAAAATAGTCGGCAAAAGCGGTGATTGGAGGCTCTTGACCCCAGGCATTTAGTCAAAAAACTGAAAAACACTAGGGAAAATGTTCAAAAAATAAGGATTTTTCGCAAATATCTCGGGAACTAGTTTTTAGTAGCGCTTTAAATATATAAAGGATGTTTATAATAAAAATCAAAATTCCAAGACTTAATAGTGTTCAATTTATCTTGATGGCCGAGGTAGTCAAGTTTAAGCTCCCACTGTGTGGCAGCAGTGAGATCTATGTTGTTCCAATGTGTTGATAATATGGACCTCAGCTATTACCATCTGAAATATTAGTCGTGTTATGGTTACAAGCAAGCGATTATCGCCAGCTAAGTTGCAAAGAAACCGGCTTTTTAGCGATAAGTCATTTTATTCAAAAATATGTAAAATGGTTAAAAACGGTAAAAGATGTTAAAAATTTTTATTTTCGCTAAGTTCTCGCTATATAAGTGCTTTACACAAAAGTGCTTCACACAAAACAAGCGAATATATAATATAAGCGAATATAACGGATTTTTCAATAAGAGCGCTACAAAAGTTTTTTTTACTAAAACAATGAAATTCTTTATTCCTGTGAAAGTACGTTCGATGCCATTGTGTATGGAACTCGATTTCTTTTGCATGGCCACCACGGGCACGCTTGCAGAAGTCCAGACGCTGAACCCAATTTTCGTGAGATAACACATTCACCAAACTTGGTTTCCAATAAATTGATTGTGGCATTCGCTGTGTGGCTTGAGGCGCCGTCCTGTTGGAAGCACATGTCCTCCAAATCCATATTATCCAATTGGGGCCAAAAATATTCGGTTATCATTGAACGGTAGCGATTCGCATTCACAGTAATTTGCCGGTCTTGTTCATCACGGAAGAAGTACGGCCCAATGACGCCGCCGGCCCATAAACCGCACCAAACCGAATTTTTTTCGGGATGCAATGACGACTCATGGATTACGTGGGGATTGCAATCTGACCAATATCGCATATTTTGCTTATTGACGAAGCCATTCAGCCAGAAATGAGCCTCATCGCTGAAGATGATTTTCCGATGAAAATCCGAATCATTTTCAATTTGTTGCTCAGCCCAATTCACGAACATACGACGCTTATGGAAGCGGCTTCAGTTCTTGCGTCAATTTGATCTTGTAAGGATGTAGGCCAAGATCTGTTCGCAAAATTCGCCACAACGACGTCACAGAGATGCTGAGAACGAGGTGTAAGAGACACATTTGGGCTTTCTTGAACTGGGCTTTTTCAGCGGCAGCAATATTCTCGACACTACGGGCACTTCTTTGTCTCACTGGCAGGGTAACATTTTGTACTGGTAGGATGATTAGGACGACCATAAATTGGACGTAGCGCTCTTAAAGTTGAGGCCACTGACACCAAATTTCGGTAGTAAATTTTAATAATTTCGACTCGTTGTTGGCTCGTATATCTTTCCATGATGAAATGGCAAACCTTACTGAAGAGAAATGTCAAAAGAGCGGGAAAAATATGGCGTCGTTTGCTGTCCCTATCGATTTACTTTTGTAGCGCCTCTGTTGAAAAACCCGATATAAGCAAGCACGATTGGTCCAGCCATTTAGAAACGGGTGAACTATTTCTATTTTTTTTTTTTGATAAATCCCCCACTTTGCTGCTAGTCAACCGATTAACCAGTTGTGTATTGAAATTTCAGGAGGAACATACTTGACAAAATAATCTATTGTCTCCATGATGACTTCTTAGAATATTTGTTTATATATCATTAGTTTGATGTCAGTATTTGCCTAACTTGTGTATACTCGTATTTACTAGATACTGGACTTAAATATTACAATTATGTATTCAAATTCATATGAAATTACGTGTTCTACGAAAATTCACCATCCTGTATATCATATTCTCTAATGACGCTTCCCTTTTAATATTTACAAATTGTTTCTCATAAGTACTTTAAACATTGTCTTTGTCTATGGGGACACTATTTAGCAAGAGAGTAAAAAAAACCTATTTTACATTTCGACTTTCGTACATTTAATTTTTGTATATTTTCGCTCAGGGCTATTTCTTGCAAGAACCTACGAATTTTCTTGTCACATTTCTGTCTTTGGTTTGATGTTTCGTATATTCTTTTTTTGAACAATTATTTATTGTTGTCCTTTTTAAATATTTCCTAAGGAATACTTCCTCATTTATTCGTTTATACAGTGGTGGTCATGCCATTTGGGACAGTTTAAAAACATTACAACATTGAATTGAATTTATATATTCTACGGGTGGAGTTTCCTTGTTAAGTCCTTTATAACATGTAACGGAAATTTTTATGTTCTATAAATATTTAGCAATTGTTTAAATATCCTTGTTAATGGAATTTACCGATATTCAGAAACATGAAAAAATATACTTTAGATTTACATATGTAATCAAAATTTTTCTAAATTTTTTTAATTTTAGTTATTAAAGAATATTTAGAACCCCTAATTATCAGCTTCACAGTTGAAAATGCTCCATTTGAATGTACTTTAAATGCCCGATGCTTGTCACTTAAATGTCATTTAATATAAAAATTTTCTGTGAGCTTTTAAATTGAGGTTTTAAATGAAGTGTGTGAAACTCGCCCTAATTCACATATTCAAATTTACAATTGAAATTTGCTTAAATATAGTCGAAAGTTTCCCTAATTAGATGGCCACGACTGTCTGTATGTATTTTATGTATATTTTACAAGTCTCGTCTCTGAGGGCCATTTCAGTCTTTTCGCCAGTTTGTTACTGTATCGTTCTCTATATTACACTCAAGAACCTAATATACAGAGATACACATACAGGAAACTGCAGACGCAATACACTAACGTACCTATTCGAATGGACACATAATTTGCATTTAGGTTTCCTTGGTGTTAGATAATATCTCTCGCTCTCTACCTGCAAGTGAAGACTATATTACACGCTTCTCTTTCATGTATCGGAAAAATGTTAGCTGGTCATATTATAGAGGTATTAAATTTCATAATTATCCGAACGAAAGTTTTAGCATATCAGCGCGTCTTGTCTCGTCTCAAGATGAACCTGTGCAGATACATTTGTTTCAGTACAGCATTGCCATTTTGTTGACATCAAAGTAGTTCCTTTGACAAAATTAAATTTGTTGTCTGCGACTGACTGTTGTATTTCCTCTATGGATACCGTTTGTTTGACGTTTGTAATATTTCTTCGAAAATGCTTTCATTGCTAATTCGAAAATGCTAATTCTTGTACAATTTTGATTCCTTGGTCCACCGAGGTGGTAGTTGTTGACTTTCTATATGAGTGTTAATATAGTAAATATAATTAATAAAATCTCTGTTTCGTTTAGTGTTTTAATAATAAAAAAATAAGACAGGTAGAAAATCGTAAATAAACTGATTGTTATTGTAGCAAATGGGCATCAGGGTGTACTGAAAAGCGGGTCTTATGGAATATCAGTAGTGGGTGGCACCAATAGACGTATATTAATTAGCAGATTACTGGAATGCCAAACTTTTTTGATGTGTTAACATCTATAGCGGCGTATATGGACTAAATCTATCAAAGTCAACACATGCAAACAACACAGAGACAGGTTTTCTGCTACTGCTAAAACCAGATTTTATGCTGCTGCTAAAACCATATTTTATGCTGCTGCTATAACCAGATTTTCTGCGACTGCGAAAGAGAATAATGACGTGTTAAACAAAAATGAGCGAGCAATAGAGCAATGAAAGAGTGGTGTGGCAGGGGTGAGGCAAACAAAATTGTGTCTATAGCGTATGTATTAACATAATAATGTATGTATGTACATGTGCCTGTTGCTGTTGTTGAACGGAGATATAAAGCATAGCCACGCAAAATTTCATTTGCAAGCCCATGGGCTTGCGCAGTCGACGTTATGGTGACACACTAATACGTCAGCTACTTCGTACAAAGTATGTGTGATGTTGTGTGTTTGGCTGTTTCGTTGCTGTTGATCTGGCAAACATGTGGTTATGTGACCCACGTATACGTCAGCTACTTCGGACAAAGTATGTGTGATGTTGTGTATTTGGTTGTTTCGTTGTTGTTGCTATGGCCAAACAATGCGAGTCATTTGATGTTCAGCATTGCCCGGTGTATACAAAAACAAGTAGAAACGGTGTTAAGTTCGGCCGGGCCGAAGCTTATACACCCTCCACCATGACACTCACCACTCTTTGCATTCCCTTAACAGTTTTTTTCCAATGTAACATTTACTAATGTGTTCATAGAAATCGAACAGGTACCGTGTAGCAAAAAGGTGTTAACACATCACCCGTGAGTTCGAACACTCATTGATTTTGTTTATACAAGGCTACTTATAGTAACCTACCGAGCGGTGAAGTTTCAATTGCTAGTAAATTTGGTAAAACCCAGTACAGAAATTCCAGTCGGGTGAATTGACTTAAACATACCCTCACCCTAAGTCATCCTCTACGTCCGTCCCATTACCTTGAACGAATGGACGTGACAAATATGCCAATCTTCATTACCAGAGAGCCTTGCACTAAATATATAATTAGGATCCTAAGTGACTTACGGGATTTATCGTTCTTAACGGCCAATTTCCGCCCAATATTTATATAGGAGATACAACAATGGGCATGACGCAGTAGCTATTACAAAATATTGAACAGTACCAAATTTTATTTAGATCGGGTGTTATTTCCGGGAGATATCGAGTCGGCCCACTGGAAAGCCGCCCAATTTTTGTAAGGGAGGTAAGAAACTAGACGTGGCGTAGTTGTTAATTTGCAATTACACAGTAGTTTTTAGCAAACCATGCCAAGTACCGAATTTCATTAAGATGGGTTACAGTTTACGAGGGTTATCGTGTCGATCAACCGGTAATCCACACAACTTTTGTGTGGGAGGGGTAGTCGTGGCTAACTATGCATTATTTTCCCCATACCCTGTGGGTATTGAATAATCGTGATAGGTGTTCGCGCAGAAAATATTGATTTGTATGACTTTAAATAAAACGCGAGTTATTTTATTTTAGGTCTGATGTTTAATGTTTTAATGATTTTCGACAACTAAGTTTACAATGTTTCTCATTGTCGCGTGCCACCAAATCCATAAACATAGAACGACAATTAATATGAATAGAGAATGTAAAAGAAATAGCAACAACAATACAACGGCTGAGTGATCAACTGATACAAAAAAACTTCGTCAGCGCTGTTGTTGATGGTATATTCTTTTGCGTCGATCATGTAAACAAGAAACAACGACATACATACATACATACGGGACAGAACATAATGAGCAAAACCAATATGTATATTGTCGTTGCGGCAAAATATTAGAAACTAATATTAGGGAGGTCCGCAATTTCAATATTTTACAAAATCAAAAATACAAATCGTCACCTGAAATACAAAAGGGCGTAACAACACTTTTCCGAATTGTTCAAGAGAAGCAACAAATAAAATAAAATTATTCACATTTGTTCGTAAATCCTTTTATGATTTGTTTAATAAAGTCTGGAGTTTTTTGTTGGTGAATGCTAAAATTTTGGGAGGACGTGTAGTTTGGTGGTGTGTTCCAATATCAAACAAAAAGTCAGTTTTGAAAATTTTGATTGTTTGGCCCTTTTGCATTTCAGGTGACGAAATATAATTTGATGATCGATGTAGGGCGATCTCACCCAACAATGGGTAAGTCCCAATCGCTGTGGGTAAGCACCCATTACTTTCCCAATACCCTGTACGTAATGGGTAACCGATCGTTACCCAGCCTACCAAATTCGGAGCGCTCCAAAAAAAAGCGTGTAGGGACACCCATAGCGCGGAATGCACCTATAAAGCGCATTCGAAAGAGCATTCGCATGGGATTGTTTTAGGAGCGTACAATCATGATAAACTCCTTCAAAATTCGTGGAGCAAATACTAAAAAAATTCTGTAAATACAAAACAACCATTGGGATATACATATATTGGGTTTAACAATTTGAGTTATAAAGGGTTATCCATTTTGCGGTTTCAAAAGTAAACGTAAATAAAATACATATGAAATATTTTTTTTCATGATATTTCTTTTTTATTATAAATTTTGAACGTTGATATTATGTGTGAAACACTACATCATTTATTTGACCACAACGCGAAGTGTTGAAAGCATTGATTCTTTTGAGGTAATTTTTGACCACTTTTTGAAACATATTGGCCGGTATCTCAGCCATAACTTGAAGAATATTGGTTCTTAAGTGCTCAAGAATTAAAGGTTTATCTGCATAAACACGGTCTTTCGCGTAGCCCCCAAAAAAGTCTAATGGTGTTAAATCGCATGATCTTGGTGGCCACTTGATATCGCCACGACGAGAAATTACGCGGCCAGGAAATGCCTCTTGCAATAAAGCCATATTCGCTCGAGTTGTGGGGCATGTGGCACCGTCTTGTTGAAACCACATATTCTCCAAGTCGTATTCTTCAAACAAAAGGCAAACAAAAGTCGGTTAACATATGACCATAATGCTCCGAATTGAGTGACAGTCGTTCCATCGTCGTTTTCGAAGAACTAAGGTCCAATCACACCTTCGGACCAAAGAGCGCAACAAACAGTGACTTTTTGTGGATGTAATGGCCTCTCTTCAAATACTTGAGGATTCTCAGAACCCCAGCTACGAAAATTTTGTTTATTAACATACCTACCGAGTGAGAAATGTGCTTCATCGCTGAAGGAAATTTTGTTCGAAAAATCGCCGTCCACCGCCAGTTGTTCAAGCACCCATTCCACGTATCTACGACATTGTGAATGGTCAACTGGCTTCAGTTGTTGTATGAGCTGGACTTTATATGGATGTAGGTGTAGATCCAAATGCAAAATACGCCATAATGTGCCGTAAGACAGTCCTAATTCCTGAGAACGACGAGGAATCGACACATTCGGGTCTTCGCCAACACTTTCACTTACAGCAGCGATATTTTTAGCGGAACGAGCGAAACAGTGATGATGCACAGGCCTTACAATATCTGTAACCGCTCCAGTCTCTTCAAATTTCATCACAATTTCGCCAACTGCTTGCGTAGTTGGACGATTATGTAAACCATTATATCCTCTTAAAGCACGATATACGGCTGTGCCAGAATCACCATTTTTGTAGTGGGTTTTGATAATTTTTATGCGTTGTGTGATAGTTAAGCGATCCATTTTCGTCAATGTCAGACTTTCAACTGAAAAGTAAAAAAATTGGTTTAACAACTTAGTTTGACAGGTATCGAATTCCAGCCCTATAATTTGGAAACCACGAAATGGATAACCCTTTATGATTTCTCTCAAATGTAACGGCTCGATTCATACACCACCTCTGAGAAAACTATTCGCTACCTTTAATACCGGCAGTAGGGTGATGCTCTTGTCAACCCAAAGGCAGATTAGAGCTCGCCACAAAAAAAATAAAATTAAGTAGCTGAGCCTCAAATGTCGATAACTTGAAACCGAAAATAAAAAAAATTAAGAAGGAGAAGAAGAAAAATAAGGTGAAGTATATAACTGGAAGAAGTCATAGATGTAATAGCCTCCTGGTCTGATCTCTACCCACCCTACCATTGTTATCCTCGGACAGTTTGTATTATAACCCATATATTAATTTAGCTAACTGAGGAATAAATCTACGCTGTGCTGGAATTTCATTCTCAAATTAAATAAAGATTTTATTTTGTAATGCCAGTCTTAGTTAATTTTACTTATATTTGAATATTAAGGAAACCCGGCAATTCTATCATTTAGTAGATAATTAGATACAACAAAAAAAAAGATATAATTAATTTATTTGAACGAACTATATTATTTGAACGTATGCGTGCGTAAAATATGTACATTAAAATTAAATTATTATCAACATTTTGATTATGTAGGATTAGTAGAACATATCTACAACTAAAATAGGCAAATGCGAAATACCATTTTGTGCAACTGTAAGTTGAAGTAACTCCATGATGCAGCTGTCAAAAAAAGCAAACTATTATACGAACCATTTCACCACCGACGGCCACACAAGAAATAGTCTAATGGTGTCAAATCACAACTTCTTGGAGGCCATTCCATATCACAATTTTTGGAATTAATCGAAAATTTTCCTTGCGATAATTCGGTTGTTGTACGCGCTGGGGGTCACTTAGCCCCGTTTTGTTAGAAACAGATGTTGCCAAGATCAACTTCTTCGAATTTCTGCCATAAAAAGTTGGTTATCGTCTATACCGCTCTCCAATTACCAAATTAATTTCGAAAGAAGTACGAACCGATGATTCCACCAGACCAAAAGCCACAACAAACTGTCAATTTAGGTTAACGTAATGGCTGTTCGGGAATAATTTTTGGAGTTGTTTCGCATCAGAATCGACACTTTTGTTTATTTATTGCACCACTCAGATGAAGGGGAGCCTCATTGGAGAAAATAATTTTCTTACAAAAATCTTGTCGTTTTCAAGTTGTTCCAAGATAAAATCAGCAAATTCATGACGTCTACGGCAAGTCCAATCTCTTCAGTTCTTGAGTGATAACAATTTCATAGGTCTGGAGGCCCAAAGCCTTTCCCAAAATCCTCCAAGTTGTGGTTTGAGATAGTCCCAATTGTTGACAACGCCATGGAATCGATAAATTGTGGTCTTCAGTAACACCTGCCTGCACGGCAGCAATATTTTCATTTCTTCGAGCGATTTTTTGTCTTATTGGGAATTGACCATTACCTAAAGAAAATATTCGCTCCTCATTTGCAACAATTCGACGAATAGCGATCACAGGTGGACGATTATTATGACCATACAATTTTTGTTGCAATTGGAGAACCATTATTTTGATACAAAAATTGAATAATTTATTAACGTTGTTCTTACGTATATGCCCCCATGATGAAACTATAAACATTACTGAATACAGTAAAGAAAAATGGCAGATCATGGCTTACTACAAATTTCCGAAACGTGACTTAGAAATCACATCAATCAGATTGGAAAAATCTTTACTTTACGGTGCGTTTACACGGCACAGTTTGCGACAAGATAGTTGAGAATATGTATTAGTTGTCACAAAGACAAAAATGGTTGTGTGACGTATGCGTCCAGCCAGTTATAAAGACAGAACAGTTTTAAGCAACCACCGACACTGTCGTTTCGTTAAATTTCGTGCCACCGTACAATGGAACTGATGTAATCTGCAAAATTAGACATGTATTCATGTTTATATGTTTGTATTGTCAAACAATATTTCAATCAAAATTATCAACATTTTCAAATACAAATATATTTTCCAATTTGTAAAGTCGTTTGCAATGTTTTGCTTTTTTCTCAAATTACTACGAAACGTCACCGATATGGCCGATGGCTGAACTAGTAGAGGTTGACGCAGTACGATTTGTTGAAGTTGTGTGAACCAACAACAGGCATTTGTTTTTTGTTTCATGACTAATCATCAAATTCAACACAGATCCATATGAACGAACACAATAAACAAAAAAGTACAACAACAAAATACACTGAATTTAACAGATGGAGTCATAAGAAAGTAAAATCAGTTGTTCTATTGCGCCAACCTTTACTAGTTCAGCTATTGTGTGGCCGCTTATGTCAAATCTCTTGCCGAAGTTACTGTCGGTGAAAAATCAGAGACAGTTGCGAGGCAAGTGAGAGAATTGTAAATGTGGTAGTAAAAATATGTGAATGTATTGCTACTGTCGTAGCAAAACTGTCCCGTGTAAACGCCAGGTTAGTTTCTAAAAAATTTGTATTAAAGAAAAACATGTTACATTGCAGAGAATGGAAATCATTCCATTGATGCCTTATGCTTGTAATAATTTATAAACTTAGCAGATGATTTCTACGGTTGGTGGATGATTTTAGGAGACTTTTTTAAAGTTGGAGGCGAATAAGGGTTACCTGAATGAGCGTTCTGGGACTCCAACAATTTTCGTTTATAATAGTCCGCACGGAGTCCTTGTGGGTTATCTAAATGAGGGTGTCGGGACTCCGAAAACACTCATTTAAGGAGTACCAAGGTTGCACCTTTTTCTTATAATATGAGTGTGCTGTTTTCTCCGGTGGATATGCTCCATTGGGACTCCTTTCGGGGCCTCCCTACGGGCGTTAGCATAGCGTGTGGGGAGTTCTAAAGTAGTTCATTGCGGACTACTTTGGTTGGCTGGGTACCTATTCCCCACGGCGGTGTGTATGGGTTACATGTGGGTGGGTAAATAAAATCTGAAATCTGCTTATACCTGACTTGATTAACACTTGCTTCTACATTATACTTAACATCTCCAAAACGCAAATAGTGTTCTTATGCATTTCAATAATAACTAAGTACACTCCGGTTCACTATTTTGAAGGCACTAAAAATTCCATATTCAGCAACCTGTATCTTTTGCAATTTGTAACCGATTGCAGAATTTTAAAATGGAAATAGAAGCTAGATACCTTGAGATATAAACAAATCATGACAATAGTGAATCCTTAACTAAAGAACTTTTTTTGAGCAATTTATAAAATTTATAAAAAACAGAATAAAGGCACTTTAACTAATATTAATAAAAAAACAGTTTTTTTGTTTTTTAATTTATTTTACTTTATTCAAGAACTATTAGTAATGAGTACAACCCCCTCTGTTTTTAATAACTTCAAATATACGGGTTTTTATTGAGAGATAAATGGAATTTTTGTACTCCAACGAAATTTGTTTCCAAGCATCCTTAATGGCCTGAATTAGTGACTGCTTGTCATCAAATTGTCTACCTCCTTCATAGACCTTACGAGATAACCAACCCCAGACATTTTCGATAATGTTTAGATCTGGCGAATAGGGTGGCCAGTCAAGAATATTAATATTTTGGATTGCAATGAACTCTTTTACTACTTTGGCGTTGGGCATTATCCTGTTGCAATATTAAAGTTATGGGACCAGATAGTTCACTGAACTTCGGAAAAGCCGATTCCAATAATTTTTTTTTGGCTTGCACCAGTCATTTTTGCACTTTGAAATTCAAGATCGATGGTGCCATAGTACGTAATAGCACCCCACGCCATAACGCCCCCCTCTCGGCTGTGATGTCGTTTCAATAAACGCTTTTCTTTGCGCAGATCACGGAAATTATAGTTATAGCCATCAGGCCCATCCAAATTAAACTCATCCGTAAATACAACGGTTCTCCCGTAATTTAGGTGACCTCTTGGCTGCGCGCTTTCTCATCTCCGCTTTTCCTTACGAGGAGCATTAATTGGTGGCTGTCTTTGTAATATCCGATATTTAAGATACCCACAGCTCTTAATTACTCTGCGTACTGATGACTTGCTCGCTTCCACTCCAGCTTGAGCTCTTATTTGTGACAAGGATAAGGCAGAATTAGAAGCAATTCTGATGCTTTTTTTCTCATACGTAGATAAAAACAATGAAACCCTACCTTTAAAATTTTTTCCATACCCTTGGGATCCTTGATGTAATTGTCGACAACTGTTGGGCTCCGTCCAATTTTTTTAGCTATTGCGCGGTTAGAATATCCTTCAGAACGGTAAACATAGATTTTAGTTTTTTCTCGAAAAATAATTAAAATGTAATAAATTGTAATAAACAAGCGTTCGCTGCAAAAAATCATCGCTTATTTTAAAAATAATAAACTGAATTTAAAAAAATGTGAACTAAAAAAAAATAGCACATTTTTGGACTTTTTTTTTATAAGTTGCTCGAAAAAAGTTGTTTAGTTAAGAATCCACTATTGTCATGATTTTTTTTTATACAAGGTGGCGCAAAAGTAAACTTCCGATGTTTTTTGGCTGTAATTTAAAAAAAAATTAAAAACTTTGATTCTTCTTGTGGATTATTTTTATTTGGTCTTTTAATTTTTTTTTCATCAAGTCGAGAATATGGTGTCATGTAAATGGCCACCGCCACAGTTGATTGTAATTTGAGCCCTTTTTATGGCATTTTCCATCACTTTGGCCAAAACTTCCGGCGATACGTCCTCACATTCTTGACGGATATTGTCTTTAAGAGCTGCAAGAGTCCGAGGCTTGTTGACATAAACCCGCGACTTCAAAAAGCCCCACAAAAAAAAGTCTGGAGCGGTCAAATCAGGCGATCTTGCTGGCCAGTGCAAATCGCCAAAACGGGAGATTAGGCGCCCGGGAAATGCATCCTTCAGCATATCGGTTGTGGCACGTGCAGTGTGTGCCGTTGCACCGTCCTGTTGGAACCACATGTTTTCCAATCCCAATTCATCAAGTTGCGGCAAAAAGAACTCGTTGATCATTGCTCTGTAGCGCTCACGGCACTTCCATGATATCGAAGGCGCCTCCATGACATCCTCGGCTACAGCAGCAATATTCTCTGCAGAACGGCTACTCCGGTGTCTGCCACGCCTGGCAGCATCTCGTGTTGTGCCAGAGCGGCTAAACGTCGCAGTGTTTCACCAGTAGGCGTTGGACGGCCAGGAAATCTGGGACGAAATTCACGTTGTGCCAAAGTCACCGACCGATTATTGGTCAAATAAATAGTCAGCAATATTCCGCGTTCTGGAGCAGTGTAGCTTAACAATGTTTATTAACGTGTATTTCGCATGTGTTTACTACACAAATGTCAAAACAGAACTGACATTAGGGGCCAATCGCAAAATTTATAGTATTTTCTGATAGGAGGATTACTTTTTCGCCACCTTGTATCTCAAGATGTTTGCCTTCCATTTCCATTTTAAAATTCTGCAATCGGGTACTAACTGCAAAAGATACAGGCTGCTGATATTGGAATTTTTAGTGCCTTTAAATAAGTGAACCGGAGTGTATGTCTACACGTAAAGTTGCATCAATCCAACTAACATTTGAAGAGTTTGTGAAGAAGATAGTTAAGAATGTAACTAAACTCCGCTACCCATTCTGTATTAGAGGTTACGCGCAATATTGGCATGTCAGTACAATTCTATCCAAACACTTCCTAGAATTTGATATGTATCGTTCATAGAGGTTAGACTGACTGTGGGGCCCTTCCGTAGAGTTCACCCAAATAGCGGTAATTAAATTATTTGTCTTTTTATTTATCGAGCTTCTTATTACAAAATACTGTCTTAGTAGAAAAAGAGCTCTATTTTGATCTTCATTTTCTTTTAAAACAAAATTGGGTGGAAAATACAGTTTCAAAAGAAGCTAGCTGTCTTCTCCACTGTAAGATTGATTCCCCAGTCCTATATTTTTTGTTATCCATTTGCCCATATTATTATGTTCAACCCAATAGAAAAAATAACCCAAAACTCACACGAAAGCGAAGTATACAATTCTCAGTGTTCTAACGCCGACCTACACTAAGCACTGGTTAATAAATGCATACTTGTGCTGACACTCGTTTAGCTGTACTAGACTTTAAGCATATGAGTTCCTCTGAAACTGGCTGA
The DNA here is from genome assembly GCA_963931995.1 of Phaonia tiefii. Lineage (NCBI taxonomy): Eukaryota > Metazoa > Arthropoda > Insecta > Diptera > Muscidae > Phaonia > Phaonia tiefii. The sequence continues at coordinate 30,357,213 of OZ008367.1, forward strand.
ATCTTGTGTATGAGCGAATGTGTCTCTACATCTCACCAGTATAATCCTGTAGTTGGTTGTTCCCATGTAGATGTAGCTTAACCAAACACTGATATAGGTTAACATGTGTATATAAACACGTGGATACCCGTGTGCGTTTATGTGCCATGTTTTTGCGTTTTTCTTGCGAAGCGCTCTACCCCCTGTATTGCTTACATTTTTGCATATCTGTACCACAGAGTAATGCCATATAGAGCTGTCATTATTCTCATTTCACATTTCATTTCCAACCACTCGTGGTGCTGGCAGTGCGATAGAGAGTTAGTTGACGTAAATTGGGTTACACCAGGTGGAATTACAAAAAATTTTAACGGAAATTGTTCATGTCATTTTGATGGAATTTTGTGGAATTTAACACTAGAAAGATAACCTTTTTTTTATACATTATAGATAACCATACGTCTTAAAGACGTATGCTTGTTTGAGCTCTAATTAGAAAATATTCCAAAATATTTTTAACTAAAATTTTTTTCAAATTAATAAAATTGAGTCTTGCTCTATAAAAAAAATGCTATCTAAAGAACAGCCCTCAAATTCTAAACTGCAAAACCTACGAACAGTATTCCCTTTAAAAATCAAAGAAATAAATAAATGTTTATTTGTCATACGTCTCAGAGACGTAAGTTATCTCACTAGGGTTAAACTTATTTTCGAGTTTTTTGTTATCTTTTTTAGTTAGTACATGTTAGTGGTGTATTTACACAAAAGATGTGATGAACAAAAGCAATGTGGTTGCTCTATTCTTGTTGCTGGGCTTGCGACTTTATCTCCATCTGGTGTTATTAAAGTCATAGTTTTCAACATGCAACGTCCATATGCAACCCAAGAACCTTTATAAACCAACTGAGTCAAATCGCTTCTCTATATCTCATTTCTCTATGATTTGTACTGTTGTTATATAAGTTATTATTCTTGTAGCCGTTCTGTTGGTTTCATGCATGTCATAAAATGAAACACCATCCGTCTCTATGCAATAAGAGAGTGACAACGAAATATCCAAAGTCACTATATAACAGGAGTTAAAAATTGCAACGAAAAGTCGCATCCATAAAAGTGTTTGCCCTTTTATGACGTTTGCTTAAGGAATAAAGTTCAAGTGTCAAATTTAGCTAATATTGTGCTCATATGTGACCAGGGAACAATGTTAAGATTGCATATAAAAACAGGAAATATGTTGGTGTTTGTTCCCGCCAAGTTTACGATGACACTTTAATTGCCAAGATAAATTTTAAAGAATTGTGGTGGTATAAGTAATAAATTAATCATACGCTCATGTATCGTACAACTAGCAACACGGTCATATAATTCAATATCAATCATACGTATTAGGGTACTTATTAAAAGACTAACGTGGGGATTACACAATACATTAGATTAGTGGGCATATTTATATGGAGTAGTGAAAATAGAGTTGTTTGCGTGCACACGTGCATAAAATATCAAAACCGTTTTGATATTTCGCTCTAATTGCAGTTGGTGATGTATGGTGTATTTTCTGCTAAAATTAAGCCCGGAACAGGTGTTAAACATTGTGTTAAGCTCTGATTATTAGGTATACAAAATTACCTAATAGACATGATGAAGGAGAAAAGAATTATTGAAAGCATTCGTGGTTTATCGACGAAACTAGCTTTCTATCACCCCTGGTTCGAAGGAAACTTTGCAATGGATTAAAGAGCTAAGGGAGAATTGAGGTATTGCATTTGATTACATTATAATAGTCACATATTTCTCTTCGTCCACTACTTCATCTGATAACTAATTATACATTTGTACTTTTCCAATTGAGAATCCTTACTTCAAATTATTTTAAAATCACTCATATGTCACAGGGTACAATTTGAATTTCCACTTTCATTAAATTCTTAATGTGGAATCAGCAGTACAAGAGTCATTATAAGTTGCTGCACACAAACATCTGTTGTTGTTTAATGAGCTGTAAAAACAATTATCTTAAACTTCATTATAAATCAAATGAATGAAACGCTGGGAAAAACTAGTGTTATTAATATTTCGCGCATTGTAGTATAAAATATGCAAAATATTCAAAGTTTTTCTTCCCATTCGCTCTATATTTGTATTAGTTTTATTTACGTGCTTCTTACCAAACTCCGATTTTTATATGGGAATTCAGAGTAATGTGGATTGGTTTCCCTATCTCACATAAAAATCAACAAGCATTAAGGTGATGTTTTTTGTTTAAGCGTTCCTTGCTATACTGGCATCCGAGAGCAACAGAGCGTGAAATTTCATACAAGTGTTTGCAAAAAGGACATGTAAAAGCTAAGATCTGCATCTGAGATTAGGAGTGGCGGAGTGGTGTGTGTGGTGAGAGTTTCGCTTTATTTTGATTGCAAGAAAATTCTGCGGTGCTAAATTTATCTACTGTTTATTGGCTGGAAATAAATTTATTTTTGTATTGACTTCTAGTGGTTCTTAGCAAATTAGCAAACATAGAAAGACAGGAAAGTTTAGGAAACAGGAATCCATATTATACAAAAAATTCTACTTCCGACTACAACACGATAAATGGAAAAAAAATTCTGTTCATGTTTTCGTAACCCCATTGTTAGTGGTCAGTTCCTTACCCCAAACCACACATTTTCCGCAATGCTTTATAACCAAGTTATGTTTAAAGGGAGTTATACTTGTCGCCTTCATCAATATTCCCTACCGGGAATATTATTATAATACACTGCCGACTCACTTAAATAAGAAATTGTATTTTTCAAATTTTAAAGGTAAATATAATTTACACTATAGGATATAGGAGAATAACGAAATTATAATATAATTATAAAATAGAGCCTATATCGTCCGTATTTCTGTAGCACACTAGTAAAAAAATTTAAAGGTTTGATTTGATTCCGAATTGTTTCCAATTCTGTTTTACGTCGTTATTACAGGTGGCCGAAATACAAGAGTCTCACACTTGTTGGTGTTTATTTTTAAATGCCAACCAAGGGCATACTCGTCGACCATGTTAAATGAGTTTTGAAATGCTTTATTAATATTATATATTGTCTTATCAGCATGATAAATAACAATAGCGTCGGCGAATGCCGACTAGTTTGATTATTATTGTTTTCATCGAAATCCTTGTATTGATTCCAGAAAAGCTCATATTGCATCATGCATTTCCTTTTGGTCCGTATTAGCCTTTTCTAGGTCTTCGGTGTTTATTCCAGCTTTTCTTAGTACATTCCGTTCAGATTCGTGCACAATTATTTTAATTAAATTGAGTGGTTTAATTTGTTATAGTATATTTTCCTACCTTGGAACATTCTTGCTGTATCTCTATGATCTAATCTCTCCTGGGTTTCCTGAATTTCTTTTTTACCTGTTAATGTTACATTTTCATTCAATAGTTTTTTAATCAGTTTGAGTTTTGCTTTTAAGGTTTTTAATGATAATTGTGTAAGTCTTGTGTCTCATCTATGATGTCTTTTTAAATGCTTTTCTTTACCTTCACTTCGGAGCATCAAATCTTGTAACGTTAATTTAACCGCCTCTTACTCAATGAAAATGGATGAAACTTTGCAGACATACATATTCCCGATGACAATACACGAATATATTTTGAAACATTTGTTGTTGTTGGTTTTGTTGTTGGGTAACAAAAAACGATTTTTATTAAAAAATGCTCGGGATTGTTCGTTCTACTCAATGTAGAGTCTTAGAATTCACTTCCCTTCAATAACAATTGGTAAAAATTAACAGACACGTGTATTTCCCATGACAACACACGAAAATGATAGTTTGAATAAATTTACATTGTTTATTTGTTGTTAAATTAAAAAACGTTTTTCAGACTTTAGGCACATAATTCTCTACGTTCTATTTTAGGTATAGACTTGAAATTCTTACAACTTGTAGCGAATTTTATAAACTAAACATAATTGATCATTCCACGTTCAATTTTCGCATACTTCCTTTGTAAATAAACGAACGAGTTAAAACATTTTTGCCAATTTCGAGCAAGATTTGTTCCGGTGACCTTTTATTAGTCACGGTCTATTGTCTTGCGCGTGCCCCATTGTGTCACTCTCTCTTTTCAGCAGCCGCGATTTTCGTCATGTACCTGTTTTCCGCAAGTATTAAAAAACTATTTAGACAAAAAAAAAAATAAAAAAAAATTTTTAAGAAACGCTTTTCTTTACCTTAATATATTGATCAGTTGTGAACACAAAATAAAAAAAAAATACTAAAAAATCAACTAAAAGGTAAAAAATAAAAAACAAAAAAATTGATTTTTAAGAAACGCTTTTCTTTACCTTAATATATTGATCAGTTGTAAACACAAAATGAAAAAAAAATACTAATAAAAAAAATAAAAAATAAATTTCTAAGAAACGCTTTTCTTTACCTTAATATATTGATCAGTTGTGAACACAAAATAAAAAAAAATACTAAAAAAGTCAACTAAAAGGTAAAAAAAAAAATAAAAAATAAATTTTTAAGAAACGCTTCTCTTTACCTTAATATATTGATCAGTTGTGAACACAAAATGAAAAAAAATACTAAAAAATCAACTAAAAGGTAAAAAATAAGAAAATTTCAAACAACATAAACTTTTAGATCAAAATGGAAAAAATCTTACACATTCCTTAAAGAAAAACGTGGGGCGCGTTGTTATGAAACAAAATGCTCAATTAGTTTTTATTATCATCGTTAATATTTTACTTTTTTCTGAGTGTAATTTTTTAATTATGCTGTTACAAAATGTTGAAAAGACATCTTTGTCTTTAAATTTTGGTACTGTACTTTCAATGCCCTCTAGAAAATGTAATCTACTTATATGTATATACATCTATTTTATCATTCGTAAAATTTCGATAGTTCGGTATAACAGTTTCTATCTTGATTTTCTGCATTACCAAATCCTGACACTTTTTCTAATTTGTCCTTTTAAAGTTAAATTTGAACGTTGTCCCCTTATTCAAAGTTCGAAATTCGACTCACTCTCAATTTTCAATGAGCCCGATCGAGGAAAGGCTGGTGGTACACAAGCGTTAAGTTTGCATCTGAATTCCTTTTCGTTTTCCGACAGCCATTCTTTTAGGATATTGCCTTTTACGATATCAACAGTATTACTCCATTCTCGGTGCTTGCAATTCAAGTCTCCCGCTAGTACATGGTAATTATTTGAATTTTCGAGATTCACAGAATCAAATAGTTTTTTCAAATCTGCTCGTATTGAATGTTTATTGGCAGCCGGACAGTACGCACATCTAATATCTAAAAAGTTGTTGCAGTCAACGGGTATCATTATGGCGAATATATACTTTTGTTATCGTAGCTGTTAATATTCTGTTATTCTTGATTAATATAGCAGTTCCTTAGACGTGTTGGAACTGTTAGATATATGAGCACTAACACTCTACTTATTAATACTGTAATATATAATCAATAATATTGAATCAATAAAATAGGCATTGAAGAACAATATTTTTGTGTCTGTTATAATTTGATTATTTTTTCCATTCCTAATAAAACTTTGAACGTTAACATCGTGTTGATATTTCCTATATTGAAATATACCTGTAATAGCTTATGGGCCCAGAATTACAAGGATTCTGAGTATATAGGAAAATCTGCGTCAAGGGTATTAATCTGAAAAATTTAAATATGGATTTGAGACTCAACTTTCCAAAGCTAAGTACAACTAATTACCATTCGTGGTAATTTAATGTTGAAATGCTACTTTTGGAAAGGGAATTATGGAATCACATAACGGATGGAATACCGTCGAATCCCGGTGGTGTATGGAAGCTTAAGGCCGGCAAAGCCCGTGCCGTTATTGGATTGTCGATTGAAGATTCTACAAAGATCCATGTTAGGAAGTTGGGAATTGGGATGCACTTAAAATTCAACACCAGAAATTCAATTTACGTAATCGTGTTAGTCATTTTCAAAGCGTATGCAGGGAGGCCAGTCGATGGAAAATCACATTTCGGAATTTATGTAAATTGTTGGTAAATTGGAAGACCTTGGGGAAGAGTTTCCTGAACATAAAGCGGTATCATTTCTTCTGGGAAGTTTGCCTGACGACTACAATTCTATCGTGTCCGCGTTGGAAATTCGTCCAGAAGCTGATCTTACTCTTGAGTTTGTTAAAGAAAAGCTCATGCAAGACTCGTTGAGAAAAGCCGATGTAATGCCGATTCAGGAAATTGCGCTAAAGGCTAAGAGCAAGAAGACTGGTTACAATCCCAAGTGTTTTTTGTGCGGAAAGCCAGGGCACATCAAAAGGAATTGTCCTCAGCGTTATCAAAAGACGAAAGATACCGCAAAGTATACATCACATACTGATCGGAATGCTTGCTTTGTGGCCTCAGCTAACCGCAACAAAAACTGCTGGTTTGTGGATTCTGCAGCAACGTGTCATATGAGATGCAATGAATATTTCTTCACAAAGCTGAACAAAGATTACACTGACGATGTTTTTCTTGCAAATGGAAATAACGTTAAATCCAAGGGCATAGGTGATGGAGAAGTGTATTACAGAGATGATAAACTTCTGCTGAAGAATGTTCTCTATATGCCAGATTTGGATGGTAATTTGATAACAGTACCAAAGTTAACCATGCAAGGATTTGATGTCATATTCCAAGGGCAGAAATGTTTAATATCCCATAAAGGTGTCATTCGTGTTACAGCTACTCTGAAATATAATTTGTATATCCTGGATGAGAAACACAAGGCAATGTTGGCAGCTTGTATTCACACGTGGCACAGACGTCTTGGACATAGTGATGAAAAAGCTATGAAGTACAGAGTTAATGGATCATTGTTAACTGGAATACAATTTGAAAGGTGTAACTCCGAAAGCAAGTGTGAAGTGTGCTTAAGAGGAAAAATGACAAGTAAACCATTTCCGAAGGTATCCGAGAGTAGATCGCAGAATGTTTTAGTTCTCATTCATAGTGACATATGCGGCCCAATGCAGAATTGTACGCCAAGTGGTAATCGATATATATTGACGCTTATCGATGATAAAAACAGATATTGCACCTTTTACTTACTGAAAAACAAAAATCAAGCCATGGAGAAAATAAAAGAATTTGTCGCAACAAACAAAACAATGCAATAATTTGTCGAAACAAAATTTGGAAGACATATGAAAATATTCAGGACAGATCGAGGCGGTGAATTTTGTGGTAAGGAAATCGAGAAGTATTTCAGTAGTAAAGGAAAATCATATCAGCTCACATCTCCCTACACGCCGAAACAGAATCTCGTAGTAGAAAGGAAAAACAGAAGTCTGATAGAGGTGGCAAGGTGCATGCTCTTTGATGCTAAAATGGATATAAAGTACTGGGCAGAAGCTGTGAATGCTGCAAACTATATGCAAAATCGACTTCCATCAAGTGCAATGGAAGTAAGACCTTTTGAATGTGGGCATGGTAAGAAACCAAATTTGAAACAAGTTAGAATATTTGGATTGGTTGTTTATGCTCATATTACCAAGAAGAATCGCCGAAAATTAGATCTTGTTCGAGAAAATGTTTACTTGTGGGGTATTGCGACGAATCCAAGGCATACCGCTTATTAGACTGCAGTAATAACACCATCATTATTAGCAGAGATGTTGAATTTATAGAAAACGTCAAATCCGAAATTTCAAACTTGGAAGTATCATTTTCTGACATTGGAAGTATCAAGATAAACGAGGTAGATGGTGCTCCAAGAAGTGAATGTGAGTTAGAAGATGTACAGGAAAATGATGAAGTAATATCTGCGGATGAAGAAGCAATTTTTGAAAGAGGTGGTGAATCAACATCTGAAGAAGAAGTTGAAATTGTTCCAAGAAGAAATTGGTCAAGACAAACGAAGGGTAAGACTCCGAAAAGGAATGAAGTTAGTATGACAATAACTGAAGCGGAACCTCAAAGTTATGACAAAGTCATGCAACATACTGAAAAAGAGAAATGGGTCATTGCAATGACTGTTGAAATTCAATCCATGTATAACAACAACGCATAGGATCTTGTAGAGTTACCCATAGGGAAGAAATCTATAAGTACAAAATGGATTTTTAAGATCAAGAAGATGTTGGGTGGTGAAAAACACTATAAAGCCAGGTTAGTGGCTAGAGGGTTTACTCAAAAATTTGGTGGAGACTACGACCATATAGTCGCACCTATTGTGAAACAAAACACATTGCGAACACTACTGGCAGTTGCATCTCACAAAAATCTATATTTTCACCACATTGACGTAAAACAGATTTTCTGAATGGGAATATAGACAAGGAGATCTACATCAATCAGCCAGAAGTGTTTGTGGTGAAGGCAAAAGAAAATCTTGTTTGCAAATTAAACCGAAGTATTTACGGACTCAAACAACCGGCAAGATGCTGGAATCAGCGATTCAAAGAATTATTAATTGAATTCGGATTCAAAAGGGGAAATGCCGATAATTGCTTGTATGTGAGAGAATTACATGAAGAAAAGATATACATACTCGTTCATGTGGACGATATAATCGTAGGCGCAAGTAATTCAAAAATAATAAATAATGTCATAAAGTATATAGCGTCGCATTTTGCGATTTCAGATATGGGACAGATACAATTATATTTTGGGATGGAAATATCAAGAGATAGAAATGGTATACTTTACATGTCACAAAGAGGCTATATAGACAAAATATTGAAGCAGTATGATATGGAAAACTGCAAAACCATCCACTATTCCTTTGGACACGGGATATTTCAAATCATCGGAAGAAAATTATGCTTTTTATAACCACAAGCAGTTTAGGAAAAAAGCCCTCTCTCGACGGACAAAAGTCCAGCTATATCAGACTCTAATTTTACCTGAAACTTGGCTCATATCGCAAGCGGATAAAAAACACCGGGGAGTTTTCGAGAGAAAAATTCTCCGAAAAATATATGGTCCCGGTAGAGAAAACGGCGAGTACCGACGTCGCTGTAACGCAGAGGTATATAATCTATATTCTGACGTGGACATAGCTAGGCGAATCAGATTAGGCCAACTGCGTTCACCTAGTTATCAGAATGATCAGAATGAATGAAAATGAGCCAGCGCGAAAATTTTTCGATAACGTACCCGATGGAAGTAGGAAAGAGGACGACCAAGACTCCGGTGGAAAGACCAGGCAGAACAATCCCTTCGCATCCTGGGTCTTACCAACTGGTGAGAAAATGCGAAGAATAGAGCCAGTTAGAAGAATATGTTTAAATTTGTTTAATTTGTTTGTTTAATTAATATGTGTAAGACGTCTGACCTCATGAGGTTGTAAATTAGTCAATAAGAGTAAGTAAGTATATTCGTCTTGGCGACTACATGGACTTTAATGACATTTTGATTTTGAATAGGAAAATAACTGGTTTTTCAATAAGAGCGCTACAAAAGTTTTTTTAAATAAAACAAACCCGGTTTTAGATACCAATGAAATTCTTTATTCCTGTGAAAGTACGTTCGATGCCATTATGTATGGAAGTCGATTTTTTTGCATGGCCACCACGGGCACGCTTGCAGAAGTCCAGACGCTGAACCCACTTTTCGACGGTTTTCAAGCATAAATCGGCCGATACTGCTGCAATTTCACGTTCGATATTCGTACGAAGTTCATCAATCGTCGCTGGCTTGTTGGCATCGACCATAGACTTGACGTAGCCTCACAGGAAATAATCTAACGGCGTCAAATCGCAAGACCGAGGCGGCCAATCGACTGGGCCATTTCATGAGATAAGCCGTTCACCAAATTTGGTTTCCCATAAATTGATTGTGGCATTCGCTGTGTGGCTTGTGGCGCCGTCCTGTTGGAACCACATGTCCTCCAAGTCCATATTATCCAATTGGGGCCAAAAATATTCGGTTATCATTGAACGATAGCCATTCGCATTCACAGTAATGTGCCGGTCTTGATCATCACGGAGGAAGTACGGCCCAATTTCGCCGCCGGCCAATAAACCGCACCAACCCGTAATTCTTTCGGGATGCAATGATGACTCATGGATTACGTGTGGATTGCTGTCTGACCAATAACGCATATTTTGCTTACTGACGAAGCCATTCAACCAGAAATGAGCCTCGTCGCTGATTGTTGAGGCCTCCTAAAGTTGGCCTCTTAAAGTTGAGGCCACTGACTCCAAATTTCGGTAGTAAATTTTAATAATTTCGACTCGTTGTTGGCTCGTATATCTTTCCATGATGAAATGGCAAACCTTACTGAAGAGAAATGTCAAAAGAGCGGGAAAAAATATGGCGTCGTTTGCTGTCCATATCGATTTACTTTTGTCTGTTGAAAAACCCTTTATACGTCGACCATTGATTTTGTCCAAAGAATATCAAATTCTGGGTCTATGCGACGTAAAATGTGAATATCTATACTTACCATATTCTTTCGGTGGATGATATCTATTCACTTAATTGTTATTTCACAATTTTTTTTCCCACTTTATGCTTGAAATAATAGTTATTCTGTAAAGTCCTCGTATATCATTCAAATATAACATGTAGTTTCTCTTTAATATATACTGACTTCATTTTTCAGGTCACGTGATATTTTTTATAAACCAATGGCATGAGCAAAAATTAAATTTTCTAACTAGAAACAGGACTGAGTCAAATATGAAAATACAAATTTCAGATTAAGGGACCATTTGGTCCATAGAATATATTCTTTGATTTTCTTTACAATTATGTTCAAAATATAAAATAACAATAATAATAAAAATATTTGAGTATTACTGACCCAAGATAGATACAAATAATACGAATAGATGGTTATTTTGTTTGTAAATTGCAGTATGGACCAAATGGTCTCTTAAGCTAACATTCGTGAAAAATACGAATCTTAGGTTAAGGGACCATTTGGTCCAGAGTATATTTCCTTTGATTTTCTTTACATTTATTTTCAAAACAAAGATGATAATAATAATAACAATATTGAGTGAATATTGAACTAAAATATATACAACGAATGCGATTAAATTGATATTTTGCATGAAAATTGCAGTATGGACCAAATGGTCCCTTAACCTAACATTCGTATTTTTTTCCTAACCTAACAGCAGGGTTAACAACACAGCCTTTTGTGAAAACTCGAATACATAACTTTGTAACAAGTGTTTTTGTAGCAGAAACTAAATTATGATTACAGTCACTAATATTTGAACACGAATTCTAATATTGTACTTTTCAATAATTGTATCTTCCATTTCAGGTGAGTGAGGCTTTTGAAATACTCAAATTGGTTAATACAACTAAAATTCGGTAGTAGCAACTTGTATTAAGTGAGACCGATTTTTAATCTATAAATAACATCGACAAATAATTCTGATGTTGAACAATTACGAATTGTGACCAAAATATAGGCTTTATCATGGAATTTCCAATGCCCGAATTGTTTTCCAACAAATATTTTCCCTATGTTTGAATGACATATATAATGAATGTTCCGGATGGCCAAACCAGGGCATGTAGAAATTTATACTTCTACTAGTAAAATACTAGTAGGTTATAAAGGGTGCCCAAAATGCAAGCACGATTGAATAGTTTCTCGAGACGTATACCATGTGCGGCCGTGGGCAATGGTAGACTGCGCGGCTCATATGGGTGAAAACGTAGGTTCGATCCCTTCCCTGACCACCTTATATTTCTTTCACCTAACATTTCGTTCGACGGCGATCACATCGCTTAGTGACGGCGACACTCTTGAGTACTTGGCTATGAGAAACCTTCTCAAAATACAGTTCGCAATCGGTGTGACCCTGTAGTTCTCAGTCACTGATTGTAAAACTAGAACAATCACAGCTCACTGGTTGTGTAAAATATACTGACATGTGCTGACCATATCCGAACTCACAATCTGACGTCATCACTGATACCAGTATTATACTACAAAATTATTAATCTGTAGAACTAAATATCATAAATTCCTACGTAGTCAGTTTTGAAACACTGTGCGTAGTCTTTGATAAGGTGGTATATGTACAATATGTACGTACATTGTACATGATTTGATAAGACGTTGTTATCGTATGTTTAACGGGAGTACTCGTTTATCCTTGTTGATAGTAGCACCAACACCATCACGAACTTCAACGACATCGGCATCACCAGCATTAAATACAAAAGGCTGTCAGTTATTGTGTCAGTGTACACAAATTGAAATAAAGTTTTTGTGACATAATGCTAGAATATCTAAAGTCTGCCTACCGTGACTTCAAAAAAGACGTAAATTAAAACATAAACTTTCTCTGTTTACATACATTTTGTTTGTGAAGATGTGTGCGTGAATGTTGATAGATGAAATGTTCGCTGACATACTAATACTTACAAAACAATGTTCGTTCTGTGTAAGTGATTGTTCACACACAATTGGTAAATAGAATGGGTGTATAAGAATGACTGTTTGACTGACTGACAATGAATGGATATTATGTGAAATAACCAGGTTATTAATGATCATTATGTTGTATATGTCAGCTTTGTCTGTCGCTGTATATGTTTTTCCGTAGACGTTACTTTAAATCTTTAAACTAAGAGACAGTGATTTTGGAAAATAAAAAATCTAAATAGTACTGATAAAAATTTATGTCATTTGTAAATATTATTTAGAACTTCTACTTTTGTAGAAAGTCGATAACTTTATTCAGCCAATAATTTGTAGGCAGAATTTGGCAGTGATACGAAGATACGATAGTGTGCCGCAGTGTGGCCAAAGGTCGACCCGGCATTTTCGCGCACAGCTCAGTGATTGTGAGAAGCTTCTCTCCATGGGGTGTAAAGGGAAAATATCTATTTATTTATAATTTTTTAAGTCATGGAAATATAACCATATAGGGACACCACTACGTGATAAAAGTCGAAAAAAATACCGGTTTCTCCCAGCTTTGCCCAAAATCATGCAGTTAAATTTAATACCTTGTCGAGCATATAAAGAATAAATTATTTTTAAAATTTTGAGACTATAAATAGTTTTCTAAAATAAGTTTTAAGTAAGCATCAACAGGTAGCATTGTGTTTATCTTCCTGACGATGCTACCCAAAGTGTGGCGAAATATCGAAGAATAAAATTAATTAAACATGCGAGCAAACACTCGAACAATTTAATTTTTGAATATTTTTCGAAAATAATAACAGAAAAGGTTTAAAAAAACTTGTTTCTCAAGGAAAGAAATTTAATAAAATTTTGCAAGTTTAACAAAAATTCGCGAATGCAGTCGTGAAGTAAAAAATACTTGGTCATATTTTTTTTTTTAATTTACTAATTTCCCATGTTGAGCTAAAACCAATTTTTTTTTGCCACACAAGAAGTGAAAACTTTATTCGCCGGAAGCGGGTTTAATCAACATTTGATATATTCAATTCGTGAGGGTTGACATCGACCAAATTTGAAGTTCCACATAATTCAACATTCACCACTACATGCTTGTCATACATACGTCGTCTATTAATTACTAGTGAATTGGAACGCGAACGCATGTTGAAACATGCTTTAATTTTAATCGGTTTTTAATAAAAGGTATTTCTGTTAGAAAAGTTTCTTTTTTGTTAAGAAAACTAATTTTTTTAAAGAAAATTTTACATTTTTAAAGAAAATTAAAGAGAATATAATTTTTTTTAAAAAAAATGGTACCTTCTTTATTAAGATTTTTTTTTTTTGAAAAAAATGTCCCTTTTTTAAGAAAAGGTACTTATTTTAAGAAAAGATTTGCTATGGTTAATGAAGAACTTCTTGGAAAACTACGTTACGTGTGAACTGTCTCTGGTCGTTCAATAATCTTCCCTGCTGTGGGTTCGATTCAATATACACCTTCACTTGACTTGCCAGTGTATGAATAGTGAGTTGTGTATAGTGAATATATGTATGTATAGCATAGCAAATCCATAGCAAATGGAAAATGGATCTTCCAACTAAGAGTGGCACAACAATCTATGAAATTTTTTGTTTTTTTTCGGTTTTTTTGGTTTTGTTATTTTTTTCCCCTTTTGTTTCGTTTTTTTTTCGTATATTTTGGTTTTTTTTTCAATGAAATATCATTGAAAATTGCTTCAAAATTAAATAATTTATTTTTTCGTTTGAAATGAAAACGATTTTTTTTTTAAATGTTTTCAATTAACGAAAATTTTCAAAATGAGAGCCTTGTTGCGTTAGGCACTTAGATAAGCGGTCTCTTATTTCAGTTGTACTTGTATTAATAGTCATTTCCTGTCGCATTTGATTTAAAATCAATTTTGAAGCAATTTTCAATGATATTTCTTTTTCATTTAGAAAGTAGATTATGCATTTATTGAAAATGCATTCAAAAATGCAATTATTTTAAACACGAATATCTCGAAAACGAAGCCACCGAGGCAATTGGCGTAAGAACAAACATTGTAGCTTTTGTTCTCAGCTATCACGTGTTTAAGTTTAGACAAAAGTTTAGGGGACACCCTGTATACATAAGTGTTCAAAAAGTGTGACAGAGTCACCCAGTCGGAAATTTGGTAAGGTACTTCCAATGGTAAGACAAGTTTTGAATACTTCATTTTGTTGTTTACTAAAAGAAACTAGAAAAGGTATGCAAAGCAAATTCTAAAAATAAATCCGAATCTCTTGCTAAGCGTCGGCCAATTTTGAATACTTCATTTCTACGCTTACTAAAAGAAACTAGAAACCTCATGCAAAGCCGAAGCCAAAACACAGTTATGCGTGCTTACTTTTTTTGTTGGACGCGAAGTGAAAAAATGTCATTCCCTGTCATTTCATTTCTTCTACTGGCGTGAGACGGCGTGTTTTTTGATTATAAATAAAAAGTTTAATAAAATATTTTTAAATACGTTTTTATACCTTACGTATACATTATTACACTGTAAGCGAGAAAAGAAGTATTATTGCTTACGTTTTCATGTATCGAGATGGGGAAAATGCATGCTTTTGGCAAGCATAACATACAAATTCTTGCAAACAGAAACCATATTCGGAATGCACGTTCTCAATATTGCAATGCATTACACTTTTATTGCCAAAAATAAATTATTGTGGAATCCAAACACAAAGTTTCTCGAGTGATAACATGCAGTACTTTCACTTTATTTTTAGAAACAAAAGTGGAAGCATGTATCATGTCTTCTTATTCTTTCAAAATAACGCTTACGACAGGCGGCAATTCTTTTAACCCTGCTGTTAGGTTAGGAAAAAAATACGAATGTTAGGTTAAGGGACCATTTGGTCCATCCTGAATTTTCATGCAGAATATCAATTTAATCGCATTCGTTGTATATATTTTAGTTCAGTATTCACTAAATATTGTTGTTATTATTATCATCTTTGTTTTGAAAATAAATGTAAAGAAAATCAAAGGAAATATACTATGGACCAAATGGTCCCTTAACCTAAGATTCGTATTTTTCACGAATGTTAGCTTAAGAGACCATTTGGTCCATACTGCAATTTACAAACAAAATAACCATCTACTCGTATTCTTTGTATCTATCTTGGGTCAGTAATACTCAAATATTTTTTATTATTATTGTTATTTTATATTTTGAACATAATTGTAAAGAAAATCAAAGAATATATTCTATGGACCAAATGGTCCCTTAATCTGAAATTTGTATTTTCATATTTGACTCAGTCCTGTTTCTAGTTAGAAAATTTAATTTTTGCTCATGCCATTGGTTTATAAAAAAGATCATGTGACCTGAAAAATGAAGTCAGTATATATCACCGTTCAAAACTTACAAAGAAAACTAGCCATTATTTGGACCAAATGGGCTTAATCTAACAGCAGGGTTAAGAAAGTAATGGGAATTCGTAAGGGAAGATAGCAACACTCTCGAACGGAAAGTAAGCATACTGTAATGCATTATTGCATGCTTCTTTTTCCTACTGGGCAGTTAATCAGTGAATCAGTGAGTCAGCGATGAGCGTAACTCTTTATTAAGATTATACTTTCCATATCGTCTATCTGGAGATGAAAAAAAATTACTTTCTCTTAACCATAATTTGTATATATGTATGTCGCCTGATAACTACTATGTTGTCTATATCAGTGATAGTTAACTTGACCCAGACCATAATTATTCGTCTATATTATTGATAAATTAAAAATAGGTCTAACTAAATAGAAGTTGTTGGTACCGAAATTAAGTTCTACCAACCAATTTGAGTATTTCATCTGAAATGGATGACACAACTCCTAAAAGAACAATATTGGGATTCGTGTTCAACTAGTCCCGTTTCTGACTTTTTGGTAGAATTTTCGAGCTTCGTTCTTCCTTGTATGTGTCTCAATTTTGTCGCACTCGCGATTTCTCCACTACCGTTTCTTACGCCTAAAGAGACGGTTTATCTCCTTTGTTTTTTCTCTGTACCGCTCAGTCGCAGCTCGCGTTGCAATTGACTGAAACATTACCATACGTGCAGTGTTCTTTTCATCATTTGCAGTGCGACACTCTTCATCGTACCATGGTTTATTGCGAAGCGGTTTTTCAATACCAAGTACGGTTGTTGCGGCAGTTTTTAGAGAGTCGAAAATGGGTTTTCACTGCGCATTAGGATCGTCATCGGGAGGGGTAGGTTCTGTTAAAAATGTTGCGAGGGCGTCCTTGAGTAGGCTGTGGCTATCTCTGGTACTTGCATCTTTCGGATATCCACCTTCCTCTGCGTTTGGTTTTTTTTTTTAATCGAGCGAACCCTTCGCCGCCACTCCTACCCGCCCCTACCGACCGAGAGCGCCACGTCCCCATAACGTGGGGACAGCGTACACATTATAGACCGGTCTATAACGGAGAGCAAGGATCATAATTTCACACGTTGCAACCAACTATAGAAATTCTTCACCGGTTGGTATTACACTAATATAAATAAGTATAAAAGTACATCACGAGATATTAATATAACAGACTTCATAATATATAATAATTATGAACAAAACGAAAACCAAATTATAAATCAGACCAGTTGGTAAGGATAGAGTAAATTTACATATGTAAAGGAATACATAGCACTCATGCAATCGGTTCAAATGACAAATTATCATAGACTTTGTAGTTTTCCAACTACCAGTGAAATCAATAAACTGATATAGGTCATTAAAGTCATGACACATTCTCCTAACTGGATCAAAGGACGCATAATTCGAACGCTGAAACTCGATGTGAATGAGTTTATAGTACCTAGTGGGTCTCAATGGGACATTTATGAAAATCTTAGATAACAGAAATTCAGAACATATACATCCATCAATTATCTTCAAAACTGTAATAGAGTTTATCATGGTACGTCTACTACAAAGAGTCGGCAATCTGATCAATGCTAGTCTACTGCTATACGAAGGAAGATTATGGTTCGGGTTCCATTGAAGGTTTCTCAGATAAAAAATGAGAAACTGTTTCTGGACCGATTCAGTCAAACTAACATACAAATTGTACTGCGGGGCCGAAAAAAACAGATCCATATTCGAGAATATGGCGGACCAGTGAAGTAAAAACATTTTTCGTAACGTAGGGACCTGAAAATTCCTTTGCCCAATGTTTAATAAAGTTCAGAACGCCATAAGCCTTATCTACCATCGTAATTATGTGGGAGTTGAAATTCAATTTTCTGTCCAAGAGAACACCAAGATCTACAAATGAATCCACCGATTCAAGAACATTGCCACCTAAAATGTATTTTGCCGAAAAGAATGATGACCTAGAGAACAGCATATGCTTACATTTCGCAAAATTAAGCTCCATCAAATTGGCTTCGCACCACGTGTGGAAAGTAGACAAATCTCTCTGAAGTAAAATA
Source organism: Phaonia tiefii (assembly GCA_963931995.1). Classification (NCBI taxonomy): domain Eukaryota; kingdom Metazoa; phylum Arthropoda; class Insecta; order Diptera; family Muscidae; genus Phaonia; species Phaonia tiefii. Next base: position 30,375,009 of record OZ008367.1, read on the forward strand.
TATTGACAAGTATCCTTGTAAGAAAATTAGGGCTTCACGTTATCAGCGTACATTAACAATTTAGAGTGCATTATGTAGGCGGCTAAGTCGTTAGTGAATAACAAGAATAGAACCGGTCCAAGATGACTGTCCTGAGGCACCCCAGATGACACAAAAATAGATCTTGAGAATGATCGGCCAAATGATACCATCTGTTCTCTGTTCATTAAGTAAGAACTAATCCAATTCAGCATGTTACAATTAAAACCCATTGCTCCGAGTTTATGTAATAACAAACTGTGGTTAACTTTATCAAAGGCCTTACAAAAATCGGTAAAACTCACATCAGTTTGATCTCTATTAATAAAGTCGTCAATAATAGCAGAGGACACCTGAAGCAAATTAGTCACGGTGGAACGACCCTTCCGAAAGCCATATTGAAAATCCATGTTTACCTAAAATAGAGGAAACATTATGAGAAATTACCTTTGTGACTAACTTCTCAAAAAGTTTAGGAATGGCACTCAATTTTGCAATTCCCCTATAATTTGCAACATTTACTAAACTACTAGATTTGTGGAGAGGGACTAAATAAGAGCTCTTCCACTGTGCAGGAAAATAACCGAACTTCAACGAAGCGTTAAATAAGAGGGTCAACGGTAAGCTGAGAGAATTCGAACAGTATTTCAACATAGAGTCCGGGATACCATTGGGACCAGCTTTATTCGAGGCTTTCAATCTGATTAAGTTATCAAGCCACCACGAAGAATTTACGACAGGTGCATCAATGGTAGGTGAATGGTAGAGCGGACAGTGTACGGGTATGATTTGGAAACATCATAGGCTCGGGTGAAATAAATAGATGCGAAAAAATCAGCGAAACAATTAGCAAGAGAGTCTTCATCTGAATAATCAATACCGTTCATTTTGATCCTACAAGGTGTGGAAGACGAATTACGCTTCAAGTTAACAAATCTAAAGAATAATTTGGGGTTCCGTCTAAAATTAGCCTTGGGTACAGACTTAGAAATATAGGCATTAATAATATTATAGAAATCATCCAGGGCAATTTCAAATTCAAAAGAATTATCACACTGACAAATACTATGCCAGTCGGTATCACAGATAAGATTATTCAAAAGAATAAAGTTCGCACGCGAAAAGCATAGGCCAACATAGGACGAAGAGCGATTGCAACCAACCTGCATGGTATCATATGTATAATTAATTCCCAGCGTTGGATGGTAACTATCCCCAGGAGAAATTAACGGATCAATTCGAGAAATATCAATGTTGTTAGAATCATCCACTAAACTTAGATCAATGACTCGATTCATAGAATGTGAATGTCAATTGAATCAAGCCAAGTTCGGATATATGCGTAACAAAATCAGACGACCAATCACATGGTGTCAATGGAGTCAGAGAATTGGTATCGGGTAAAGACACCCATGTCACAGACGGCAAGTTCAAGTCACCCAATACTAAAATACGCTCCTTTCTACTGGCTAACGCACTAACTTTTGCAATAGCGTCAATATGCTCTTGATATATCTCAAAGAATGAATATGGTGGTATATAAGGACACGTGACAAACAGGTTCAAATTGCCTAATTTAATGGACACCACAATAAATTCAAGATCGGCAATATCATTAATTGTAACTAACTCAGAAGATAAAGAATTTTCAATTGAGATTAAAACACCACCACCAATTTTACCAACACGATCTTTTCTATAAACTACGTATTTATTGCAGAACAACTCAGAACTAAAAACATTAGGTTTAAGCCATGTCTCAGAAAATGCAATGACATCAAACTCAAAACTAAAGCTATCAACAAATAATCTAGACAATTTAGTATTCAAACCGCGAACATTCTGATACGCCATTTTCAAACTACCAATTGGTTCTTTGGAGCTCGGAGATGTTAGCTCATCTGATCACCCGTACGCCCATTGCACTGGATGAGTGCCTTCTATCTATTACCACGTGATCAATTTGGTTCTTCGTTCTTTGATCAGGGGATACCCAAGTAGCATTGTGGATGTCTTTATGCCGGAATCTTGTACCACCAATCATCATTGTCGGAAGTGTCAGCATGTAGACTAAAATTGCCAATGGTTGGATGAGCCACATTTTCCCTGCCTACGTTAGCATTCAAATTTCCTAGTATAATCTTAGTGTCATGTCCAGGACAGCGGTCATACGTTTCTTCTAGGAGCTCATAGAATATGTATTTGGCATCATCATCTTTCTCTTCTATCGGGGCATGCATACAAATTAGGGAAATACAAAAATATTTCGCTTTTATGCGGATTGTGGCTATTCGTTCACTCACAGGATTGAACCTAGAGACTAGATGTCGCAGTCTTTTGCCAACTACAAATCCGCAACCAAATTCATGTTTTTTCTCATGGCAACTGTAGTATATGTCGCAGTTTCTTTTTCGTGTGCAGCCACGTCCTGTCAATCGCATTTCCTGGATTGCGGTAATGTCAGCCTTATAACTTTCGAGGACATCTGCCAATTGGATACTTGCACTGGATTTATAGAGATTTCTTAGATTCCAAGTGCATATCCGTAAATCGTGGTTCTTATAACGTTTGTGAGGGTCGTGAACAAATGGGGGTTGTTTTCGTTTTCTTTTTCGTTGTTGTATATTCACTCTACCGGGTTTTAGAATTTTACCAACTGCCAGGATATTTTATTGCAGCCGCCCATTATGGATCAGACGCTGACCAGGATGCAATATGTCCTGGATTTTCTTCTTTTGGTTTTTATTTCCCGTTGGCCCATATGCTGCGCTCAGCCGCCTTCCAAGGACTAAAGAATATGCCCGATTGTTTGATGAGCTTCAGTGATATCAGTCACCTACTAAAACTTGAGACTTACCAGTGATCGCAAAACCAATCAGGCTGCTCATTCGTTTCGCCTTCTCACTTTAGCTGGATAACGGATGTTTCCGAAAATCCATTGCCCAGAAAATATTGCGTGGAAGTACTGAGCTGCTAAGACTACCTAATGAAGGAATCATTTCTGGTCACTCCCAGGTGAATAGTTATCAACAACACAATCCACCCCCACGGACAGTCTAATGCCCTGAGGTGAAGTGAGACTCTTAAACAAAATCGTTGAATTTGACTCCACTATTGGGGCCTTCAAAAACATGCAAATATTGTGGGCACTTGTCTAAGGTGTTGTCTATTGTCTATTCGCGAAACCGGTTTTCGGTTAAACCGAGGTGTAGAAACCGGTTAATAACCGGTTTCGGTTTTATAACAAAATGTACAACTATGCGTTTTCTAAACATTGTTTATTTTTAATTCGTGTCTGAATTTTGATATCGATTATCGAGTACATAGCCATGAAATTGCTTGACAAGATACCGTTCAGAACCGGTGTAAAACTCCAGGTTCCAATCAAAGTATGTGAGCCTATTCCTTCATGGGATATAATGGGAAACTAAATTTGGAATTTAATTTCACTTTAAAAAAATACTAATAGACATTTTTTACAAAATTATGATTTTATTGGTTATCTATTCAATTTGTTTCGTATTTTAAAATCCCAAAGGACTCGGAATTTTTTGCGTAAAACTTATATTTTGCGGCGCTCCAGAGATAATAGTCTAACGGGTTCAAATCGCCAATGGGCTTCCAGGTTTCGGCTGATTATGCGGTTTGCGAACAAAAAATCGTTCAGCATGGCACGGTAACGCTCGTCATTGACGGGTACGGCGGATCCTTGCTAATTTTCGAAGAGACTTGGGCCTATAATGCCGCCTGGCCAAAAATCGCACCCAACAGTCACTCGTGGATGCATCGGTTTCTCATCGACGACATGTGGATATTTTCGAGCCCCAAATGCGACAATTTTGTTTGGTAACGCAATCCCTGAGGTGAAAATGAGCTTCATTGGGAAACATGATTTTTCTGTAAAAAAGCTAAAAATTCTACGAAAAGAAGAGCGAGAAATGTTCAGTTCTGCGAACGGTGGCGGCTGTTCAAACACACATTCAGCTAAAGCGGCAATAATTTCACTGAACGAGCAAGTACACGAGTAGTTTTGTTGATGTGTTGACGGCACCCTAATTCAGTCGAATTTATTTTGTAGAGTTTGAGTTAAAGACTCAGAAATTTTGAAGAAAGTTTTTCATATTTTCCAATATATTTCTGAAATTGTCTAGCCTTTAACAAATAATCTGCCACTTCGTAGAATTGAACTGGTTCATATCCTTCGAAATACCGGAAGGTTCAAGTTCCAAATTTTACATGTCCCACCCCTTCTCATACACATTTGACGTTTGGACGTTCTGCACTTCTTTTTTGAGTGTGAATACTGGTTTTTTGAATTTCAGCTAACATACATAAAACATCAATTTTTAGAAAACCGATATACAGTTAACCGACCGGAATTCGGTTAACCGGTTTCGGTTTTGAATTCACTGGTTGCTACCCACGACGAGGGGACATTACCCTGCATGATTATCCATTTCACATGGGAAATGAGTAAGGGGCGTTTATGCATTACCCACGGCGATGGGTAATCCAGGCTAACCCATACCCAGGGTAACCTGTCACCATTCAAAAATGAGAAAAATTTAGAATAAATTTCTATATCTCGGAAACGGAGCGCCCAATCGAAAAAATTACTCATTTTTGTGGTGTTTCTAAGCGTTTTCCATATACTGGACCAATTCGTATGGAAGAATTATTTTTGCAACAAATCGGGAAAATTCGAAAATTCCTAAAATAAAAAATAATAAAATAGTAACTCGGAAAGGTTGCGTGCAATCGCTAAACAAATACGTTAAATAAGCCTCCATAAGAAGCTTTTCGGCATGTCTTGAAAATGAATCACTTTTTTTTTTTGAAAAAAAATCGCCAAACGGGCCTCATGCCAATATCTCTGAAACGGAGTGTCCAATCGAAAAAATAACTATTTTTAAAAGGTTTCTAAGGATTGTTCATAATGTGATCCCATCGTATGGAAGACATTTCTTTAAAAAAAAATCGCCAAAATAAGAATGATGCTAAAATAAAAAATGTCTATACCCGGAAAAGGTGCGTGCAATTACAAATTGCCATCGGCATTTTTAACCAATGGAGGTATATAATGCGTCATCACTTATTTAAAACAAATCGCTAACACATATGAGCGTTTTAGCGATTTTTTTTTTTTAAAAATTTTAGATTAACAGAAACATCAACATTACTTGAACATTAATTAAAACCTCCTATGGAGGTAAACAATTTATTATTTTTGCGTTTCGGCGCACAGTTTCCGAGTTCTAGCTATTGGTTTATTTAAGCGAGTTTCGAAATTTAGCGATTTTTTTTATAAAAAACGCCGCCTACACAAATTGGACCTCTTTATGAAACACTCTTAGAAATCCGGAAATATTGGTAATTCTTCGATTGAACGCTCCTTTCCCGAAATATAGACATAGAGATTCTTTGCTCTATAATTTTTAGTTTTAGGGACTTGTTTAAAAAAAGTGGTGTCGTTTTAAAATATCTATTGGTTACAGCCCCCGGTGTTTTTTATTTGAAAAATATTAGATAAAAGGATTTTTTTAATGAAAAGCATTCATTAGTTAAAGCCTCCTATGGACGTAAGACCAGGGACCGAACACAGGATCTTAAGTACGAGAGGCGCTCACACCAACCATTGCACCACCGACGGCCATATATAAAAATCCTAATAAATCTAATAAAATCAAACATTAAATAACGGGTTTTTCAACAGAGACGCTACGAAAGTAAATCGATAGGGACAGCAAACGACGCCATATTTTTTCCCGCTCCTTTGACATTTCTCTTCAGTAAGGTTTGCCATTTCATCATGGAAAGATATACGAGCCAACAACGAGTCGAAATTATTAAAATTTACTACCAAAATTTGGAGTCAATTGTCTCAACTTTAAGAGCGCTACGTCCAATTTATCGTCGTCATAATCGTCCTACCAGATCAACAATTGAGCGTCTAGTGGAAAAATTTAAATCCACCGGGCACAGTACAAAATGTTCCCGTGCCAGTGAAACAAAGAAGTGTCCGTAGTGTCGAGAATATTGCTGCCGCTGAGGCTTCTGTTTAAGAATCTCTGTGACGTCGTAGTGGCGAATTTTGCGAAAAGATCTTGGCCTACATCCTTACAAGATCAAATTCACGCAAGAGCTGAAGCCGCTTGACCACCATAAGCGTCGTATGTTCGTGAGTTGGGCTGAGCAACAACTTGAAAATGATTCGGATGGTCATCGGAAAATCATCTTCAGCGATGAGGCTAATTTCTGGCTGAATGGCTTCGTCAATAAGCAAAACATGCGTAATTGGGCAGACAGCAATCCACACGTAATCCATGAATCATCATTGCATCCCGAAAAATTATGGTTTGGTGCGGTTTATGAGCCGGAGGCGTCATTGGGCCGTACTTCTTCCGTGATGATCAAGACCGGCACATTAGTGTGAATGCACACTAACGACAACCGAATATTTTTGGCCCCAATTGGATAATATGGTCTTGGAGGACATGTGGTTCCAACAGGACGGCGCCACAAGCCACACAGCGAATGCCACAATCAATTTATTGGAAACAAAGTTTGGTGAATGTGTTATCTCACGAAATGGCCCAGTCGATTGGCCGTCAAGGTCGTGCGATTTGACGCCGTTAGATTATTTCCTGTGGGGCTATGTCAAGTCTGTGGTCTATGCCAACAAGCCAGCGACGATTGATGAACTTCGTACGAATATCGAACGTGAAATTGCAGCAGTATCGGCCGATTTATGCTTGAAAACCGTCGAAAAGAGGGGTCAGCGTCTGGACTTCTGCAAGCGTACCCGTGGTGGCCATGCAAAAGAAATCGAGTTCCGTACATAATGGCATCGAACGTACTTTCACAGGAATAAAGAATTTCATTGGTATCTAAAACCGGTTTTGTTTTATTTAGAAAAACTTTTGTAGCGCTCTTATTGATAAACCCTTTATAAATGGTAACCTCAAACCTAAATGAACACGTTTATCGACTACCGACACTTATAGAATCCGGCAGAGTCATAGAGACTTTCTAATATTTTTTCCATTTATGATATTAAAAATGTCATTCACATCCAACTTTTAAATATAATTTAACCAAATTATTGTTTTTATCTGTCCAAAACTAAATGCTTAGCAAACCACTGTTAAAGTCTTATACAACTTTTGCAAGCACATTGCGCAAATATCACTGGGTTGCCTAAATGACGGAGGTGTCCGGGCCAATGAAAATCACAGATTTAAGTGAATTTTTAACAATGACAGATGAAGGCCACTCAACTTACTTAAACCAACACATTAAGTAAGTTTACTTGTTGGTCGTTTTTCTCCTGTTGTATTCGCTTCTTACAAAGAAGAATGATTATAAATTCGTTGACGTCTAACTTTACTATTATAACAAAGTAAATACTCAATCAATCTATGAGGGGTTTTCCTTTTAAAAGGTTATACATGGTCTTACTTTGGTCATACTACCTAAGAGTACGTTGAAATTACCTGTTTATTTAAAAGAGTACTATAGGAACTGTTCGCTTTCTCTCTACTAGATTCGGTTGTAGCAGCAGAAGGGGGAATATTATTAACATCAGTGCAAAGTACTTCAGCGCGAACTTTTCTAATTTTTAAATTACACATATTTTTCTGGAAATTATATCTGTTTGCGACGTACCAGAACGTATTATTGGATACTTAATACCGCCTGCCATATTTTGGTGTTTTCGGAACAAAATACGAGGATTGAAAAATGTATTGAGTTGAAACCTTTTTAATTCCAAACGAACATTTCAAATCATTTCGAACTTGGTTTATTCTGCAGGAAAACACTAGGACTATTATTTATTCTACTTAAAAAAATCAAAAACATTGCAATTTGCCTAAATCTTTAACCAACTTTTAAAAATATAAACAAAAGAGCAAAAAAAAATAATTGAGAGCAATAAAATTTTATCGCTAACAACTTCTTTGAAAATCATTTGATAGGAATCAACAGCCATCAATATCCGACCCCTCTATTTTGAGTTGGTGTATGTTAAACATGTGACACTCCGTGTAATGATTACACTGTATGCGATTTTTTGACTTTAAAAATCTGAATTGAGTGAAATAAATCAACATAATTTTCATACGCTGAACCTAATGAAATTGGCCGTTTTTCTCTATTACGTCAAAATTTTGAGATATTTGGCCACAGAATTTGCTGAGATGTCAAAAATGCTAAGAATTAAATGTTTGATTTCTTAGTAACAAATGTAGAGTATCCTTAGAAAATTACTACCCAGCAAGTCATTTTCGGAGCGCTCCTAAAAAGGAGTCAGATTAAAAGTGATCAGCTGGAGCTGGAAACAAATGACAAGTCAAATGGAAACAAAGAAATTTGTAAACAAACGAAAAATTTTGCAAATTTTGTTTCATTTAGTGTTGTGGTTTTAAAATTTGTGTGTATTGCAACAATATGGATATTTCAATTGACGTATACTTTGTTGGTCAGAATGGCCATAAGTGGCATAAATACACTTTAGTTATTAGTCTCTGATTTACACCAAAATTTCACCATTCAAAAAAGTTTCTGAGCTGAGTCCACAATAGTTTTTCTCCCGCTCGGCCCAACTTCTTGAGATACAGGTCTTTACAGCTTGAGTATATAATCGGTCGTATCTCAGGTATTTATAATCCGATCTGGTTGAAACGGATGTCATTCCAAAGGTCTTGGGAAACTCTATAAGAGCCTATATATATATATTTTTTTGTTATCCCATTTTTTTATCTCAATTTTTTGAACCTACTTTTTCCCCAAAAAATGCCCTATATTCTTATTCTTTCTGTAGACTCTGATAATAGGCAAGACTTTTACCTTTCTTTTAAGGTATAATACTCGCCTGTAACCCTTTAAAGACCAGAGATGTTCAAAGTTTCGATAAACATGTGGCGCTATTTCCCCTCTCAAAAATAAAAAATTATTTTAAAAAAAATCCCGCGATTTTGCCTGCGGAGCTTTCTGTTTTATAAAAAAAATAAAAAATTATGTTAAAAAATACCACAAAATACTACCTTCCGCCCACGCAGAAAGCTTTATAACACAAAAATTCTATGCCGAAGCCGGTGTTAAATTAAATAAATTTTTTCGATAACTGGTTCTGAAAATCTTGTAAAAATAAGGGTTGATTTGAGCTATGGGTTAATTTTGCATTTATTTATTTATTAAATTAAATGTAATCAAGGCTTATAGATGAGTATGATATCTTTAAAAAAAGGTTGAAGACTTGCCTATTATGGGAGTCTAGTAAAGTATCTTTCAAAAAAGTCCGACTAAAGTGCATTTTAGGAGCGCTCCTAAAAAGGAGTCAGAAAAGAGTCCTACTAAAGTGCATTTTCGGAGTGAAAGTAAAATTAGCTTGTTACTGTACTGAGATGGCACGCACTATGACAAACAAATTCCTCTTAATTATGTGTGTACCAAAGCGTTGTTGTGCTGTTATTTGCGCTTTGCTCGAAAAAAAACAACTGTACCACACACAGTGTGTGTTGTTGTCGTCGTACGAAGCGAAGCAGGCACCAAAAGCAATGTGTGCTTCAGTACAAAGTGTGATTTCGTTGAGTAAGGCCAAGGTAAAAGAATTTGTGAAAGAAAATTATAAGAATTTGAAAAAAAAATAAAACACATTATAAAGTGGAAATATGAGAAGAACAAGTAGAAATGAGAGTCCAAAACCCATCATAAAAGACTCTTTTATGGTATAAATTAAGATCTCTTTCAGGGCCCAAAAAAAAACCTCATAAAAGACTCTTTTCTGAGATAAATTTAGAGCTCGTTTTGACGGACCATTTTCGTAAGAAAATACCCACTTTTCTGAAGGTTTTCGGAGCAATAATTATTTTTTTTGTGGGCTCATAAAGAGCATGAAAGCTCCGCAAAAGGAGTCAGAAAAGACTCTTTTCGGACTCATATGGCTTGCTGGGTAACTTTAAGTTGTTACCCCCTCTCCTCTCACCATTTCCATTAATAAATATTTGATTGTCTGTCGGAATTCCACTCTTTTAGTAGCATATACTTATAATTTACGAACAAATATTTGTACTATATATTTTACTTTATAAATTAAAACAAGTTTACCGTAGAGTAAAGGTAGACTAGAGGAACCATTTGCATGTTCAAACACAAATGTATATCTGACCTGCTAAACGAAAAGGGACCTCTGCGCCGAAAAATTTTTTTTTACTTTTTGACTGATTCTTATAGGAAAAAAACGCTCTGCCGCAAACCGCAAGTTTCTATGTCTTTTAGTTTTTTTACAAATCACAAATCACATAATTAATGAAAAAATTGAAAAATGTGATATAAACAGATAATATATATAATATTTGAAATTTAAAAAAAGTTAAATATCAAAGGTACAAAATTACAAAAATATCAAAATTTTACTATTTTTTACCTAACACGGTTTTTTGGTGGTTCTTCTGTATTTTGCTGCTTTACTTAAACGCGTGTTTCTCAATAACTTCTTTTCGGCGCAGAGGTCCCTTTTCGTGGAGCAAGTCACATATTAACAATAAAAGTTATCAAAAAAGTTCACAATACGATATATTAAAATTTCACAGTTCTCTTCCAAAACGACATGACAAAGTTAAGTCAACAGTTCTTGTAACTTCAGTGTAAGTCAGTTTGCGTCGAACAGATCTCTATGGCACCAACCCACAGAGAGTTTGCATGAGTTTTTCAGTTCCACCAAATTCTCGCCGGAATTTAGTGGGTAATAGCAGTTTCGATGCAGTTTGAAGATATGCCTGAATTTGGCCGCAATTTAACCTTAATCTCAGCCTTGTGTGGAAAACCACACAAACTTATTAATTTTTAAAAAAAATTGTTAAGCGATGTTCATGAAATTTCCTGACATTAGCACTTAGCACAGAAAACGCATAAATTGATTCCAAAATACTTTTTGCTAACGAGATATTCAACAATGTACGTTGTTTACCCTGGTGTGTGGTTTTCCAGACATGTGTAATTTCTCTATATGTTGTACTAGAAACAGCACTTCTTGTCGTCAAATATTATTTTAAATGTTTCTGATTATGAAGCGATTTCCACCGATGAATATATCCCCGATTACTCGCCGCAAGAAAATGATGAATCGGAAGAAAGTCAACCTGATTCTGAATAATTACAAAATGAAGATGTCAGTTCAATAGGGATTTCACCAGTAGATCCATTGTTTGTCACAAAAGACGGGTTTGAATGGAATCCGAGAGAAGTTTGCGGTCGTGCTGGAAGATTACGGTTTTAATGTTGTTTTCCCACCGCAAATTGAGAATGTTATTCTAACGTGGTCGAACGCATATGTAAAAGCGCAATGCGGCAACAACTATATCGAAATCGATTTAAACTTGTTACATGCATATATCGTTGTTTTCATTTTGGCTGGAGTTTACAGGTATATTGTTTATATTTCGATGTTTGATATGAAGTTAATGTTTTAGTTACATATAATAGTAATAATTATATCATGAAACAATGTTGGATTTGTTCGGTGGTGAATACCGGCGTGCCATATTTAGAGCAATAATTTGGAAGATAATATTTCAGTATACGAATCGTGTTATTCGATTTGATGACGCCATGAGCAGACGTGAAATAAGCCCTACGGAAAAATTTGCTCCAATTAGCGAAATATTTGACAAATGGTCTGGACTATTTTATTTAGTATTTTAACCCATCTAATTGTGTTACTATTGACGAGTAATTGCACGGCTTTCGTGAAGGATTCAAGTTTCGACAAAATATGTTTTGTAAGCCTGTACGGCATAGAATTAAATTGCGCCTGTTAGTTTGCTCTGAAATTTGTTACATATGGAAAATTCAATCATATTTACGTACGCCAGTTGGTGGCTTAGCTGCGAAGAATCAAGGTGAATGTGTGGATTTTAGGTTCGTGGACTGAAGCGTCACAATATAAGAAAGGACAACTCTTTCTCTTCTTACGAACTTGGTCAAAAGCTGTTCTCAATAATGCTAACAATGGTCGGTACAATGCCCAAAAACAAACGAAGCCGCCCACCCAAACTTTTAGAATGCAAACAAAGTTCCGATGTTCCAACCAACATTTGCATTCACCGAAAACATAACACTCGTATCATGGATCGGAAAAAAAGATAATTGCTTAGTATTGCAGAGCACAATGCACGATTCGAATGATTGAGAATGTTATGGAAAAAATTGCCAAAAATCATTCAATATTATAATAAAACCAAAGATTCGTTTGAATACTTTTGATTTTAATGTCGTGGTGTGGATATAGTTTACACAATGTTGTCTTGTTGCAGTTGCAAAAGAAAGACGAACCGATGCACGTTGGCGGTTTTTGCAAATATCATCGACATATCAGCTCTAAACGCGTTCAAAGATGTGAAACTAAATTGCAAAACAAACAAAGTAATATTTCGACGAGTTTTCTTGCGTGAGGTTGGATATCACTAGCACATGTCAATGAGAAAAGGTGTGCCATGAACCGAATCAGCGAAGTCTTTGCTTTCTGCGATTAGTAACCATTCAATAATTGAATCAGTGCTGGAGCCCAGTAGCTCAATAACCCAGTCCACATCTTCACTGGTCCGGGAACCTTCAAAATCATCATCCCGATCATTAAACATACATCCAAAAGTGTTCCTCCGAAAACCGAATATTTGTATAAAATATGTTGAAGAAAAACTAATATAATGTAACAGACAATAAAATATAAATGTGTTATTGATGGTAAATCATGATTGACTACAAACAAGTTATGTTGCTAGTGCAAAATACGTAGACATACCGTATGTGTGGAAAACCAGACACAAGGGAAGACAACGTATGTTTTTTGGAGGGTGAGATGAAGGTTAATAAGAGTCAAAAAATTGTTCTGGTCCTTAAAATTAGAACTCATTTATTGGATATAAAGGTTCTAATTTAAAAGTCAAAAGTGACGATAAAATCAAATCTAAAGTTAATTTTTCAATTCGTCTGTATATTATTTTACTTCAAATTTTACCCTATATCAGGTCGATCAGCTGTTTCGTCGAAACACGTTGTCGTAGTGTAAAAAATGCATAAATGTTTGACGTGTATAAAATTTAACCACATTCAATCATTTATTATTGTTGGAACAAATTCAATGCATTCGCAAGCAGAATAAAATAAATTAATTATTTCTCACGAAAGCTCAAAAAACGTATGTTTGTGTCATCAACCCATTCAACAACATTCATGCAAGTATGGTGGAAAATGAGAATCAGAAAACAAAAAATATCGACGATAAATGACAACGTAAAAAAAAATAAAAAATGTTGATAAAAAATTTTCACAATTAGATTAAAACCATAAAAGGTGTTATACAACAAACCTCATGTCACAAGAACACTTTTTTAAGTTGAAATGTGGCCACATTTCGAGAGGATATGTGGGAGATTGTCTGACAAAACAAAAAAATATGAAATTTGTTTTTAAAATTAAATAAATATTTTATTAATTAAACCTGTCGAGGCGATACCATCAATTAGGGCGGATCATTACCAGGTTGCAGAGAAAGTACGCATGTGATTAAACAGAGTGAATATCTTACGAAACCACACACAGATAATGCTGGTAGACCACTTAGTACATAATGATGCAAATACGCTCCTAGGTAAACCGTGGTACCATGGCTACTGACAGAAGGAAACGGTATATAAGTATATGCCATCGTATATAAGTAAAGTATATGGCTGCTTCGAAGAGATATAAGGAGATCGAGAGAGTAGAACCACATTTTAACGTAAAAAAACAACAGTGCAGAAAGCGCAGGAATGAGAATGCCTATATGTACTGAAGAAAGTTTGAAGGCGTTCCGGCGTTCCCATCCTCCAAGAACGAGAATATAAGTCTTGTGACAGATATACAGAGTGTTTTGGGGATGTGTTGAGAACGTGTCCAAAAATTACGGCTCAACGAAGATTTTATTAAGATATATAATTGCGTTCCACCAGAGCGAACAGAGGCCATAACTACAATCTGCAGAACTAGAATTATCAAAGCCGCCGGTGCCGATCGACGAATGTGATCCAGTCCGACGGCGAAGAGCTGATAACATGCTTAGATCAGCTTTTGAACAAGATCTGATAAGACGAATAAATGTATCCTGTTTTTGAAATAGATAGTAGAAGTAGTACAAGTGCCATGGAGGAATACATTGTGTAAAAGACCCATACACTATCTGTTGTATAAAATACTCTTTCAAGCATAATTTGCGACAGACTTTTAGAAGTATGTGAGGCGTTTCACCTGGAAAATCTACACCCAACCAGACGTTAGCATTGCTCCACATTATGGAAACCCCAACGAGAAAAAAATCGACACGTACCATCTCTTGGTTGGTTTAGCCTGAAATGGAAACAACTTAAGGAAAACATGCCCTACTTTAATATCCCTGCAAAGCTGATACGCCTTGCACAATGACGCTCTAAGAGGAAATATTCAGTGAAGGCTAGTAAAGATTTTGTCGGACAATTTAAAACCAGCCTTGGAATCATAAAAGGCGTAGGCCTATCGAGCAATATCTTAATCCCTAAGTGCAATAATAATGAGAAAAGCTTAAAAGACCTGAATTAAAATATCAGAAGTAAATCCTACACGTAGCTCGCGTATGTTGATAACACATATATCATTAAGCGAACACTGCCGGAAGTTGCCGTAGACTCCCGACAATCCTTTTAAGTTCGAGGTGGTGAAGGACACCAGGGTAGGATAACCGCCTACGACTAAAACGGACTACAATTCAGATAGGGCGTACAGCAAATGTTTTTTAGACAGGAGGTTTCAAAATAAGTGTATTGAAGAGTTGATTACGAAAACGTCAAACTTTGTTTCTATACGATGGTAATTATTGTCCCCTACCGGCCCTTTAGGTTTCGATTCCTAGGTGGCTAGGAAAAATCCAATACAAAAATTTCAGTCGGGTGAACCGGCTTAAACATACCCTCACACGAAGTCATTCAGTGTGACCGAGCTCTATTGAATATTGGCAAATATGTCAATATTCAATAGCAGAGTGGCATTGCGCTAAATATTGTTTAATACCGTACTTAGTTGCGATCCTAAGTGATTATGGGGAGTTTTGGTAACTACCAGCCAATTGTCTGCCCAATATTTACATGGGAGACACAAAAATGGGCATGGCTAAGTTTTTCATATGCTTTTACACAGTATTGCCCAAAATATTGATCAGGATAACATTTTGTTAAGATCGGTTGTGGTATACGGGAGATATCGAGTCGGCCTACCGGAAAGTCGCCCAACTTTTGTATGGGAGTTACGAAATGGGCGTGGACCGTAGGTAATCTTTAAGTTTTAATCTACGAGAGTCTACGAGGGTTATCGTGTCGTTCAACCAGTCATCCGCCCAACTTTTGTGTGCATTTGACTAAATTTTGTCTAGTACAAAACTTCATAAAGATTGATTGGGTTTTGCGGGAGTTATCTTGCCGAACAACCATCCGGCCGCACAATTTATGTATGTGAGGAACCAGAATGGTCGTGGCAAAATCACCTTTGTCTTGCTTGGTGACCCGCGTTTGAAGACATGAAGCCTATAATATAATTTCATTAAGATCGGAAGTGTTTCACGTGACGCGGGAGGTACCAGAATGGGCGTGGCCAAAAAGCCCATTTTCAATCCCAACCTAAGTATGGACAAATGCATCCCATGACGGGATTGGGAAAAGCTTCTTACAACCAGTGAGTTGTGGCATTTCTACTTTTTGCACTCACTAACTGCGAAGTAAAGTTCTACACTGGTTCCCAACGGAATTTAGGGTAGAAGATGCTCAATAGTCTCGAAAAAAATGTAATGTGGTCAGAGCAGGGATCGAACCTACGTTCTTATGAATAAGGGCCGCGCACAATAATTAGTGAACCACCGTAAACAGCTCTACAATACTCATCTATTGAACTCATATATTCTATATTAAAATACACCGTCTTTAATTTTCAATGTTAGTGTTGATACCTGCTCCGGTGGCTCCGCTGAAACAGCTGATTGACCTCCGAGTTCGCAATTGCATACAGGGTACAATGTGAAGGAGAATAAACTATGGGCAAAATTAAAAAAGTAAGTAATTGTATGTTGTTGACACCTATGCCTTTTGAAACATCAATTTTGAATAAAATCACTTCTGGAAAGATCGTTACCACCAAATTGATTTTGCAATAAGCCGGTTGTTAAGCGCGCTGTATGTCAAGTTTCGTCGTCTGATTGGAATCAAATGTCGTTGATGTTTAGCTGATTAAGTTTTGGAAACAACAATTCGGTCAGAATGGCGCAATAGCTTTCGCCATTCACCGTAATCGACTTTTCGGCGTCTTCTTCAATACTTCGATATTCTCTTCAATATGCACATTTCTTTGTCTTTTTGATGGTTCTGAATATTGAAGAATAAAACTAGTGCAAAAACGATCAATAACTGCTCGAATTGCTTGCTCGCTAGGTCGATTATGTTGACCATAAAATGGACGAAGTGCTCTATGAACTTCGCGCACAGATTTACTTTTTTCCAAAGTAAATTTCCACAATTTGAAAGCGTTGTTGCAACGCTAGACCATTCATGATGACTTTCGAAACCTTACTGAGCAAAAAAATCAATACAGTTTTATATTTCAGCTGTGAAACCATAATTATCGATATCGATTGCTATCATGCAGCTAAAATGCACCTTTATAATATGTATTTTTCAATTCAATTCAATAGACGAGTTGAAATAACTGACACTAGGTTGTATTGTATTATCACTTGTGACTCTTAAGACAGCGCCATAATCTATAAATCAGTGTTGATATGAAAGCGCACATACACATACCCATCGATTGGTTCACATTGTGCCCAAGTTCTGAAATAAGTTCAAACTGTGTCAGAACTCCAATTATAGCCTTTTCACACTAGGCCACATCTTACACCTTCATTCAATTTGTCATATAGTTTGACATTTCTCCGTACCAATTTAACACTTTGTGAGCTTAACATCTTTCAACATCTTTGTATAATGTTCGTCTCTCATTACGTTTCACCCCACATCATTCGATAATTTTGAGTTCGTCACTAGAAAAAAATTAAATTTCTAAAAAATTACAGAAATTCAAAAAACAAAACAGTAGATATATTTATTTCAAGTGGCAGCGCTAGAACAGCTGATTTAGATGTTTTCAAATTGTTGCCTTAACTGACTGTTAAATTCATATATATCTTTTTTTGTACTTTTTTGTGTACTTGTATTGCAATTGGTACCAAGTTTGCTTTCAACTTGGCAGTGCGATGACACCAAACAAATATAAAACAGCTATTGTCGTTGTCGTAATATCACCACCTATTAGAAGTACATTTTGACGAAATAAATGTACGAAAAAACAATTGCAAGAAATATGAAATGTAAAAAATTTACTTTTGACGAATATTATTCTCCATTCTTTCGACTCCTGGGCTCCAATAGACCATTTTGGTTCCGTTTGTTTTCCATCAGAAAAATTTCGCTACAGCGATGTGACATATAAATAAATGGATATTAGAAGATGACAAATGGAAGATATTAGATGTTGCATGAGTGAACGCATGTTTAATTTTTTCAATATCTTCCATGCGTTCCCCAAAATGTACACTAGTGTGAAAAGGCTATTAGCCCAGTACTCGATGAGAATTAGATGGAAGTGAAACACCCATGTACACTAGGATGTTCCAAAAAATTTTTCTTTTCGATTTTCATGGTTGCTCAAGCTTGATTGAAAATCTTATAGCGTAAAGTATTTTTGAGATTTTTTTCAGATTTTTCCGAAGAGGTTTAGAGGTTAGAGGCACATGTCGAATTTCCCCCAAAAATCGGGTATTCCGGATGTTTTTTTAATTTTACTTCAAACGCGCTAAATAGCCACGATGTTTTTAGTTTGTAAGTCAACATTTTTATAGAAAAACGTTCAAAGTTGTATTGTATGTGCATAAACCACCAGTTGTGGCAATGATTTTGCTCATTAAGGTACACCGTATTACATTATTTCGTAAATTTTGGATAAAGTAATGTAGTAATGCTTAATAACCTTTAAAATTTCTATCCACATTTAAAAAACTAATGATGCATTCTACAAGACGGATAAATGCCAAGCAATTTTGTAGAAAAAAGTTTGAATTTGCAGTTACTGTGCCAGAGTTAAGCCATTTTAAACGACTTTACCCATTGTATGAAACTAATAATACTATAAACTATTTCCCAATTTTTCATCGGATTTGCTTTAAACACTGTATTTATGAAAAAATCTACATGCACTAAGTAACGATAAAGAGTTAGACGCAGAAAAAAACGACCCCAGCAACATATTGCAGGAAACATATATGTATATGTTTCTTCTCTGTCGTGTCTTAGCGCGTAATCCTTTGTCGTTATTTAGAGCATGTAGATTTTTTTCATTAATACAATTTTTAAAGCAAATCCGATGAAAAAAGACAAACAGTTCATAATATTGTTAGGTTCTACAATGGGTATAGAGTTTTAAAGTGTCATAACTCTGGAACGGTAACTGCAAATTAAAATTTTTTTTTTTACAAAATTGCTTGGAATTTACCCATCTTTTAAAGTACATCACTAGTATTTTAAATTGTAATAGAAATTATAAGAAAATTCGATGCAAAAATAGCAAACAGATTATGATATCTACTATTAGTTTCATACAATGGGTAAAAGTTTTTAATATGGTATAACTCTGAAACAGCAACCGCAAATTCAAAATTTTTTTTAAAAGATTGCTTGGAATTTATACGTCTTTTAAAGTGCAGCATTATTTTTTTAAATTTTCATAGGAAGTTTAAAAGATATAAAGCGTTATTTACAAAATTTACATCAAATTTTCGAAAAAATGTAATACGTGGTACCTTATTGAGGAAAATCATAGCCAAAACTTGTGGCTTGTGCATATACAATAAAAGTTTGGACGTTTAGAATCAATAATGTTGACTTTCACACTAAAAAAATCATGGTTATTGACCGAGTTTTAAGTTGGGAATACCCGATTTTTGGAGGAAATTCGAATTGCGCGACCTCTAAACCACTTCCTAAAAATCTGAAAAAATTCACAAAAATACATTACCCTACATACAGGCTTTCAAATAAAGTTTAAGCAAAAAAAAATTTTATTAATGGGGCACCCTAATGTATACTGTTTAAAGAAAGTGCTTTATTCCATGTCGCTACTGTCCGCTGTCGTATTTTAAAATTTAAATTTTTGATTAATTATTGTGTAAATAGCGAACACATGGCAACAAGGTGGTATGGATGGCACAAAGTGTCGATTTTGGAAATGCACCTTTTAAATGTAAGGAAGAATGTGACCCGAAATTTTTATAAATTCTTAAATTCGGTACCTTCGATGGCGCAATAGTTAGGTTACTTGAGAACGTGGGTTTGACTCTTCCCATTTTTCTAGACGACGGTCACCTCGCCTTATGACTGCGACACTATCGAGTACTTAGCCATGAAAAATCTTCTCAAAATACTGTTCGGAATAGGTGTAAAATTGTAGGTCCCAATCAGTGAGTGTAAAATTAGAAAGCGCACAGCTCACTGATTGTGAGAAGCTCTCCCCTATCAATTCATCATGATTTTGGTAAATCATTGGAATCTATTTTTTTTAAATTCTTCCTTACTTCATTATTCTGCCATTTTAAATAATTGGGTAAGAGACTCTTCATTAGTACATTGGTCATTAGCAAAGCCGGGCAAAAGTCGAACTAGAGTTTCTTCGAATCGTCGCTATAAAACTGAGGTTTTGGTATGACTGTTAACTGAATTCTAGATTTTTTTCTTCAAACTTCTCTTCTATTTTCGCAACTAGCAGCAATTAGTTTACATTAACTTGCTATTTTTGGTAAATTTACCAAAGCATTTTTGGAATTTGTTGATTGTATTACTTTGCAAGTAAACTAAATATTTGTGATCAGGCGTTTCCGTATCCTTCCTTTATGTTTTGCCTTTTGAAGTCGTTACCAGTTGCCTACTAAGAAACACCTTTTGATGGAAGTTTTAGCCGTAGCGTGTCAACACGCAAAAATATAATCAAGCATTTAGCCACCTTCTATTCTATATTAGCATTCATTTCTGGTGGAAATGGAAGGATATACAATTTAGCTCTGTGACTTCAGTCTTAGTATTAACTCTTGCGAGTTGGTATAAATGCTTACAGTCAAATTAAATTAAATTGTTATGCTACAAAGTGTACAAAGGAATAAATTATTTCGTCTGCGATAAAGTCAATAAGAAAACACGAAATCCATTAATTTTCGGGAGAGAATTAAAGTAAACAGTTGTCGAGTTGTATGTTTTTGCCGACATTATTTCCAAATAAACAATATAATATTGCCGAAGTCTCGCCATACATTCTGTCTGGCAGATAATTATTATTGCGTGAATATTTGGTTTCATATAGAGGAAGATATACCCTTTTACTCACTTCTAAGTCATATTGAGCAATAGTATAAAGCAAAGACTTGAAAATACCAGATAAATACTATGCAGACAATGAGGAGATAGCAGAAAATATTGAAACATCAAATAATAATAACATATTGCTAGATAAATGTTGACAAGCTACAAATTGATGTTTTTAACCTGCTTACAATTTGGTATTGTAATGTTTAATTTATCTATCTATCTATCTAGCTATCTATCTATCTATCTATCTATCTATCTATCTATCTATCTATCTATCTATCTATCTATCTATCTATCTATCTATCTATCTATCTATCTATCTATCTATCTATCTGTCTATCTATCTATCTATCTATCTATCTAGCTATCTATATATATAAAAGAGGATGTATGTATGTACGAAAGGTATGGACTCGAAAACGGCTGGACCGATTTTGATGAAATTTTCAGACAATATTCAGAATCGTCTAGCGGTTGACATAGGCTATACAGCCAGGGTGAAAGTGGGCGGTGCAATGCCCCCTTTTCAAAAATCGCTCTGACGGCTTTTCTAATAGACCGATTGTTATGAAAATTTCAGAATGTGGTACTGACGACCTGCTGATACTCCTTGGCTATACATGGTTGTGATTGGATAAAGGGGCGTGGCACCGCTCATACAACTTGAAATTTAAAAAGGCTATATCTCATAAACTGTCAGAGATATGAAGATGAGATTTGGTATATATGTTGTTGGAACAGTATGAATTACATCCAGGGCGGAAGAGGGCAATGCCACGCCCCCTTCGAAAGAAACCGATATAACAGCCACAACTATAGTTTGAAACGTAATGGAACAACAAATTTTGTTCACCCTTTGACATTACAAAAACTTTGAAGGCAAAACGTAGTTTGCCGGGTCCAGCTAGTAAGTAATAATATTAAAAGTAAAAATTGCAATCCATTGCAAAAAAATATTTAGATGCAAAAAAAAACTATTGTGATACACCGTGTACTGCACAACATACTTTAGCACTCCTAGTCTATTATATTCCATCGATTATATGTGTTTGATGATTTTAGAGGTAAGTTAAAGCCTAAAGCAAGTGGAACAACTTAGTTTAAAAAAGTTTGCCGGTACAGCCAACCAAATAGATGTTAGTGGCCGTCAAAAGTGAGACGAAAACGGAAAATCAAAAAAAAAAGCAAACCAAAAATAGTCATTATAAAAAAAAAAAATTTTTTGCCTTTATGTGTTCGGTAGTCTACATTTGTAGCATTTTTGCAGAAAAAGTTGAATAAAAAATCTTTCCACAACAACAGGGACCGAAATTTTCAGTAGCTTCCTAAAAGCCAATTATTTACATCCCCCTACAGACCCTACTTTTCGAAATGGACATCTCCTGGCCCATAGTCTACAAATGTAGGCACCATGTAAAATGTATGGAAATTCACATCACTGTGTTACTCAACTCAAATTTTTTCGAATGCGGCATGTCGAACATGTCATTTAGTATTTGTTTTACTCTTTTCCTTTTTGTGCACGTTTGTGTACATGCTGCTTGTATATTTGACTCATATTGACTATCTATTGAGGTAGGTTGATGAAGAAGCTGAGGAGAGCTTAGATTTTGATGATTCGACTGATGGTTACGTACCTCCTGACCACCATACACGTTCTGGTTCAAGCGATGCTTCTGGTGCTGCTGCAAGTGGTAAGCAAGCTGCAAGTTGGTGTAAATCCCGAAGAATCTGACGCTGAAAACGAAATGATACAGTTTCGAAAGACAATACTACCTGGCTTTCCCATCTGCCTAATCAAACAATTCGAATGGGTGCTCATAATGTGTTTCGTGGTACTGCTGTTGGCCCATCTCGTGCTTCCAAAGGGCAAGTCCTGATTGATTCAGAACAGGTGATATTGTGGAGTACGGAAGCAGTTTTTTATTACCGTGTAGTAAAGGCCGAAATCTCGGTTCAACGAAATTTTGCGGTTCATTCGGTTTGATAGTGAGCGGTCTAGAGCAGCTCGACTGGTTAACGATAAGGCCGTCCCAATTTCTGCATTGTGGGTTATATCGAAAAACAATATTTGCCCTTGATAGTACGGGCATCGGGAGAAATAACAGTTGACGAACAACTATTTTCATATCGCGGGAGAACTAGATTTACGCAGTACATCCTACTCAAGCCCTCAAAGTATGGTATTAAAGTCTGGTTCACATACGATGCAAAGTCACTGTATTCTTTCAGCAGCGAGATTAATACTGGAAAGAGTTCAAATGCATGTCGTGGAACCAATGTAGGAGCGGGTGTCGTGCAAAGGCTGGTCTACGCCTAGGAAATCACCAGAAAATCCATAATATGTGACAGTTTTTCACACATCATTGAATCTGGGTAGGGATTTGATGTCCAAAAATCTTGCTCTTCTTGATACTGTTCGTTCAAAGAAAACTTTTGTGCCAAATGAAATGAAAGCAGACCGCAAACGAGACGAATAGTCTACAGTTTTTGGTTTTCTCGAATCAAAGTTTGCTTTGGTGTCCTATTTGCCAAAAAAGGAAAAGCAGTTGTACTACTTTCCAGTATGCCTTGGAAAAATTCTATTATACCTGAAAAGAAAAACAAGCAACAATATAGGTTGTTGCTGACCTTTGGCAATATTTTTAACATGATAGATATAAGCGCTCTAGCCGCATTCATTATATGTTCGGAAAACAACGACCACAGCCACCAACAGACAAACGACGAGAGTTCCTGCGAAGCCTTGCAAAACAGCTCGTCATGTCACTCGATAGTTCTCCTGTTTCTGGCCCTAGTAGGAAGCACTTGCCTGATATTTCTAACGACATGCAGCCTATGCAGCCTGTTCGTTGTGTTTATTATGAAGTTAGAAGGCGTAAAACTACACCCAAAATTTGCCGTTGGTTTAAAAAACCTGTATGTGACATATATGTAACCACATATACTTTGAGTAAATGCTGTAACATGAATGAAATTTAAACATTTTCATCTTAACTTTGTATCTAAAATCATATATCTATACTTATGTAAATATAAGAAGAAGTTTGTATTTGTTTGTCGGCTTGTTTGTTTGCATTTTTTAGTACCGTATTGAAGTGAGCGGTGTCGCTCCCCCTTTTCAAAATTCGATCAGTCGACTTTTTTCTAGACCGATTGCTATGAAGATTATACAATGTGGTACTGACGACCTGCTGATAGTTCTTGGCAATACTTGGTTGTGATTGAATAAAGGGGTGTAGCACCGCTCATACAACTTGAAACTTAAAATAGCTACATTTCATGATCTACCAGAGATACGAAGATGAGATTTTGTATATATGAATGTTGGTGGTACAGAATGAATTACAGCCAGGGTGGGAAAGAAACCGTTATAACAGCCATAACTATAGTTTGAAACATAATGGAACAAAAGATTGTGTTCAGCCTTTGGAATTACAGAAACTTTGAAGGCAAAGTTTCCTAATAAATTCGCATTCAAGTATAACAGTCTTCGTACTAGTGTCTTTTTCATATGTTGACATAGTTTTCCATAGAAATACATATCTGCTACAAATGTAGATTTCCGACCGCCAACGTAACTTCACAATCCCGAGCACATAAAGTTTAGTTAATGTATGAGTAATTCATACTACAAGCTTACAAGGTCAGGAAATAATAGACAATTGTTGGAAATAATAGACAATTAGGTTAAGTAGACTCACTAGCATGACTAGTTTCAAACTCCGTGAGAAATTCTGAATTGATCATAAATCGTATATATACAAACTCAATTCTGCAATTTACATGAGCGAATTATTACCGATCGAAGATCCCTAAGTATCAAAACACACTGAAAATCCAATATTTCCAACACAAGAACAGACAGCTTTTTTTGCGAAAAACGAAAACTAAAAACTATCACAGTGTTTTCGGTCAAGCAGCCCCAATAGATGCACAGAGATTAAAATAAAGTCAGTATTTAGAAGACTACTTATGAGCACAATATTTATGGTGATTTCGTGTCGGACAAAAAATTCAAACTTGTTATGCTCTTTGTCCTAATAGTGCTCTTTTGGTGTTCGTTTGTGAGAAAAGTGCAAATCTACTTCAAGAGTTTGTGTTCTTTTCTGAGAATTTTGCACTCAAAACAGGCAAAAATTTAGCATTTTCTGCCTTCTCAGCGCGACACGTGGAAGAATATTGCCCAAAAAAGTTGGCCATGTGGTGTGTCTGCTTAGACCTCGCTAAGCTAATTCTTCCACCTTTGTGTGGGGCGCTAATCTGGTTTAAGCGGCTTCGGTTAAAATCGCTTAACTTTTCAAAATAAGTGGTCGAAATATTGGTTTAGCGGGAATAAAAAAAAAATTCCCATTATTTTGGTGCTTTGTCTACCAGTTTATGCGAAGAGGTGCTTAAAGTGGCATTACGTCGCTAAGATTCCATATTCACGAGCCGAACACTTTAGATCAGCGAGATAAATAAGACATGCTAATAAAGCAAAAGGAAGAATGCAGTTGAGAGAAAGTGCAACATTTCCCAAAAAAGATAAAACTTTGAAGTGGTTATGGGGTACAAGGGCAACATTATTGGCCACTATGGTTTTATACTGATTAGCAACGGTCTTTTTTCAAGGTTATTTATGATTTAATGATAGTCTCGTTATCGCTAAGGGAAGTGACCGTTGTCGGAAAAACCATAAAGTTGGCAGAGCGGAGATGGAAACCATTTTGTCATATGCGAGAGCTGTACACAATAACTATTGCCCCACAGACTGTCGTAGGTAGGAAGTTTTGGTAAACGCTAACAAAAAATTTGTATTTTTTTCTAGTTTGTATTTTTCTTTTTTCCTTTAACATAAACACATGATAGTTTCGTTTTCATGACCTAAGATCTTTGCTCATGTTCACAAATTTGTATGGCCTTTTTAACCTCCCTATTTCTTAGAAATTGTTATGTTGTATTAAATACAACATGTCAACAAATAATTGAAAATATAGCAAAAATATAATTTAACAATTTAACAAAATTTTTAAATATCGCCTCATACAGGGCAGCACTATTTTTTTAGAAAGGAAATCGCCATTAGTGACGTATTGATAAACTGACCCGCTGATGAATAGTGATACAATGACGTCTTGTGTAAATGTCATATGGTGATCACAACTACTGATCCTGCTACCTGTCTAGCAAATGAATGAAAATATCAGGGGATGTAATAGGAGTGGATGGGCAAGTCAGCAGGGACTCTGCCGTGCCACCTCTTAGCCACGGAGGATGTCTTTAGGCAATTTCCAACTGAGTTGTTTTTGATGTATGTACATTAATGTACATTAGGGAAATGACTTTGTCCTATATCATTGATTTTATTCATGCTTAATTTTGGGATAAAACTTTCCCCATGAAAGAGGTCCAAAGTTTACAGATTTTGGTGTTTTAGAATTTTGGTTATTTAGAATTCCCGATATTTTCCCTGACGCCTTTACCGGAAATGGTGAGAGAATCCAAATAATTTAATTAACCCTAAGAAATAAAAATCTGAGTTTAAATAAATGTCCGCTTTTGACAAATTTAGATTTTCAGTTTTTTTTTATTAAAAATTTGTTTAGATGAAATGGAAGATCATTCTGACTATGGCAGTGTTTTAGCTGAAGCTTGTAGGCTGCCAATAAGGTGTAAAGTGTTAGACCTTCTATACGATTTTATGGTGAGATAGAGAAAATATATATATACAATTGAATCGTGCAAACTTCAGCCTAAATTCCGTTGCATCTAGAATGATACTCTATTTCACATTTCTAAAATCTTAAAATCATCACACTTTTATCAAAATCTTACTTTGTTCAAACTTAAAAAATTATCCAAGAATTATCCAAAGTTGTTATTTAATTTTGTACGGCCATCTAATTTTAATCCTTTTAAATTAAAAAAGTCATATCCGTAATGTAAATATAAACCAATTATGGGGCAAATTAATTATATGAAAATTATAGATTGTAGTTTGCTTTGACTTACTTCTACAAATGAAAATTCTAAA
This sequence comes from Phaonia tiefii, assembly GCA_963931995.1. Classification (NCBI taxonomy): domain Eukaryota; kingdom Metazoa; phylum Arthropoda; class Insecta; order Diptera; family Muscidae; genus Phaonia; species Phaonia tiefii. The sequence continues at coordinate 30,401,508 of OZ008367.1, forward strand.
AAATGTTTCCATGGGGAATTGTAATTATTTTCAAAGCATTTCTTTCATATCTGTGAGTTTTGGTTTTCAAAAATTTTATATGCACAATTTTATAAATTTTAAAATACCATGAGAAACCACCATTCGAAACCTGCTACATATAAAATACTTGGAATACAGAATTGCCAGCGTTTCGAATTGAAGCTATCACATTCAATGTTAAAAACACTCTACTTTTATTTTCTACCAAGTATTTATTTCCCTTAAGTACTAATGTCTTACAATACCTAGAGCTACACAATTATTTGTTGTTATCAGTAAAACAGCCAATCAGCGTAAAGCACATTTCTATCTAACACATTCATGCAATCTCAGGCAAACAACTGATAAATCTCTGGCACACACGCTGTGGTGATAATTCAATACCACATGTTGCCCATGCGTAGAATGGAAGATTTTGCTCAATAAATTTTCAAAGACACTTTTTCTTGGAACTAATTCAAATTACCCCCTCAAAAAATTATCAATGTTTCCCATGTAGTAATTTAATTGCTTAGGCACAACTAGACATAAATCCCGTCTCCTGTCTGACACCCACGTTTTCCACTTATCATATTCTACCTAATCGTATGTTCTTGAACACCAGCAGTCAAACAAATTCAAAATAATTAAAAGCATTCCTATATTACACCGTGTGTAATTTTTTAAGTCATGGCAAAATAACCATATACGGACACCACTACGTGATAAAAGACTAAAAAAAAGACCCGTGTTTCCCAATTTTTCCCAAAGTCATGCACTTTTTTTTTTATGGGCCGCCAAAGATTTGGGGCCTCGGTATCATTTTCGTAAAAATGTGATCATTTTCTCAGGATCATATCTTGCAAACCGTACAGAATTTCGATTTAGTTGTTCGAAAGTTGTAGCTCTTGTCATAAAGAACAAAAATTGCGAACATATAAAATCTTCACCTTCCAGATCAAAATCGCAAAAAACGTAAAAAAATTCGTTTTTTTTTTACCTTTTATCCCGTGTTCAGGTCCATAGGTAGCAAACCGTTCAAAATTCAAGGAAACAATCAACTACAAAAATTTACCTAAGATCTCAATAAACAAATTTCTAGAACGTATAAACGTACTAGAGATGATTCTTAACACTGTTTAGGTAGCACGCAAAAGTGAAAAATTTGCCGAAAATTTTTTAATTTCATTTTTTTTACCTTTTTCTCCTGTTCAGGTCCATAGGTAGCAAAAAATGAAATATTCCTGGCCAGAACCATGTGTTTGTCCAAGGGTTAACACCGTGTAGGTAGCGCTTAGGTATCCCGCGATCATGCACCGACAGCAGCAGCACAGCCAATGCAGTAAGCTCAGCACACGCAACAAGGGACGCAGCACACAATATAAAAGCGACACGACGCTCACATCGAGGCATTACACAGCGCGACGTCAACGAGAGCTCAGCGGTGAAAGTTATAAAGTGAAAGTAAATCGAGAGTAAATCGAAATTCTGAACGGTTTGCAAGATATGAGCCTGAGAAAATGATCACATTTTACGAAAATGTTACCGAGGCCCCAAATCTTTGGCGGCCCATTAAAAAAAAAGTGCATGACTTTGGGAAAAATTGGGAGACACGGGTCTTTTTTTTTTAGTCTTTTATCACGTAGTGGTGTCCGTATATGGTTATTTTTTTTCGTGTTGCACTGTGTTATTTTACCAATTGACATCCATTTCCACAAACTGCATTTTGAATGCCTGAGCAAAAGGCAATTCAAAATTGTTTAATTGTCATTACGAATAATGGTAATTCTTTTGCATTTGCATTATACGGTAAATCCAATGGAATTTAAAATTCCAACACTGACATAAGCGGGTAAATTATTATACTTCGTAGCTCACCCATTCATTGATTAATTTTTTACAAAAAAGTGTTAAGCTACCTTAGTGTCAAATTGCGCTGGACTAACCGCAATTGCCGATATATGACATAAGAAGGATAAATACATGGGCAGATACTGATATTCCCAACATTACATTCGCATATTGGTTGTGTCCCCATATTTTCTGTCTCTTACACAAACACATGGATAAATATGCATTTGTACCATATCCTTGGAAATATTTAGACTTTGTTGTCTATTCATTCGATGGTTTGTTATTTACAGAAATACGAAATGATTAGGGTAAGTGGCGTTGAAGTTTTTTGCCATTGCTTATGATAAGGGATTAAAAGTACCAACATTAAGTAACACATTTTTTAAATTCGAATTTAATTTCAAATTGTAGTGTGGAAAATACATTGAACTGCTGCTTTTGCAGATCAAAAGAATTTACATTTTTAACGGTTGTGGAATTTATGCCTGACGATTGGAGTCTCAGTGTATTATGTCCTGTATTTGAAGAGGGTGATCCGTGTGTCTGTTCCGATTATCGTGGTATCAGTCTTTTATCCATAAAGCCAATTATTGAAAAGCTGATTGGACCTTATCACTGTGGTTTTAGACCAGGCAAGTCCACGACTGACCAACTATTCACGCTACGCCAAATCCTGGAAAAGACCCACGAAATGCAAATCGATACATACCATCTTTTTGTCGATTTCGAAGCTGCTTTCGATAGCCCCATATGGGAAAAACTGTGCAAAGCTATGTCTGAACATGGTATTCCGGCTAAATTTATCCGCCTCTGTGGAACGACCCCGACCAACACCAAATCAGCAGTGAAAGTGGGGAAAGACCTCACTGAACCATTCTGTACCAAGCGAGGACTTAGACAAGGCAACACACTTTCGTGCAATCTCTTCAACATCTTAATGGAGATAACAATGAGAAAGGCTTCAGTAAATACGAACAAGACCATTAACATGAAAAGCCATATGGTGCTGGCGTATACTGACGACATAGACGTCATTGGGCGAAATTTGCGAGAGCTTACTGAAGTATTTTCAAGAATCTGAAAGGAATCAGCGAAGGTGGGTCTTGCTGTTAGTGAGGGCTAGACAAAATTGATGGTTTCAGCGACTGGAGGAACCTCTCGACTTGGTCCGCACTTGAACGTCGACAACCAATTTAATTTTGAAGTGGTAGATGAATTTGTCTACTTTGGATCCGCCGTGAACGGGGACGACAACGTCAGCCTGGAGATAGATAGGAGAATTGTGCCTGCAAATAGATGCTATTTTGGGTTAGCGAGCAGTTTAGGAACAAAGCCCTCTCTCGATGAACAAAAGGCCAGCTGTATCAGACTCTCATTTTACCTGTATTGACATATGGCTCCGAAACTTGGGCCATATCGCAAGCGGATGAAATACGCCTGAGAGTTTTCGAGAGAAAAATTCTCCGTAAAATATATGGTCCTTTTAGGGAAAACGGCGAGTACCGACGTTGCTGGAACATAGGGCTATATAATCTATATTCTGACGTGGACATAGCTACATGAATCAATTTGGGCCAATTGCGTTGGCTAGGCCATGTTATCAGAATGGATAAAGATGGGCCAGCGCGAAAGGTTTTTGATAACGTACCCGATGAAGCAGGAAAAGAGGACGGCCAGGACTCCGCTGGAAGGACCAGGCAGGAGAGTCCCTCCGTATCCTTGGTGTTACCAACTGGCGAGAAAAGGCGAAGGATAGAGCCAGTTGGAAGAATATGTTTAAATTTGTTTGTTTAATTAATATGTATAAGACGCCTGACCTTATGAGGTTGTAAAACAGTCAACATAAAGATAAAAAGAAAAGAATTCATGTCAGATGCTTAAGCCACAATTGTACTAACTAAATTCTAACCGGAGTCGAGCAACTGAGACGAGGTCAGGTAATCTAATAGCAGATCTGACAATATATTTTTGATTTTTCATCTGAGCTCAGTTGAAAATAGAAAATGTTCTATTTTTAACTTGTTTGCTATCCGAGATTTGGTTGTCGATTCATTGTCGTTGGCACAAGCATTGTTGGTAGTTATGTTTTGAATTCAGGTTTCTATATTTTGTGTGAAAAATACAAGCTATCATAGGAGTTAGCATATTTAGCAATTTATTTTAGAATAAATATAACAGTAGCCTATAGTTGTTGATTAAATGATAAGGCCTAACAATCATAAGCTGACTAAAATGAGGTTTGCATATCTAGTGTAACAGCGAATCTGATTTATTCTATTTCTAACACTCAGACGAGTTTTTAACTGAGCTTTTTGACAATGGACTCAGATGAGAACTCAGTGTAATTTTGGATTTAGGAAGTACAACTAAATTATTGAAAAAATTATTAGAAAATTATCTTGTGTAACATTATTTCGGAAGCAGTCTCACCTAAGCAGCATCAATATTGTTCGAAGTGAGGAACATTTCAGATGTATTTTTAGTAATTCACATCGATATTTGAAATGGTCAATAGTACGGATTGGGTTGGCAAGACCATGATTAATGTATTTATATTTGTTTTCATATTTTTAAAATTCGCTCAATACTCAGTGATTAAGTTAAAATATAATAGGGATCAATAATAGATTAAACTAAAAATTACAAATTTTTATTGTTTCAGAGAAAGTTGTACGAAATGTAATTTTTCAACGACAGAAGCTTTCGACTTTCTCTGTATTATTGTAATTGTGCTTAAGTTTACTATAACTATACCATTAATTCTCAATATTTCTTCTCTCTTAGGTAAACGTGAATCCTCTTACTACACGGAAATGTATCTGTAAGTTCAGAAAATGTATATAGTTCAATATTAGTGTCCAGACAGATGAAGTCAAACTTTAACAATATATGCATCAAATGCAGATAGAATAAAACATTTATATAGAGACCCCTAATACACAGCGCTCCAACCCAGTTGGAAATTTCCTATAGACATCATCACTGACTAAGAAATGACATGTCCGAGTTCCTGGTGACATGCCGATCCGCTCCCATACAAAAAACTTCATGACATCCCTTGATATTTTTGTATATTGTATTTTTTCAATAGCATATACAACGGGGTTTTCAATAAGAGCGCTACAAAAGTTTTTTTAAATAAAACAAAACCGATTTTAGATACCAATACAATTCCTAATTCCTGTGAAAGTACTTTCGATGCCATTATGTATGGAACTCGATTTCTTTTGCATGGCCACCACGGGCACGCTTGCAGAAGTCCAGACGCTGAACCCAATTTTCGACGGATTTCAAGCATAAATCGCCCGATACTGCTGCAATTTCACGTTCGATATTCGTACGAAGTTCAGCAATCGTCGCTGGCTTGTTGGAATAGACCATAGACGTGACGTAGCCCTACATGAAATAATCTAATGGCGTCAAATCGCACGACAGAGGTGGCCAATCGACTGGGCCATTTCGTGATATAACACGCTCACCAAACTTGGTTTGCAATAAATTGATTGTGGCATTCGTTGTGTGGCTTGTGGCGCCGTTCTGTTGGAACCACATGTCCTCCATGTCCATATTATCCAATTGGGGCCAAAAATATTCGGTTATCAATGAAGGGTAACGATTCGCATTCACTGTAGTGTGCCGGTCTTGATCATCACGGAAGAAGTAGATACGGCCCAATGACGCCGCCGGTCCATAAACCGCACCAAACCGTAATTTTTCCGGGATGCAATGATGACTGATGAATTACGTGTGGATTGCTGTCTGACCAATAACGCATATTTTGCTTATTGACGGAGCCATTCAGCCAGAAATGAGCCTCATCGCTGAAGATGATTTTCCGATGAAAATCCGAATCATTTTCAAGTTGTTGCTCAGCCCAATTCACGAAAATACGACGCTTATGGTGGCCAAGTGGCTTCAGGTCTTGCGTCAATTTGATCTTGTAAGGATGTAGGCCAAGATGTTTACGCAAAATTCGCCACAACGACGTCACAGAGATGCCCAACGGGCTTTCTTGAACTGAAGCCTCAGCGGCAGCAATATTCTCGACACTAGCGGCACTTCTTTGTCTCACTGGCACGGGAACATATTGTACTGTGGCTGTGGATTCAAATTTTTCCACTAGACGCTCAATTGTTGATCTGGTAGGACGATTATGACGACCATAAATTGGACGTAGCGCTCTTAAAGTTGAGGCCACTGACCCCAAATTTCGGTAGTAAATTTTAATAATTTCGACTCGTTATTGGCTCGTATATCTTTCCATGATGAAATGGCAAACCTTACTGAAGAGAAATGTCGAAAGAGCGGGAAAATATATGGCGTCGTTTGCTGTCCCTATCGATTTACTTTTGTAGCGTCTCTTTACCCTTTATTATCTCAATAAGTTGAAATTCTATACGCATGAATCGATGGTGGCAAAAGATAAAGACTTACAAATATTTTCGCTTTTTAGCATTGAAGTTAGAAATCACGAAATAATGCCGACAAGTCAATAAGATTGTCTTACATAGAGTGCCAGCCCGTTCACAGTTTTTATCACCTAAGAAGTATTTCTTAAACACTGGTACTTTTTAACGAAGTGGTACTCTTTTTAGGAAAATATTATTTTTTTTACGAAATTGTACATATTTTCAGTAAGGTTCTTATTATTTGTATTTTATTGTTTAAGCTCAAGATAATTCTATATCTCTATAAATACAGATATAGTCGTTCAAAAAAGAAGATATTTTGCAAATGCATCCTCATGATTTCTGTCAAACCGTATACTTATTTCAGATCTCGCCACAGATCTTCATCAGCGGTTTTTTGGAATGCTGTTTTTGAAAAATTTATCAAATTAAATGCAAACGAAAACTCATCTGAATTGAGAATTTTCCAATGTGCAAGTGTTCGAAAAATATCGCAAGCAAAACACACAGCCAACATTTGGAAACAACTTATTTCCATCTCCAAAGAACCATCAGTCGGCATTAGAACTGATTTCTGTTGTTGTACTTATTAAAAAAAATATACTTTTTTTAAGAAATGATACTTTTTGTAAGAAAATTTACTTTTTTTAAGCAAAAGTACTTCTTTAAGATAAGTTATTTTCTCCAAGAAAAGGTACTCTGTTCAAGTATATGTATAGGTATTTTTTTTTGAGAAAATTTACTTTTTTTAAGAAATTAACACAATTTTATTTTTTTCAACTCCTTTCACTTTGACTTTTCTAAATTTACTTTTTATTGGGTTCGAAACTAATTATTAGTTACAGGCTCCACCTAAAGAACTTCTCATTAACCCTAGAACACACACCCGGGTACAAATGTATCCACTTGCAACTTTCCAGTGCTGTAGCTCAGGAACAGCTTAACAATTCGGATCAGTGGTTTAGGAGCTACGAGCTTCCAAAGTCGACACATACGTAAACACACACCCGGGATACGTTTGTACCACACCAGTTTGTATCAAAGTAAAAGGCAACAAACCATTTTATAGTGTGTTCAAATTATATTATTTTATTTGAAAAATGGGCATTATTAAATTACGTATTATAAATATGAATTATCGTTACATATTATGCAGTCGATATTTTTTAATCGAATGTTCAAGACACATTGGCTTCTTACATTTGCCGCACACCTTTCTGGTTCTTCTACGCCGTTTTGTTTCCTGAGCATAACATAAATAGCACGAACCGCTAATAGGTTTTGGCGTACGGGCTGCGGCAGATGTCTATGGTTCCGTGTTCATCATTGATCCCAGCGGTCGGTTGAAATATGACTCAATCGCTATTTTAGTGGACAAGTTTCGCGTGACTTGCCGATTTAGTGCATGTTCTTCAATAGTTGGCATACACAATGCTTCAGCCAAGCTGCGAAGGAACTGCTTACGCTTGTTTGATTTAGCAGGCAGCATTGGGTTGTTCATTCCATATACTATATACGCTGCAAGAGCTGTTATGTCCAACATGTAGAAAAATAATGACAATGGCCAACGCTTCGTCTATCGTTGTATAAGATATTCACTGAACAATTAGTCCATTTTATCAACGCCACCCTTGGTCATATTATAAAATTCTATGATTTCAGGCTTCCCACCCCCAGCTATCTCGCCATCATAGTGCATTATTGACGAAAGCAGCGTCACTTATTTATTTTTTCGTGGAACGTATGACCTCATCGTCACATTTTTTCTGAAGCCGAATATACGTCTTGTTTTTGCGCAAACTTCGAACGAGTGTTACGTTCCAGCTGAAAAGAAGTTCTGCAACTGGCAACGTAATATGTATTGTGTAAACCGTGTGCGTTCACGGAAAGGAAATAATAGTTCGTAAGATTTCACTGGGTTTGTAGTGTGCATGACGATTGGCATTCATTATGAGCCACAACTCAGTAATCGGTGCTGCTTTATCAGTTTGTGCGCGTGCAGTCCGAGTGTTTGCGTCGTCAAACCTTATAAATCGGTTTTGACTTGAATTTGGTACCTACATAATAGAGGTGCGCATGGATCGATCCATTTCGGCAAATGGATCACATTTTTTTGTTTTTGTAGTTTCGGCTATTTGGGATCAGTTTTGTGATTTGTGATCCTGAGTCATCCTAAAAAACCAAAAACAAATTAAAGGCCAAACGTAAGCATGTGTGCGTGCGTGTGTGTGTTCACTTGTGCGACAAAAACCATCGTACTCAACAGCTTTCTAGTGGATGACGTGTGACTTGTGTGAGTATGTGTGTCTGATTTCATGCTTGCCAACATAACACAGCAAACAATTGGAAATTGAGTTATGAGAAAGAAAATTTTATTTCATATGAAAATATGTATGTAATGCAGTGAGTTGGAAACCGTACGTATACATAAACCTTGCTTTCACCTACTGTACTTTTGAGATTGTTTTGATTTTTTTTGAAAATTTTTTTTTGAAAAATTGTGTGTTGTAACCCTTTTGAAGCAATTTTAAATGATATTTCTTTTTCATTTAACCCTGCTGTTAGATTAGGACCATTTGGTCCAAATTTTTTCTGTTTTCCCTTGTAACTTTGGAACGGTGATATATACTGACTAAATTTTTCTGCTAATGGGGTCTTTTAATAAAACAATGTTATGTGCGAAAATTAAATTTTCTAACTTTATTCAGGACTGAGAAAAATACAAAATGACGAATCTTAGGTTAGAGGACCATTTGGTCAATAGTACATTTTTTCATTACCAAGCGAATGTAAATTCATGTCAAATATTTAGAAGATGTTTTTGATATGTTAGCGGATGTTTTTGATATGTCAAATACTTGCTTTAGAAATTTTTGAACCAAAATAGTTACAAAGAATAAGATAAAATTATTATTTTGGATGAAAATTGCAGTATGGACCAAATGGTCCCTCAATCTAAGATTCGTAAGTTTTTTCTAATCTAACAGCAGGGCTAAAAAGTAGATTATGCATTTATTGAAAATGCATTCAAAAATGCAATTATTTTAAACACGAATATCTCGACAACGAAGCCACCTAGGCAATTGGCGTAAGAACAAACATTGTAGCTTTTGTTCTCAGCTATCACGTGTTTAAGTTTAGGGGACACCCCGTATAAGGAATTTATAGTCAAAAACTGTGTTTTTTACGGGTTTGATGTTTTTATAACTCATAAATCTTCGCACTTCGAAAATGTTCGCTGGGAATATAATTTGTGTTTACTTGTTGTTGTAGCGTTTTGTTTCGACTCATCCATAAATTTGCATTTGCCAGAAAGGGATAAAGTAGACATAATTAAAAAACAAAAAAAAGTGTTGGGATCACTTGCGATCGATCCATGCGCACCTCTACTACATAATAGTTGCCTGCATGCACTGTTTTGCATATATCTTTTGAACCAGGTGGAACATTTGAACGCCTTAAACGTTGAAATGCTTGTTTCATGCAAGACTACATATTTAACAAATAGAATCTAAAAAATTCTGTTTTGTATACAACAGAAATATGAAAAATCACATTTGGCTATTCCATGCCCGTGCTGTTTTTTGCCTATAACTCTTGAACCTGGTAGAATATTTACAAGAAACAAAAACTAAAACATTTGCAAAATATTAATATACGCAAAATAATGAAATTGGACCATTTAAACATTACATACGTATCCCGTTGGGTATACATCGTACGGTTAAACAAGAAATTTCCCAACATACCAGCAACCACAAAGTACCCAATACAGTTGATAATACTGGGTTGTAGCATAATAGTGTTAAAAAAAAGTCGTTTAATTTTTTTTTCCATTTAGCCCCCATCCCACAACGTGCGTTCCAAAACCCCGCCGTCAGTGTTTGTAGTCATTTTAGACAAGCTTAAAAACAGAAAAGGATTACTGCGCCTGGTCATTGCGATTCAAACATGTTTTTCATTTGCAAAAAGCAGTAGAATTTATGCCTTTTGTTTATAATAATAATTTAAATGAATATACTAAAATAATATATAATTTTCTTTGCTTTACCATACCTAACCCAAAACAACTATATAGATGTTGCCAAAGACAAAGGCTTACAATTAATTTACTAGCTCTTAGCCTAAAGTGCCTGTAGCAAAAAGTTCATCCCATAGACGTCTAAAAAACCAAAATACCATCGCAGTTGATTGAACCGAATGGTTTTCCGTGTTGTGCTCGATCCGATTCTTCGGTATATTTTTAGATTGAACAGAAAAAACTCCCATAAGATTCCAAGACTCCGATTGAAACAATAATTTTATGGAATAATGTAAATTTTCAAAGTTTGGATGTATTATATTTAAAAATATTAAAAAATTAAAAATAAAAAAAATAAAAAGATAATTTAAAATTTATATTTTCTCATTATACCCGTAAAGATACAGGGTCGATCTTCTTCCAATCAGTAAGCTAACCGCCGAGTTTAAAGTCTGTTAAAATTTAGTAGTCGGTTTACAATTTTTAAACCGACTATTTGGTAATCTTCACCCAACTACACTGACTATGAACCAAAATTATAAATCGAGTCATCTGTTTAACCATGATAACTAAGCCGACTCCAACTTAAACCGGCCACTTTCGTAGAGTCTATTTACGCTTTAAATTCGTGTAGCTAATATTCAGAATTTTTTTAATAAAAAAGTTAATTTAAATTCGATTTTTTTTGTTGAAATTTTTGTGCGTGTGAAATATTCAGTTCAACAAGGTTTGTGTGTTTTCAGCTATCATATTATCATTTTATCCTAAGAGTCCGCCATCTGACGTTTTTATTTTCAACTAGTGCTTATTTCGTGAATGGTAACACCTAGCTCATATCTGATTTGACAGATAATTAGTTTTATCCTTCCGCTGAACGAATATGGTTGTGTATACGCTTCAACAAAGCTGGGAAATATTGCGACATTATTTTGAAAATCATGGTACGTGCCACACAGCCGAAGCTACACTCGATGTTTTGCGCCCTGTTTTTGAAAATCGCATTATCAGCCGCAGAGCCGATGTCGTTTGGCCACGTCGGAGCTGCGATTTGACACCGTTGGACTATTATTTGTGGTGTGCCCTCTAAGATAAGTGTTACACCGACAAGCCAGAGACAATTGACGCTTTAAAGGACAATATTCGTGAAGCCATTGGTGAAATACAGCTGCACACAATCGATGTTGTGCTTAAAAATTGGACCAATCGTGTAGACAACTGCATGCCCAGCCGAGGCAGCCATTTGAATGAAATTTTTTTCCATTATTAACCGGAAGATTGTACTTTCAAATAAAAAAAGAAGTTTAGGAAAATATTCAGTAATCTTTTTTATAGCATTTTCAAAAAAAAAAAAATTATTTGGCGGACCCATTATTTTTATATTTTCCTAGATGGAAAATCCTATGCGTATAAGAATTGAAGCGCTTTTCATGTCTTCAGCATCATCCTCGTTGTTAAGCGATGATGGTGATGAGGTAAGCAGGCGAGAAGTGCAATTTCGGCGTCCGTATCGAATGATGCAACGTGCGTCGATCGAGCACTATGCCGATGTCGAATTTAGCAAGGGTGAGTAAGTCACGACCCGCCGAATCTCAGCAGCGTATTCATTGGTTCATTTTATGACAATGTATCCACTACGACCATCCCCGAAAATGCAAGTGTGCGAAATGGCAGCGGTTTGAAAATTTTCGGATTGGTGGTCGGAGATAAAAAATAAATAAATGGTTTCCCATTACATCCCATGAAGAGACCGGGGAGAACTTCTCACAACCACTAAGCTGTGCGCTTTCCAGTTTTCACTCACTGATTGGGACCTACAGTTTTACACCGATTCCGAACGGTATTTTGAGAAGCTTTTTCATGGCTATATACTCGATAGTGTCGCAGTCACAATGCGAGGTGACCGCCGCCGAAAGAAATTTGAAGGTGGTCAGAGCACGGTTTGAACCCAGGATCTCATGTACAAGAGCCGCGCACACAAACCATTGCACCACCGACGGGTAAAATTGCTAACTTCTGATTTGTTGGTTTTTGGGCTTCTTGGAAAGGTGAAATCTTCGAGATATAGAGGTTTAAAAAAAAATAAAAAAAATATATAAGAATGTGCACATAAACTTAATTTGTTCAGCCAGATGGCTGGTAGCTTATGTTTTTTCCCTCCTAAAAGATACCTCTTACCTTTCCAAGATGCCCTAAACGAAGCCCAGAGGTCTTACCGTTTCAAAGTTATTACAATATGACTCAAATGCAATAACTGAAATAACAGCACACATTTATTTGTTTTTGTAAATTAACACGTTTTAGATTTTATTTTGTTAGAATTTTTGGCTGAGGAATTGGATTTCTAGAATAGGTACATTTTTAAAGGTAGCTACTTATCTCAAGAAAAGGTATTTTGTATCACAAAAAAGGTACTCTTTAAAGAAAATTTAGTTTTTTAAGAAAAGGCAATTTGTTGTACGAAAATGAGCTTTTTTAAGTAAAGGTACTTATTTAAAAAAAAAATCAATGAGTGTTCGAACTCACGGATGATGTGTTAACACCTTTTTGCTACACGGTACCTGTTCGATTTCTATGAACACATTAGTAAATGTTACATTGGAAAATAAAACATAATGGTTTTTTTGTATACAACAACGAAACAACCAAACACACAACATCACACATACTTTGTCCGAAGTAGATGACGTATACGTGTGTCACCATAACGTCGACTGCAAATGAAATTTTGCGTGTCTATGCTTTATATTTCCGTTCAACAACAGCAACAGACACATAGCCATACATACATTATTATGTTAATACATACGCTATAGACACAATTTCGTTTGCCTCACCCCTGCCACACCACTCTTTCATTGCTCTCTTGCTCGTTCATTTTTGTTTAACACGTCATTATTCTCTTTCGCAGTCGCAGAAAATCTGGTTTTAGCAGCAGCATAAAATCTGGTTTTAGCAGCAGCATAAAATCTGAATTTGATAGATTTAGTCCCTATACGCCGCTATAGATGTTAACACATCAATACTTTTTTTAAGAAAATGTACTTTTTGTAAGAAAATTTACTTTTTAAGCAAAAGTACGTCTTTAAGTTAAGGTGTTTTTTTAAGAAAAGCTACATTGTTTAAGAATATCAATAGGCACTTTTGAGAAAATTTACTTTTTTTTAAGAAAATGCACTTATTTAAGAAAATTTTCTTTTTTTTAAATAAAAGTAGTTTTTTAAGAACAGGACTTTTTTCAAACAAAAGGTAATAAAAGGAATTGTATTCAAATGTAATATTTTTTGACAGTCTTGCACTTTGGCTTTTCTAGATTTACGTTTTTGGGTTCAAAACTACAATATATTGTAAATATTGGTTACAGACTCCACCTAGAAAACTTCCTATTAAACAAGAAATAGCCCAACATATGTTAGTCTAGACACAAACCAAAAAAAGTAATAGTGTTAAAAAAATGTTGTTTAATTTTGTTTTTATTTAGACCCCATCCCGCAACGTGCGATAAGCAACTTCGTTCCAAAAAAATATACAAATCACTGTCACGTTTGCTGATGCATTGAATATCTTTCCTATGTCCTCCCACCCATGCAGGCGACCGTATGGCGTTATTTGTTTGGTGACCATCGTGTTGATGGCGCTGGCTGGTACAAGGTCACATAGCAAATCTGTCTCTATTGCGGGTACCGCTTTCCACGAGTTGATTTGTAATTCCATTTTTTTTGGACTGTGCTTTCTGTCCTTTTACTATTTTCGATCTTTTACTCATTTAAAATCTAATAAGAATTCAATTGCACTGAAAGAAAAAACTAAATTAAATTTCACAATTTGTTCGATTTAATAACTTCGATTATCACATTTTCTGTATCAAAATCACAAATTTTAAACTGAAGTAAACCAAATGGCGTTCTTTGCTTAAACCGGATGTGTATTATCAATTTAAATGAGATGTTGTCGTTTAAATTCCATAGGTTTACACCAGTTTAAAATTTTCAGGTTAAACGATTCTAAACCAATTTTAAAACTCCGTGGCTGTTACGGCGGTAAGGATTTTATAGTCTTTAACTTAGTGATTGGAGCCTATTGATTTACACCGATTGCTAACGATCTTTTGGCAAGGTTATTCATAGCTAATTTAACGGCTGTCTCGCTATAGCTAAGCGAAGTGACCATTGCTAAAAAGAAAATTAAGTTGTCAGAGTGGAGAATGAAACTATATAAACCCTGAAAAATATTGACCCCAGAATATATTTCAGGAAACATGTTCATGTTCGCAAGCATTGGTTTCATGAATTTAAGATCAGCTGCCATTTTATTTCTTTGTTGTCCATCTCGTTTTTGATTTTATCGGCTTTCGACCAACAAAACCACATTTGGGTCTCAAAAACATATAATATAGCCTATTAATCACTGTGTCATTATGTTATATTGAATAGCAAACATGATGTGTTTGGGCACAAGTATAGTATATTCACTATAAGCAACAAATACGTTATATTTGCATCCAAACAACAAAGCAGACAGATTTTTCATCGTGTAGTCATATACGACAGCTGTACATACTAACTATTGATCCACTGACGACCATAATGAGGACATTTAGTAAACGGCAACAGAAAATGTATGTTTCATTCTATTATCTGTTTTAACTTTTTTCTTGTAACATAAAAACAAACTACTTTCGTTCTCATACCCTAAGATATTTGCTAATTTCCACAAGTATATATGACCTTTAAGGACAACATTTTATTTGACCTACCCATTTGTTAACAATTACACTCTTATAGTTATGTTGTAATATAACAGGTGTTATAGAAGGTTAATTGTTTGAGCCATTCCTTTAGCCTGAATGGTTTGAAGTCAAATGAGAAGACAAATAAAGATAACTTTTATCAGGGAAATCGATAGAACAGTTATCATTTATACCTTCAAACGTCAACCACTTTGCGTTGGCAAAAATAACAAACGAAAGCAGCTCGAATCGAAATAAATTATGGAACATAATTCCCAAAATATTCAATCCCCTTAAGCTGCCGATTCAGGAGACACTACCCACTACATACAATATCCATCGTGTTATTAATATTACTGTTGTTCATTCAAAAGCTGACCAATCAAGATATCCATGGGGGAAGTTATCCATGGGGTACGAAATATGTAAGAAACATCCCAAAGAATATATGCGAAACAAAATGGTAGCCAGTATAGTTTGGGTGACAACTATAGCGTTACTGCAATACCCCCAAAGGATTTTGAATGTCGTGGGTAATTCCTTAGCCTAGTTTAACACACACACATAGTGAAGTTAACACTCCACGGGACTCGTTTGTGTGAAATGAAATAATTACACATAAACGCCAACTTGGATACATACAAATTGAATTGTTACTGGTATCAGCTAACAGGACTGCTGCTGTTATTATTGTTGTTAGTTCTATTTTTGATTATAGCAATACGATTTCCAGTTGTTGTCATGAGGGGTTTACACGAAATGGAAATTGTATTCAAATGTTGGGTATACGCAGGAATGATATAGAAAAGTCATGGTATCGTATTCGATTTTACCACGGCAACCAATACGTGATATTGATAATACCTAATAATATTTATACCGAAAGAAAACAAAGCAGTTGTTCTTAGAAAATTATCGCAGCAGTTTTAACATTGCAGGACCCTGCTGGCAATTTGATATTATTGGAAAATATATTATGACCCTAAGAATGTTAAAATAATTTTGGGGCATAATATTAATAAATAAAGACGTATTAATAAAAACGTAATATATTAGTGGCAAAAATTTAATTTCTCATGTTGATCTAAAGCCTATCAATGACAATAATAAAAGTTTAAAGCATTCAAACCTTCTTTTATCTTTGCTTCTCTAAGTTTTGGAAACAATGTCTTCAGAAACTTTAATGCATCTCCATGTGTATCCAAACATTTAACAAAGCTTTTTACAACACCAATTCCCTGAATGCCCTTCAACTCTAGGATACCATTTTTTTTTGAAATATTGGTTCCCCTTCCATCTGCTATTTGCAGTAGTCGGATGGCTGATTTCGAGTTTTGTTTTGACTTTAGTGGTTCAGAGTTTTTTGTTGCAGGCCGACGGATCTTATCAGCCAAACTGCAGCTGGCACAGTATTTCGCACCTAATTAACACATTGTGAATAAATTACAATATTTTCTCTTACTTTTTGTTTATAGATATTAATCTACAGCTTTATTTTGTTCTGTGATTTATATTGAAATTTTAAGTGGAATACCTTTTCAATATACACCAACCCCCTAGCATGCCGATTTCTGGAACATTTTTACTTTTATTTTAACTCATTATGGGTTAACGCGTTATGTTGTAGGGTTGTTTTTTACCCTTTTCCACAAGAAGAACAAAAAATACCCATATATGGGGACGTTAGAGCGTTAGAGTATTCCACAAAAATGTTTCTCGTAAATTTTAACATAAATCTGTGAAAAAGTCCCAAACCTACCTTAGAACGTTTGAGTTAAAGCTAATCACATCTACCGGAAAAAAGTTTAGGAAGAAACATGATTTTTTTCTCGATTTATATGGGAGGTACCAGAAAGGGCGTGATCAAAACGCCCATTTCCAATCCCAACCTAAATTTAAACTAATAACGGTCACTAACAAAATGTCACTCTGAGCCGCAAGGATTTACGGAAGTTATCTGGCCGAACAGCCAGCCGCCCGAACAACTTTCGTATGGGTGGGACCAAAATGGGCGCGGCAAGCCGACCTTTGTCTTAATCGGTGACTGGGGTTTATTGACATGAAGCCTAATACCCAATTTCATTAAGATCGGAAGTGTTTCACGCGACTTATCGCATTGGAAACACGAACGACCACCAAGCTTTTGCATGGGAGGTAGCAGAGTGGGCGTGGCGACTTCGCCCATTCTCTCCATTTAAGTAGATATTTACATATTATTAACTAATGTTTCAGTGGAAGCTAATCAAATCTACTAGAAAAAGTTTTTAGAAGAAACAGGATTTCGTAATAAGTATGTCGATTTGCATGGGAGGTACCAGAAGGGGCGTGGCCAAAACGACCATTTTCAATCCCAAACTAACCATGGATAAATAATAGTCACTGAGAAAATATCGCTGTTAGCCAGACAGACTGACACAATTACAGACAGACAGACGGACATGGCTCAATCATCTTACAAAGTTCCAAAACGAGTTTCGTCCAAAGATACTGAGGGCCTAATATGGCTCCTTCTATGCGTTACATTTTTGTCCTCTATTAAATGATATATGCCCCCATCCTGTGGGTGTGGGTATAAAAAGGGCACTTCATTATAACAAGAAGTATGTCAACCTTATATCCTGTTTTTCTTCGTGAACTATGTTGAAAAACATGTTACGTTTCCAAATTTGTTTTTCCCAATTTTTCCTAAAAGTTCAGAGTTCAATCATCTTACAAAGTTCCAAAACGAGTTTCGTCCAAAGATACTGAGGGCCTAATATGGCTCCTTCTATGCGTTACATTTTTTTCCTCTATTAAATGATATATGCCCCCATCCTGTGGGTGAGGGTATAACAAGAAGTATGTCAACCTTATATCCTGTTTTTCTTCGTGAACTATGTTGAAAAACATGTTACGTTTCCAAATTTGTTTTTCCCAATTTTTCCTAAAAGTTCAGAGAACGAATTGAATCGTGTTTATTAATAAATTATTTTTGTGTAAACTTTCATTACATTGCTTTAGCAACTAACTGGCCTTGTTATGGTCGGGGAAAAATGAATCAATAACAGTGACAATAACGAAGAATTAATAAATATATTGTTTTCGTATTTATAAATATATATTGTTATTCACAAGGATTTTGTTTTTTTAAGTCTCTCAGAATACAATAACGTGAGCTTCCCAGAAATCAATACTTATGTCTTCTTCTACCCGCCTATACATTTATGCGATATTCTGATTCATACCTTGAACTTCGGATGCCTTTGATGCATGCTGTTTTATGTTCATGGTGATATGAAATTATGTTTACTGTAGTTTCTAATGTCGAACCCATTATATATGTATGTACAATGTACATTGTATACTATGATGATCAATGTATTCTTGTGGCACTGTTGGCAAGCTGCAATGCCAGTGTTATCTTAGAGTGTACACACCTATCCCTTCAGTTCCATTCTCAACATCTTAAGCAACACTATTTTCGTGTTGCCATCATGAAATGTTACCTACCTATGAAAGAAATCAATTCAGAAAACTGCTTAAATTTAGCGATTTATGTAGAATGAAATACGTATTGAAATTGTAGTAAAAAATTACTACTGATTCCAATTCTATAAGAAATAACTTTATTTTATATAACGATATGAGAAATTTTACTATTATTAGGTTTAAAAATTTACATTGAAAAAACTCTTTATTGAGCATGTGAAATCGTCTACTGAAGTCTGAAGTAATCTGAAGATAAATTAGCACTTAGAAGTTGGGATAGAATTGAACATACATAGAGCTGGATTATTAACCGTAATGAGTCAACGATTGCACCTTTTCATTAGGGTAACACTTTGTCCTATGAAAATTGAATCTGATTAAAACTTAACAAATTGTTTCTCCAAGGGAAATTGTTTTATATTATAGAGAATATTCATTGCAGCCCCAATTTGTGGATTGGCTATTCCTAGACTAATGAAATAGGCAGTAGTCGTGTATGGCTAAATTTTTTGCAAATCAGGGTTGATTCCTGGAAATTATGGCTGCTCCTTTCTCATAGACTACCTGATCATTCAAGCGTGTATCTGGATGAAATTTTGTCTATTAAAGAAATGACCAACAAGCTGACGGATAATTGTCCTGAAGTCTTTTGGGTCAATGTCTTCTCGGAGAGTTTGTCGGTCAATAAGTCCCTGGAATCAGTATTCCTGTATTCACAATCTGCGCAGTACTGCGGAAAATCACTTAAAGAGATGACTCAGCGGTACCATATTCACCTCATGTGGTGCCAGGGCATAGATACAATGCGGGGAACAACATACCGGATGAGCTGGCCAGACAAGGAACTACCTAACAACTTCTACATCTCTTGGACATGTTGGCATGCTCTAGCGTTGGGTTAGCACATCGTGCAAGAAAGTTCCTATATGATGGTGCATGGTACAGGTTGAGTACGCTTGAGCAAATCTGGCCCATAGTGTATAGCAGGAGAAGGTTTTGTTTTTTTTTTTTTGTTGCTCGCGGTATCAGTGTTTTAGCTGGAAAACTATATGATACATTGACAAGCGGTGAGACTAAAGGTCTGGCCGGATGACTGCTGTAAAAGCTGTAAGGATAAGGAAGAAGAATAATCCAGTAAACTTATATTTTTCTCGTGTCGGCAGGAGGATGTCTATTTTGGATTTCTACCTATTTAGGAACCTGAGAAAATTATTTTAGACAGGCGTTGGCAAGATATTGAGGTTCTTCGCAAAAACTGTATGGTTCGCCATATTTAGCATTTGACGAACCCATTGAGCCAAAAAAAATGAACTTCGTCACTGAAGATGATTTTGCGATGAAATTCATCATCTTGGCGCATCTGCTTCAGAGGGCAAACGGAGAACGTACGTCGCGTCAAATTGTCCATCGGATTCAATTCTTGAGTCAGCTTGATCTTGTATGGGTGCTAACCAAAAACTTTACGCAAAATTCGCCATAAAGTGTTCTTGCCGATGCCCAGTTCTTGAGAACGCCGCAGAATCGACGGATTTGAATCGATTGTTATGGACGCCTGACAGGCAGCGATATTTGCGTCACTTCGAGCAACCCGTTGTCTCACTGTTCACACAATGAATATATAGACAAAAATTTTTACACTAAACTTATTATTGCCTATTATTGTGTGCTAGGCCGAGAATAACGACGGAAAATTGGAGTTTACGCTCTTAAACTTGCGGTCACCGACTCCGAATATCGGTAGTCATTTTTATAATTTGCATACGTTGTTCGTGCGTGTACTTTACCACGATGAAAATGTTGAGTTTGCTGAAAAAAAGGAAAGTAACAGTTAGATGATCAGTGAAATAGTCCGTTCACAAATTAAAGTCAAAGTTGTCAAGTACCTATTGGAAACCCCATTATAGGAATATTATTTGCAAATTATAATTTAATTTATTCAATCTCAACACCATTTTATATCTATAGTTATAGAGATATAGTTCCCAAACACAAATTTTGCGAATTGCCTACTCATAATTCCTGTAAACCCGTATAGCTATTTCCTATCAGCGATTTTTTGGGACAATGAAAAATTCATTCATCTAATGCAATCGAATAACTCAATAGCGGTGTTAATTCCCTACAATTCAAATGTACGAAACATATAGCACAAATTATAATTAAAATAAATATTCGCAAAAATTCCGTACATGTCCAGAGGGGCAATCGGTACTAGGAAGACATGACATGCCACAAATGTAATCAATTTATCAGTAGATTCGTCGTCTTCTACGATTAATTTCACTAGTGTGATTTTTCTTTATTCGGTCTGTTTCAATTATTTGTTCAAGCTCAAGAGTATTCTATGCCTCTGGGAACAGGTACATTGTCTTAAAAAAGAAGCTTTGCAAAATGTATCCACATGATTCCTGATTACCCTATTAATAGTTATTAAAGATCTAGCCACAGATTTTCATCAGCGGTTGTTTGGAGTGATTCAATTGAGAAATTCGTCAAATTACAAGCAAATGAAACTTTAGGAGAATTGAGAACTCTTTATAATACACGAGTTTTGAAAATATCGCAAGCATAACCAAACAAGAAACATTCGCTAAACTTACTTAAATATCCAACAGAACCTTCGTTTCTCTCTAGACATAATTTCTCTTTGTTGTGTGAAAGATAACACAATCCATACAAGCCATAAAATTGTCTGTAGTTTTCGTCTTCCTCGGCGTTAAAATTCATTAGGGATGATATTCATTTATTCGGCCATTTTATTGGTACTTTTTTCGTTTTATTTTTTGAAACGCAATACAGTTCTATTAATAGAGATATAGTTTCAAAAAGAAGATTTGCAAGGAGTCGGTTTGCCAGGAATCACGGTTAGTCATAAAGAGCAACAAATATTTTACGAAGTTCATCCCTGTTCAATTTTACTGAAAACATATGATCACAAGGGTTTTGTATTAGTAGTAAATTCAAAAAATATATACTTTGATAAGCTTAAATTGTAGGTGTTTGTTTATACGCACGTAGTCTACTCACTTGGCTCAGAGTTTATCCTCGCTCAGAACAAGAATCTCAGTTGTGTTGCAAATTTTTTCAATTCAATTTCTGTGCCCCATTCATCGATATAATAGTTAATTTAGTTAAAATTTAAATTTACCGGTAGTCGTCGCCATTAACATTTATAACATTGTAATCAGAAGGTCGTTTTAATTTATCAAAATCAATTTTCTTTCCAACAAGGCCATCAAAATATAATCCACATATTTCGCTGCAAAACATACATATTTAAAAGAACGTCCTGCTGCTAAATATTTAATTGTTAATAAATTATTTCAATTCTGACACCCTTTACATATTTATATAAGAATAATAGCCAATGTCTCCTGCTCTAACTTAGTAAAAATTTCAACAATAACTCATAAAAACGTTGCACTCCTTTCACACTAACTGTGCGAGAACATAAATCATATTTAGAATATTCTACTTTAAAATTGAAACAAATAAAATATAAAGTCTTCGCTTAAGAAACGCTATCAATAAAAACCTCGATAAAAGTAACGTCGCATAAATCTTACAACAGACTTGCTTCAAGGACATTCCATATACCCACTGTAACGCATAGATATACAAACGCACCACGACCATAAAATGAATACCATCCATACAAATCAAAAGAGGAGAGCAAACGGCAACCAAGAAGACTACAACAAGTGTCGACACCTTCCAGTTTTAAGTCTCAACAAAAAATTTAAGATAAGAACACGGGAAGGCGGCATCAAAAGCAGAAGATAAAGTTAGTGTAATAGGATATGAAGATGATTTTGAAAAAACCAACCTTCTGTTTTCATTAGGTATGACAAGATATAATGGGTTTGGTTGGCATCAAGTGCTATAAAATTCCCTTGTCGCTTTAAGAACTTAACATGCAGGAGGAAAAATAGAACAGATAGCAAAGAAAGTTTTATATACACAGATATATCTGCACCAATACTTAAAGAAACTTCAATCGATGAAAATTATAGTTATTCAAAGAAAATGAAGAATCAACTACAAAACTTGAAAGTTTTCTCCATAACACAACTCGCTGACTCACACACTTACACATATTACAGTAGGATTTTGGTTATAATAACATTGCACAGGACGAGTATGATGCCATCGCTTGTAATGATTTTGATGTTATATGTACATTTACGATTATTGTTATTTGTTTGCTATAACAGCATAAATGTACTATTAGACTACCAGAATACAGTAAAATACAATAAAATGCAATAAAATACTAACATTTAATTTTTGAATTTAATTCGCACAATTAGAAAAATGTTCATGACTTGTAAGCTTGTAGTATGAATTTCCGCGAAAACCGCTCATGAAAATTCAAATTCAGATAAACTTAACTGGCACTAGCCCCGTCATCAAAAATGCTATACCACGGAAAAATACAGCTCTGTGATATGGGTTAAAACTCACCTCAAGCCAATGCAACAGTGCGGGATCGCATGACGAAAAGAAGAACATGGTGGAAAAATTCTGTCTGTTCTTGTTGGAATTGTGGGCCTTTCAGTGTATGTTGACACTTAGGGTTCTTCGATCGATACTAATTCGCACATGGGAATTGCAGAATCGGGTTTGTATATATACGATTGACGATCAACCGATGGTATCAATTCAGTCACAGTAATTAGGCATCACTTCAAAAACTTCAACACTTTCAAAAACGTTTGTACAGAATATGATAAGCCGGTGTCGCATTCCATTTTCCATTTATTTATAACTTGAGGAAGACAGCGAATCTATAGATGTTTTTGAAATACCTAGTTGCAAGTGAAACCGAAATGTGCAGGATGAATTTTGAATCCCGAAAGTTTTTCCAGAGGCTAAGAAGATCCAATAACGGGCCTATTCATTTGCTGCCTCCTGCAAGGATGCGAATGGGAATCTGGTGACTGAGAAGTAGTGTCTTCTCAAAATGTGGAGAGACCACTACTCCACTCAGAATCTTCCACTGAAGATCAGGAAGTAATGATAGTGGAAGATAGTGTAGATTGTACCCCCCAACCAAGACGAGATTAGAACGGTGATCTCCCGCCTTGAGAATAATAAAGCCGCTGGTGTGGACGACCTACCCGCTGAACTTTTTAAGGCAGGTGCCGAAGGACTGCTAGCCTACATGCATCGACTTATATGCGGAATATGGCTAGAGGAATCTATGCCCGATGATTGAAGTCTCGGTGTATTATGTTCTGTATTCAAAAATGGTGATCAGTGTGTGTGTTCCAACTATCATGGTATCCATCGCGTATAAGGTCTTGTCGAGCATATTAAGTGAAAGGCTAAAGCCAATTATTGAAAACCAGATTGGACTTCATCAGTGTGGTTTTAGGCCAGGCAAGTCCACGACTGACCAAATATTCCCGCTACGCCAAATCCTGGAAAAGACCCACGAAAAGCAAATCTATACATACCACATTTTTGTACATTACAAAGCCGCCTTCGATAGCCCCATACGGGGAAAACTGTACGAAGCTATGTCTGAACTTGGTCTTCCGGCAAAACTGATCCGCCTGTGTAGATTGCCGCTGACGTACACCAAATCAGCAGTGAAAGTGGTGAAAGAGCTCACTGAACCACTCTGTATAAGCGAGGACTTAGACACACGTTCGTGCAATCTCTTCAACATCTTAATGCAGATAATAATGAGAAAGGCAACACTAAATACGAACAACACCATTAACATGAAAAGCCATATGTTGCCGGCGTATGCTGACGACATTGACATCATTGGGCGAAATTTGCCAGAGGTTACTGCAGTATTTTCAAGAATCGAAAAGGAATCAGCGAAGGTGGGTCTTGCTGTTAACGAGGGCAAGACAAAATTGATGGTGTCAATGACTAGGGAAACCTCTCGACTTGGTCCGCACTTGAGCGTTGACAACCGATTTAATTTTAAAGTGGTAGATAAATTTGTCTACCTTGGATCCGCCGTGAACAAGGACGACAACGTCAGCCTGGAGATAGATAGGAGAATTTTGGATCAGCAAGCAGTATAGGAACAAAGCCCTCTCCCGACGGACAAAAGTCCAGCTATATCAGACTCTCATTTTACCTGTCTTGACATATGGCTCCGAAACTTGGGTAATTTCGCAAGCAGATGAAAAACACCTGGGAGTATTCAAATTAGGCTAATTGCGTTGGCTAGGCAATGTTATCAGAATGGATGAAGATGAGCCAGCGCGAGAGGTTTTCGATAACGTACCCGATGGATGCAGGAAAAGAGGACGACCAACACCCCGCTAGAAAGAGCAAGCAGAAGAATCCCTCCGTATCTTTGGTGTTACCAACTGACGAGAAAAGGCGAAGGATAGAGCCACTTGAAGGAATATGTTGAAATATGTTTATTTAATTAATATGTGTAAGACGTCTGACCTCATGTGGTTGCAAAATAGTCAATGAAGGTAAAGCTGCAAGTGGCTGTGCGGCGTTTTTGGAATTTCAATGGTGGGGATCCAAAAGATGTATATTGAAGAGCAGGTTATGGGAACGTAATGCATTTTTTTATACGAGCGTACTTAAATTCCTCCACCAGCCTTTGAAGTTTCAATTCCTAGTGTATTTGGTTACAATTTTGGGGCAATATGGGGCTCAAACACGTGTCATAATGAACACCATTCGAAAAATATATTTTGAACATTTGGGAACTGCCTTTTTGATTTCACGGCAGCATTTTGAGTTTGTTTTCGATTTGTTTGCATATTTGTCATTGTAATTCGCAAACCAGCTTTGAATAACATTTGTTGTATACATCTGATATTGATAGTATTCTCATGTAAAATAAAAAACTAGGTAAATTGAACAATTAATTGAAAAATTGGGGGGCAAAGTACGAAAGTCAAAATACTCTATCAAAATACAAAATACTCTATCAGAATTGTGAGAATATATATTTCTATTTATACTCTTCATTACGTGTTGTTTGAGCTCCATATTGAACAAAAAAATTAAAATTTATTTTTACCCAACTACGCTACGAATCGAAATACCCACGGCCTGTAGGGGACTATATGTAGCCTTGTGTAAAAAAAAGTTTTACGCTCCTATAATCAGCTCTTCAGCACGCATGTTTTGCGACCCCAACCCAAGAAAATATTTTCATTACACCCTACTGTGCTGTCAGGCCGATTGCCAGTCTTGTTCATGGTTAGGTTTTATCAAACTAAAAACCAATAAATTTTAACGAACTCCTAGATCAAATTATATAATAAATACAAGCAAATTCATGAACTTAAATTGAGTTAAGAAATGCTTGGCTCCATACGAAGATAATTTTTCCTCAATTTATTTCATTTGAATTCAAAATTATTTCAAATTTGTTGTCCCTATTCTACTGATATCAGTACTTTTAGTTACGGTAATACCGGATACGGTGGTCTAATGAATTACTCGTCTTCAATTTCAATCATTTAAGAAACGTATTTCTCTTTGAACTTCTTAATTTATTAAATTTAATAGGTCAGACTTTTTATGGACCTAACACGAAATATTGGGAATTTGGGGACTAACCACATAAACAACAGTCAATGCTTTCCCATTACATCACATGAAGGGATTGCAGAGAGCTGCTCACAACCACTGAGCTGTGCGACAATCAGTAATTGGGACCCACAGCTTTAAACCGGTTCAAGGCGGAATTTTGATAATTTTGTAAATACTAAATACTCGCTAGTGACGCCGTCACTAAGCGAGGTCTTCGCTGACGATAAATGTAAGGCGGTCAGAGCGCAATATTTTTCCCCACTCTTTTGATATTTCTCTTCAGTAAGGTTTGGCATTTCATCATGGAAAGATATAAGAGCCAACAACGAGTCGAAATTATTAAAATTTACTACCGAAATTTGGAGTCAGTGGCCTCAACTTTAAGAGCGCTACGTCCAATTTATGGTCGTCATAATCGTCCTACCAGATCAACAATTGAGCGTCTAGTGGAAACATTTTAATCCTCAGCCACAGTAGAAAATGTTCACGTGCTAGTGAGACAAAGAAGTGCCCGTAGTGACGAGAATATTGCTGCCGCTGAGGCTTCAGTTCAAGAAAGCCCAAATGTGTCTCTCACACGTCGGTCTCAAGCATTGGGCATCTCTGTGACGTCGTTGTGGCGAATTTTGTGAAAAGTTCTTGGCCTACATCCTTACAAGATCAAATTGACGCAAGAACTGAAGCCGCTTGATCACCATAAGCGTCGTATGTTCGTGCATTGGGCTGAGCAACAACTTAAAAATGATTCTGATTTTCATCGGAAAATCATCTTCAGTGATGAGGCTCATTTATGGATGAATGGCTTCGTCAATAAACAAAATATGCATTATTGGTCAGACAGCAATCCACACGTAATCCATGAGTCATCATTGCATCCCGAAAAAATTACGGTTTGGTGCGGTTTATGGGCCGGCGGCGTCATTTGGCCGTACTTCTTCCGTGATTATCAAGACTGGCACATTACTGTGACTGAGAATCGCTACCGTTCAATGATAACCGAATGTTTTTGGCCCCAATTGGATAATATGGACTTGGAGGACATGCGGTTCCAACAGGACGGCGCCACAAGCCACACAGCGAATGTCGCAATCAATTTATTGGAAACCAAGTTTAGTGAACGTGTTATCTCACGTAATGTCCTAGTCGATTGGCCGCCTCGGTCGTGCGACTTGACGCCTTTAGATTATTTCCTGTGGCGCTACGTCAAGTCTATGGTCTATGCCAACAAGCCAGCGACGATTGATGAACTTCGTACGAATTTCGAACGTGAAATTGCAGCAGTATCGGCCGATTTATGCTTGAAAACCATCGAGAATTGGGTTCAGCGACTGGACTTCTGCAAGCGTGCCCGTGGCGGCTATGCAAAAGAAATCGAGTTCCATACATAATGGCATCGAACGTACTTTCACAGGAATAAACAATTTCATTGGTATCTAACCGGTTTTGCTTTATTTAAAAAAACTTTTGTAGCGCTCTTATTGAAAAACCCTTTATAAGAGACGCTCATCCTACCAAGGTAATAAAATGTTCTGGTGAAGTTGTTTATATATTTATTGGACTTTGGTGGTTCGGACATACTATATGTTTTAGATTGTTAGATTAGCAAACACCAATTTTAATTGGATCTTATATGTTAAGCACATTACAATCAATTTAACTTCCGTTACATATGAAACTCGTGGTACATTATGTGGAAAAACTTCAAAAATAAAATAATGTTATGTACCTATTTTACTCCTTTTGTTTTAAAAACATCTTACATACGTAATAAGGACTTAAATACTTTCAGCGAAAACTTCCGCTACTTCCAAAACTAAATATTGTGGGACATAAAATTTACAATTAATTTTTTTAAATTAACAATTAAAAGGTTTTGTCTTGTGAGTTTTCATTGAATCAAATATGACAAATTGAAGTGACGTGCATGATATACGAGTACTGTTGCTTCTGAATTCTGTAAATATTTCATACAAACCTTTATGCAATCGACTTTTTTTCTGTCCATGGATACACAAGCTTTGGACTAAGTTCAACTCGAATAATAAGCGTGTTTTGGTTACACGGCTTGCTTATATAACCGCTTGTTTTGTATGAAGCACTTACCGAAGACTTAGCGAGAACTTAGCGACGCGAATCATTTTCGCTTCGTATAAACAATTTTTTTTTGCCATTTTTTACTGTTTTCAACTCTTTTTCGTATTTTTGAATAGAATCACTTATCGCTAAATAGCCGTTTTCTTTACAACTTTGCAATCGATAATCGTCTGCTTGTAATCAGAACACGACTATTATATATTTGAAATATTTACATATACATTTTCTTGGAGAATTATTGAAGGAGATTGTAAGCATAGCTAACTTATAAACATAACTAAGGTCTCTAAACATAAAAAGATTTAAACAACAACCATACTTATTCGCACATTGCGTCATTTCGCAATTCACTTTGAGTGAAACAATTTCAAAAGTTCATATCACCATGCAACCATGAACTTGACGCCTCTACACTTTTACTTCGACTGCATTTGCCATCCGCTGCAAATGTGATGCAAAAAAAGTTATTAATCACGTATGTGTTTGAAAAGTTATAATTTATTTCCTCGTTATGACTTAAGTTAAAAATCTACTTTGAGTTGATTCTCCTTCGTTTGTCGGTAACGGTATAATTACTGACCCCATCAGACAGACACAAAAGATTTTGCCTACGAAATATTCCGCTGATATTTTTCTGAAATTATTTAATTTTCTAATGACAATAGAAGTCATCCCTGCCGCCTGGGGATTTAGATGTAAGTTCCGGAACTAATGATAACGTAGTTGGTATATTAACAGAAATGCATAAAAAAGCCGTATTCACACTAAAAAAGAAGTGCAAATCGTCCAAATAAAACGATGATTGTGTCTAATTGGGTAAGTCATATATTACGACAGATAGAAAAAAAAAGTGGCCGTCAGTGGTGAAATGGGTAGTGTGCGCACCTCTTGTACATGAGTACATGGGTTCGATCCCTGCTCCGACCACCTTACATTTTTCTTGGCGACGGTCACCTCTGTTAGTGATGGCGGCACTATCGACTACTTTATTTATTTATTTGCTTATCCTATACAACAAGATTTAAATCTTATAATTATAGTATAGAAATTTAATAAAATAAGTAAAAATGTAATAATAAACAAGAACATGTTAAATATAAAAGATAAATATACAAATAATATAAGTGGTAGGAAGTACAATCGCATAAATAGATAAAATAGAAATAGATAAAAATTTAAATAAATACAAATTCAGATAGAAATCTATTTGACGTCCAGGGTATAGTTCGATGACTTTCTTTCAAGAGACACTTTGATTTAACCGGATTCAATGTTTGTGTTTGCCCAATTCCATATTGACTGAAGGTCAGCATTTACTCTGTTGACGGTTTCACCCAATAATTCAATGGGTGAACTAGTATACAGTTGTACATCACCTGCATACATGTGGGTCTTACAATTATGTACGTGCTGCGGGAGATCATCTATATACAACGAGAATAATAAGGGCCCCAATATCGATCCCTGGGGAACACCTCTAGACAAAAATAGTGGACGAGAAACAGATACCCCCGTACAAACAGATTGGCTCCTATTATACAGATAAGACTTTATCAAGCTGACTGATGTCCTAGAAAAATTCCCAAGTTTAAGTCCTAACATATCATGGTCTATAGTGTCGAACGCTTTGGAGTGATCAAGCAAAACAAGAACGCTTGCTCGCTTGTCATCAATACTACATCTTAGGTCTTCCACAACATCAGTTAAAGTGGTAACGCAACTGTGTTTTGCCCGGAAGCCAGACTGATTTTCCGAAAGCAATGCAAATGTTTCAATGTACGAATTCATCTGAGAGTGTATCACCATTTCAAAGACTTTTGATAAGTATGGAAGAATTGCTATTGGTCTATATTCCGTCTTGGATTTAGGAATAGGAACAATTTTCGAATGTCTCCACTTTTCGGGGAAATTGCTTGACATTATTATGAAATTAAAGAGGTGTGTTATAATCGGAATGATATCTGGGAGTATTAACCTTACAAATTTTGGATTTATGTCATCGCAACCTGTGGCGTTCGACCTTACTGCAGAAAAACTAAAGATGACGTCGTTTTGACTGACGCATGCAAATTCAAAAGCGTTTAGGTTATCATCGGTATCGTTCTACATAGCCATGAAAAAGCTCAGAACCGGTGTAAAACTGTAGGTCCCAATTAGTGAGTGCAAAAATAGAAAGCGAACATCTTAATGATTGTGAGAAGATCTCCCCAATTCCTTCATGGGATGAACAAAATAAATAAATAAAGGGTTGGCCATTTCAAATTTGGAAATTGAACCCCCGGTATTTCGAAGCAGACCACCAATTTGAAATTTGTGGAGTGACAGATTACCTGTGTATTTATAAAGTGGGTCGCGTTACGCTCGAAAAAATATTGGGAAATATTAAAAACTATCTTCCAAAGTTGTGAGCCTCCAACTCAAACTGTAGAAATCTACGAAATATATTTGATAGAAACAGAGTTCCATAAACGCAGTGTGTGGATCATTATGTGAGGCGAATTCGTCAACCCGTACTCATAGTGGACAATACAGCTCGTGTAGGTGCTCGTCCGGTGAGTTTAGTGCAAAATATTGCCGCTGAAAGTATGCTGGAACAGTCGTCAACATCAACTCATCACCGATCGCAGAATTGAACATTTCTCGCACTTTTTTTTTCGCAGAATTTCGAGCTTTTTTACGGAAAAATCATATTTCGGCATGAAGCTCATTTTCACCGCAGGGGTTGCGTTAGCAAAGAAAATTGTTACATTTGGGACATGGAATATACACACTTCGTCGAGAAGAAGCCGAGACATCCACAACGACTGACTGTTGAGTGCGGTTTTTGGCATGGCGTCGAAATAGGTCCATCTTTCTTCGAAAATGAGCAAGGTGCCGCCGTAACCGCGAATGTCGAGCGTTATCGTGCAATTCTCACCGAATTTTTTGTTCCCAAAAGCTGAAGAAAGGACTGCGGCACAAAAGCTGAAGACAGGACGGCGGCACAGCCTACGGCACAATCGATCTTTTACGCTTTGTGTTCGAAAACTGCATAATCAACCGAAACTCGGAAATTCATAGGCCGCCTCGCAGCTGCAAATTGAACCCGTTAGGCTATTATCAATGGAGCGCCTTAAAATATAAGTGTAACGCAAACAATTCCGAGCCTTTTGAGGCCTTAAAACACGAAATAGACGCAGGCTCACACAATCGAAAATGTACTGAAAGAAAGTCACGGAAGCCATTCAAACAATATTGTGCTCATTCATAAGTATCTATAACGGGCCCTACCAATGAAATCAAAATTTAAAAAAAAAAATCTATTATTATTTCTTTAAAGCGAATTTTAATTCAAAATTTTACATGGCCCACCCTTTAGTTTCAATTACATCCGATGGAGGTATAGGCTCTCACACTCTGCAGTTTTACACCGGTTCCGAACGGTATTTTGACAAGCATTTTCATTTCAGAGGCGATCTACAAATGAACAATTTTTTAAAACCCATAATTGTCTATTTTGTTATAAAATTATCCAGTTTATACACCTCTCTTTAACCGTACACCGGTTTCTCCAAAATTGGAATATTGGAAGAAATCGAAAACCGAAATTTTTGAAAACCAGGTTTTTGCATACTCTACTCACGATGCTACCAATAAACATACATCTCAGACCAAGTTCAGGAATGGACATGTTTTGACGTCACCATCTGTATAATCATCCTCATTGGCATTGTCAAAATTTGTACCTTAGTAGTAGTGGCTGCATTTATTTTTAGATATATTTTCTGCTTATGGAAATGTTTTCTTTAATTTTTAAGATATGAATAGAGAAGGGACTGAGTTGATTGTGTTCAGAAAAACTTTATGCAAATAATCTGTATTTAAAGCAATCTATATTTGCGAGTTACGAGATAATATTTTAGATAAAAAAAAGAAGAAAGAAAAAAAATAATAGACCAAGTGAAATAGTTGCGTGAAATTTAAGGTTTCTTTATTTAATTGATACTTAAGCAAAGAAGGGAGAATCATAGGCAAACATGTATTTGTCACAAAAGTTACATCCATTACACACATAAGTCCTCCACGATTATTATTTCTTCGTATGCTCATACGGTTTTAGTACCGTGTTCGATACCAATTATAAAATTGCCAATCAATTATTTATTTATTTACATGTAAAACTCCCCATTTTCGTTTGGCCTAAATTGATTGACATTTCAGCAATCAAATCGAATCTATGTGAAAATTGTAAATACTTTTAGCTCTGCAGTAGGTTTTCAATATACCACAACAATTCAACACAATAATTACACTTTTAGGTTTTGAGAATAAAAGTGTCAAATTTAGCACATTTGTTTATTTGCGGCAACATGTTATAGCGGCAGTTATTTCAATTAATTGTTATAATAACAATATCTAAACACGAAACTACATTTAGAAAACCACCCACCCACCTTATTGTATAACAGAGTTTAAAATAATAACATTTATTTTCAAATTGAAATGTCAATCATACGACCCAATGAAGTCGTAAAAGTTTTGCAGAGTAATTGCTGGTTTGTTGCATTGCGTTTGTATGAAAAATATTCAATACAAACACTTAACTGCATATGAATAGGTTCGGAAAATCTCTATGCTTTACTGTGGCATTACTATTCCAGAACTTGAGAAAATATAAAAGTAAACAAGATACATTAAAAAGGATCAGTAAACCCTTGCTTATATTATTCATAGATGTTTTTATTTATTTCATAGCCATAATATTTAATAGGGCACAGTTGGTAATCTGGACATGGGACACCCGGTTGAAGCGAAGTTCCTTTCGCTATATATTATTTACTAGATAGTTCCAACACGTCTAAGCCGCCGATGAAAAATACGATAATTTAAATGGATCTATAAGAAAAGGTACTTTTTGTAAAATAAAAAACTTTTTTTAAGAAAAATAGTTTTTTCTACAATGTATCGGGTTTTTCAATAAGAGCGCTACAAAAGTTTTTTTAAATAAAACAAAACCGGTTTTAGATACCAATGAAATTCTTTATTCCCGTGAAAGTACGTTCGATGCCATTATGTATGCAACTCGATTTCTTTTGCATGGCCACCACGGGCACGCTTGCAGAAGTCCAGACGCTGAACCCAATTTTCCACGGTTTTCAAGCATAAATCGGCCGATACTGCTGCAACTTCACGTTCGATATTCGTACGAAGCTCATCAATTGTCGCTGGCTTGTTGGCATAGACCATAGACTTGACGCAGCCCCACAGGAAATAATTTAACGTCGTTAAATCGCACGACCGAGGCGGCCAATCGACTGGGCCATTTCGTGAGATAACACGCTCACCAAACTTAGTGTCAAATAAATCGATTGTGGCATTCGCTGTGGGGCTTGTGGCGCCGTCCTGTTGGAACCACATGTCGTCCAAGTCCATATTATCCAATTGGGGCCAAAAATATTCCATTATCATTGAACGGTAGCTATACGCATTCACAGTAATGTGCCGGTCTTGATCATCACGGAGGAAGTACGGTCCAATGACGCCGCCGGCCCATAAACACCACCAAACCGTACTTTTTTCGGGATGCAATGATGACTCATGAATTACGTGTGGATTGGTGTCTGACCAATAACGCACATTTTGCTTATTGACGAAGCCATTCAGCCAGAAATGAGCCTCATCGCTGAAGATGATTTTCCGATGAAAATCCGAATCATTTTCAAGTTGTTGCTCAGCCAAATTCACGAACATTCGACGCTTATGGTGGTCAAGCGGCTTCAGATCTTGCGTGAATTTGATCTTTTAAGAGTGTAGGCCAAAATATTTTCGCAAAATTCGCCACAATGCTTGAGAACAGGCTTCCCTAAACTGAAGACTCTGTGGCAGCAATATTCTCGATACTACGGGCACTTCTTTGTCTCACTGGCACGGGAACATTTTGTACTGTGCCTGTGGATTCAAATTTTTCGGCTAGACGCTCAATTGTTGATCTGGTAGGACGATTATGACGTCCATAAATTGGACGTAGCGGTCTTAAAGTTGCGGCCACTGACTCCAAATTTCGGTAGTAAATTTTAATAATTTCGACTCGTTGTTAGCTCGTATATCTTTCCATGATGAAATGGCAAACCTTACTGAAGAGAAATGTCAAAAGATCGGGAAAAAATATAGCGTCGTTTGTTGGCCCTATCGATTTACTTTTGTAGCGTCTCTGTTGAAAAACCCTTTATTTAAAAAAAATATTTTTCAGGTCCTTTTTGTAAGAATATGGATTATATTCTCCTGAAAAGGCCCTTTTTTAAAGAGAGGTACTTCTTTTATTAAAATATACTTTTTTTTAGGAAAATGTACTATTTTTAAGAAGAAGTACTTTCTGTAAGAAAAAGTCATAAAAGTATGACTGTTTTTTACAAAGAAGTACTTTTGTAAGAAACGGTACTTTTTAAAGAAGTGACACTCTGTTTAGGAAAAGGTTATTTTTTAAGAAATTTACGTATTTTCAGAAAGCCTACTTATATCAAGAACAAAAGGTAATATTTTATATCTAAGAAATGGTACTTTTAAGAAATGGAATATTTTTAGAATTGGTCCTTTTTTCAAGAATATGTAAATTGTTAAGAGTAGCCAGGTAGTAGATATTGTCCCATTAAATGGGACAAAATTAAACCATAGTAATGTAATATTTATAAATTATAAAAACATAAGAAAATATCGTTCCAACATGAAAGAAAACAATCCTTATATAATATAATCCTTATAACATATAAAATAACAAAACGAATTGGTACAACTTTCAAACACTAAACTACGAAATCCTAAAACTATGCTGAATAATACTGGGTTGTAGGCATAATAGTGTTAAAAAAAAGTTGTTTAAAATTTTTTCATTACGCCCCATCATGCAACGTGCGATAAGGAACTTCGTTCCGAAATTATGTAAATATTAAGTATTATTTATAATAAGAAAAAAAATACAATGCATATGTACATCACATATGAAATAGTAAAGTAAAAATAAAAAATAAGAATGAAATACATAAACAGACAAAAAACCTCAAAAAAAAATTTAATAAAATAAATCAAAAAAATTTAAAAAAGTAATGAAATAAAAATATTTTAAAAAAATAATATGCAAAATTATTATTATTTTAGAAATATAAGTAAGATTGCACTTTTTAAATTCCGTGTATTTTTTTTGTGCAAGTGGCAACTCTGAACTTTGGCAGCTGTCACATCCGATTGCTAAAAAAGGAGCATTTACAACGCCTTATAATTGTGAAAACTTATTACAAACATTTGGAAAGTTATGCTGAGACAGATATTGCAAACTTCGAATAATTTTCAGTCGATAAATTGCACCTAATGTGTCAACCATTCGAAGGTTGGTGAACAAATTTGAAGTCGGTTATGGACAGTAAGTCTCCTATGCATCAACGTACTGGTCGATGTCTTGAAAACATTACGGCTGTAAACGAGAGTGTCGTCGAAAATCCGAAATCATCAATTCGGCATCGTTCTCAACAACTTCAAATTTCACAAAGCAGTACGGAGCGAATTTTGATAAAAGATCTCCGCCTTTATGCGTAATAAAGTCAGCTTACTCAAGAGCTCGAACCATCTGGCCATGGAAAGCGCCAGCAATTCGTTCAATGTGTAATGGAGCAAAGTGAAGCCAATGTCAATTTTTCAGAATAAAAGTAATTTTATCCGATGAATCGCATTTCCATCTGAATGGCTTTGTGAATACACAAAATTTTCGAATTTGGGGTTCAGAAAATCCGCGTGCACTCCATGAGAAGCAAATTGACTCACAACGAGCAACTCTCTGGCATGGATTTTGGTCATGCGACATGATATTTTTGAAGGTAAGGCCGAAATTGCAGTGACTGAATGGAATTCGTTACAAGAACATGATAACTGAATTGTTGTGGGGTTTACGGGTTTATGAAAATAAAGCAGAAACAATTCCTGAGCTCAAAACCGAGGCCCAACGCGTCGTCGGCGATGTAAAGCCACATCTCTGTGAAAAAGTCAAGGAAAATAAGAGTTGCCTGTTATCAAAGCCGTGGCACCATTTGACGGATGTTTTATTCGTTACCTAATCAGAACATGTCTTCTTTACATTCCAATAAAAAAATCAGAACTGTTTCCAAAAATACGTGCCTTTATTTTGAAATTAAAAGTGCATCTTTAGTGAGACACCC
This sequence comes from Phaonia tiefii, assembly GCA_963931995.1. Classification (NCBI taxonomy): domain Eukaryota; kingdom Metazoa; phylum Arthropoda; class Insecta; order Diptera; family Muscidae; genus Phaonia; species Phaonia tiefii. Next base: position 30,437,790 of record OZ008367.1, read on the forward strand.
TTTATTAATAACAGATAAAAGATATGAGAATAAAACGAAAAAAAAAATAAAAATAAAAAGCAAAAATATCAAATAATAATATATGTGACCTGGTCTATGGAAAGGGGGTTTAGGGGGTCCGGCGCGGAGAAAAATTAACGAGATAATGAGAAACTGACGAAACGAGTTGCTTACTTTTAACAGCTTTTCACAGAAAACTAGTTTTCGCACGTAAGCTCCCTTTTCGTAGACCAGGTCACATATACTTAAGCGGTATAATATGAGAATAAGGTAACCAAAAAAATAACAAAAAAAACCATCGGACAATATAGTGGCTGAAACAGGAGAATTGTGAACATAAGGAAGAGGAGCAAACGATTGAGCGGACAATACTTGAGCAGGAGACGTATCGGTCAAATACGGTAACGACTTTTATTTCGTCCTTATCAACATCATTTGGCCTACCGCTCCTATAGCTTTTTTTGATCGTGAAATTTCTTTTGAACCAGCTTTGGCATGTTCTATTAAAGCGTGTGTGTTTCCGCAATTTTCTTGCCTTTCCGGCATAAAAGAACAAAATTTGACGAAAATTCTCATTTTGATCATCCACATTCACAGCACGATTTAAATGAAAACTGACCACTGAAAATAATGTGACATATCTCAAATTTAAGCCTGAAATGTCGGCTATGAAAATGTAGAACAACAAATTTTGAAAAAAAATAAACAAAAGCACAAACCATATGAAGAAACTGAAATTATTTTTTGCCAACCCAGTAGTCCCCATACAAATAGCACGAACTTTTGTACGCATCCTCGGTTTTCAGGCTTACAAATGTTATGAGGTTTCTACGACATTTGCGACATAAGCTGCGCATAGGCCAAGGATAATATTTTTTGAATCTGGAAGGAATAAGTCAAGTAGTGATTCGGAAAAACTCGCCTGAGATAGCAGAATTAACCGTAACCGAATTCAGAGGTTGGCATAGCCACACTGGAGATCCACTCGGCCGAATCAGAGATTGTCTCAACCGAATTACGCGTTGTCGCAGCCGAATTATACATAGTCACAACGGAATTAGAGGTTGCTTCAGCCGAATAAGAGGTTTCACAGCCTATTTAGAGGATGCCACTGTCGAATTAAAGGTCGTCACAGAGCAATGAGAGGTTTTCGTAACTAAATTAGAGGTTCTCACAGCCGAATAAGAGGGTTTCAAATTCGATTTGGAGGTTGTCACAACCGAGTTATGGGTTACCTTAACGGATTATCACTCTGCCGAATTAGACACTGCTACAACCGAAGTAGATGTTGTCAGAGCCGAATAAGATATTATTACAGCCGAATTAAAGGTTATCACAACAGAGTTTAAAGGGCGTTACAACCGACTTCAAGTGATGTGGTTAGTAGAAAACGGGAACCATATTGAAAACTTCCTTTAATATCAAATGTTTTTTTTTTCCTTTGTGTGTTTGATTCTTTAGCCAAAAATTTCAATAAAATAAAATCCAAAACGTGTTAATTTACTTAATTTACAAAAACAAATAAACGTGTGCTGTTAGCTCGCTTCCAAAAAAAAATACAATGAGTGTTCGAACTCATGGGCGATGTGTTAACACCTTTTTGCTACACGATACCTGTTCGATTTCTATGAACACATTCGTAAATGTTACAGTGGAACATAAAAAACCGCGTTCAATCCAATGATGACGTTACAGTTAAATAATATTAATACTTAAAATTATTTAAAGACCCAGTGCAAGCACATGTGTCATTATTTTCTTGCTCAATACTTTTTGTTTTATTCCCCCAAAAGTCAAAGAATGCAACGCAACAGGCACTTGTATATACACACATGCATTGTTATATTCGTATATGCGCTACACAAGTTCACAAAATTGTCGTTGCTCTCTTTCTATCTCATTTTTATATACGTATAATACGTCATTACTCTCTTTGCTCTGAGAGTGCTCCGCACCCACATTTTATAGGACTTACCTTTCGCTATAATAACAAAACAACATCACCAACAACAACAACTACTACTACTACTACTGCCCTGCAAACATTTTCGATCGCGGAAGAATAATCTGCGAATCGTGTGGAAGATGAACTTAATCGCGGCGATCATCATCTGCGATGCATCGGCAAATGCTGAATCGTGAGAAAATGTCCGGTGAAATGCGAATCGCCTTGTTGATTTACAAGCGAATCGCCTAGCTGATTTGCAAGCGAACCGCCTTGTTGATTTACAAGCGAATCGCCTTGTTGATTTATAAGCGAATCGCCTAGCTGATTTGCAAGCGAACCGCCTTGTTGATTTACAAGCGAATCGCCTTGTTGATTAACAAGCGAATCGCCTTGCACTTTCCCTCTTACTTCGTTTTCGGATTATATTATTGTACATGTTACTGTTTATTATTAAAATGTTTAAAATATTTATTAATCACCCTTGCCACAACACAATAGAATAGAAACTTGCCACAACACAATATCACAACATTCACTGATCACTTCAAAAACTTAAATGACAATTTTTCAACTTTTCTTCTTAACCCTGCTGTTAGATTAGGACCATTTGGTCCAAATTTTTTCTGTTTTCCCTTGTAACTTTGGAACGGTGATATATACTGACTAAATTTTTCTGCTAATGGGGTCTTTTAATAAAACAATGTTATGTGCGAAAATTAAATTTTCTAACTTTATTCAGGACTGAGAAAAATACAAAATGACGAATCTTAGGTTAGAGGACCATTTGGTCAATAGTACATTTTTTCATTACCAAGCGAATGTAAATTCATGTCAAATATTTAGAAGATGTTTTTGATATGTCAAATACTTGCTTTAGAAATTATTGAACCAAAATAGTTACAAAGGATAAGATAAAATTATTATTTTGGATGAAAATTCCAGTATGGACCAAATGGTCCCTCAATCTAAGATTCGTAAGTTTTTTCATTACCAAGCGAATGTAAATTCATGTCAAATATTTAGAAGATGTTTTTGATATGTTAGCGGATGTTTTTGATATGTCAAATACTTGCTTTAGAAATTTTTGAACCAAAATAGTTACAAAGAATAAGATAAAATTATTATTTTGGATGAAAATTGCAGTATGGACCAAATGGTCCCTCAATCTAAGATTCGTAAGTTTTTTCTAATCTAACAGCAGGGTTAACAATATCCCGTTATAATACATCGCCGCAATGACTCGCGGATGCATCGCGCATACAACGCGGGTGTATCACGGATTTTTCTGCCCAAGCGATGACAATAACAATATATTACAACTAGGGTATTCATCATCTGCCTAAGCGATGAATTTGTATTGATCGCCAGGAAGAATCGCTGATTCTTCGCAAAATCATCTGCCTTAGCGATGAATTTGTATTGATCGCCAGGAAGAAACGCGGACTCTTCGCCTAATCATCTGCCTAAGAGTTCATTTTGTTATGATCGCCAGGAAGAATCGCTGATTCTTCGCAAAATCATCTGCCTAAGCGATGAATTTGAATTGATCACCAGGAAGAATCGCTGATTCTTCGCAAAATCATCTGTAAAGAGATGAATTTGTAATGATCGCCAGGAAGAATCGCAGATTCTTCGCAAAATCATCTCCCCAACTGAATTGCTTTTTAATGATCGCCAGGAAGAATCGCGTATTCTTCGCGCAGCATATTAATCTTCCATAACTCGTCCAAATGTTTGTAGGGTACTGATATGTTGGTGATTTATTTGTGCTTGCTGTGTCGTGGAGTGTTTGTGTGGGTGGTGGGTGTAGGTCGGGGGTACCTAAAAAAAACTGTTAAGGGAATGCAAAAAGTGAAGAGTGCGAGTGTAAATAGTCATGGTGGAGGGTATATAAGCTTCGGCCCGGCCAAACTTAACACCGTTTCTACTTGTTTTTGTATACACCGGGCAATGCTGAACATCAAATGACCCGCTTTGTTTGGCCATAGCAACAACAGCGACACAACCAAACACACAACATCACACATACTTTGTCCGAAGTAGCTGACGAATACGTGTGTCACATAACCACATGTTTGCCATATCAACAGCAACGAAACAGCCAAACACACAACATCACACATACTTTGTACGAAGTAGCTGACATATTAGTATGTCACCATAACGTCGACCGCGCAAGCCCATGCGCTTGCAAATGAAATTTTGCGTGGCTATGCTTTATATCTCCGCTCAGCAAGAGCAACAGACACATGTACATACATACATTATTATGTTAATACATACGCTTTAGACACAATTTCGTTTGCTTCACCCCTGCCACACCACTCTTTCATTGCTCTCTTGCTCGCTCATTTTTGTTTAACACGTCATTATTCTCTTTCGCAGTCGCAGAAAATCTGGTTTTAGCAGCAGCATAAAATCTGGTTTTAGCAGATTTTGACTTTGATATATTTAGTCCCTATACGCCGCTATAGATGTTAACACATCAAAGAAATTAGCATTTCAGTCAAATAGTCATAACTTTGGAACAGTAAGTCCTCTGGGCTTCGATTCAGTAATTTTGGAAAGGTAAGAAGTAGGGCTATTTTTTATGAGAAAAAACATAAGTTATCTGCCATCTGGGTACAAAATTGATGTTATGTGCACGTTCTTATGCCTTTTATTCATATTTTTGTGGACGGCTCCTTATCTCGGCGATTTTATTATTTTTTTTAATGATTTTTAGAGGTCTGTTAAAGACCTTTCCAACAAGACCACTAGTTGAGAACTTAGAAATTTTACCCTAATACCCTCCGACCACCAATCCGAAAATGTTCAAACCGGTGCCTTTTCGCCCCCTTGCATTTTCAGGGATGGTCGTAGATGAATATATTTTCATGAAATGAGCCAAGGAATACGCTGGTGAAATTTGTCCTGTCGTGACTGAACCACCACGTATACTCATACTTATAAAGACGATGCCAATATATCTCAAAAGAACGACCTGGAAAAACTGCAGGACTCATTACATCTGCTTGTACTGGACCCAAAACGGGGTTATTTTTTGTATAATAAGTCTTTTTAACGCATAAACCATAATTAATATATGTTTGTATTTGTACGTACCTACAGTAATAAAACCCTGCATATTACCATCACAACAACAATTGTAAATTTTTAAATTGAAATATAAAATTTGCTTTTGTAATTATAAAAGTCGTGAGAATTTTGATTACACCAACCGAATTAAATTTAAAGTCGTTCTTTGCAACCAATTAACGGACAAAAGCTGTTAATGCGACTGAATTTATACTAAAATAGATAATTGCAATCAATCTGATTCCAGATTCGGTTATTGCACTTTATTTGATTATATTGCATTAGACGCTGAAGGAGTAGGAGATTAAAATTTTTCTTAACCTTTGTATTTTGTTTGTTACTCATTTATCCATTCTTGTAGACGATTCTCGATGGGGATCGAAATATTGAATAAATAAATTGGAAATTAAAGCGATGTCGGGCTTGGTATTTAAACAAAAATAGCAATATTAACGATGAAGGTCGAATATTCGAATCGAACAATTTCACCGATGTTTATTTAAATAATTTCAAAAGTTTTTTTGCAAACAATCATTTTGTATTGTCATTTTGTATTGTTTATTTATTGGATATCATACACAACAAGAACAAGTCTTATAATTAACCCTGCTGTTAGATTAGGACCATTTGGTCCAAATTTTTTCTGTTTTCCCTTGTAACTTTGGAACGGTGATATATACTGACTAAATTTTTCTGCTAATGGGGTCTTTTAATAAAACAATGTTATGTGCGAAAATTAAATTTTCTAACTTTATTCAGGACTGAGAAAAATACAAAATGACGAATCTTAGATTAGAGGACCATTTGGTCAATAGTACATTTTTTCATTACCAAGCGAATGTAAATTCATGTCAAATATTTAGGAGATGTTTTTGATATGTCAAATACTTGCTTTAGAAATTATTGAACCAAAATAGTTACAAAGGATAAGATAAAATTATTATTTTGGATGAAAATTCCAGTATGGACCAAATGGTCCCTCAATCTAAGATTCGTAAGTTTTTTCATTACCAAGCGAATGTAAATTCATGTCAAATATTTAGAAGATGTTTTTGATATGTTAGCGGATGTTTTTGATATGTCAAATACTTGCTTTAGAAATTTTTGAACCAAAATAGTTACAAAGAATAAGATAAAATTATTATTTTGGATGAAAATTGCAGTATGGACCAAATGGTCCCTCAATCTAAGATTCGTAAGTTTTTTCTAATCTAACAGCAGGGTTAAAGTACACGTCCACCATCATATCACTACAATCTCATAGTGTCTACTCTTGGAAGTTATTCCTTTAGCTGTGTTTGCTTTGTAACACAAATAATACATTTGCGTGTTAAAATCTGTGTATCTAAACAAAACAATTTGAGGTTTTGGAAGGATCTAACCACTCTAAAGCCTAAATCCCAAAATGAAATATGAAAATATAGACACAAATATAAAATGTATAATTTGGATAGAATGTGTTTTATGGTTAATAAACGTTTGAGTAAACCTTCTTGCTAATCATCATCATCAGCTCGACAAAAATAATCCCATGTATCATTAACAGATATTTGTTTTTCATTGAACCCTATGATTGTATAAGAATAGCGTGGCAAAAACTAAAATTTTATGGTAAATAAGGACAAAAAGGGTTTGGAATTTCAATGGTGCATATGACACGAGTGTGATAATAAATCTTGTGCATATATATTAGGGACAATGTTGCCATTTTCATGGATACAGTTAGCACAGAACTGGTTATGACCGATTATATTTCTGACAATCAAGAAGTTAGTTATATTATATTAGTTTGTTATATTGTAATGATGTGGGTCAACATTCTTTGAAAAATCACTAATAATTTTCCTTTTACTGTTCATATAAAGTAGAGATATTTTGTTAGTGCAGAATAAAAAACTACTATCATTCTGTATCAAGGAAACGCGGCGATTTAAATAAGAGGATAGAACTCATGAACAACGGTTAGGGATGCCTATGCGATCTCCACTATCACCGATAATGCTATGCATTATGACGGAAGTTTTGCTCGATATGACACTTGAGAAGTTACCGGAATCTCCGAAAATCTTGAAGAAATATATGTACGATATATTTATATTTATTAAACAACCTGTGGCACTTAAATCCTTCTATCGACAATAACAATTTGCAGTGGAAGAGAAAAATAACCATACATTACCATACCTTGATTGTTTAGTTATAAGACATGATAACTACACCAAAAATGACTGGCATAAAAACCTACAGCATCCGGACGATAAATAAATTATTTATCCAAGCATCCAAGGGGCATGATAATTAATAGTGCCGGTAACTTGATCAACAGAGTGATACAGTTAAGTGACGTAAAATTTAATAAGAAAAATTTGAAAAATAAGAAAAATACGGGGAATTTTGAGAGTGAACTGTTTTCCTAGGAATACGATTAATGACAAATTGATGCGAGCGGAGTTGAAACCACCAAGCCCAATGGCCAATGAAAACTCAGAGAACATTTATAAGTCCTTTTCATATGTTTGAGGACCCTCTGGTGGAATTAAAACTTTCGAATATTTACGATGGGGAGAAATACAAATTATAACCTAAGTCGAAGTTTACTCTGGAAACTTTTCAGTAGAACTAAATTTAGAATCGACAACAGAGAATAAGCCAATTGTGTTATACAGGATCAAGTGCAAGGGGTACAAATCGAAAATATGTCAGAAAGTATATGTCGAATTAGAATTTCCAAACTAAAGGCAAGAATATCATTAAACAAATAGGAACAAAAGGCTTAATATAAACCTTTGGAACAAATGCAAGCACTCGTAGCCATCTGTACTTTCATTGGAGACACTCCAAATTTCGACGTAGTGGCAATATAAACTGAACAGAAATATTACTCACGATGCCTCTTTCAGGAAATGCTGCATATTATTGACGTCCCAGCGAAAAAAATGCTCAACTTTAAGTCAACACACTCACAATTGACAAATTTATGTGGGAAACTGAAATCAGTTGATATTATTTGATATTTTGAATTTGTTTGAGGTTTGTGGTTTGCATAGGTATTGCCCCATAGTACTTTCAAGTTCATAAACCTATACTGTATAAAATATTTGAAAACCAGATATGAAGGAAATGCTTTGAAAATAAGTACAATTGCCAATGGTATTGCATTTTTTTTTGAATTTCGATTTCGATAGGTAATTTGAATTAAACAACAAATTGTAATTGCAGTATAATTAAATTGCCCCATGTATGATTGTACCAGGTTCTTGAAAATGATTCACGAAATTGCTCGAAATATTGAAAATAAATAAAACAAAACTGTGATAAAAGGAAAAATATATAACATTCTTTTCTTTTTACTTTCATGACCAAAGAATATCAGAAGATCTCAAGACCAATAACAAAGGATTATATTTATTTATAATGGGTGTCTCATTTTGAATGCATTTTTTTATTTTAAAATAAAAACATGTACTGATTGAGACAATTGTGATTATTTTATTGGCTTGTAAAGAAGACGTGTTCCGACTAAGTAGGGAATAAGATATGCGTCAAATGGCCCTCAAGAATGCCGTTCGCAGTCACTGCAAGTTCGGCCTCATCTTCAAAAAAGTAAGGCCCAATCACGCCACCTGACCAAAATCCGCACCAGACAGTAGCTCTTTGTGGGTGCGTTTGTTTCGCATGGATTTCATGAGGATTTTCTGAGCCCCATGTTCGAAAATTTTTTGAATTCACGATGCCATTCAGATGGAAATGCGCTTAATAGGACATTATATTTTTTTTTTGACATACCAATTGAAATTTGCTAGCGGTCCCGGCATAACTTTCCAAAGTTCTGTAATAAGTTTTCACAACTATAACGCGTTGTTATTGCGTAAAAGGTTGCATTTTTGGAATATTGGCATGTGTAACAGCTGCCAAACTTCAAAGTTGACTCTTGCACAGAAAAGACATGATGCTAAATTTAAAAACTGCATTCTTACTGAGACATCTTTACATCCTCGTCAGTATTACATGCATTAAATATTAGACTTCGTATCTTTTTTAATATAAAATTTACATAAAGAAAGAAATCGAAAAAAGATATAAAATATGGGATTCAGAACTTGGACGGGAATTCCCGAGATCCCGGGAATTTGATTTATATTTCCCTCTTTCCCTGGGCAAGGAGAAAGTGCGAACATTTGCATTCTCTAGTTGTATGTGTTATAGTAACTGCGATTGCTTTTTTTTTTTTGAAAATGACTAAATTCCTTTATTTTCCCCAAAAATTGCCAGTTTAGGTGTGTCTTGTTCATTGTAATACTACATTTTATTTGAATACATCTATTGAAAACTACCGAGTTTGTAGCATATACATTTTTATTAACTGTCGATTTTGACTAAAGGGGTTTATATTATACTTACGAAATTTATAAAAGAACAGTGCAAGTGGTAAGAAGTTTGTTTACACTACTTTATACTAATTCTCTACTTTAATAATAGTCGTGTTTTTTTATACCCTCACGCATAAGGATGCTTCTATACTTTATATCATTTAATACGGAAAAACATTTAACGCAGAGAAGGAGCCATATTAGACCCTCAGTATCTTTGGACGAATTTTGTTTTGGAACTTTTTAAGATGACTGAGCCATGTCCGTCTGCCTGTCTGTCAGTCTCTCTGTCTGGCCGACTGGTCGACACGGTAACTGCCGTAAGCCTTTATCGATCACAGTGCAACATTGTCAGTGACTATTATTTGTCCAATTTTAGCTTCGGATTGAAAATGGGCGGTTCGGCCACGCCCCGCACAGTACCAAACCCGTACGACGTAAAATAATCACAACCACAAAATATCAGTTAAAACGTGAATAGTAAATATGACCCAGTTGGAAATTTCCGTAAGGAATAATCAGTAAGTAACCAGTGACTTGTCAGAATCCCTCCTGACTTGCTGGTGCGCTCCCATACAAAAAACTTGGTGAAATCCTCTGAAATTTGTATACACTCTGGTCAAAAGACAGCAGCTGCTCAGTTAGTCACGACGTCTTTAACTGTTTTGTATGTGGTCATCTACTAGATCCTTATTAACTGGATATTTAAAAAAAACTCTGAAAGATAATATGATAGAGGGACGGATAACATGACACATTCCTATAATGCCCTCAAAGGTGCGTATTTTTTAGTTATTTTGAAAACATTTCTGAAACATATTCTAAAAATTGATGACATATATTTCATACTTACAAATAAATATAAATTTTTCCGTTTAACATTTTTTAAAAAAAGCTTGAAATATCGCGCACAAGACTAGCAGTTGACAAATAAGGACGACTTCTAATATCGGCATTCAGCATCGGCATTTGAAAGTGTCAGTTACGACAGAGTGGTTGTCAGCCCCTTGACAACACTAGTGACATGTCACGAAAATGTCTTCTACAAATTGTCATCACCTACTGACATAGTCCGAGGGATATGCTACTGAAAATATCTTTAAGTCCCAAAAATAACAATGAGCGTTCGTACTCACGGGTGATGTGCTAAAACCTTTTTGTTACACGGTACCTGTTCGATTTCTATGAACACATTAGTAAATATTAAATTGGAAAATAAAAAACAGCGTTCAATAATATGATGACGCTTCATTTAAATATTACTAATACTTAAAATTATTTAAAGACAAGTGCAAGCAAATGTGTCAATATTTTCTTGGTTAATACTTTTTGGTTTATTCCCACAAAAATCAAAGAGAATGCAAAGCACCAGACACATGTAGATACATTGTGTTATGTTCATAAGCTTACTGGTAGCAAGACTTCGTCTTTTAAGACAACTATTCGCTGCCGTTACATCAATCCCATCAAACTTATTTTCAGGCAGAGACTTTTGTTGTACAACAACCGCATATTATTTTCAGTGTGCTAACGCTGCATAGCTGCGACGTAGATAACGCTGTGTGCCAAGGCTGTCAGTTGTTTGCATGTGTTGACTTTGTTAGAGTATACTCTTCCCGTGCCTATAGATATTCGCACATCAATAAAGCAATATTTAGCTCACTGAAATAATTGTGTTTGTTTGTCGACTACAAAAATATTGAATACAATAGAGAACTTATTGCACTCTTTTTCAGCTCCTATGTAAAGAGTCTGAGTAAAATAGCATAAACGAGTCTTATTCTCTTTATAGAATCTTTCAATATAAATGCCCCATTTTAACAATGTTATTACATAAATAAATACAAAAACCATAAATATTTCAAAAGCCATCAATATTTTATATCAAAATTATGAATGGACTAAGTTATGACAAAAAGAGTGTAATATGTTTTGAATCATTCGCCAGACGTCGCCAGTGCTTTTGAGTCATACAATTCGTTCCATAAGTTCTCAATACTATTCAATACTCTTTGGCGACGACGACCTGCTTGTTTCTTGGCTGCCGCTACACCAATACCATCATACTTATTTTCAAGCAGAGACTATTGTTGTAGAAGAACCATGTATGTAATTCTAATGCTGTGTGTTGTAAGTATGTGTTCAATTTGATAGATTACCCTACCCGGGCATATAGATGGTAACACATCAACAATTTCACACTGGGGAAATAATAAAACCTTCACGTAATCAAAAATATCTGTGACCATATTCCGACTCCACCACTTCTTATGAGGGTATAAGTGGGTGTACAAAGGGATCCACTTGTTTAAAATTCTATTTTAGGGGTACAAAAAAAAAATATAGCATTTGTTTTCATAATTGAAATAACCATAGGTAATGAAAATTATAAACTGTTACGAGTAATCGAAAGTTTTGTCGCATTTGACGTCTTTTGGTTTAGAAGTTTTATTTAATTTTGTGTGAAATTTCAAGCATACGAACGTTTATTTTGCTGCACTGTAAACTTTACATAGATATATTATAGATCAACTATCTTCATTATTCCAATGCCTTGTTGGCTGTATATCACGCCGATTTGACACATTTTTTACCTAACGAAAGCAGTAGCATCATTAGGGCGCCGTATTTTATACAATGTTTAGAAATTTTATGAAATACCAGTTTTTTAAATCAAATTATTGGAATTTTAAAACACTTAAAACGATTGTCATCACAAAACATTGCCGTAAAATTCGTAAACAATTTTCCATACAAATTTCCTTACTTCAAAATACGGATGCAAAAATATACGGCCTATACAGTATTTGCGCTGGTTACGACAATTCTCGATTACCAATGTTACGAGTTTATTTTTAAAATTGTATCATTCTTTCGTAGAAGCGCCCTCTCAAAAATTTCGTATGCCAATAGCTTTTTTATTTCGTGGAGAATTGTATTTTATTAGTTTGATTCCTACAGAAAAAAATAGAAACAACAGTATTAACAATTATGATAATTGGATAAATGTATTATCCAACTAAAGTGCCTTCTTGGTCTAAACTCAACAAAGGTTTTTAATCAGAAATTTGTGTTTTGACGCATAAAATATGCAACTTCTTGTTGGCAGTAGGGTCGAATTTAAATCACAACAAATGTTATATCTCCAAGAGATCTACATTGATGTAGCCACAACAAATCCATTTGCTGGCCTCTTACTTATGAACATTTTCACAATTCACAGGTGTATAACGCATTTGCTTCCATTCAGTTGCTTTACATGCAAAACATAAATTTAGCTTAGAGGAAAAAATGCAATTTAGCATTTAAAATTTTTTGTTTGTAGTTTATTAAGTTTAAAGGGTATTGGGGAGGCGGCAAGGAAAAACTACAGCGAAATTTCAGCTTATGCAGTGGTAAGCATCAATGTTGGCTGAGCTTGCAATCTGGAGGCATAATCTATGGTTTCTAAAGCACGCCATCAACTCACACGCAGTAGCATTCGCCACTTCAGCGGTCAGAGCCATAACCTTTTGTGGCGCACTGTGGCTGGTGTGGATGCTACTGATCATTTAAAAGGTTAACGAAATTATGCAACTATTACCCCTTATCCAGTTATCCACATAATTATGTTCTGTACTAGCTTCATAATGATTCACAGCTGTTTTCTTTACCACCCTTAGCCACAAGTATATTGCCGTTGATTACTTGAAGTATTTCAAGACATTTTTCTTTCAGCGTTTCTTCGGCCGCATTGCATTTACGTATTCCATTCTCGTGGTGCCACATCTTCATCCTCTGCTTCAGTTCCTAACGCTTGACGAGAGAGTTGAGTACTTAAGTGTCAGAAACAATTTCACCTTTTTTTTGTGTTAAAGTTTACATCGATTTTCCTTGGCCCCATGACTGGTTTAAGGCATGTGAAGAAATGGAAGAACAAGAAACACAAAGTTGAACGGCGCAGCATAAAATGACTTACCCGCAGGAAATGCACATTATATTCAGTTTTGCGTTACTTATGGTAAGGAATTTTAACGAGGCCAAAACTCTCTTGCAAACGCCCAAGCGAAAAGCAATTAAAACTTTAAAGCATTCAGACAGACAGCGGAATGTTTTGGCCCACGAAGAATTAAGCGGGAGGATGGATGCGACATTCGACTCATACAGATAGTTATTTTAGAACAGTCTTTTATCCCACTAGGTTTGTACTTTTTACTTTGGTTTTGGATTTGGCTTTAGTTCTCTTTTTGGTTAAACATGAGCCTCCAGTTGTTGCCTTAAAATTAGTTTTATGCTCACAACACAAACTGTTTCTTAACTACCAGGTTTGCTACACAGATATATTACCGCAAGAACTTTGTCATCATCATCGTCAGCATCAGCGTCGTCATGAATTTTGCTTCTTTCAGTTCCGCGTATTTGCTTTGATTTCAATGTTTACTACGCCATTCGTCACTAATAACTCTCTTCGTAAGTTTCAAACAACATCTTAACGAAAAATTCAATGGCAAAGAGAAAAACAAAAACGCTAAGAGCTTTAACTAAACGACTATACAATAATTGCTTAATGGTGTTTTAGCTAACTGCAAGCTCTTTGAAGGGTGTTGTAGTGGGACCGTTGTAATTGAACTGATACATACTTTAGTGGTTAGAATTTGAAAAATAAAAATCATTTAAAAAAATCTAAAGAGAGGTATTTTAATACGTAACTAAAATGTTTAAGAGTTATTATCACAACATCTAGGAAGAGGTAAATAATAGCTGTTACATTTAAATTCCACACAAACTAGCAGCTAATACTTTTTGATAATACTGTAGGAAAACATTTAAATTTAAAGAATTGTTTTTTCAACAGGTCGGTTGCTAGAGGTAGATACAGTCACATAATATCACTCCATATATCTGAACATATTCGCATACCAAATATTTGGAAACCTCGTAAATATGACTCGCTGACATTTTGGTAGTTCACATTTTTTGTTTAAACTAATGTCGTTTTTCTTGTCATTTTATTCCACAGTGCAATACGAAAAAACATAACCATATACGGACACCACTACATGATAAAAGACAAAAAAATAAGGCCCGTGTCTCCCAGTTTTGCCCAAGGTCCATGCAGTTTTTTTAACAGGTCCCCAAAGATTTGGGGCCTCGGTGTCATTTTTGCAAAAATGTGATCATTTTGTCAGGCTCATATCTTGCAAACCGTTTGGAATTTTGATTTACTCTCTTGTCATAAAGAACAAAAAATGTGAACATATAAAATCAAAAAATCATCTTCAAGGTCAAAATCGCAAAAAATGTTAAAACATTATTTTTTTACCTTTTTCACTTGTTCAGGTCCATAGGTGGAAAAATGTTCAAGACTCAAGGAAACAATCAACTACAAGAGTGTACCTAAGATCTCAGTAAACAACTTTCTGGAATATATGAACTTCCTGGGATTGATTCTTAACACCGTTTAGGTAGCCGCAAAAGTGAAAAATTTCCCGAATATATTTTAATTTCACTATGTGTAACTTTTTAAGTAATGGTAATCCATATTGCGATTTTGGCCTTGAAGATGAAGTTTTTTTGATCTTACATGTTCATAATTTTTGTTTTTTATGATAACAGCTAAAACTTTTCCTCACAAAGTAAATCCAAATTCCGAACTATTTCCATGATATGAGCCTGACAAAATAATCCCTTTTTTGCCAGAATGACACCGAATCCCCAAATTATTTGGGTGACCATAAAAAAAGTTCATGACTTTGGGCAAAACTGGAAGACACGGGTCTTTTGTTGTCTCTTATCACGTAGTGGTGTCCGTATATGGTTATATATTTTCATGACTTAAAAAAATCCAATGAGTGTTCGAACTCACGGACGATGTGTTAACACCTTGTTGCTACACGGTACCTGTTCGATTTCTATGAACACATTCGTAAATGTTACATTGGAAAATAAAAAACAGCGTTCAATCATATGATGACGTTTCATTTAAATAATATTAATACTTAAAATTATTTAAAGACCCAGTGCAAGCACATGTGTCATTATTTTCTTGCTCAATACTTTTTGTTTTATTCCCACAAAAGTCAAAGAAAGCAAAGCAACAGACACTTGTACATACATACATACATTGTTATGTTCGTACGATGTAACCGAAGATCAACATAAAATACTTTTTTAATATTACTCCAAATTAATACTCCAAATTAAAACTCTTCAATCTCGGCTCGCCAATATCGGATCGCCTTAATTTTTGGCCTAAACTCTTCGTCGAAACCCGCACTAGCTTTTTAATCCAAAAATTAATAAAATCGACTATGAATTTCCGGAGAAAATCGCGTGGGAAAATTATATGAAAATCGCCCAATAATCACTTTCAATACCGACTGCCAAGCAACGAACAAACAAACGATGATTTACTCTTACAAACCTAACACTTGCGTATGTATTAAATTTATAGTTTACTGCCCTAGAGGCGCGCGTATAGATGTTAATACATCAAAAATTACACACAGTGTTATTACAAGAAAACGCAACAATGTTACAAGCCCCTTTTCACTTCATTGCGTCTATACCTGTAAGCATTTCCATAGCTACACTAGGGTGTCCCAAAAATGTTTACTGTTTCGGTTTTCATGGTTAGTCAAGCTAATTTGGAAAGCTTATAGGATAAAGTATTTTTGAGATTGAGATTGAGATTGTTAGAGGTCGCTCAACTCGAATTTCCCTCAAAAATCGACTCTACCGGACGTTTTTTGAATATTACTTAAATCGTGGTCAATAACCTCGATTTTCTTAGTTTGTAAGTCAACATTTTTAAAGCAAAACGTACAAACTGTTATTGTATACTCGTATGCATAAACCACCAGGTTTGGCAATGATTTTGCTCAATAAGGTACCATGTATTAAATTTTTCGTAAATTTTGTAAATAACGCTTTATAACTTTTAAAATCTCTACGAAAATTGACAGCTCTAATGACGCACTTTAAGAGACGGATAAATTTCAAACAAATTTGTAGAAAAAAAATTTTAATTGCAATTGCGGTTCCACAGTAATATCAGTTTAAAGCTTTTTACCCATAGAATGAAACTACTAATATTATAAACGGTTTGCAATTTTTGCATCGGATTTGCTTTAAACATTGCATTAGTGTAAAAATCTACATGCGCTAAGTAACGATAATGAATTGCGTGCAGAAAGCACCGCCTTAGCAATATATTGCAGCAACACTTTATCGGCTTTACAAACATGCATATTAGAATATTATATAAATGTTATTATGAAAAAAACGAAGTCTCAATAAAGAATTAAATTTAAATTAAATAAATTTATATGTTTGCAAGCATTGTTTTCATGAATTGAAGATCTGGTTCGTTTTTGTTCCTTTGTTGTCTGTCAGGTTTGTTTCAGCTCTTTTGAACAAACAAATCCACATTTGGGTCAATAAACATATATTATAGCCTATTAATCATAGTGCCTCCAAAATTTAATATTGAATAGCAAACACAATGTGTTTGTACACAAGTATAGTATATTTGGTATACAAATAAAAAAAACAGTATTTTCAGCGGGTAGTGAAATCCGTTATTGGGGATCTTGCGATGCACCTCTATGCCCTGCAATAAATTATGAAAATCTGTTTCAGAAGTTGTGACGTTCATGTAATTGTTAGGCAAGGCCACATCACGTTCTGCGACATCATTTACCACATGCAATCGTTGAACTTCATGCGTTGCTTCGTGAATGAGTTTGTTGGGTTACCATTTTTCTGGATCTGTTTGTAAAAAATCAATCAAAATGTTTCATGCTTCAAAAAAAGTAAGGCCGGCTTCTGAAATGAATCGTTGGGTTAGTTTATTTTGAAGTATGTATTCTCTTAAACCTGATGTTACTATACGCTGAAAACTGTGTCTTTTTCTGTTGTTTGAATCCAAATATAACGTTTATAGCTTGTCTCAAATATATTATACTTTAACCAGATCTCCAATTCATAAAAACAATGCTTGCAAACATATACATATATGGTTCCTGCAATATGTGCCTGTGGCCATTTTTTATGTGTGTAAATAATTAACGCATGTTAGATTTTTCATTACTGCAATGTTTAAATCAAATGCGGTGCA
Organism: Phaonia tiefii; assembly: GCA_963931995.1. Taxonomy (NCBI): domain Eukaryota; kingdom Metazoa; phylum Arthropoda; class Insecta; order Diptera; family Muscidae; genus Phaonia; species Phaonia tiefii. Next base: position 30,455,284 of record OZ008367.1, read on the forward strand.
AAAATGGCAAACAGTTTATAATATTGCTAGTTGCATACAATGGTTAAATAGTAGTGTATTCAAAACCGAAACCAGTTAACCGGTTAACCGAATTCCGGTCGGTTAACCGTACGTCGGTTTTCTAAAAATTGATATTTTCGAAGAACCGGTTTCACCGGTTATTTCAAGTTGATTAACCGAATTTTTGGGTTTTTACACAACTTATATAACAGTGCAGAATTACACACCTAAAGCCTTTTTCATAGCTCATTATGATTACTGGCCCCATCAAACAGACACTAAAGACTTTGCCAACGAATTATTTCGCCGATAATTTGCTGAAATTAGTTGTCCAATGGCATTATGAGTCATATCTGCCAACTCCGATTTAAATCCAAGTTCTGACTCTAATGACAACATAGGTGGTATGTTACCTGAAATGCTTAAAAACAGCATTCACTCAAAAAATAAAGTACAAAACATCCAAACGTCAAATGTGTATGAGAAGAGGTGGGACATGTAAAATTTGGAACTTGAACCTCCCGGTATTTCGAAGCAGATGATCCATTTCAACTGTATGTAGTGACAGATTATTTGTTAAAGGCTAGACATTTTCAAAATGGGTCGCTTTACGCTCTAAAATATATTGGGAAATATTAAAACCTTTCTACCAAAGTTCTGAGTCTTCAATTCAAACTGCCAGAAATCTACGAAATAAATTCGACTGAAATAGAATGCAACAGATCAACAAATCTACTCGTGTACGTGCTCGTCCCGTGCGTTCAGTGGCGACTGTGGACGAGCTGTGTTCTGTGTTCGCAAACCGCATTATCAGCCGAAACCTGGAATTCCATTGGCGATTTGAACCCCTTAGACTATTATCTCTGGAGCGGCGTAAAATATAAGTGTTGCGCACATAATCCCGAGTCCTTTCAGGATTTAAAACGCGAAACAAATTAAATATATAACCAATAAAATCATTATTTTGAAAAAAAATGTCTATTAGAATTTTTTTTAAAGCGAAATTACATTTCAAATTTAGTTTCCCATGACATCCCGTGAAGGAATAGACTCACACACTTTGATTGGGACCTGGAGTTTTATACCGGTTCTGAACGGTATCTTGTAAAGCAATTTCATTGTTATGTACTCGATAGTCGATATCAAAATTCAAAAAGGCGAATTAAAAATGAACGATGTTTATAAAACGCATAACTGGTTTCTACACACCGGTATAACCGAAAACTGGTTTCGCCAAAATCGGAATTTTCGACGAAACCGAAACCCGACATTTTTAAAAAACCGGTTTTATTAATACACTAGTAAATTACTTTAACCCATTTTCTACCACTACCCGATTCCGTTGAGATAACTTAATGAAATTTTGCATGCTGCCTGTTGAGGCTTCAAAAGTCACATATCTGAAAGATTTGAGTCCCTAAGGTGCCTAGGTTCCTGGAAATCAGGAGTTGCGAAAACGCATCATTGGTCGATTAGGGGTATATTAGGTTTGCAACTAAAAAGAGAAGAATCCAGTTTTTGTGAGGAATTTGTTTGCAGTATCTAAATGAAAAGTTAAATTTAAGAGTTAAAGAACCGAAATATTGTTACTTAATTTATTTAGTTTGTATGGAAAGTGTCAAATCACTTAGAATGAAGAGAAATATTTCACTTTTTACATTGGAAAAATGTCTGCGAATGACATTTAGCACATCTCTTTCTGGTACCGCCCGGAGGTTTCCATATGACATGATCCCGAACGTCTAAACGTGGCATTTGGGGTAGTCTTTCGTATTCGTATGATGGTCCTTCCTCTGGCCGATCTTCATGCAGTAGCAAACCACGGACGATATCACTTTTGAATTCCCATTGAGACAACGGGAGACTGCTCTCAGCTTTTTTAATCACGCAGTGAATTTTCCAGGCAGTTACGATTGTAGAATTGACACAATCGTTCCGCAATGGTCACCACCACTTTTTACCTCGGATTGCTATACGATAGTTGACAACTCCATTGTCGTATAGGTCAACACCATCCGTATGCTTGTTATACTCACTGATTTTTTTGGCTGTGGAAGTGATACCGTCTTCTCTACGGGTGAGTAATGCGTCGTTGGAACATCTGGTTCAGCACCAACAAAATTTGATACTGTAGTGACTTCATTATTATCATGCCAACGAGCTATATACAATTTATTGTTTCTATCAAATACATAATCGTACTCATGTTTTTCCAGGTACTGGAGCGAAGATAGTTTCCTATCCGTTAAATTTTGACGTAGAATACGTCTTACCTTACGGTATGAGGAGTCATGTCAGGTTTTTATTGTTGTAATCTTTATTACATTGAATTTGAGGAAACGGCTAGATGAATTTTTTTAAAAATTTTTTTGTAGGTAAATGAAGATGTTATCTTTCGTTTGATATACATTTCATATTGGTTGATATATTTCTAGTATTTTAATTTCTCAAATGAAAATTGTTTAAACACATACACTCAAACATATGTGTGGTGTTTGGTTGAGTGTTTTTGGTTGCTCAACATTGCTTAGGAACATGTATCTAGTAAAAAGTGAAACGAACAGCAAGCTAATGTTGCTTGGCAACATGTATCTAGTAAAAAGTGAAACAAACAGTAAGCTAACGTAATAAAGCTTTTTTGCGAAAGCTTCAATTAAGCTGTTGTAACATTAATTTTGAATTGTAAAGTGTAAAGCTTTCACACAACGCTCGACTGCTAATGCGAAGACTCGATAAGGTAAACCTTTTTTAATATTAGGGCGGCCCTCTCAACATTCGCAAAACTTATTTCAATAAAAATATTAATTAAAATACATAAATTAAATTAAGTTTAAAAAAATTGAACATAATAATTTTTTTTTTAAACGGACTTGAATCAAATGCCGTTGGTAAATATAAAAATTACAGCAGACAGTTGTCCGAGGCCTTCGGCCACGGATTGTCCCTGCAGGCTGTGTCAGAGACACGGCCATTAAGTTTAACGTAGAATACGCCATCCGATAAGACAGAAAACATATATAACAATAAATGATAAATAATATAAGCAAATGAATTTATTGTTATATATGTTTTCTGTCTTATCGGATGGCGTATTCTACGTTAAACTTAATGGCCGTGTCTCTGACACAGCCTGCAGGGACAGTCCGTGGCCGAAGGCCTCGGACAACTGTGTGCTGTAATTTTTTTTCTATTTCTTTGACTTATTTTTTTTTTGTGGTACCAAAATGAAGATCAGCACCTCTCAAGCGATTGGAAACTTGCGCTCATTTAACAAACAGAATAGGTAATATGACGTGAAGGAATTGTCAAAATAGACAACATGACGATCCGGATAAGGAACCGAGCGCAGCAAATTTATTAACTAAGCCAATCTGCTTATTGTATGGAGTTGCATTGGCAGCATACGGCACAGCTTCATATAAATAGCTTGTATCCGAACATAGACACCAGTTTTTGAAACCAAACCTAATTGGCTTTCCCCGAATAAACATTTTACAGTTGTGCCTGGTGAAGTATGGTACCATTTGCGCCTCGATCGATAGATGAATAGAAAAAATAACAAACTGTTTATATTTTACATTCAGGATATCAATTAGAGGTCTGACTTTGGCAAATCGGTCAGTGGTGTCAATATTGGTGTTATCCATTAAATGAAACACCTATTTGATTGTCGTAAATTTATGACGCGACATTGCTTGCTTCGCAATGGGAATGTCGAAATCTGGTTTCACAGACCAGTATAGTTGCAGTTGAGGAAGTGAATGATAGCCAGAAAATATCTGTATTCCAAGAAAACGGAACATTTCTTCCTTTGTAATCTGCAGTAAAACATTGTGCTGCTGAGAGTAAGGATTGGTACTTTCAACTAAAATATCCATAACGTCGGTATCGAAATATTGCCAAAATAATTCCAATGGCGATTTACCACCTATAAGAAAATAACCAGTCAAATTAGGACATGACTTCTGATGCACAATAGTGACACTTACTCATGGTATCAACAATTTTCTTCATATCACAGCATCAATGCACACTGTGTGTGACGGGAATTTCTGATATACACCTAATCGACCAACGATGCGTTTTCGCAACACCAATTTTTGCAGCTACATTTTTTATATTATAAAATAATTGTTTTGGCAGATGACAGTTTTCTTCTATTCTACAATCTTTTAGCAACAGGATTCGAGAGGTTTACATCTTTTTTAAAACATTAAGTTATTTTAATTATTTGTTTAAAAAAAGGCCTGTTTTGTAGCCCTTCCTGTTACAGGCTGTAAATGCTACTAAAATATACATATAGAAAATTTTTATACTTTCGTCGTAGAAATAATAGTCCAAACTTTCGTTTAAAATGTTTGGACGTTTTGCTTTAAAAATTTCGACTTAGGCCCAATTTTTAAATGGTTATTTAAATTGGTAATCAGTTAGTTTTTATTTATGTTTGATCTGACTTTAAATACGAAATATTTGTTCCGCGCTTTGTCAAATAATCTTACTATCATGTGGCAACAGTGGAAAAGCCACGAAAATTAACCGGTATTCATATATTTATCGGCTAATCCTTACAATGCATCAAACTGACGCCATTTGAAAAAGAAAAGTGAAGTGATAAAATACAAAATATTTAACGAAATTAGATAGTATTTAAGCAGAAATGAAGTTCTAACTGCAAGACGAGTTAAATGATTAGTTTTTTTTGTTATTTCAACTAGAATGGTGATTGTAATTGGACACATTAACCATTGCATAAACGTTGTGTTTGTTGTTGTTTTTGTCTTCTAGCAAAATCGTATGGTCACTTGATCATAGCTTAAATATCCGACTTTGGCTGTTTAAACAGCAATCAACTATTCATCTAAAAAGCGAAGTCAGAGTTTAAATAACGCTTGATCGTTGATCAAAGATGATTGAGCAGTAAAAAATTGGGCCCTATATGTAAAAAAAATCCAAAAAATCTGAAACAAATCTGAAAAATACTTTGCACTATAAGCTTTCAAATAAAGCTTGAGCAAAAAATATTTATTGATGGGACACCCTAAGCTACACTTTAGTTTATACACAAAAAGTACCTGATGTAAAGGGTCCGCCATCTAACGTTTGTTTTTTTCAACTAGTCCTTATTTCGTGAATGGTAACACTTAGCTCATGTCTGATTTGAGAGATAATTAGTTTTATCCTTCCGCTGAACGAATATGGTTGTGTGTACGCTTGAACAACGCTGGGAAATATTGCGACATTACTTTGAAAATCATGGTAATGTTGCAGAATGTGTGCGAAAATTGCGTACGGATTTTGGAAGATGAGAAGCACCGTCAGCTCCGTATGTTCGTTATCTTGTGAAAAAAGTGAAAGAAACTGGCATCCTCATCGATAAACCAAAGCGTGAAAAGCCAAAAATAGTGCGTACACTCGAGAATATTGCTGCTGTGGCAGAAAGTGTGCGTGAAGCGCCATCAACATCAATTAACCGTCGTTCTCAACAATTGAACATTTCGGAGACATTATTGAGACGAATTTTGCATAAAGACCTTGGTATGACGCCATACAAAGTCCAATTGGTTCAGGAGTTGAAGCCAACTGACCATCCAATGCTGCTTTCTTCAAAACTGTAACAGTTTTAGGGAGAATATACAGATTTTCGGAATGTTGAAGTGCTTCTGAGAAAGTGCTTCTGAGGAATAGTAACGAAGTAGTGAAATTCATTAAAATTTATTGAACACTGTTAGCGGTGTTACTCTCTTGGACAAAAAATATTTCTTCTGCTATCACTATATCACTTTTTAGAGTGAAGGTGACAGTATCAAGTGCTTCTACCTAGGAATTTTCTTCATAAATCAAGCGCTTTTATCGTCGCATTGGCTAGGGCTTCCGAACACTTTTATGCTTCGACTACTGGATCTCGAAAGCATAATTTTTTGCTGGGTATTTGCTCACTAATAATACACTATATACAGTAGAGTGGCATTTTTTCCCTTACTTTTGAAATTCAAGGATTGCCGGGCCGCATATTATGCCACTTGATGAAAAAATGTTATGCTATAAATTTGGGGAAAATTGGACAATGTTAACACGTCGCGCCCGAAGGTCAAAGTTCAAAAATTTTGAAATTATGTTTTTCTAAGTGACAGATTGTTGCAATATACTTATTTTTCGGCAGATTTTTGCGAAACTTGGTGGGTTTGCAACACAGAAGTTACTTTGTATCTGGTAAAAATTTAGGCAACATGGGGCAACGTTAACACGTAGCGCCTTTAGGTCAAAGTTTTTTTTGTATTTTTTTTTTTTTTTATTTTATTTTTTTTTATTTTTTTTTATTTTTACCAGATAAACAGCAAGTTCATAGTTACAATTCTACGAAGTTTGTGGTAAAAATCTGGTAAAAAATGAGTATGTTGCTCGAAGCTGACTATTGGAAATACATAATTCATCAATTTTTGAACTTTGACCTTGAGGAGGTAAGTGTTAACGTCGCCCAATTTGGTCCTAATTTTTACCAGATTAAGAGGAACTTCACTGTTACATTTGTACCGAGTTTCATAAAAATCCGAATAAAAATTAGTATGTTTCTGCAAGTTGTCTATTGGAAATAGATAAATTAAAAATGTTTCAACTTTGACCTAAAGGCGCTACGTGTTAACGTTGCCCCATGTTGCCTAAATTTTTACCAGATACAAAGTAACTTCTGTGTTGCAAACCCACCAAGTTTCGCAAAAATCTGCCGAAAAATAAGTATATTGCAACAATCTGTCACTTAGAAAAACATAATTTCTAAATTTTTGAACTTTGACCTTCGGGCGCGACGTGTTAACATTTTCAATTTTCCCCAAATTTATAGCATACCATTTTTTCATCAAGTGGCATAATATTCGGCCCGGCAATCCTTGAGTAGAAAGAAAAAAAATTTTTCATACAAAAAAATGCCACTCTATTAAACAGCCTTGAAACCCCTTTCCTCCTTCATTTAACAGCACTTATGTGATGTCGTAGCTATACAGGATTCATTCTCCGCCACGATTAGTTACTATGCAGTATTCACCATTCCGATTATAATTTAATTTCCTTGAGCACACTTTTCATCACTTCAAGAGTAGGTCTATACTGCTGAGCACTTAGTTTTCATTGTATTTGTTGATCATCGCTTCCCGAAGAAGAGAGGAAGATGATAATTCATCGCTGTCGTTTTTAATTTAATGAAGATACTTTGCTGCAATATCTTGTTTAGAAATTAGTTGAGAACATCAAAGTTTCGTTTTAGGATTTAGTTGTATTTCGCCTGACAGTTCTGTCTTCATCTGGTACCACAACTTAATGCATTGTGAAAGGTATCCGCTTGATATTTTCATTAACTCACATGAGTTCAATTTCTTCAAAAACAGTTGGGGTGCAAAAATTTGAGTCGGGGGTAGCTGAAATATATTTAATGATTTCAACTCATTACTTGGTAGACGGTATTAGGGAAATGCGGCTCAACATTTAGTTCAATTGCTAAAATGGAAGTTATTTAAACCTTAAAGTTCCATAATTATTTTCTGCTGATTAAGTAAATTTCAAATGAGAGTTTAGTGTTTAGAAATTTGCAAAGTACATGTATGCAAGTACGTGAATTTTGGTTAAACAGGTTAGGTGACGGAAATTATTTATTCGGCTTAAATCATGTTGCTGTAGTCTTGTATAATTTAAAATGAATATGTTACTGATGTACTGGCTTAGCAGTAAAAATCGCCTATCGCATACAAAAGTTTCAGCCTATGTGCATAGGTTTCATAGCGTTAATGAATTCAGGCGTCGAACACGTGGAAGTTTATTTTCAAACAATATTCCTTTCGTTAGGAGTTTTTGATTATAGGCTATATAGGATTAGGGCTAAATGAAAAAAAAACAAGTTTTTTTAACACTATTATGCTACAACCCAGTATTATCAACTATATTGGGTACTTTTGCAGCGGTTTGTGTCTAGACTAATATATGTTGGGAAATTTCTTGTTTAAATAAACGTTTTCTAGGTGGAGGCTGTAACCGATATTTAGTATATATTGTAGTTTTGAACCCAATAAAAAGTAAATTTAGAAAATCCAAAGTGACAAAAGTTTAAAAAAGAACATTTGCTTAAATAAGTGCCTTTTCTTAAAAAATTAAAAAATTTTAAACGTACCTATTCATATTCCTTTGTACCTTTGCTTAAAAAGAGGAAATTTTTTTACAAAAAGTACATTTCTTAAAAAAAGAATTTTTTTTAAATAAGTACCTTTTCTTAAAAAAGTAAATTTACTTACAACAAATTGTTTTCTCTTAAAAACCTAACTTCTCTTTAAAGAGTACCTTTTTGTGAAACAAAATATCTTTTCTAGCGAGTACTACCTACTCCTAAAAGTGTACCTATTCTTGAAAAAGGACCAATTCTAAAAAAAATCCCAATTCTTAAAAAATAACCTTTCCTTCTAACAAAAATACTTTGTCTTAAAAACGGCAATTTTTACAAAAATTCCTTTTCTTAAAAGTAACTTTTCCTAAAAATAAAATAGTACCTTTTCTTTTCTTTTCTTTTCTTGAGATAAATTGTCTTTCTGAAAATAAGTACATTTTCTTAACAAAATATCCGTGTCCTAAACAGTGTACCTGTTCTTGAAAAAAGTACTTCTTTAAAAAAAAAAAAATCATTCTCTTATGGCTTTTTCTAACAAAAAGTATTTTTTATTAGAAATAGTACCTTTTCTTAAAAAAAACATTCTCTTTTAATAAAAGAAGTACCTCTCTTTAAAAAATTCTTTTACGGGAGAATTTATTACATATTCTTACAAAGAGCACCTAAAACATTCTTAAAAAGTTAATCATTTTACAAAAATTATAGTTTCTTAAAGATTCATTTAAAGTATCGTATTTTGGAACGGACGCCATAGGCGTGTTGGAACTAACTATCATAGATAAAGTTAACTAATAGATGAAGCACAAGTTTTGGGAAAAGTTTAGTGTAATGGGTAATTTTCTACATGTTGTTGAAAGCAGTAAATACAATTTTTGTTCCCAAAAAAAAGTAAAAAATAAGACATTAAAATTCTAAAATTTCATATCGAAAGAAAAAATAATTTTCAATAAAAATGTCACTCCGAAAAAAGAGTGCAACACGTTACTTAAAGTGCAATATCTGATGGCCACCGAATTGCAAAGCCATGTACCCACCGATTGTGTCCTAATAAATTGGTTCTTCCTCCGGTTCAGCTACCATTCCTTGTTGAGACTCCTCAGACACTCTAACGGTTTTGGTACAGGTTTGGGGAGGGGAAGGTTTTAGATTAAAAAGGCTTTCCGGCATGTTCATCTTTGGGCGGTTTTACGGGGTTTCTCCTATTGATATCCCAACAGCGACCTCATGGCTTTGAAATAGTTTTTATTTTATATAAACAACAAATGCTATTATGTAAAATTATTTAAATTTTGTCACATTTTCCATTGTTTTCATTACTGTCACAAAAATTTCACACAATTTTGAATAAACGTCAATGAGAATTATGAGAAACATCAATAACAGTGACAGTTTTACAGGACAGCACCTAGTGAAAAAAGTTGACATTGTTGGGGCTATATCTATTATTTCTTTTATCTATGCCAACTAGTACATAATATACAGCGAAAGGAACTTGGTTCATCCGGGTGTCCCCTCACACCTAATATATTTTTTTTTATAATTTATTTGCTTTTACATATCTCAAATATTAATATTTATTCACTCGTTTATTTTTCATTTACTTGTGCTCAGAACTGAACGTATTTAGTTTCTTATCTAAGCTCAAATCCATTACATATCTCTGTTAATAGAAACAAAAGTTTCAAAAAAGAAGTTCCGCAAAATACACAATAGATTCCCGGCAAATCGTGTAGCTATTTCAGATGTAGACATAGATTTTCATCAGCTTGTTGTATTTTTCAGTAGCGCTAATTTGTCAAAGATATTTAGAAAATAGTTAATATGAAAAATAAACCATATCTTATGTTAGAAATATAAAGATACTGTACATAAGAACAGTTGTCTGAGATATATATTATGGTTACAAAAATCAAGATTTATTTTCAATAACTTTTTTTCATGTGCTTCTTATACGGCAGTAGATGCAATGTTAGTCTGACCTTCTTCTTCACCTGTAAGTCCCTAACTATACCAGAAGTTATTTACAGTTCGAAAATATCAAACATTTAAAACTCGAAAAAAATTACAGCAGACAGTTGTCCGAGGCCTTCGGCCACGGACTGTCCCTGCAGGCTGTGTCAGAGGCACGGCCATTAAGTTCAACGTAGAATGCGCCATCCGATAAGACAGAAAACATATATAACAATAAATTCATTTGCTTATATTATTTATCATTTATTGTTATATATGTTTTCTGTCTTATCGGATGGCGTATTCTACGTTAAACTTAATGGCCGTGTCTCTGACACAGCCTGCAGAGACAGTCCGTGGCCGAAGGCCTCGGACAACTGTCTGCTGTAATTTTTATATTTACCAACGGCATTTGATTCAAGTCCGTTTAAAAAAAATGTTATGTTCAATTTTTTTAAACTTAATTTAATTTATGTATTTTAATTTATATTTTTATTGAAATAAGATCTGCGAATGTTGAGAGGGCCGCCCGAATATTAAAAAAGGTTTACCTTATCGAGTCTTCGTATTAGCATTCGAGCGTTGTGTGAAAGCTTTACGCTTTACAATTCAAAATTAATGTTACAACAGCTTTATTGAAGCTTTCGCAAAAAAGCTTTATTACGTTAGCTTACTGTTTGTTTCACTTTTTACTAGATACATGTTGCCAAGCAACATTAGCTTGCTGTTCGTTTCACTTTTTACTAGATACATGTTCCTAAGCAATGTTGAACAACCAAAAACACTCAACCAAACACCACACATATGTTTGAGTGTATGTATTTAAACAATTTTCATTTGAGAAATTAAAATACTAGAAATATATCAACCAATATGAAATGTATATCAAACGAAACATAACATCTTCATTTACCTACAAAAAAAATTTAAAAAACATTCATCTAGCCGTTTCCTCAAATTCAATGAAATAAAGATTACAACAATAAAAACCTGACATGACTCCTCATACCGTAAGGTAAGACGTATTCTACGTCAACAAAAATTTCACAAACAATTGCTGTCAAAAATATATGCGTTACAATTGAATCACCCTGTGTTTTTAATTATGCTGACATTACGTTTTATAATTAAAGATGTTAGGGGATGGTCAACTATATCTGTGTTAGGGGTTTGTAATCATGAATTCCGAAAAACTACCAAACTTTTAGTTACAAATGAGCATGAAAAAATAAAAATATTAAACATTTACAACTTCAGTATGAAAAAACATCCAACAAATGTGTTGGGAAATTAATGACAGTCTAAGCCAGTGGTCCCCAAAACCGAACGCACGCATACAGTCATACGTGTACTTGTGTGCGGTAGCAAACAGAAGCGACGTCGCTGCCGAAACCTCAACACTGCGTAGCAATATTAAATGCGAAAGAAAACATAAACGAAAAAAAAGTAGCTACTCACTGTGTATTTTGTTTTTGTTAATTTCAAAATAACAAAATTAAATACACTGTGTACCATTTTTCTTCGTTTTCTTGCGTACATATTTAGTAATACATGCTGTAAATTTTTTTTGAAACTTTCGAAAAACAAATGCAAACAAATAAATAATATAGAAATATACTGAGCAGATGAAATTGTTCAAATTAAAAGTATGTTCTTTCACCTGAAACTTGAAAGTTTAATAGGTTTTTAAAATTTCATCTATATTTATTTCGGTTTTATGAAGTTTAATTCTCAGCAATGCTTCTAAATTGGTGTCCAATAATCTGCTCCTATATTTGTTTTTAACTATTTTTAAAATAGAAAAAGCGTTTTCGCAATTATATGTGGATGCAAACATTGAATAAAGTTTGTATTGTTTCCAAAATTCTTTGCCTGTAGCCAAAGGTAATGTGTCATCTTCTAGCATTTTTTTTATTTCTTTTTGAATTGCAGAGCTTTGACTTTCCGCATCGCAAGCTAGAGTATTGTTGTGTAAGTCAATAATGGGTGATATTTTATTAAAATCTTCAAATTATATTGTTCATGTTGTTTAGTATTGTATCATTTGTAGTGCGGAATTCTTGAAATAATGAATCGGAAATGGGTAAATTAATTCAGTGATGCAGTTTTCGGCAGTGATGTTGTTTTCTTTTAAAATGGTTTATTATTGGGAATAAGTCAAAAATGTGTTTGTTTTCGCCCTGCAATAAAAGGTTCAGTTCATTAAGTTTTTACAAATGTCAGTTAGAAATGCTAGTCTTAATATAAAGTCGCTATCGCGCAAATAAGTCACAAATTTTTTGGAATCTTCTGACTCATCCCGTGTTAAAAACTCCAAAATTTCGTCGCGAAGTTCAAAAAACCTCTCCAGACTCCTTCCCCGACTAAGCCATCTGACTTCTGTAAATAACAAGATATCACCATAGTCAGCTTCAACCTCCTGAAGAAATGTTTTAAATTTTCTGTGATTCAACGCATTGTGCCCACCTCTGATTTTATTTATAATTTGGACACATATTTTCATGACATCATTCAAGCATAAATGTTTAGCAAACAGGGCTTGCTGATGTATTATGCAATGAAATGATGGCACGTCAATATGTTGCGTTAAATATCCAATAAAGCCCTTCGATTTGCCCACCAGCACCTTTGCTCCGTCAGTACAGACAGCACTTAATTTTTTTTGGTCCCGAAATGAAAAAACCTTCTCCTCAATAGCTTTCCACAATGTTTGTCCAGTTACATGTGCATTCAATTCACAATTTTCATGAACTGTTTTTAAGTAAACGATTAATTGACTTGTATTACTTAGGTCAGTACTCTCATCTAAGCTAATCGAAAAAAACAAACATTCTTGAAGGCGTTTTTGCACAGCCATAAATAAAAAACTATTTATTTTTAGAGTACGGCGAGTAATAGTACTACTAGATAATGGAATCGCATCAATAAGCAAAGCCGTATCTTCTCCATTTTGGCCAAAACATCTTAACCCTGCTGTTAGATTAGAAAAAACTTACGAATCTTAGATTGAGGGACCATTTGGTCCATACTGCAATTTTCATCCAAAATAATAATTTTATCTTATTCCTTGTAACTATTTTGGTTCAAAAATTTCTAAAGCAAGTATTTGACATATCAGAAACATCCGCCAACATATCAAAAACATCTTCTAAATATTTGACATGAATTTACATTCGCTTGGTAATGAAAAAATGTACTATTGACCAAATGGTCCTCTAATCTAAGATTCGTCATTTTGTATTTTTCTCAGTCCTGAATAAAGTTAGAAAATTTAATTTTCGCACATAACATTGTTTTATTAAAAGACCCCATTAGCAGAAAAATTTAGTCAGTATATATCACCGTTCCAAAGTTACAAGGGAAAACAGAAAAAATTTGGACCAAATGGTCCTAATCTAACAGCAGGGTTAAACCACCTTGAAATATATTTTTGCCATCTTCATATGGGCGACACTGTTTTGCCAGTGCAAGTGCAACAACGTAAGAGGCTTTTAATGTTTGGTCCTCATCGCTATTTTTAATGTGAACTGAATTTTTTAAAAACTTACTGGGGACTTCGGCTTTCATTTCCTGAAGCATTTTTTCCCTTTCATCATTTTTATATATTTCATAATTATTATGCATTGAAAAGTAATGACGTCTTATATTAAGTTTGTCACATTTTGCTAATTGCTTCATACAAATGTAACATTGTGGCTTTCCTATGTGATTTTCAAAGAAAAAAAACATGCTCCCAAGAAACATTGTTGTCATGTGTTGAATACGTAAAAAAAGAAACAAAATACGAATCAAGCGAGCGTGATGTTGCCTTCACAAGACTCAAGCAGAGACTGATGCGTTTTAGCGAATACAACTGCTGTGTACATGTGAATTGCCGACCGTGTGTGTGTGAAAAATACGATTGTTGATTGCCTCGCGAGGCTATGGAGTGCGGACCACTGGTCTAAGCAGATGCAACAAATAATGCGTGAACGTGAGGTTGAAAACTACTGTGTTTGTGCAGATTGGTGCAATTAAAAATGCACCAGATAATTTTATTCGGTTTGAAAATTTGAACAACAGTAAGCTTTGACAACTCGCTAGTTTACTTAGAATACTTAACATTTGTCAGCCTCTATTTTAACGTTAAAAATAAAAATAACTCTAGCAAGCGACACGCAATAAGTATATTGTACGTATTTTCAAAGCATTTCCTTCACATCTGGCAGTTTTGGTTTTCAAATATGTTATCCAGTACAGGTTTATGAATTTGAAAGTACTGCGAGGCAATACCTATACCTTTAAAACCAGAATTACCAGCAGTCAAAAAAATTCAAGGCAATTAAAAACCTTCCCATATTTCATTACAATTGGTATCCGCTTTCACAACCTGCATTTGCATTGACAGAGCAAACGAAAATTCAAAAATGTTTAATTGTCATTGCAAACAATGGTAATTGCTTTCCATTTTCATTATATAAATCAATGCAAATTAAAATCCAATGCAATTTAAAACATCCCATGTATGATTGAAGAGACCCTTCCCAGAAAATGGAAAAGACGCAATTTATTAAAAAAAACCAGATACAATCTTTTCATTTTTAGTCATCGATCTGAAAAGTTGATAGAAAGCGTAATTTATTTATTTAATTCAGTCTATGGACATTCAAAAATCCTTACAAACTATAACTTAAAACTAATAACAAAGTTTAACTTAAAAATATAGAATATATGAATAATAATATAAAACGTTCCAAAATACCAAAAATATCAATATTTTGACCAGAAATTTTATTAAATTTATTTAAGGGTCGATTAATTGGTTCATTAGCCGAATAGTTGGATCTATGAATAGGCAAATCAAAAACAAATTTGTGACGTAAACACCTAGTGGGATCATTAAATTGTATTAAGCCAAGCAAGGCAGGACAATCAATATACCCACAAATTAATTTATAAATAAATTTCAATGATAACAAACTTCTTTTATTTTCAATAGATTTCAAATGAACAAGTCTACCCCTATCAACATAGGCCGGTAATTGCAATGTAAATTTCAAAGAACGGAGGCCAAAAGTGATAAATTTTTTCTGAATTCTTTCAAGTCGGGAGATATGAGTGGCATAAAATGGATTCCAAATGATGCACCCGTATTCTAATTTAGTCAGTAGCGTTGACATGTACACTAATTTTATTGTGTTGGGATCGCAAAAATCACGGCAATTCCGCTTGATAAAGGCAAGTACAGAATATGCTTTAGGAACAATCATATTGATATGATTAACAAAAGTGAACTTAGAATCAAATACAACACCCAAATCTTTTATTTCAACCATGGATTCTAAAGCTTGGTTATCTATGGAGTATTTATAAAAAATTGGATTTCTGCATTTGTAATAGGAAACCAGGCAACATTTTGACAAATTAATTTTCAAATGATTTTTAGAACCCCACTGTACAATATTATGGATATCCATTTGTAAGCGAAAAACACCAGCAATGGAATTAGTCAAAATGATTCACATTAAACAACATATTCCAAATACGCTCGACAGATTATGTGAATTTAACACGAATGTTAAGTCGCTCATTCGCCGAAGGAGCTAACATGTCCAGCCGCAGCTGTCGATAAATTAGTGGCGGTTTTGAAGCCAGATAATAACATATTCTGCCACACGAATGATTAACATTTAAATTAATATTGGTAACTATCATACGCCGAAGGGTTTACAAGGTGGAAAGTATAGGATTTGTCTACAAATAAATCGTTCTTTGGTTTTCAAAAAAGATAACTAACCCGCAATGCACTTGGAGTAAAAACAAGACATACATTAACATTTTAGACAATTTTAATATAATTGGGTTCTATTCGCAAAATCGTGATAATGGTGAAGTGTAGTAACGGGTTTTTCAAGAGCGCTACAAAAGTTTTTTTAAATAAAACAAAACCGGTTTTAGATACCAATGCAATTCTTTATTCCTGTGAAAGTACGTTCGATGACATTATGTATGGAACTCGATTTCTTTTGCATGGCCACCACAGGCACGCTTGCAGAAGTCCTGACGCTGAACCCAATTTTCGACGGTTTTCAGGCACAAATCGGCCGATACTGCTGCAATTTCACGTTCGATATTCGTACGAAGTTCATCAATCGTCGCTGGCTTGTTGGCACAGACCATAGACTTGACGTAGCCCCACAGGAAATAACCTAACGGCATCAAGTCGCACGACCGAGGCAGCCAATCGACTGGGCCATTTCGTGAGATAACACGTTCACCAAACTTAGTTTCCAATAAATTGATTGTGGCATTCGCTGTGTGGCTTGTGGCGCCCTCCTGTTGGAACCCCATGTCCTCCAAGTCCATATTATCCAATTGAGGCCAAAAATATTCGGTTATGATGGAACGGTACCGATTCGCATTCACAGTAATGTGCCGGTCTTGATCATCACGGAAGAAGTACGGCCCAATGACGCCACCGGCCAATAAACCGCACCAAACCGTAATTTTTTCGGGATGCAATGACGACTCATGGATTACGTGTGGATTACTCTCTGACCCATAACGCATATTTTGCTTATTGACGAAGCCATTCAGCCAGAAATGAGCCTCATCGCTGAAGATGATTTTCCGATGAAAATCCGAATCGTAGCGCTCTTAAAGTTGAGGCCACTGACTCCAAATTTCGGTTGTTAATGTTAATAATTTCGACTCGTTGTTGGCTCGTATATCTTTCCATGATGAAATGGCAAACCTTACTGAAGAGAAATGTCAAAAGAGCGGGAAAAAATATGGCGTCGTTTGCTGTCCCTATCGATTTACTTTTGTAGCGTCTCTGTTGAAAAACCCTTTATATGACAGATTGGTATGGGTGTGCAAACATGATATTTAAATAAACTTTGAATTATGCAATAAATATTCCACATGGACCTTCCAGCAAATTCTTGGTTCTCTTATTTATCGGTGTCCTTCACGAAGGTTTTGGAACACTTTTCACTCTGGTTTATTCTGATCCATTCTACTGGCATGACCTAGCCAGCGCGTAGTTCATTTGACGTCGATACTAACCGTTTTCTATTATAGAACCATATATTTTTCATACACTTTTTTCTCTCGAATGCTCCCAGTGATATTTCATCAGCATGCGATGTGGTCCATGATCCTGCGCCATAAAGCTAAACAGATTGTATGAGAGTCTGATATAGTTGGATTTCGTTTCTCGAGCGACGGTCTTATATCTGAAGTTCTTGCTTAGCCCGAAATATAACCAGCTATTTCTTCTGTTCACGGCAGATCCGAGGTAAACACATTCGTCCACTACCTCGAAATTGTATCGAGTATCAAGGTTCACCTTTTTGTTCAATTTCGGTGGATGTTCTGCTTGCCGAAACCAATAATTTTGTCTTATCCCGTTTATTGCCAAACCCGCGATTGCTTATTGCTACTCAGTTCTCGGAAATACTGCCATAATTTCTCGCAGATTTCACCCAATGATGTCTACAACATCAGAATTTGCGAGCAGCATTTGACTTTAGCTGCTGATAGTTTTATTCGTGTTGACTCCAGCTTTTGCCACGATGATCTCAATTAATATGTGGAAGAGATCGCACGGTAGGATGTCGCTCTTCCTGAGGCCTCGATTCATACTCAATGGTTCAGTAAGATCTTTACCAGTCTTTACAGAGGATTTAGTTTCGGTCAGTGTCATTCTGCAAAGGCGTGTCAGCTTTGCAGGAACACCAAGCTACAACATAGCTTGAAATAGTTTCCCCGTATCGGGCTATCGGCGACTGCCCTGCAATCTGCGAAAAGCTACCCAACAAACAATGCTGCTTACTCAGAAGCATGTTTGTAAGAAAGAGTTGAACTGACAATCGCTTGCCGACCTGCTGAATTAAGGTGAGATATTTATGTGAAATGTCTCACTTGGCAGAATTATTTAAAGGCGACTAACGGCGCTTACTCAGTAGCAGCTTGGATGTTGTGAAAGCACGCCTAATTTTAGGACAATTAAAAGCCCTTCTTTTTGTACATTGGCGAAGATCTGGAATCATTAGCTACATATATAGCAATTGTTTCATATTGAGAATTTATCACATTTTAGTCGGATATTAACAAAGTATAAATTTATTGTGAAATATTGAAACATATCAACTAAATTGGATTTTGTATATAAATTGTGTCACCAAAACTGTCGTGGGAACTCGGTGTTTATGCATACGAAATCGTGAAATCAAATGTATGGCCTTACTTTAACGCATCTTTTTAAGCGAACGACGATCAAATATAATTAGGGCCTTACGGTATCGCCTGCCACATGGTAAGTAATGACCATTAATTTACTCCTGTGTGAATTTTGCAATAATTGGAAATATTACATAAATTTATATACATTGTGGTACACATACATGTAAGTGCTTCCGAAGTAGTCACCTTAGAATTAGACAAAAGTTCCACATGCTTCTCAAAAACGTATAATTTTTATTGGGATTTGTCGTAATGTAAATATCTGTTCCCTACTCTGTCTCTCAGATCTAAACCTACACTAATAAGGTCCGATCAGGTCTGCAACAAACGGCTTTAGTCTTTCACATATTACGCTCGAGAGAACCCTATATGCGATGGATAAAAGGTTTATTCGAGTGCATCTAATCTGGTCGGATACAGTGTACTAAGTCTCCAATCGTCGGCCACGCATTCGTGTAGACAGATTTGGAATATGAGCTTATGCATGCACCTGAGCAGCTTTATTGCTCTGTAGCCGGGAGATTGCATTTGTAACTTCGATCTGGCTAGGAAGGAGGCACTCTGCGCCATCGCCCAGAAGTTGCTCAACACCCTCATCTATATTGAAGCCGTATGGGGCACGTACAGCGAAGAAGTGTTCTCTCCCTATTCGCAAGATAGTCGGCACATCTGTGACAAAATTCCCGTGCGTATCTCTACAAAAGTGAGACCGTGATCCATTTCTGTTGGTTTGGCTTCGTACTTTTCGGTAGAATTTCCATTCCTTATTATTCCTTCTGCAAGATTCAATTTTCTCACTCTCGCGGTTTCCGTATTTTCCTATTAAATACGCGGGATTTCTCTCTCTTCTTCTGCTTATACCTCTCTGGGGCGGCTCACGTTGTAGCCGACTGAAGTACTGCCATACGTTTAGCGTTATTTTCATTACTTGCCATGCGATACTCTTCATCGTACCATGGCTTGTCTTTAACCCTGCTGTTAGATTAGGACCATTTGGTCCAAATTTTTTCTGTTTTCCCTTGTAACTTTGGAACGGTGATATATACTGACTAAATTTTTCTGCTAATGGGGTCTTTTAATAAAACAATGTTATGTGCGAAAATTAAATTTTCTAACTTTATTCAGGACTGAGGAAAATACAAAATGACGAATCTTAGATTAGAGGACCATTTGGTCAATAGTACATTTTTTCATTACCAAGCGAATGTAAATTCATGTCAAATATTTAGAAGATGTTTTTGATATGTCAAATACTTGCTTTAGAAATTATTGAACCAAAATAGTTACAAAGGATAAGATAAAATTATTATTTTGGATGAAAATTCCAGTATGGACCAAATGGTCCCTCAATCTAAGATTCGTAAGTTTTTTCATTACCAAGCGAATGTAAATTCATGTCAAATATTTAGAAGATGTTTTTGATATGTTAGCGGATGTTTTTGATATGTCAAATACTTGCTTTAGAAATTTTTGAACCAAAATAGTTACAAAGAATAAGATAAAATTATTATTTTGGATGAAAATTGCAGTATGGACCAAATGGTCCCTCAATCTAAGATTCGTAAGTTTTTTCTAATCTAACAGCAGGGTTAAGAGGTTTTTCATAATCAGGTACTGTATTTGCAGCAGTTTTCATAGAGAGGGAAATATACTTCCACTGAGCTTCAGGGTCACGAGACGGGGGTACGTTCTACGGCAGTATCAGAATGAGCTCCTCAGCTCACGATCTGGCGATTCCCGGGGATTGCATATTCCCCATGTCTAGCTTTCTATTTGTCTGGTTTCGTACTACTTCCGGTTTGCTTCTACTTGTGCGAACCTTTGCTCCTGTGATCGTAATCGATATTAACACGAGTATAGTGCCTTCCACCAATTACCAAATGATCAATCTGGTACTTCAATAGTTGACCAGGGAACACCCAAGTAGCCTTATGGATTTCTCTATTTTGGATCTCATATTTTTCTCATGGAAAACCATGTTTTTCGCAGCGGCAAAATTCAACAGACTCATCCCGTCACCAAAACTTTTTTTCTCAGACCCCAGCGAACCAATATTTTATAATACCAGGAGAGTTTTCATTACAAATTTAGTAAACGCAACCTAAGGTCAGATAAAGGTCTATGTGTCATATAGCAATATGTGACAATAAAATTAATTTTAATGCTCTTGTGAAGTTCAACAGACAGTTTTAATACTAAAACAGTTGTATTTGGTTGGTAAAGAAAACACTACTGCAAACAAACGGAAGAAATTAAATAACAATAAAACTGTTTAAACAATCTACTCTACTCTAAAATCTGCTCAAAAATCTGCAATCAAAACTGCACCAACAGTACACCCCTCACACATGCACTCAATCTGAAGGCAACATATTTTATTTGAGTTTTGTTCATTTCATGTTCATTGTCTCAAGACTCCAAATATGTGAAACACCGGTATAGAATTCATTAAAATTATAGTGACTTGTAACTTGATTCTCTTGACATGAATAGCAGTAACATTAATCGTTCTGTACTACAGCGAATAGTTAGTTTTTGGAAATTATTATATCATGTGCGCGTGAATGGGCCAACGACTATGAATGGATTTTAAGCGCAAGATTCTTGTGCATAAACGTATCGGAGAGGGCCAACACGTGCAGTCAAGGGAAATCCTTTACAACAAATTTACCATTAGATCACGTCCTTAATATAGTAATTTATAGGCTTAGGTAACTTGCGTCCTCTTTGGCTGGCTTTTTTTGGGGTCGCTATCTTTGGATTTATCATACACACAGTCGACTGAATAACTTGCGAACTGCGTTTTGCTCTTATTTCCTTAAATCAGCAGTAAATTATTTTATTATCATATGCGACATAGCGTATCACTTACATATGTCCGTCTGTGATCTGGGAAACGAAAATCAATTTACCTTTTCATTTAACATATCTCACAAAAGCTAAAACTACATAAAATATAAATAAATGTTGCCACATGTCGTTTAAATGTGATACGGGTATGACGTGTGGGTAACCAATGTGGCCTGTATAATTTGAAGAGTCTGTACCATTCTCAGTAGCCCGCAAAACTGAAGTGCAATATTTTGGTTCTTTAAAATATCTAGAATTGCTCTTTTTCGAAACATTGCTGATATGGTTCATTTTATGTTGTTGATGTGGTTGCATATTAGAGTGTAGGTATTACTTTCGTCGCTGTTGTTGATGCTTCTGTAACACAATTCGGTACATTTTTGAATCTTAAAATCATTTAAACAATACTGTTCAAAGGATGTAAGGTAATGCCTCTAAGTCTAGTATATGTATATGAATCATTCCATGGCGGTTTTAGAAAATATGTAACGAAATGATTCCGATTTTAATGCAAATTTACAAATTTGGATCCCCGCTAAAAAAAATAGACTTTTTCAACCACATAACCAAACTACCTTTGGTGAAATGATGATGGTTTTAAAACCGTGTGTTCATTCAGTCGCTTGCAACTCCTAAAATACTTGACCACTTTTACTGTACTGTACATTGTTCTGACGGTAATTTAAATTACTTGTAAAATGTCCCAATAGTATGGTAAACACCATAAGATTTTTTGAATCCCTTTCTCGTATTTTGATTTTCAAAAAAATTGTTTCTTTGATATTTTAAAGTCGTGACTAGACATCTTTTTTAGCCACTGCGTGGGTTTGGCAGTGGTGAAATAATGGATTCTATTTTGTTAAGAAATTTTTCTTAGCCTCCATGTGCTCGGGATTGTAAACTTATTTTTCATAGTTAGTTTAATTTATTTTAAAAAAAAATCATCTCTCTTACTACAAAGCAGAAAAAAACAGTTCCTCTATCAAATGCTGTAGTCCTGGAAAGGAAAACGCAGCTAGAATAAATATTAGATTACAATGTATCCAAAGCAGGCAATGACGCGATAGACAGAATGCTTTCCGCGTATACTACCACAGTTTTACTTTACCAAAGTTTTACTTTGGTAGTATACGCGGAAAGAATTCTGTCTATCGCGTCTTTGCCTGCTTTGGTTATATTGTAATCTAATATTTATTGTGGCTTCGTTTTTCTTTTCCAGGACTACAGCATTTGTTGGAAGAGTACAACAAAGTAGTAAAACTGACCTACCATTTTCTGGCACGTAAACTTTGATTCTAAGAACCCGAATGTTGCCGACTCTTCGGGTCTTGTGCGGTGTCATTAGGTACAAATTCCTTGTACAAATATCTTGCTCTCTGCACATCAGATACTTAGCAAAATAATAGAAAATTTCACACACAATTGTTCACCATTGCACCATCCTGCCGGCTGGTAACTGCCTTCGGCTCTGCAGCCAATTTGTTATCAATATTCTCTTCATAAACTACTCCATCGTCTTGCTCGTATTCGCGAATGTCGTCCTTCTCAAGCATAAGTTGATCTCCGGCTTCCGATTGATCAGGACTGAAATTAATATAACTATTTGCAACAATGTTTCTGGTGCCCATTGCTTAAGTTCCAATTGGTATGACCATCAGCTGTCACGTAATCATCACTCGAGTCATCTTCAAAATCACATTCCTCATATTAGAATGTGAAAAAATAAATAATTGAGTTGAGTAGAAAGCAAAAAGAATTTCTTTACATTTTATATTGTGGGACCTTTTTTAAAAAGGAACTTTTTTAAGAAAACGTACTTTTTTAAAAAAAATAAAAATAAGTTACTTGTACACAAATGCAATTACTTGTTCACAAATGCTCACAATGCTCACAAATGCATTGCTCACAATGCTCAAATGCTCACATTGAAAATGTACTTAAGAAAATGTACTTTGAAATGTACTTTGAAATGTTCTTAATGTACTTAATGTACTTTCAAATGTACTTAAGAAATGTACTTAAGAAATGTACATTTCTTAAGTACTTAAGAAGAAATGTACTTAAGAAATGTACTTAAAAAGAAATGTACTTAAGAAATGTACTTAAGAAAGAAATGTACTTAAGAAATGTACTTAAGAAATATACTTAAGAAATGTACTTAATGAAATGTACTTAAGAAATGTACTTAATGTACTTTGAAATGTACTTTGAAATGTACTTAAGAAATGTACTTTTTTTAAGAAAATTTACTTTTTTTAAACAATAAAAATAAGTTACTTTTCACAAGTAAAATAAAAACGCATTTTTTTAAAAATAAAAAAGCATTTTTTGAAGAACTGTTAAAAAAAAAAAAAACAAGCTGGGACGAGAGTTGAACCAACAACCCTCAGACTCCAACGAGCAACCCTTTACCCATCAGGCCACAGCGACCTTAGACGAAGTGTGACAAAATTCATATAAATGTATGAACACTTGAAATACATCTAAACATTCTAAAGTACTTACCTATTATAAAGAACAACAAAGATTTTCAACATGGAAATTCACCACACGGCAAAAGGAGTAGTTTAGTATAAAACTACAAAAATTAATGTGAAAATTTTATAAGTTTTTTTACGTTCCCAATCATAAAATTTTTTCCAATGGACCAATTTCGCTGATTTTCAATACCAAACAGCTCAGGAATACGTGGAACATTCTGGCCAAAAACCAAACCGCGTTATCGCCGATTGAAGTCGTGAGAATGTTTTCAACGACGGACAGACGGACATGGCTATATCGACTCCGGTTGTTATAAGGATCAAGAATATATTTACTTTATGGGGTCGCAAAGCCTTATTTCTATATGTTACAATCAGAATGACAAACTGATATATACCCTCTATCACTTACAGTGGTGGGTATAAAAATCAAAGAAAAAGTAGTCGATGTAAATATAGATTTCAATCGAGTGTATTGTACACTGCAAACAATTACAACAACTGAACTTTAATCTTTCTTCGGGTTGTCGAATGAATGCATGATAGCCAAGAGTTCCAGAAATTATTTTCGCTTTGTCAAAGCGTTTCATCGGGTGCTTCGGCCTATCTTCATATTGATAGTTATTAAAGATAGTTATAATGAACATTCTTCAGGTTTCTCTTTGCCAAACCAACTACTTTTGACGGCACAGTTAATAGGATTTATGGGGCTAGACAGACCCAGGCCATCGTAGGACCATTTTTGATTCCGTGGTTGTTCTTTGATTATCAACAAATTCTTATTGGTTCCTATTCCGCAGTGTTTGATAAACTGTCAGTTGTCATTTGCATTTAATGAAACTATTCGCACATGACTGTGCAAGAGTAACTATTTTTGTTGTTCTTATTGTTGTATTAATAAGCTACTGAAAAAATTATCACTCTGTTAAATATTCTAAGAAAATTCATAGAAATTTTGGTTGCTTGTGCAAAAGGTATTTTGAGAGAAATTCATAACAAATAGAGTACATTATTTGCCCACTTCCAAAACTCACTCATTCACTAAAAAAGACGTCTAAGAACACGAATTTAAAATTTCAAAGCAAAATATTGTTGTAATCATTTTTAAAGGGGTTTGAAAGGATTAAGCCTTTTCAAAATGATTTAAATGATAAAAACTTAAAAAAAATGGTTTCGAGCTATAACACACCATTTTGATTGTTGAGACGTAATTAATATTACCTTTAAAACAAGCTACAGTATAGTAAAATCAGTGAAGTATTTCAGGAGCTACAAGCCATTGAATGATCACACCTTGTTGAAAAAATCACCATTTCACCAAAGTTAAATAGTTCATTACTTTTGAAAAAAAAAAATTTTTTTTTCGAAACACGTATATCATATTTTTAAGAGAAGAATGATACCTACACTGGCGAAGCAATCCAAGCTACGCGTCTAACAAATGCATACCGTGTGGAATGGAATGACACATATGCGTTTGCGGCATATGATCATATGCGTTTTGAGCCATATGATTTTTGATTTTCTTTTAACCCTGCTGTTAGATTAGAAAAAACTTACGAATCTTAGATTGAGGGACCATTTGGTCCATACTGCAATTTTCATCCAAAATAATAATTTTATCTTATTCTTTGTAACTATTTTGGTTCAGAAATTTCTAAAGCAAGTATTTGACATATCAAAAACTTCCGCTAACATATCAAAAAAATTTCTTCTAAATATTTGACATGAATTTACATTCGCTTGGTAATGAAAAAATTTACGAATCTTAGGTTGAGGGACCATTTGGTCCATACTGGAATTTTCATCCAAAATAATAATTTTATCTTATCCTTTGTAACTATTTTGGTTCAATAATTTCTAAAGCAAGTATTTGACATATCAAAAACATCTTCTAAATATTTGACATGAATTTACATTCGCTTGGTAATGAAAAAATGTACTATTGACCAAATGGTCCTCTAACCTAAGATTCGTCATTTTGTATTT
The DNA here is from genome assembly GCA_963931995.1 of Phaonia tiefii. Taxonomy (NCBI): domain Eukaryota; kingdom Metazoa; phylum Arthropoda; class Insecta; order Diptera; family Muscidae; genus Phaonia; species Phaonia tiefii. Next base: position 30,480,925 of record OZ008367.1, read on the forward strand.
TTCTCAGTCCTGAATAAAGTTAGAAAATTTAATTTTCGCACATAACATTGTTTTATTAAAAGACCCCATTAGCAGAAAAATTTAGTCAGTATATATCACCGTTCCAAAGTTACAAGGGAAAACAGAAAAAATGTGGACCAAATGGTCCTAATCTAACAGCAGGGTTAATTATGATATTTTCATTTATTTCCCTTTCACTTTTTCCTTCCCTCTTTCTTTAGTCCAATGTCACTTCAAACGTGTAACCTGATTTTTTCACGTTGTGGCTTAGAAACCTCCAGCATTGACATAAAGCTGATGCGAAATCATGACTCACCCAATTTTGTGTCAAATTGATGCGACAAACAAAGAAAAAGGAACGTTAACTACATATTCTACCTTACTTTACACTCTATTTAATTCTTGGAGTTTTCTTTCCTTTGGGTTTTCATTGTTTTTCATTACCAACTGGATACAAAAAGTTTGTTTTCAATTTCTCTTCATAATTTTCTATTTCGGGTTCTCAAATTTTGTTTGACAAAAAGACACGCAATTTACAGCGGCGTTGGAGCAGCGGAATATTTGTACCATACCTGGATTTTCTCATTTACATTATATTGTCCTAAGAAAAGTTTTAGCGAATAGAAATGCAAACGTTTTCATATCCCCACTAAGATTCAGTAATTTTTTGTTGACATTGCCACTCGCAACAAATCTTATATATATAGTAAATCTATAATAAAGGGTGTCTCAGTAAGGTTGCACTTTTAAAACTTAGTGTCATTTCTTTTTGTGGAAGTGGCAACTCTGAAATTTGGAAGCTGTTACATATGTTTATTCCGATTATTATAAAAGGAACGCTGTATGAAAGAACAACGCGTTATATTTTTGAATACTTTTATTAAAATTTCAAAAGTTATGTTGAGACCGCTCGCGTACTTGGAAGAATTTTCAGTCGCGAAAGTGCACCTAATGTGTCAACCATTCGAAAAGTGGTCAACAAATTTGAATAAACTGGGTCGATCTCTTGAAAACATTGCTGCTGTAAATGAGAGTGTCGCCGAAAACCTCGAAAACATAAATTCGGAGTCGTTTTCAACAACTTGAAATTTCACGGAGCACTACGCAGCGAATTTCGACAAAAGACCTCCTTCATGCGTACAAAATTCATCTTTCTCAGAAGTTTAACCAACAGACCATGGAAACCTCCGGCAATTCGTTCAGTGGGTCAAAGTCATCGTCTACGATGAAGTGCGTTCCCATCTGCATGGCTTCGTGAATACCCAAAATTGTCGAGTTTGGGATTAAGAAAATCCTCATGTCATTCATGAGAAATAAATGCATCCACAACGAGCAACTGTCTGGTCCGGATTTTGGTGTGGCGGCGTGATTGAGCCTTACTTTCTTGAAGATGAGGCCGAAATTGCAGTGGCTGCATTCATTCATTACAGGAAAATGATAACGCAGTTATTGTGGTTTCAACGCTATGCGATTTTTTTCTTTGGGGTGTTGTCAAATCTCGGGTTTACGCGAATAAACCAGAAACAATTCCTGAGGTCAAATAATTGTAATCTGTTGCTTATTTTTTAATTTATAACGGTTTTTGTGTGTCGTACGTTTTTGGACGACATGGCACTGCACGACGAGAATGCGATCGTAATTGTCGCTGTCGTTCGAAAATGTATGACTGTCTGTTTTTGCGTTCAAATGTTTATTACAACTTTGTTTAGTTGTATTCCATATTTTGATTAAAATTTTTATTTTGAAATATTATCTTAAAAATGTCACCACGACTCTATGATTGATATAAATTGGCTGCCTGCTGACTCCGATTCTGACTCTGAGCCTGAAATTGTTCCGGCGGATAACAGTCACATTTAGGATGCCGACGGTGATGACGATATACCCGAATTTTCACCCGTGGGAGAATTTTGAAATGCGAATGTAAATTGGACGGAATTTTCACGACGTCAAAACATCTTCACATTCACTGGCAAATATGTATATATAATTTTCTAATGCAGTCTTTGTTTTTGTATAAGCGAACGGATTAGAATTAGAAGAAAGATTGATTTTAATAAAATATTTACTAAAAAATATGACTCATATTGTTTTTATTATAAAACCTAAGAAAATCACGGTAGGGCCCTTAAAATTGGCCAAAAATTTTCACAGAGTGATAGCAAAAACGAACAACAATGTGTTTTGTCAAAGAACCTCTGTCGTACTTTTTCGCATGACGTGGCACCCCAGGAAGTTTCAGGTGTCGTACAGAAACGTACGACGTGACAGTCAACTTCAGCTCTCGACGAGCTTAGTAAATGTACAAATAAAGTACAACAAATACAAGTAGTTATGAGGATGGTCAGACATGCCTATGACATCGATTAATAAAATTCGAATACTTCACTGCAATTCAAATGGAATCTCCAACTATCCCAAACAAAAACAATTAGAGCTTCTATTAGAAGCCCATAACATTCATATATATACTTTACCATAAACCATTCTTTACCAACTACAATATTTTTCGTAACTACAGAACCGAATCAAGTGGTGGAGGTGTCGCCCTTCTAATCAACAGATCATTAGAATACAAAATCCTTCCTCTGACTAAAACATCAACCATAGAGAACGTGTCTGCTGAAATTATCATAAATTGACGAAAACTCATTATTACCACTGCATACTCACCACGATACACACCTGCCTTTCGGAATGACGTCATTGCCCTGTCACCCATAGATAAGGAATATATAGTTCTTGGTGATCTCAATGCTAAACATACAACGTGGAACTGTAGTTCAAACAACACCGCCGGTGTTACGCTAAACACACTCCAACACTCGAGTAATTTTTTCATTTATTATCCAGACAGCCCTACCTTGTATAACCATCAACAACTCCGCCTACCTTCGACAGTTGACCTGGTTCTAAGTAATTCTTCCTTACATATGAGCCTTTAAACTCTAGGGTACAAAGTCCCTTCTGATCACCGGCCTATCATATGCACAGTTGATGGTTCTACTTCTCCCATACCTACGCTCGAGGTTTTTGACTACAAACGCTGCAACTGTTTTTTATACAAGGATATGATAGACAGGATCATTTGTACAAATATTAGAGCGTATAGAACGATAGCTGAAATTGATGCTGATATTAATAAATATATCGATACTATTCCCTCCGCAAGAAGCGCAGCTACTCCTACAACCCAACATCTAAATTCTGTCACATTCCCTAGAGCAGTACTAAGATATAGGTTTAAAAGGAAACAGGTTTAAAAGGAAACAACAAAGAACATCCAATAATCAGCTAGCCACTTTCTACGACCAGTGCACGAATTTTCTGACAAAGCATATAAACAAGAGACTGTATACTATGAGAAATTATAAGTGGAATACTTTCCTAACACGCATGAAGCCAAGAGACAAACGTTTTTGGACCCTAAGTCGCAATTTGAGAGGCAAGCGGAAAAATAATATATCTCACCTAAAATATTCAGATAAAAAACTCATCACTGACCAAGAAAAGGCTGACAAACTAGCCGAAACGTTTGAACAAGCTCATATCTAACGAACGATTACTCACTCTCCATAGTCTCAGTGGTAAATTCTGCGGTTCATAAATTAAAGCGTGAACACCCAAGTAACTCTAACATCGAACATATAACTTCCACTGAACTGTCAAACGTTTTATCGCTTCTTAAGAATTCAAAATCCCCTGGTTTAGACAACATACCCAACATACTTCTGAAAAGGCTGCCAGCGAAGGCAATTGATTTACTAGTTACTATTTTTAACAGTTGTTTCCGCCTGAGTTATTTTCCAGTTGTGTTCAAAAAAGCCAAAATAATTGCAGTTCATAAACCCAACAAACCCAAGACTGATGCTAAAAGTTACCGGCCAATCAGTCTGTTGAGCAACCTGGGAAGGGTTTTTGTAAAACTTATATATTTCCGAGTTAACAATTTTGGCACAGATAACAATATAATATCAAAAGAACAATTTGGCTTCAAACGAGAACATAGTACTATCCATCAAGTTAACATAATAAAAAACAAAATAATTTCTAACAAACATAATAAAAGATCCACGGAAATAGTACTCCTAGACATTGAGAAAGCCTTCGATTCAGTTTGGCATAATGGACTTATATACAAACTTATCTTAACCAACCTTCCATTATACCTCACAAAAATAATAGCAAATTTTCTAAACAATAGAACGTTCTCCGTGGCGGTCAATAATACATTTTCATCGACAAAATCCATTCCTGCAGGACTTCCTCAAGGTTCCATCCTCTCGCCAATTTTATACAATGTATTTACATCCGATTTTAATTCCCCAAAGGAAATAGATGCGGCTTAATACGCAGATGACACAGCTTTGGTTGTTTCGAGCAAACTTACGAGATAATGGAGAAAAGCTTAATGGCATGCAACAAATATTTGACCAAATGGAAAATAAAAATGAATCATGGGAAAACCCAAGCCATCTTATTCCCTTACAACAAATCGTACAAACGGACTCCAAATCGACAAATACAATTCCAAAACATCACCATCCATATAAAGGATCACGTTAAATACCTGGGTGTAACACTAGATAAAAAATTAAACTTTGGTAAACACGTTGAGGATACCTGTGATAAGGCGATTAAGTCGATCAGAGCGCTTCGTTCTCTTCTACATAGACGATCCGCTCTAAACCATAAACCATAAAAACAAAAACCTAATTTTTAAATTAGTCATAAGACCTATACTTTCATATGCCTCCCCTGTATGGCACAAAGCCGCCAAATATCGTTTAAAAAAAGTGCAAATAATTCAGAATAAATGTCTGAAAATTATCAATAACAAACATTGGAGATACTCCACACGCAGATTACACGAAGAAACCAACTACGAGATTCTCGCTAACTTTATAACGCGACAAAACAATCAATACATCCACCGCACCTCAAACTCTTCTTATGAAATAATAAGAGATTGCAGAGACATTTAATTATATATATATATATAACATACAAATTATAACACCCGAAATATCTAATATATCTCTAATTATATTAGATAAAATTGCCAGGTATATTATATTGTATATCCGTATTGTGTATTCAAAATTGTTGTCTCTCATATAAAGGTTTTTCCCATTTCTCCTTTAAAACTACATGAACAATACATAAGCAAATCATTAATGAAATATTAACTTAAAAATATTAGCTATAAACATAAAGTCTAAGTATTTTAATTGCTGTGATATCTTTGATAAAACTCAAAAGTGAATTTATGTATAATATCAATAAGTATATTTTGGATGAATAAATAAATAAATAAATAAAAAAAAATTCTAGTCCTCGGATTATTTGTTGTTGTAGCTACATACATATATTATGTTAAATTTGGTTTGGTCATTACCATTACAAGATATTTTATGAACTACATTAGACTATACTTTTGGTTGACTAAATAATCTACCTAGCGTGTTATACGTTTTGAACACTATTTTATAATTGCTGCGTCGAATATTTTTGACTTATCCAACCTATCAAATATTCTATGGAAATAGGTTACTGTTTTGTAAAATTTCGCTTCCGCTGCTATTTTTAGGATACATTTGCTTTCATCCTCAAACTGCCTTACCAATCAGCTGGTAAGATCTTTTGGAAAATTATTGTCCATTAGAATAGTACTGATCCTTTCCTTATTGACTTTGATACTCTATAGATTGTTTTAGTAAATATTGATTAATCAAATATTCCTATAGATCTCCAATATTATTTGATATTAAGTTACAAATAAAAACATATCATTTAATACGAATTCGTGATGTTTGAAACAACTTTTGGGAATTTGGGGCGATTTTGAAGTTGCTGACGAATTTTGAATAATTCGCTGCAAGAATTCACATATCATCAAGTTGTCAAAATGCCAATTTTTTGTTAAATATTTTCGTAATTATATACTCGTCAAGACACAACATTTTAATACCAAATGGATCACAAAAATCATTACAAAATTGACAAAAGTCACTAGAAAAGGAGATACGAATCGCCGCCATGATCCCAAAGGCACCCTCGCGTTGAAAGGTGGACTTTCGTGGAATCAACTTTTTAATACCCATCTTTCGGAAACAGTTAAATTTGAAATTAATTAAAACAATTTCGGTCCATCCTACTGTATACGTTTATTGGGCCGCTTCCACTTTGTTTATTTAGATTTGCATTTTGAAACTACTGCATTCAAAATCGATTTACAAAGTCTCTTATCAGCTTGAAATTGGGATTCGTCTTACAGTTGAAATGATAATTGTGCTCAAAAATTGCATACTTGAACGACCTACATGCTTAGTCATACTTATCCTGTCCAAGCGTCCCGCGTTGAGCGTCACAGTAAGTTCGTCATGATAGTCATACTAGAGGTGGCCACGTGACAAAATTCTGGTACACGCACACAAACGCGAGTCTGTGGCGGGGTCAACTGCGCAAACTTTTATCCGTCTCACATTTGCACGTGAATCTACCGACGACGTACATAGCGGCTGCTATGCGATTCACTTCCACTGACTCACCGAATGTAATGTCAAAGTTGCTGCCGATAAATATTATACTGAGGCAGATTGCTTAAACGTTTGGCATCAATAACACTTGTGCAACACAAATTTTGGTGGTAGACGATTCATGCGTTAAACGATCATACTAGGTGAATATTGTCAGACCCCAAAAATTTAGATAGCTATGTAGCTACACTTTTATTATGGGCGTGGCAAGTTTGAATTTTTTTATCCGGTACTGTTCGAGATAAAATTAAAAATCGGGTATAAACATCGAATGTAGGAAACTCTTGCGATAACATATCTTCAGTGTAATTTGACAAGGATTATTTTCATAGAATATATGAATGCTCTATTTCACAGATTAAGTGGTCCTTTTCGTCCGCTTTTAAAAAGTGGCAAAAAATCACGCTAAATTCAGAATGCTTTATGAATTTATTCCTTATTAAATACAATTATGGGTCGTCAACGACCTGAATACTGTATCTTTAATTTCAGACGTCCTTTTTGTCCTTTTTTTGAAACAAGGCCAAGAAAACTGCAGCAATATGACCGGCAAAATATCCAAATGCTCTACCAGTTTATAGTGGAATAGATTTCACTAGAGGATTTCGCGGAGGGGAATCCGTCATCTTGAATTTGAAAATGTCCTTTTAGTCCTTTTTTAAAAATTTAAATCTTGAAATCCATAAATAAAAATCTGAACTGGTCTATTTTGAACACAGTATGTTCTACAAATATATTCTCAAACAAATATGTATATATTGCTCCAGAAGTTTCTCCACATTGTTTATATGTCCCTTAGTCACTTTTCAGAACTGATACAAAATTCCACCAAAAGTGTAAAACAGAAATGTTATAAACCCCTTGTTAAAATATGGAAGAAAGGATGTATTTATGAAAAAGTAAAGTTTTTTACAAACCAAGTACAATAGTAGCCAGATTGGTCATCAGTACCTAAATCAAATAAATTCCTTTGTGATTCATTACGGTCTTCTCTAACGTCTTCTTCAATTTCCGCGTCATGAAACCAATGCATACTCCACCAACATATCTCCGCCAGTATTGCTGTTGGAGACCTTTTTTTACCTGTATCTAGTGTGATCATTTGGCGGAGAAATTAAAGCAAAAATCTAACTTTTGTTGCATAGTGTAATACAGTAAAATAAACGTTTTCCCATTACATCCCATGAAGTGATTGGGTAAAGATTATCGCAATCAGTGAGCTGTGGGGCTTCTAGTTGTACACTCACTGATTGGGACCTGCTCTTTTACACCGGTTCCGAACGGTATTTTGAAAGTTTTTCAAGGCTAAGTATTCGATAGTGTCGTCATCACTAAGCGAGGTCACCCTCGTCGGCAGAAATATAAGGTGGTCTAATTACACGGTGTTACAAAAAATTGATTTTTTTCTGTCCTATGAACCAAATGCACATATTCGGAAGGAGGGGAAAAAATAAAAATACACGTGTATCGTCGATTTTCACGTACACGTCAGAATTTTTGAAGCTATGCTTCTTACAGCGGGCTTTGAGAGACGGAGTTAACTGGGAAAAAAATGGCATAACGAAAATGCGTGAGGTGATAGTACCGTTATTTTTAACATAACAGAATAAGCTTTATCATATACCAGCGCCACCTCTACACGACTAGTAGAAATAAAAGTAGCTAACCTGTTATCAATAACATGGATCAATCCAGCACAGATTACAACCATATTAATATATCAGAAAGCTTTAATAAACATGACTTTAAATACAATGTGCCGGATTTCACTTTTGCAAGCTTTTATATCACCATGTAGTTATTGCAATTTGTCAAACTTCACGGAAAATAAAGCTCATCTTTCAACTCTTTCAAAATAACATTAACACTCTCACAACAGGTTTGTAGGCTAGTTGGTTGGAAGCTAGTGCAAACAAATTAACATAACAGAATAAGCTTTATCATATACCAGCGCCACCTCTACAGGACTAGTAGAAATAAAAGTAGCTAACCTGTTATCAATAACTTGGATCAATCCAGCACAGATTACAACCATATTAATATTTCAGAAAGCTTTAATAAACATGACTTTAAATACAATGTGCCGGATTTCGCTTTTGCAAGCTTTTATATCATTGTTAACCCAATTAAAATGTTTTCTTAACATACAATACGTTATACGGCAGTATAGGGGGGTAAATTCGTGCTAGTGGAAAAATAATAATAAATAATATCTGATGTGTTAATAATAATAGTAATAATAAATAACTATATATATTGTCAACCATTGTGTTTCAAAAATATTAAAAAACAATCGAAAGTAAGTTGGAGCATAGCTTCTGTCGGCAGTCCCCCAACTGCCACGTGTGTTTTTTTTTTAAAGTTTGAAGTATAAAGCTCGTAGTGGCCTGTGTGAAAGCCTTTGGACCGATTTTTAACCCTTTTTCAGTGATCTAATCGAGCTGATTTTTTGCAGGCAGACTCGTGGAAATGACTGTAGCACGTCAAATTTTTTAAAAACAATTTTTATCAATTCTCAGATTTTCCCCAATTTTTATTATTTTTGAAAAAAAAATATTTTTTTTCACTTTTCTTAGCATAACTTGAAGGGACTCCAAATTTTTAAACTACTTAAGCGTTACGAAAAAAAATGTTTTTGACCCATCCTACTCGATATAGTTGTAGTTTTTTTTTTAACCTTCTAACACTAAACAGTTTTTGAGCTTTACAACACTTACAACTGGTCTGACAGATGAAATAAGGAATTGCAAAATTGTTTTAAGTTCTGTTGTGCGAAAACGTATTTGTATATATTTCGTCTGAAAAAAATGCAGTGTCCGACGCGAAATAACTCTTGTTACGTTTGTGGCTTATTCGCACCAAGTGAAAATTTGAAAAATATTACTAAAACAGTGGTGAATTCGTTTCAGAAAATATTTAAGACTGCTTATGTTCCTTACTTGTGGTATACTCCGGAAGTCGTGTGCGACTATTGCTATAGAAATTTGTGCAAGGTTACTGATGGCAGGTCAACAATAAAGTACGCTGTACCAACAATTTGGCTACCACGCACGGACCACTTCAATGAATTGTGCTACTTTTGTGTAACTTTTGCTCAAACAAAAGGGTATCAATACTTTCACCGCAACAAAATTCGCTACGCTAATGTAGAATCGGTAATTCCAGCAGTTCTATACTCACCAGAAGAGCGTGTAGCGGCTTCAGTGGAGATTTTTGATAATGTTCCCGAAATAAGCGATGCAGAATCAACAGTTGTACCAACACTGCTATCAACTTTTCTTGCATCGAATCCACAAGTATCGGAGTTTGTGGCAACACCCAGTGAAATTGGGACTGCAATGCCGCATTTAATAACGCAAACCGACTTCAATGACCTCGTACGAGACGGAAAATTGTCGAGGAGAACAGCAGAACTCTTTGCATCACGCTTTAAGCAGTAGAATATAGTGGCGGCTGATTTTTAAATAACAGCCGCTCGTGGTCGAGGTACCACTATTCCATATGACGAATTTTTAAAATTGCACGAAGATCGGGAAAAAAACCTTGCTTATTGTTATGATATTGATTTGATGTTTGCAAAAATTGGTTACCCTCATATTTCAGAGGAGTGGCGACTTTTCACCGATGCATCGGTCAACAGCCTTTAAGTCGTGCTGCTTCATATCGGTAACATACATCCATCTGTCCCGATCGCATATACCACAAACCTCTAGGAAACATACGAAGGCATGGAATTAATATTACATCTCATAAAGTACAAAGAGCATAATTGGAAAATATGCTGCGATCTGGAAGTGGTCGGTTTACTCATGGGTGTTAAGCGTGGATTTCCAACCCACCAGTGCTTTTTGTGTACATGGAAAGGTCGAAAAAGAGATGAGCATTACACTGAATTTAAGTGGAAGCCGCGAACATGATACAAATTAGGCGTAGAAAGTATAGATAATCTACCATTGGTGCAGCCGTCTCAAATCATTTTGCCTCCACTACACATTAAGCTCGGTCTCGTATCAAATTTTGTTAAAAAACTGGATCGTGATGGCGAGGCCATTGCAACTTTGCGCAAAATTTTTCCGAAATTGAGCGGCGCAAAGATTCATACAGTTATTTTTTTTAAGAAGTCATTCAGTAACTTTATGTTTTTTAATGATTTTTTTGATTTAATGTATTTTCAATGGTCCGCAGATAAAAAAAATAATTGCAAGTTCTGAATTTTCATCAAAATTAAATGCTATCGAACAACGTGCATGGAAAGGTACAGTTGCCGTTATTGAGCAGTTTCTTGGCAACAAAGGAGCTGCCAATTATAGAAATATTGTAGCAGAATGGTTTCGGCATATGGCGAAATTGGCATATTAATGTCGCTAAAGATCCATTTTCTTCACAATCAATTAAATTTTTTCCCTGATGATTTAGGAGCTTGTAGCGATGAGCATGGCGAAAGGTTCCATCAGGACATTGCGGCTATTGAAAAGCGCTTTAAAGGAAAAGACATTACGCATATGCTTGGCGAATACTGTTGGTCTATTTGTCGCGATACTGAAGCAAATGCTTACAACCGCAAAAATAAAAGGCCTAAATTTCTTTAAAAACATTAAAATTTTTAATGTAACAATTCTTTATTTTTATAAAACAAAAGTAATAAAAAAAAATTGTTTTTTTAACGAACTGAAACCTTTAAAAAAACGATAACCATTTAAAAAAAAAAAAAATTTAGGAAAATCTGAGAATTGATAAAAATCTATTTTTTAAAAAATTTGACGTGATACAGATATATCCACGAGTCTGCCTGCAAAAAATCAGCTCGATTGGATCACTGAAAAAGAGTTAAAAATCGGTCCAAAGGCTTTCACACAGGCCACTACGAGCTTTATACTTCAAACTTAAAAAACATGAAAATCGCCGATACACGTGTATTTTTATTTTTTATCCCCTTACCGAAAAAGTAAATTTGGTTCATAGGACAGAATGTGTGTAACACTGTGTTAGGGATCGAATCCTTATTCTCATGTACAAAAGTCGCGCACACAAAAATCAGTCCCAGACAAAAATGGGATATGCAAAATTCAAGAGGGATAATCGAACGAGATCAATAATTAACAGGTTCAAGACAACCAGGGACAAGATCGTAAGGATAAGGTCGACAATTACTTTTCTGATTCGTTGTTGAAAAACAGGTATTTTCCCAAATTTCATCACAAACTCAACTAGGAATATACAAAGAATCTTTTCTGAAAATGGGTTGCCATCAATTCAACAAAATATTTCCAATTATACACAAGAGTTACACAACAATCAAACTACTCAATCTAACAATCAAACAAAAGCACGTGTTACTAAGGGAAACTAATAATGAGATGGATACAATAAGAAATAATTTAGGTAGATATTTTTCAGTAGAAGAAATTAGAGAATTTTTAGAATATGAGGATAGGATAACGATATCAAAAAATAATAGGACAAAGGAAGTACATCAAAGGAAATTTAATTCACTTGTACATTTACAAGAAAAGAATTTAGGATTTAAATTAAATGAAAAGTGGTTTGTTAATAGAACTGAGGTAGACATTCCTAAAGAGGTGAAGTGGGTTCTTTCACTTGGTCAGAAGCATGCACTACCAGTAGAGAGGAAAGATTTCCCAATTTTGAAAATGATCGCAGAGGGGGAGGATCTTGTACAAACCTTAGGGGAAAAGGAAGAACAGGAAATAGCACGGACTAAATTAACGACAATGTTAGATAGTCAAATGAATAAAATGAAACTAACGAATACAGATAAATTCATTTTAGATAAAGTGAATAAGGCAGAAAAATTCCTAAAAAGTAATAAGGATATTTTAATTGTTAATGCTGATAAAGGAAATGCAACAGTAGCTATAAAGAAATGTGACTATGACTCGAGAATAGGAAACATTGTTGGAAATACATCAGAATACAAGCTAGTGAGTAAAGATCCTACGAGTACACTAGAAAGGAAGAATAATAAATTCGTCGATGAACTTCAAAAAGTAGGAATTATTAATCAAATACAAAAGAATGAACTTAAAACAACAGTATCCACAGCACCGAGAATATATGGAGTTCCAAAAATACACAAAGAAGATTTTCCATTAAGACCAATTTGCTCTTTTGTTAACTCTCCATCATATGAACTGTGTAAATATATTACAAACATCCTTAAAAAGATAACGGAAACTTCGAAATATAATGTAAAAGATGCAATACAATTTAAGAACAGAATAAAGAACCTGAAGATAAATAGTAACGAAATTTTAGTTTCGTTTGATGTAGTATCTCTATTCCCGAGTGTACCCGTAGAATTAGCTATCAGTATCATAGAGGCAAAAAGGAACACATTAAAGCAACATACAGACATTAATAAATCTTTATTTTTAGATATATTAAGATTTTGTATAGTGGATAACCGATATTTCCAACATGATGGGAGAATATATTTGCAACAAAAGGGACTCCCAATGGGTTCACCAGCTTCTCCAATAGTTGCTGACATCGTTATGGAAAATTTGCTGGACTCTTGTATCGAAAAATTGGATATAAAACCAAAAATTTTGACAAAATATGTAGACGATTTATTTTGTGTCGTTTCAGAGGGCGAAATAAATACAATTTTGGATGTTTTTAACAATTTCCACTCCAGTATTAAATTTACAATGGAAAAAGAGTCAAATTCAAAACTTCCGTATTTGGACACATTGGTGGTCAGGAGAGGGGAAAATTTATCAATTAATTGGGATCAGAAACCAACGTCTTCAGGAAGAATAATCAACTTCCACTCGAAACATCAAAAACGTGTGATTATAAATACGGCGAAAAATTTAATAGAACGCGTTTTGACTATAAGTGATGTAGAATTCCACAAGGTCAATAAGGAAAGGATAAGAAACATTCTTAAGGACAACAACTTCCCGAACCATCTTACCAACAGACTGATAAGGCAATTTGAGGATAAAGGACAACTGAACAGGGCTACTACAGATGAGCCGAAAATCTACAAGTCAATAACATACATACCTGGAATAACAGATAGGTTGGCGAAGTCGAAAATATTTGACGACAAGAATTATACATTAGCATACAAAACATATAACACAATAGGCAGAATATTTAGTAAAACAAAGGATAGTTTTGACAAATTTGATATGTGTAATATAGTATATAAAATACCATGTAAAGGAAATGACAATGAGGTTTGCAACAAAGTATATGTAGGGACTACAAAAAATAAACTAAAGACACGAATTGCAGGACACAAATCAGATCAGAAATACAGGCAGATTTCTACACAGAAAACAGCATTAACATCCCATTGTGCTAGTTTAAATCATTACCCAAACTTTCAGGATACAGCGGTTTTAAATAAAGAAAACAATTATAAACGTCGTTATATGTTAGAAATGCTACAAATAATTACTACACCCACATTGAAAAGAATTAACTATAAAACAGATACAGATAATGTAGCCCAAATTTACAGACATTTAATTAGTAAAAAGTAGAACCATTTAAGCACAAATTGTTTATCAATCTAATATTTTTCGTTGGGTTAATTTATATGAACTTTTTACGAACATTATTTTTGTTTGTGTAACTTCAGAAAATTTTTGAAAAAAGGCGGGAAAAATTTTGTTTGAACATTTTTGAATTGACATAATTTTTTCACAATTGTTATTTTGTTTTAATTGTTAAATATTGTTCAAATATCCTGATGATGCTACACAAAGGAGTAGCGAAATATCGAGGAAAATAAATACAACAACAGCAAATCAGACCTCAAGCTCGAAGAATATTGATTATTTAGTAATATAAATAATAATATAACATTTTGAAAACACGAAATATCACAATCTCCTATGGGAAACGGAAAAAAATAAAACATTTTTGGACTTTTTTTATCAATTGCTCAAAAAAAGTCCTTTAGTTAAGAAACCACAATTGTCAAGATTTTTTTTATATCACAAGATGTCTAGCTTCTATTTTCATTTTAAAATTCTGCAATCGGTTACAAATTGCAAAAGATACAGGCGGCTGAACATGGAATTTTTAGAGCCTTTAAATAAGTCAACCGGAGTATATATCCTCTCCGTAAGCTCCCGTCTAACGGGAGGCACTGACTGTAAGCGCACAAGACAAATCTGCAAATCTGTATATAAGCAAATCTTTGTCTCTTTTGTTTTTTGTGTCTATCTGGGCTCAATGTATCAAAACTTACGTCTGTGTTGTTAAGTACTGCCTGACTGGAGGGCATACGGCGAGACAGAGTGACGGGGCTTGTATTTTTTGTAGAATCTGCAACGCTGACGAAGAGGATGAATCTACTGAACACCTTGTGTGGATATTTCCGGAACTAGCTAGCAAGTTTATGTCTTCTGTGGGATCTTATTTATTTAGGGGTGTGGTATCATTTGGGCAGGATTTTGAGTTACTTGGAGTAAACCAAACGTGGTTTGGTGGAACCATCGCTTAATGGCCTATAAACATGGTATCACAATAGAGATAATAAATTTTGTAAGTATTCGATTAAAGTTATTTTTAATGAAAATTTTTAAATTCAATATCAATTTAAAAAAAATTGTATTTGGATTTAACAAATATTACAATTAAATATAGATATACAAGTACCCTTTTATTCCCCTTAACCACAATTTCGTAAACACCCCTTGCACAATAGGAGATTAATGGTTTTATAGAATTTATGACCGGGTTTTTCGCATTCCTACACATAACATTTTCATGTAATTGGCCACATTTATAATAAAACTTCGAATGGACGTTCATCGAATCGTAATTGTTTAACATAATACTTGTTTACAATAACCCAACATGCACTAAGTAACAAATCACAAGGACTCAAACTCTCTCGTATATGGCGGCAAATTCGCAAATTTTATTATGTCTGTACATTACTAAAGGAAGGGTGGAAACAACGGGCAAAGAGATGAACGCAAATTTAATGAACAAAAAAAAAAACAAAAAAAAACATATTATGTAAAATCATGACAGTAACAGTTGAACACAAGGAAGTTTCAGACCCAAAGCAAAACAACATGTTTCATAAAGAAATTACGGGAACTGCTAACATTCATTGAGTACTATTGCGGACAGGAAGAAGTATCAGGACGTAGGTAGAAAAAGTCAATTAATATACTACATATGTACAAAAGAATGTTGTTCAAATAAAGACAGTCATATTGACTTAATTCACTTTATGCCTAATCGTAGTCCACGATTTGCATATGAGTGAAGTTTACATACCTCCATTAAATGTCGTCGTTTGACATGTCATGATGATCAAAAAATTTTAGGTTGCAAAATTTAAGGTTATCCCTCGATAAGATGCAATGGGAAACCATACTAATTTGGGACCTACAGTTTTACACCGGTTCCGTGCGGTATTTTTGAGAAGCGTTTTCATATAATTGGCGTATTTTTTTTGTGTGCCTGGCATATTAGATTCTCAAAAGTACAAAATCTTTGTCATGGGCTAATAAGTATAGAAATATCAGGCTTTGAGATTTTCAACAGCACCAAACTGCTCAACTTTGTCACACTGTACCATAAACTAGGTTAAAACAGGGTACCTATAACTGGAATATTCTCAAGTCCTGACTCCTGCTCTACAATATTTGAAAAGTTGTGATATTATTACCTTGGTTTTTCCAATCGGCCCTACTGTGCAATTTAGTGTTGGCACTAAGTGAAGGTCCATTTTAAAAACTCATAATAAGACATATATCTGAACGAATGCAATAAAGATGTATTTAACAGCCAAATGTAGATTACTAACAATTTTTCAAAAAACATCAACAACGATACACATATTTTTCAAAAATTCTACTTCAATAAAAGTTTTACCAATGTCATGAAGCAGGACTTTCAGAATGTGTAACACTTGTTGTCCAACTTTTAGAAATAAACAAAACCTCACAACAAAAATCCCTTTCGTTTTCGGAACCAATATAAAAATATCAAGATTAATTTTTACATGGGTAACTTTGCCATTTTTTTCGTGAGTCCCTGTAATATCTGTACATGTGTTTATGGATATACATTAGAGTGGGTCAATTTTTTTCCCGACCAAGAGTATAGCAGAAACGTAATCTACGGCAAATTTTAAGAAAGTGTTCCCAAGAAACCATGGTTCTAAAATCTATACATATTACCATATACAGTGATGGTCAAGGTAATAGCCCTTTTTTATTTATTTAATAATTTTGAAATACAATTAAGCTCTTGAAAATGTTAGTACATATTTTAAATATAAATTAAAAAATGCTTGTTTTAAATTTAAATATTTCACTCTATTGCGATTTTATTCAACAAACATTTAAAAACAATCTTTTTCATTCTGTTCAAATTAATAGACTTATTTAAAAAATCCTACAAAAAAAAAAATCCAATGAGTGTTCGAACTCACGGGCGATGTGTTAACACCTTTTTGCTACACGGTACCTGTTAGATTTCTATGAACACATTCGTAAATGTTACATTGGAAAATAAAAAACAGCGTTCAATCATATGATGACGTTAAAGTTAAATAATATTAATACTTAAAATTATTTAAAGACCCAGTGCAAGCACATGTGTCATTATATTCTTGCTCAATACTTTTTTTTTATTCCCACAAAAGTCAAAGAATGCAAAGCAACAGACACTTGTACATACATACATACATTGTTATATTCGTACGATATAACCGAAGATCAACATAAAATACTTTTTTAATATTACTCCAAATTAATACTCCAAATTAAAACACTTCAATCTCGGCTCGCCGATATCGGATCGCCTTAATTTTTGGCCTAAACTCTTCGTCGAAACCCGCACTAGCTTTTTAATCCAAAAATTAATAAAATCGGCTATGAATTTCCGGAGAAAATCGCGTGGGAAAATTATATGAAAATCGCCCAATAATCACTTTCAATACCGACTGCCAAGCAACGAACAAACAAACGATGATTTACTCTTACAAACCTAACACTTGCGTATGTATTAAATTTATAGTGTACTGCCCTAGAGGCGCGCGTATAGATGTTAACACATCAAAAAAACAGTTTTTTTTAAACAAATCATTTATTTCCTTAATAAGTATGAACATATAATATCCTGAATGTCCACCATTATTATCTAAAACTGCACGCATCCGTCTGGGTATTGACTCCATTAAATGATGACATTTTTCAACGGGAATTCTCTCCAAACTATTTTTTGCTGCTTCCCAAAGTTGGTTTTTGTTTGTGAAAATCTTCCCACTTAAGCTTCTTTTCAGTTCCATCCACATATTCTCAATCGGGTTTAGATCGGGAGACTGTTAAGGCCATTCCAAGACGGAAACTTCATGTTCACTCAACCAAGATTTGACTAATTTTGAAGTGAGCTTCGGATAATTAGCCTGTTGGAAGCGCCAATCGGGTGGCATGTGAATCTTTGCATAGGGGAGCATCACATCTTTCAAAATATCACAATAAATTTCTTTATTCATAGTTTCTGTGATTAGGTGAAAAGATCCAATAACATGCCACGAAAAAGCACCCAAGACCATAAGACTGCCGCCTCCGTGCTTCACTTTTTTTTTGTGTAACGATTATTAAGGTCTTTAACTTTTGGTCTTCGGACGTTGCGCTGACAATCAGACCCAAATAAATTAATTTTTGTCTCATCGCTCCACAATATGTCCTTGAGACATCACTGCTTTTGTTGTTGAATTCGGTAGCAAATTTAATGCGAGCTTTTTTGATTTTGTTACTTAGCAGTGAAACCTTTCTACTCTACGTGGCAAACTATTTTCTAACAATCTGCGGCGTACTGTTACAGTATTGCCTTCATTATTTATTTCTGCAGAAATAGTCTTTGATGACATAAATGGGTTCTTTTTGCCAATACGGGAATCTGCGGTTGAGCCGCTTTGTCGCGGCCAACCCCGAGTTTCAGTAAACGGTTTCCATTTTAAAGCATTTCTAACAAATTCTTCAGATCTTCCAAGTGCACTAGCAATGAAACCCAGAGTTTTGCCTCACTTCGTAGTTATTTAGCAACTCGACGTTCCTCAGCAGTGCAATGTACATTTCGGCCCATCTTTAACAACAGCAATCATTAAATGAGTTTTGAAAGAATTGTATTTTACTTACATCCTATTAGTAATTGAGAACATACGGAATGAATTTCGTAATTTAACAAAGTTATTAGAAAAAGGGCTGTTATTTTCAACAAGTAAAAATTGAACTTTATTTTGATTTTTAGCTTAACGTACAAATGATTTCGAATAAATTCCAAAATACAACGCGAATTATTTGTGCAGACAATAAAAAACTGACGGTACACAAGAGAGAAAGAGAGGTTCCCTTTACATGAGTTAAGAGTAATCACAAAACTTTATCTTTGTAAGGGGCTATTATATTGAACAGCAGTGTATGTATATTCTATACATATTAGCGTAAAAAATCGACCAAAACCCATTCTTGTGAACCTTGATACTGTTCGATTTCGATGAAATTTCTAGTCGTTGCTGTTTTAGTTCGAAACTCCACACGGTTCATGTTTTATAGCTGTGCAAAGTTGGTCATCTGCAGCATTGCTGTGAAGAGGTACCTGTGTTAATGTTAGAATAACTTTTGAATGCGATATAAGATTTGCCATTTATATTTTCATTCCTAAAGAGAAGGCTAAAACCTATCAGGCAATACCTTTATCGTTACAATCTGATATCGCATTGAAAAGATATTCTAACATTACACAAAAATGCTGCAGATGACTTTTGAATGCGATATAAGATTTGCCATTTATATTTTCATTCCTAAAGAGAAGGCTAAAACCTATCAGGCAATACCTTTATCGTTACAATCTGATATCGCATTGAAAAGATATTCTAACATTACACAAAAATGCTGCAGATGACCAACTTTAAAAAGCGATAAACAAGAACCGTGGGGAGTTTCGAACTTAAACAGCAAAGACTAGAATATATGTGTGAAATTTCATAAAAATGGAAGAGTATCAAGTTTCAAACATGGCTTTTGGGTCATTGTTTTACGCTAATACATAAATTTTTAAGTGAAAAATCGCGGGTTCGGTTTTGATTATAGAACCATGGTTTCTTGGGAACACTTTCTTAGAATTTGCAGTTGATTACGTTTCTTTGTCAAGTTGTTTGGTCCCATACAAATTGACCCAACCTAGTATACACACATACACACATAGATAGATACGAATTACATGTAACCCTTCTACATAAGCAAGCATCTACAAGCATTACATATGTTGCTGTTTATCCTAACATCAATCGAAATTGGCCGAATGTCTGTGGCTGACAATCAAATATACACTGAAAACTACTTCTACATTAAACGTTCTTCATTAATTTTATAAAGTTTTTCCTAAACTTCTTAGATATTATGAAAAACTCTCGTAACAAGTTTACAAATTTTTGAAACGCATTCAGAAAATATTTTCCATTACTTACATACAAAATCAAAGTATGCTGTATCTTGGGTTTGATTGCCAGCAGTATAATTATTTTCCGTGTACTATGCAGTCACTGTTGCATATATAAACAGGTTTGTAAAAGTGTGTATCGGTGTGTACATTTAGCATTTGATGACAAGACAACAATCTTTGTTGAATGTAAATATTGTTGCATGTGTCGCCCAAAGAGCTACCGAAACGTTTCACCCATGCCGGTAGATGAAAGTCAAAAGGGCTGAAAACCAAATATCAACGGTTTGCTTATCCTTTCACACAATTGTTGAAAATGTTGTTTCTTCAGTCTTGTCCACAATACTGTCAGATGAATCGACATTACGTAGACACAGTGATACGAAAACTGAACTAGAAGGAATTTGAGCTGTGTTCTTTTCAGTATAGTGATAAGCATTACAGTAAAAAATAGGTATTCAAATGGTAAAACAAGACTTATCATACGAAAGTCCTTAAATTGCTACATCACAAGTGAACTCAGCATGGGTATTTCGCAGGAAAGATTTTTTTATTGTCGCTCAGCCACAATATTTTTAAGTGATTGCATAATGAACATGTATTTATCATGACGATTTCAGAGGATCACGTAGTTGATCCTAATACAGTCATACACTGTCGTATGCTTGACTTGAAAAGGAAAGCGGCGAGGATCACTATATATTACGTTACTGTAGTCGGCAAATGTAGCCCATCATAATATAAGCTATTTTTTCTGAAATGTTTATGTATTGGACCAATTTATATTCTTAACATAAGTAAAAAATTTGTAATTAGATTAGTATCAAGTACACTCTCCCGCGTACGGGTTCTCAAACACAACTTTTATTACAATGAATACATGATTTATATTTTAATATCCTTCAGATACAATAAGTATATAAATACAATGCATGTAAAGAAAAATTTTAATAAAACTTCAGTTAATTATAAAGATAAAGACAAAAGGCAACCAACAGTCAAACAGTAAAAAACAACAATTGTGAATGAAGGTAATTGTGAAGTTTACCGATTAAGCAACCAATTCTTTTGAGATATAAAATTTTGAATAATGTTCCTTCCTCTATTGCATATAGAAATTTGTATCATTTGATATTCAGTATACAAATGCGAACTTAATTTTGTATCAATCCGTTACTATATTGGTATAGACAAACTGCTAGAAAGCCATTTAGTGATGTTGGTGATGTGTTAACATCGACAGGCGCGGATAGGGACGTAACTCACAAAGTGAACACATCCAAACACAGTTTGTCCGACTGCGATCATACAGATTGTTTGGCGGTAAATTCCTTCGAAACGGCTGGACCGATTTGTATGAAATTTTGGTGTGCATGTCGGGTAGGTCTCAGAATCGGTCAACATCTATTTTTCATATCCGTAAATGATAAGGTTGATCCACCCCTATATAGAGCACAGATTTGTCCGACTTCGAAAAAAACATACACTGATGTAGCGGCAGCGAATATTTGGCTTGTGTGGGTGCGGAGCACTCTCAAAGCAACGAGAATTATGACCTGGTTATACTTATATAAAAATGAGATAGCAAGAGAGCAACGCAAATTGTGTGAACTTGTGTAGCGTATGTACGAACATAACAATGTATGTATGTACATTAGGGCGGCAATGAAAAAACAACTTTGGATTTTAAATAAACCCCACGCGGATTCTATAACCGACTTGGGGAAAATTTGTGGCGAATCAGAGAGGCGAATCAAGCTGTGCCTCATTTTAGTCAAAGTTTTCGGATTTTGGCATTTTGGGTGATAATTCGTATGCACTAGAAAATCTTCACTCCTCGGTTCATTTGAAAAAACATTTGCACATTGATTTAGTCTAACCTGAGTATAAACTGGATAAAGTTTGAGTAAAATGCGACAACTCTAAGAGTTCCAATTTTTAATTTGAATAAAATTTGCAATTTTTAGCAAAAATTTAAATTTCGGTTTTTCGTTTTTTTTTCCAAAAATTGTACCTAAATGAAAAAAATATTTAACTTGGATTCCAGCACTTTCTACCAGAAGTCTAACTATAACACGACATATTCGTGCACCGGTTATTGGTGTTAGCGTGCGGCAGAATAGGCTATCTCGAGGAAAAATCGGCAAAATGGCCTTATAAGGGTACCTTATTAGCACAATGAAACCGTTGCATGAATATATCGTGTTATAGCTTATTATTATTACTATTATTAGTGACCGTCGGTGGTGCAGTGGTTAGTGTGCGCGGCTCTTGTACATGAGAACGTGGGTTCGATCCCTGCTCAGACCAGCTTACATTTCTATCGACGGCGATCACCACGCTTAGTGATGGCGACATTATCGAGTACTTAGCCATGAGAATGCTTCTCAAACAACCGTTCGGAACCGGTGTAAAACTGTAGGTCCCAATCAGTGATTGTGAGAAGCTCTCCCCAATCCCTTCATGGGATGTTATGGGACACCATTTTTTTTTTAGCTTATTAGAAATGAATATACTTCGGCTATAGGGTATTGGAATTCAAGTTAAATATTTTTTTCATTTAGATACAATTCTGGGAAAAAACCGAAAAACACAAATTTTAATTTCTGTTAAAAATTGGAACCCTTCTGGCCAGTTTCACAGTTAAAAATTTTCCATTTAGATGTAGTTTAAATGCCCGACGCTTGTCATTTAATATGAAAAATTTCTGTGAGCTTTTAAATGACGATTTTACCCAAACTTTATCCAGTTTATATTAACAAACTCCAAGAGGAGAAGCAACAACCTGCTAACCTGCTTCAGTGAGTTCAGTCATACAAAACCAGCCAAATTGAATGACAGTTGCTCAAACAAAGGACCAAAGACGAATATGCTAATTAAATGATAGTTGGGAAAATACTTTTTAAATTTCTTTTAAACTACGATCACTATAAGATCAAAAGTAATATAGAAGGAAAATTATGGTCTTTGGCAACCCCCAGATAATCTAGTTCATACTACTTTTATATATAGTTCAGTTTGGGTTACTAGTGTGGGACACAGCTGTTGCTGAGTTTATAATCCTTGGCCGAGTGGAGCTCGCATTGTTCCGAAACATAGTAGTCAATTCGTGTACCAATTGTATTGCCTTGGTTAAAAAAGTATTAAAAGGAGTAATACGAATTGCAGATAGAGGGTTATCATCTCTGATCAGGAACGGTTCGGTATGCGAGCTGAGAGCTAGAACCAATATAATGGTACACTTGGCATTCTAAAATATTTCTTTGAAATACCTAGCTTTTTGGAATTACTTCCACGGAATGAATAGCAAATTTATCACAAAAGTGCTGTTTTCAGCCTCAGATAAAGTATCGCAACCTATAATATCAGAACCCCACACTGAACAGAAAAGCATCGTCACACAGATGAAAATATTCGTCACCCCAACAAATGTTGTAAGTGAGCTAACATAACGTTTCATTCCCACTATGCAAATGTGATCATCAACGGCAAATTGTTCGTTTCTGTGGTGAAAGTATGGTTGTTGCTGAATTGAATTTGCTTCATTATTGCAGCGAATTTGTTTCGTTGCTGCAATGAATTTGTTTCATTGTTGCTATGAATAGGTATCGTTCTTGCAAGGAATTTGCTTCATTGCTGCAATGAATTTGTTAATAGCTGCTTTGAAGTTGCTTCATTAGTGCAATGAATTTGAGTCATTGTTGTAATGAATACGTGTCATTTCTACAATGATTTTGTTTCATTGCTGCAATGAATATTTTGAAGTGCGTTTGAAATTATTTATTTACAATTGTACATAAATATATTGTTAGTATTACGTTGCCGGTGTTTCGATACAAATTTTTTGAATTTTTGTTTTCGAAAATCTATTTGCTAAATAGATTCTATTCATTCCATGTTGAAACACTCGTCTGGAGAAGATTGTGGTAGTCGAGGGGTTGAGTGTTATTGTGGCCGTCATACTCAGGTCCTGCAATTAAAAACATATACGAAAAATATATTGTTAAGATTTCTATTTAAGATATGTACATATCTATATCTGCACTTACTATGAACATAAGCTCTACTCCCCTATGCTCTACTCCTTTAACATAGAACTACATCATTGTTTTGTTAAATCATGCAATTGTTATTGTGTTGAAAGTTTTTAAATTTAATTGTAGCTCCAAATCTCCCCGTCATTAAGTGAGTGATCGCTCTGAAGCATTTTTTTAACTGCTATTTTGTTTATTTTAGCCAAATTTGTTAAAATTTTGATTGGCTTCATTTGACTGTACGTTTAATTGTTATTTTTTATGTTCGTCGTACTTGAAACACTTTGTTACTTTGACTTCTTCGTTTTCTTTGATTTCGACTGCCCGCACAAATGTATGAATGACTATCGCTTTTGTGTGAATCCAATCACCAACACAACGAAGTAGGCGCGACCGAATTATCATTAAAACACGAAAATGTGTTCCCAGCGGGCAAAAAACCGAGCCTTAGCGAGTGTTACGCTAAATGCTCGCAAACGGGCTCAGAAGCGAGTATTTACCGGACCAAAACCGGGGGAGAAATTAAACTCGCCCAAATATTCGCAAACTGGTTTAAAAACGGGTGCTAAACGGACGAAAAGATAGAAACATTGTTGTCGTTGTGTCGTGCGCCAAACAGAGGCACACACGTGCAGGCACACGACACAACAACAAAGTTTTGGCTATTGTATTTTGTTTTATTTTTCGTGTTGTTCTCGCAAAAGATATTGCAAAAGTCCCGCAAACGAATCTCTTGCAAGACATCGTAAACGAAACTTTTACTGCCACGAAGTCGCAACCCAGCGGACCAAAACTTCGTATACGATATCGCATACGAGAGTTACGCGAAACTTTTGCGTGTAAAACACTCGAAAACAGATCCGAAAATGATCGGAAAATGAATCATCAGTCGCTCAGTTTGTGGCAGTAAAAGTTTCGTTTACGATGTCTTGCAAGAGATTAGTTTGCGGGACTTTTGCAATATCTTTTGCGAGAACAACACGAAAAATAAAACAAAATGCAATAGCCAAAACTTTGTTGTTGTGTCGTGTGCCTGCACGTGTGTGCCTCTGTTTGGCGCACGACACAACGCCAACAATGTTTCTCTCTCTTTTTTCGTCCGTTTAGCACCCGTTTTTAAACCAGTTTGCGAATATTTTGGCGAGTTTAATTTCTCCCCCGGTTTTGATCCGGTAAATACTCGCTTCTGAGCCCGTTTGCGAGCATTTAGCGTAACACTCGCAAAGGCTCGGTTTTTTGCCCGCTGGGTTGTACCGTCACGCGCATACACACACAACAGTTCAGTAACATATTTCGGGGTAGTTTTTCTGCTATCGCTGCATCACTTTCATTGCTGTCGTGTTGCTCTTTGCATTCTGTTTATTTATGTATCTGATTTATAGATTAGTAAGGTCCACAACTGATCACAGCAAACACATAAATTCACACAATTTAGCTTTCACAATATAAGATTATTACTAAGTATAAATAATTAGAATGTTTTAATAAATTTATTTAAATTATTCGGGCGGAGAAATATGTCTACCACTTTCTTTTGTTGCAATGGAACTGATTTAAGATGTGTACGTGACCCACTACACACACTCACCATTTTTTTTGTTGCTGGTCTCTTTTTACACTCGCTCATTTTTGGCGTAGAATACGTCTTATCTTACGGTATAGGGAGTCATGTCAGATTGTTATTGTTGTAATCTTTATTGCATTGATTATGAGGAAACGGCGAGATAACTTTTTTTAAAAATTTGTTTGCAGGTAAATGAAGCTGTTATCTTTCGTTTGATATTCATTTCATATTGGTTGATATCTTCCTAATATTTAAATTTCTCAAATGAAAATTGTTTAAACACATACACTCAAACATATGTGTGGTGTTTGGTTGAGTGTTTGAGTTTGTACCGTGAACACAAACTATGCTGCTGTTTCAGTGTGGACACAAACCTTCGGCTGTTGTTTTGATTGATGAAATATTGAAATTTCGTATATCTACTTATGTATTAAAGTGACACAAAATGTTAAATGTGAATTTGAATTTAACATGAATATATAATTATAAAAAATATAAATCAAATTGATTTGCGTCTGTTATGTAGAACTTATCCTTACTCTTTTAATTTAAAAACATATTTATCCTATTTTTCCGACCATAAGCTTATGTATATTATCAAAAGTAACTATCAAATAAATAAATAAATTTGCTTATGATATTTATCATTTATTGTTATATATGTTTTCTGTCTTATCGGATGGCGTATTCTACGTTAAACTTAATGGCCGTGTCTCTGACACAGCCTGCAGGGACAGTCCGTGGCCGAAGACCTCGGACAACTGTCTGCTGTTTGTTTTTTTTTCGACTGCTCTCTCTCTATACCATCGTAAAAATTAGTTTCGTTACAATAACGAAATTGTTTCGTCAACTGAAAACGTTGACAAACCTCTAACATAAGTAAATAATAAATATAAACTATAAAAAGTAAGAGATAAACCAAATATCAGTAATTTAAAACTCACGCCTTTACTTTTTTTTTAATTTTCAACCCATTTTTTTTTACAAAATTCAAATTAAATAAAATTGTTGCAGGAATAATAAGTAAGTTGTTGCAGCAATGAAATGAAAAATTGTCAAAGAAGTCAAGTATGCAATTTTTCGTTGCAGCGACTACCAAATTGTCGGATAGTGACCCTTTTCACTATAACAACGTAAAAACATTAACGAACACGTTTCATCCATGCGACTACGCGTTTTTCTTGCAGTGCACGGTAAATGTGCATCCATTATTTTGTTCCGATTCTACCCTAATAATAGACTCCCTTAATATAGACTCCTCGAGTGGTTTTGGCCCACGAAGTTTGGTCCTTGAAAACTAGGCCAATATGGAAAATCGATTTCCTTTGTAATGATCATCATAACAGACGGGTTGAAATTCCGCTGCAAACCGATGGAAAAAAGAGTGTTGCACTTAGTAATCACTGGCAGCTCTACTAAATCAATTATTTTATTGCAAACTCATAAATTAATAAAGTAGATGATGTTGTATTCAGCTATTTATTTAAAATTCCCTTTATTATATAAATAATCAGAAACATTTTGAATCATAACAACTACAAACATTCTCAATTATACTCATTTCATTGGTTGATAATGTGTTTTATACCAAAAACCCAAAACGATTTCCATCTAATCTAACATTGATTGGCATTGTCCACAGACTAAAAGTGGTGAAAGATGTAAAGCATCAGCAGCAAAATCTAAAAAGGTCATTTTAGCCAAATCTAATCCAAGTTGATGATTATTAACAATAGTTTTGTTTTAAGGTACAATTTTATGTTGTATATATTTAACCGCATAACCTTAATTTAAATAGCCGAATACAGTAACTGTATATTATGAGGATTTAAACCCACAAACCGGCACACAATCCCACATGAGAACATGTCTCTACTACAGATGTTCTTATAATGTATATACAGTAGAGTGGCATTTTTTCCCTTACTTTTGAAATTCAAGGATTGCCGGGCCGCATATTATGCCACTTGATGAAAAAATGTTATGCTATAAATTTTGGGGAAAATTCGACAATGTTAACACGTCGCGCCCGAAGGTCAAAGTTCAAAAATTTTGAAATTATGTTTTTCTAAGTGACAGATTGTTGCAATATACTTATTTTTCGGCAGATTTTTGCGGAACTTGGTGGGTTTGCAACACAGAAGTTACTTTGTATCTGGTAAAAATTTAGGCAACATGGGGCAACGTTAACACGTAGCGCCTTTAGGTCAAAGTTTTTTTTTTTTTTTTTTATTTTTTTTTTATTTTTACCAGATAAACAACAAGTTCATAGTTACAATTCTACGAAGTTTGTGGTAAAAATCTGGTAAAAAATGAGTATGTTGCTCGAAGCTGACTATTGGAAATACATAATTCATCAATTTTTGAACTTTGACCTTGAGGAGGTAAGTGTTAACGTCGCCCAATTTTGTCCTAATTTTTACCAGATTAAGAGGAATTTCACTGTTACATTTGTACCGAGTTTCATAAAAATCCGAATAAAAATTAGTATGTTTCTGCAAGTTGTCTATTGGAAATAGATAAATTAAAAATGTTTCAACTTTGACCTAAAGGCGCTACGTGTTAACGTTGCCCCATGTTGCCTAAATTTTTACCAGATACAAAGTAACTTCTGTGTTGCAAACCCACCAAGTTTCGCAACAATCTGCCGAAAAATAAGTATATTGCAACAATCTGTCACTTAGAAAAACATAATTTCAAAATTTTTGAACTTTGACCTTCGGGCGCGACGTGTTAACATTGTCCAATTTTCCCCAAATTTATAGCATAACATTTTTTCATCAAGTGGCATAATATGCGGCCCGGCAATCCTTGAGTAGAAAGAAAAAAAATGTTCATACTAAAAAATGCCACTCTAATATACAGGCACAGTCGCTCACATATAAAGCCAGGGATCTCGTACACATCTTTGTGCATATTGGACCTAAAAGGTATTTAGAATCAAGGTGATATCTCAAACATTGCAAACCTTGAAACTTTTGTGATATAATCTGGAATAATTTCATAATAACTTTATTTGTATAGAATGTGTTGGATAAATTCCCATAAGCACATTAAATCTTTTCAAATTTGGTTTTAAGGGACGAAAGCAGTTGACTTCAAGGAAACATAAATGTGTTTAGTGGTGATATGTGTCCCCCCCGATGGTCTAATGGTTAGTGTACAAGGCTCTTGGACATGACAACTTGGTGTCGGTCTCTGTTGACACCATCTTACATTTCCATCGACGACGGTTTCCTTTCTTAGGGACGGCGATACTTTCGAGTAACTAGCAATGAAACACCTTCTCAAAAAATCGTTCAGAATCGGCGTAAAACTGTACGTATCAGTCAGTGAGCGTAAAACTAGAAAACGCACAGTGCACTGATTATGAGAAGCTCCCACCAATTCATTCCTAGGATGTAATACGGAATTATTTTGTTTATTTATGTATTTAGTTGTTATATTGTATTATACATGCTGAACTGAGTACAAATTTAGATTCACTTTATAAGAAACGAAAAGCGACATATCTGACAAAAAATGCAGAACTGGATAATGTGCATTTGCTAACAATCCAGGCCCCCACCAATTTGTATAAAAAAACCCGTTTCCCATTACATACCATGAAGGGATTGGGGAGAGCTTCTCACAAGCAGTGAGCGGTGAACTTTCTAATTTTTCACTCACTGACTGAGACCTACAGTTTTACACCGGTTCCGAACGGAAGTTTGAGAAGCTTTTTCGATAGTGTCGCCATCAATGAGCGAGGCATCTGTAATATATTCTAACAGATACATTATGTGGGAACCATGTAACTACAAGGTGGCGCAAAAGTAATCCTCCTATCAGAAAATGCTATAAATTTTGCGATTGGCCCCTAATGTCAGTTCTGTTTTGACATTTGTGTAGTAAACATATGCGAAAAACACGTTAATAAACAATGTTACGCTACACTGCTCCAGAACGCGGAATATTGCTGACTATTTATTTGACCAATAACACTACGCAACAAAATGAAAAAAATTCTTTGCACAAATATAAACACTATTTTTTTTTGATGAACTATGGTCCCCCAATTACAAAAATGGTCGAAATTTTAAATTCTATGGAAAAGTTTTTTTTTTAAATTTATTTTAGTAAAATTGTCCATTTTTGAAAATCTTGTTCCACAGATATTGACATAACTCAAGAACGATAGATCGCACTTTGTTAGTAAATACACCAAAAAAAAAGTAATTTCAATACCTACAAGTTTTGTTAACACTATTTTTTAGCCTGCATAAGAGTTTCGGAGTTATCTAAAAAGTTGTTGTGAAAAATTATGTTTTTCAGCCAAAATTTATGGATTTTTTTTTTTTGAAAAAATCAGAAAAAACCTTAAATGGTCAAAAGTGATCAGTTTAGCACTTTAAGACTAAAGTCTGACCTGTTATGAATAAAATGAGACATTTCTTAAGAAAATCGATGGATAACTTTTGATTTTATTTCGAATTAGGTGAAGATATCCCATTTCGTCAAGAATTTGGAAATTTTACAATTTAACCAAAAATGAAAAACAATTGAAGAAATAATTTTTGTAATTAAATATTTATTTATGTATTTTTTTGTATGTATTTATTATGTAATAAGTTTTACAAAGTCAAATAAATAATTATTTAATAATATTTTATTCTAGAAATGATTTCGGGTTCTTTTTTGCCTGCTGTGATTGTCAGGGTTTGTTTCTCTTATAAGGAACCAAATATAATCACCCATCATATTCTCGTTCCACAATCCCTGATACCGTTGCTCCATAGACTTAAGTTCTTGATGAAATCGCTCACCATGCTCGTCGCTTACATCACCAAGGTTTGGCGGGAAAAAGTCCAAATGCGAATGCAGGAAATGTATTTTTAGAGACATATTTACGCCGATTTTTGAATAGTTACTAAGTAAATCACGAATGATTTCTTTATAGTTTGGACTGCGTTTGTTTCCCAGAAAATCCGAAACAATTAATCGGAACGAACTCCACGCAGCTTTCTCATCTGATGATAAAAATGTCTCAAATTGAGTGTTGGCGAGTAGTTTTCGGATCTGTGGACCATCAAGAACGCCTTCTGAAATTTTTGCCAGAGAAAGATTTTGGAATATTGTTCTTAGATAAGAGAACGCTTCACCCTCTTTGTCTAGTGCCTTAATAAAGTTTTTCACCAATCCAAGTTTAATATGTAATGGTGGCAAGATTATATTGTCCTTCTTGACGAGAGCCATATGTTGTATATTCTCCACGCCTATTGTGTTGTTGACTCTTGGCGGCCAATCCTTCTGCACGTAATGCTTGTGTCGAGCTCGACTGTCCCAGAGGCAGAGGAAGCAGCAATGCTTTGTAAAACCACCTTGCAGACCTGACATTATGGCAACAACCTTTAAGTCGCAACAAATTTTCCAATTGTGATTTTCGTAGTTTATATTTATGAACAATTTGGTCATCGTTTCGTAAGATTCCTTCATATTCACGGCGTGTGCAATGGGTATCGATGGCTTCTGATTGCCATTGTGCAGTAACACGGCTTTAAGGCTTTCTTTGCTGCTGTCGACAAATATCCTCCAATCACGTGCATCGTATGTTTGGCCAAGCTTATCGAAAAGTCCATGAATGTCGTAACAAAAGCACATATTGTCTTTAGTTGTAAAAAAGTTGGAGTACGGCTTATGCCGGGTACGGTAGACTGTTGTACAGATATTCCTTTCTAA
The DNA here is from genome assembly GCA_963931995.1 of Phaonia tiefii. Classification (NCBI taxonomy): domain Eukaryota; kingdom Metazoa; phylum Arthropoda; class Insecta; order Diptera; family Muscidae; genus Phaonia; species Phaonia tiefii. Next base: position 30,512,229 of record OZ008367.1, read on the forward strand.
TAAATTCTTATCTCTTAAACGAGATGCAAGAAGCTCAGATTTTTCTTTCGGAAGTTCGAGGTCTCTTACCAGATCATTTAGTTCGGCTTGAGTATACAGCTTTGGAGCCAAACTATCTGCTTTGTAACTCACGCTTGAGGTCGAGGGTGATAAATCCACTTGATAACACGCTGCATACGTATTTTCCGGAAATTGACTTCCATCGACATACAGGACTGGAAGCGTATACCCAGCACCTGATCTCGTGGGGTAAGACCATCGCATATGTTTTCCGAAGCCGCTTTTTGTACTTAAGCAAAAATAGCAATCGGTTTCGTGGCTCGCTGTTTCTCTCCATTGCATAGGGTTTGAAATTTCCAAGTGTCGTCTGTAAAATTTAAGAAGTTTGAAATTAAAAATATGAAGAATTCAAAATATAATTAAGAAATACTTACTTAAGGGTTGAAGAGCATCGACTTAACATTGGTCGACACGAATGGCATATCGAACTCGGTGCCCAATATTTGTTAGTACTTTCCGGATATATATTATAGCAATCTTTATATTGTTCTTGTAATTTATCTGAGAAAACATATCTCTTTTTCTCGGTGGTATATTTTCCGCACACGTAACAAAATAAATTCGGGTCGTTTCTGCACGTAAAAATTCTGCATTTCTTGCTCATTTTTGGTAGAATTGTAAAATTTTGCACAAAACACGGATATAATTAGACTTTTCACTTTCGAATACACTTGTTGAATGACAATGAAACGATACTTGAACTGTTATTTATACTGCGTGATAGTCTGATTGTCATGTGTGTTTTATGTTCGTGTTGCGCTTTTCAGGTACAACTGGGTTTTTACAACACCCTTTTTTAAAAACTTCTTAAAAAATGTTTCTGAATGGGTGTGATTGTCATGTGTGTTTTATGTTCGTGTTGCGCTTTTCAGGTACAACTGGGTTTTTACAACACCCTTTTTTAAAAACTTCTTAAAAAATGTTTCTGAATGGGTGTGATTGTCATGTGTGTTTTATGTTCGTGTTGCGCTTTTCAGGTACAACTGGGTTTTTACAACACCCTTTTTTAAAAACTTCTTAAAAAATGTTTCTGAATGGGTGTGATTGTCATGTGTGTTTTATGTTCGTGTTGCGCTTTTCAGGTACAACTGGGTTTATTTGACTTTGTAAAACTTATTACATAATAAATACATACAAAAAAATACATAAATAAATATTTAATTACAAAAATTATTTCTTCAATTGTTTTTCATTTTTGGTTAAATTGTAAAATTTCCAAATTCTTGACGAAATGGGATATCTTCACCTAATTCGAAATAAAATCAAAAGTTATCCATCGATTTTCTTAAGAAATGTCTCATTTTATTCATAACAGGTCAGACTTTAGTCTTAAAGTGCTAAACTGATCACTTTTGACCATTTAAGGTTTTTTCTGATTTTTTCAAAAAAAAAAAATCCATAAATTTTGGCTGAAAAACATAATTTTTCACAACAACTTTTTAGATAACTCCGAAACTCTTATGCAGGCTAAAAAATAGTGTTAACAAAACTTGTAGGTATTGAAATTACTTTTTTTTTGGTGTATTTACTAACAAAGTGCGATCTATCGTTCTTGAGTTATGTCAATATCTGTGGAACAAGATTTTCAAAAATGGACAATTTTACTAAAATAAATTAAAAAAAAAAAATTTTCCATAGAATTTAAAATTTCGACCATTTTTGTAATTGGGGGACCATAGTACATCAAAAAAAAATAGTGGCTTTATTTGTGCATTTTGGCTGTTGCGTAGTGTAATCGGTCGGTGACTTTGGCACAACGTGAATTTCGTCGCAGATTTCCCGGCCGTCCAACGCCTACTGGTGAAATACTGCGACGTTTAGCCGCTCGCCTCGAAGAGACTGGCACAACACGAGATGCTGCCAGGCGTGGCAGACCCCGGAGTAGCCGTTCTGCAGAGAATATTGCTGCTGTAGCCGAGGATGTCATGGAAGCGCCGTCGACATCGACCAGACGTCGTGCCACGCTACAGAGCAATGATCAACGAGTTCTTTTTGCCGCAACTTGATGAATTGGGATTGGAAAACATGTGGTTCCAACAGGACGGTGCAACGGCACACACTGCATGTGCCACAACCGATATGCTGAAGGGTGCATTTCCCGGGCGCCTAATCTCCCGTTTTGGCGATTTGCACTGGCCAGCAAGATCGCCTGATTTGACCGCTCCAGACTTCTTTTTGTGGGGCTTTTTGAAGTCGCGGGTTTATGTCAACAAGCCTCAGACTCTTGCAGCTCTTAAAGACAATATCCGTCAAGAATGTGAGGACGTATCGCCGGAAGTTCTGGCCAAAGTGATGGAAAATGCCATAAAAAGGGCTCAAATGACAATAAACTGTGGCGGCGGCCATTTACATGAGATCATATTCTCGACTTGATGTAAAAAAAATTAAAAGACCAAATAAAAATAATCCACAAGAAGAATCAAAGTTTTTCATTTTTTTTTTAATTACAGCCAAAAAACGTCGGAAGTTTACTTTTGCGCCACCTTGTATATGTTTGGAACACACATCAGACATTGATAGGATTATAAGTCTTGAACTCAGTTTTATTGAAAAGCAAACAGTAGCATATTTATACAACACCTATCTTTGTGTTTTCTACCCTCTTGGGAAGTTTGTTATTGTTGTAGCTTGTAAGACATTTTAGAAAATAAAGAAGACATTGTGAATTTAAAAACGAAATCAACCGGTCGCATATCTCATTAAAGGTGAATTTTAAATTTTATATTGTTCAATCAAGCCAATAAAATTGACTTTTATAAGTTATACAGCAACCACGTATATGATTGGAACGCAGTCCAAACATTGATATGATTACATGTCTTAAACTCACTTATATTTAAAAACCAACAGTAGCATATTTACTTGGCACATGTCAACATACTTACGCTGAAGCATTAGCGTGTTTCGTCCTAAACCTCCATATACTTTCATGGAACCATGTGCATAATTTCTTCCAAACATGATAATATTCTGAAGCCATGTGCAAGGTATTTCAAAAGAAGTCATCCGATGTTGTTTGGCTGTCATTTTTTTTTTAAATGAAAAACTTCGATTCTGTCTTTTGACTATGTTTATTTATTGGTTAAGTTGCGAAGATGATATCGGTTAAATGGGCGCCGTCACAATTGATTACCATACGGGCTCGTTTTGTGGCAACCAAAGCAACATCACAAAGCATTTAGCCGTCCTAGCCTATACTGATTTCTTTAACTGCTAACAAATATTTTCTACTAATATAACATTTTTCACAGCATACATACGAAACTGCCCTTGTCTGGAAAAAAACGCATATTTGAAACTAAAACGCAAAACATCAGCTATATATGATATATGACACGCTCGCTTTATCTGCAATTTACACACCCACTCAGGAAATATAAATACAGTTGCTCACTTACAAGATAGACTGCAAAAAAATTTCTCTTCGTCGCTCTTTTATTCTCTTGCGCTCAAGAGAGCATAAACAAAGCAACAAATACAGCTGTATTTGTAACACAAACATAGATATTTTCGTACCACAAATACATATATTATAACATAGTAATCATTGCATCTCCATCATGCAATATTACATTTGAAATTTTACAAAGTTTTTGCCTCTCTAGAAAAAACGAAAATTTAGTCCTGAATCGACTTTGAATTTGAAAAGTCGAGTTATTTAAATTTGTGATTTGGGTTTACAACTTATATTTTAAGTTAAACCACTTCTGACACCGATCGTACTTCATACATCATATATGGCGCCAACAAAAAACAATCGACTTTAACTACAATTTAAACTTTGGCTACACACATGGTAATGCTATTAAATGTTATGCAACACATTTAAAAATACGTGGTTTTCTGTTTATATCGGGCCTAATAATAGAACAAAATATTGGAAATCGAAATTGGTTGTCTTTCAAAGTATTCTCTATCAATATCAATACACTGTTATATTTCGAAACACTATTTCCACTCGGAATTTGGCAGCACCAAAAATGGCTGGGTGACCCATAAAGTCAATATTTTGGTGGTCAATAACACGCTTGTTTGAGTCGATTTGTGAGAGCTGTGCCGGAATCACAATGCAAGCAACATTCTCAAAAGGCGTTCACAATGCAAGCAACAGTTTACTTCGAATCGAGATGTTTGTTCCAACAGGTGATACCAGTATTACGGCCAAAATATCAAGGCAACAATACAAAATATTTTGTTTTCATGTCAAAGTTAACAAAAATGTTTGTCAAGAATAAAAGTAAGCCAGAAAAAATTACATTTGAATTTGATTCTTCATATAATGAACACAAGGAAAAGCAAATCATTTAAGTTGTTCTTATAACACAATCTCTATTAGTTGCATCATGATTCAAATGTCACAAATGTCACATCCAGGGTTGTATTTCGAATATTAAAAAAAGTCAAAGATTCTACAGATAAAATAACGTTTTATAATGCGTCTTTTAACACAAATGGGTTTAATTTTCATTGATGTTTTTAAGTTTGAAAATGAAATTCGAAGTACAGCGCCATCTATCGCTTAATAGTACATTATTTATTCGAACAAATATGTTGCTGGAGTAGGAATAGATCAACTTCAGCGACAAATTGGAGTTACATTTTTTGGAAAAAAAACGAAATGACATTATGTGAAATTCTGTGTGTGAGAACGAGTTGGCATGAGAAACGAAACTGTCGCTGCATTGTGAATGCGGCTTTAACTTAAAAACATCAATCAAAATTTAAACCATTTCTGTTAAGCGATGCATTATAAAACGTAATTTTATCCGTAGAATCTTTTAATAGCAAATATTTTTAAATACTGTTACGAATAAGTAAAAGCTTTTGCTTACTGTTAATGACTCTACTAACAGTATGTAAACATCAGGCGGTTAGTGCTGCGCCTGAAAGTATGCATTGTAACAACGTACCAGCTCGCTAAACCAGTAGCATGAATTCACCTCAGTAAAGATAATTCTCCAGTGTAGGAGAATGTTCTACAAAGATAAACAACAACAACAACACCTATTTTCTAGAAGGTTCTTGAATTCGCTAGATATATGTACCTTCATTTGTGTATGGTGAGTTGGTATAAATAGCGGAGGTCTTTGGAATGGAGAGTTCAGTTTGTGATTAAACCCCGTAAAGTAAGCAACGCGAATTGATAGTAAAATACAAGACTTGTTAACGTGTTTAAATAAAGTAAACTGTTGTACTGTATAAATAAATAAAAGGAAGTGATACCGTTGTAATTATCGTAATTAAAAACGAACCTTGTTTTATTATTGGGAATAAAACAACGCAAAAAGGACGAATAAGGAAATTCGTAACATTGGTGTCAGAAGTGAAATTACGAATTAAGGACAACGATGAAGTTTGAAGAACTCAAAGTTGAACAACTAAAAAAGGAGTTGAGTAAATTGGATCAACCGACAGCTGGTAATAAGGTAGAGCTGCAGAGGCGATTAATAGAAGAATTCAAGCGCCGAAACATTGACATTGGCAAATACCAGTTTGAATGCAAAGAAGAAATGGAGATATCTGCAAAGGAAGCAACTGGTAATGTAGATGTTTCTACAATGTTTGCGGCCATGATGGAAAAGTTTGCAAAATTGGACGAAAACTCTAGAGTTATTAACGCGAAGCTGGACGAAAATTCTAGAATTATGGACGAGAAATTTGGCGAGAATTCTAGAATTATGAACGAGAAATTTGGCGAGAATTCTAGAATTATGGACGAACAACTTGAAAAGAAATTTAGCGAGAGTTCTAGAATAATGCAAGAGACATCTAACGCCACAAATGACAAACTTCAACAAATTTCGGAAGTTATGAACAACATGGAAATACATGTTAATGAGAAATTCGAAAACTTCGAACAGAAGTTCGAAGAAGTTGAACAGAAGTTTGAGAAAGTCGAAAATGATGTAAGTGAATTGCAAAGAAAAATTAATGAACTTCAGTTACAAGAGGGGCCAGTGCGAGTAATTTCTGAAGCCTCTAGTAGATTGAAAGCTCCCAGTTTCGATGGCTCTACACCATTTGACGTTTTTAAATTCCAATTCGAAATGGTCGCAATTAAGAACTTGTGGAACAGCAACGACAAAGCTGTTGAGCTAATTTTAGCACTGAAAGGCAACGCAGCAGAAGTCCTTCAGAGCATTCCCGTCAGTGCCAGAAACAACTACGAGGATATACTGGCTGCGTTACAACGCAAGTATGGTGGCGATCACAAGAAGGATTTATATCGCATGGAATTAAGAGGCCGAGTGCAAAAGCATAACGAAACGCTTCAGGACTTCGCAACCGAGGTGGAACGTTTGGTGTTGATGGCATATCCTGGAGAACCCCAAACTTTCTTGGAGCAATTTAAGATAGAGGCATTTGTTAGGGGCATTAACGATCCTGACGTTAGATATGCGGTGAGTGCCTCACAAAAAGCTACATTTGCGGAAACAGTTTCATTTGCTTTGGCGAATGAGACAGCGAGGGTTGTTTCCAGTCAACAGAAACATCATGTGCGAAGGGTAGAAACGGAAGGCCAATCAAAAGATTTGAAAAGCGCCGTTAGCGAATTGAAGGAAGTGATTCGGATTCTCACGAAAGCGCTATGGCAAGCAACAAAATTGAAAGGTGACAATCATAGCGATCGCGGCCATATAGGGCGGGACTGTAGAGACCTGAGAAAACGGTCAAGATCTCCAGCAATAGCGGCCGATACCGGACGAGTAAATGACCGTCCACATGTAATCGAGCCTAAACAGGATTTTAAGGCTGAGATCAAAGAGCAAATTATTGACGTCCGATCCCTGAGAATTGAATCCGACGACGAGTGGTTCACGGCACAGAGAAGTGACCCTGTATTGGCAAAAATTATTTTGGCAAAGGAAGAGGATAGACAATTAACGCGGAATGAAATCGCTTCAGAAAGCCCCGTTTTAAAATCATATTGGGCCCAGTGGAATAGCCTGAGATTGCTAGATGGCTGTCTATACCGTGTATGGGAAAGTGAAGATGGTAAAACGGAGAAAAATCTAATTGTGGTACCGGCCTTGAAAGTGAAAGAGATAATTGCAGAATCTCATAATGGTCCGAGTGGTAGGCACCTCGGAAAAGGCAAAACTATGGAGAAACTAAGGGAACGTTTCTATTGGGTTGGTCATCAAAAAGCTGTATCCGAGTGGATTGCAGGCTGCACCCAGTGCATGACAACTAAAGGACCAACGCGGAGGAGTTGCGAACAGAGACATCAGGAGAGCCCAAGTGCTCCCTTCGAGCGAATATCCATGAGTGTGGCTGGTCCATATCCAACGAGTAGCTCTGGGAACCAATATGCCCTAGTCGTTATGGACTACTTCAGTAAATGGCCCGAGGTGTACGCTATTCCAAATAAAGAAGCGAAAACAATAAGCAAAGCTATGGTGAACAACTGGATAAGTCGTTTTGGTGTCCCTTTAGAACTGCATTCGGAGCAGGGTAGAAATTTTGAATCTGCGATCTTGAAAGAAATATGCGAGAGGAGTGGAATTCGTGGTATAAGAACGACATCAGTGCGTCCCCGGACTGACGGTACGGTAGAGAAATTTAATCAGGCTCTTGAAGAATATTTGAGCAAGATCGTCAGTAAGGATAGAAAATTCTGGGACGAACGCATACCAAAATTCCTTCTAGCATACCGGTCGGCCACCCAGGATACCATTGCCCGAACACCAGCTAGTGCCGTCTTTGGGACAGAGTTAAAGCTCCCTAGAAATTTGGAGTTTGGCAACTGCCTAACATCCGACAGTGGGGAGAATGATGGTATCCCAGGGGAGCTTAGCGAACTTCACGAGTTTGTTCGCAGCAGAATTAGGTTGGTCAGTAATAAGATGAAAGCCAGGTACGACCAAGCGGCAAATTCCGAAGGATTCCATGAAGGCCAGCTAGTTTTACTGTTCAACCCACAGCGCAAGAAGGGTTTATCTCCAGAACTTCAGACTCACTGGGAAGGCCCTTACAGGGTTGTAAAACGAATAAACGACGTGGTTTATAGAATCCAGAAAAGCCAAAGTCCAAGAGCTAAAATGAAAGTCGTGCATTTGGAAACACTAGCTCTGTATGGAAAACGGAGGGTTGAGCCTGCTCGGGACGAACAGGCTTAAGTGGGGGGCAGTGTTACGAATAAGTAAAAGCTTTTGCTTACTGTTAATGACTCTACTAACAGTATGTAAACATCAGGCGGTTAGTGCTGCGCCTGAAAGTATGCATTGTAACAACGTACCAGCTCGCTAAACCAGTAGCATGAATTCACCTCAGTAAAGATAATTCTCCTGTGTAGGAGAATGTTCTACAAAGATAAACAACAACAACAACACCTATTTTCTAGAAGGTTCTTGAATTCGCTAGATATATGTACCTTCATTTGTGTATGGTGAGTTGGTATAAATAGCGGAGGTCTTTGGAATGGAGAGTTCAGTTTGTGATTAAACCCCGTAAAGTAAGCAACGCGAATTGATAGTAAAATACAAGACTTGTTAACGTGTTTAAATAAAGTAAACTGTTGTACTGTATAAATAAATAAAAGGAAGTGATACCGTTGTAATTATCGTAATTAAAAACGAACCTTGTTTTATTATTGGGAATAAAACAACGCAAAAAGGACGAATAAGGAAATTCGTAACATTGGTGTCGGAAGTGAAATTACGAATTAAGGACAACGATGAAGTTTGAAGAACTCAAAGTTGAACAACTAAAAAAGGAGTTGAGTAAATTGGATCAACCGACAGCTGGTAATAAGGTAGAGCTGCAGAGGCGATTAATAGAAGAATTCAAGCGCCGAAACATTGACATTGGCAAATACCAGTTTGAATGCAAAGAAGAAATGGAGATATCTGCAAAGGAAGCAACTGGTAATGTAGATGTTTCTACAATGTTTGCGGCCATGATGGAAAAGTTTGCAAAATTGGACGAAAACTCTAGAGTTATTAACGCGAAGCTGGACGAAAATTCTAGAATTATGGACGAGAAATTTGGCGAGAATTCTAGAATTATGAACGAGAAATTTGGCGAGAATTCTAGAATTATGGACGAACAACTTAAAAAGAAATTTAGCGAGAATTCTAGAATAATGCAAGAGACATCTAACGCCACAAATGACAAACTTCAACAAATTTCGGAAGTTATGAACAACATGGAAATACATGTTAATGAGAAATTCGAAAACTTCGAACAGAAGTTCGAAGAAGTTGAACAGAAGTTTGAGAAAGTCGAAAATGATGTAAGTGAATTGCAAAGAAAAATTAATGAACTTCAGTTACAAGAGGGGCCAGTGCGAGTAATTTCTGAAGCCTCTAGTAGATTGAAAGCTCCCAGTTTCGATGGCTCTACACCATTTGACGTTTTTAAATTCCAATTCGAAATGGTCGCAATTAAGAACTTGTGGAACAGCAACGACAAAGCTGTTGAGCTAATTTTAGCACTGAAAGGCAACGCAGCAGAAGTCCTTCAGAGCATTCCCGTCAGTGCCAGAAACAACTACGAGGATATACTGGCTGCGTTACAACGCAAGTATGGTGGCGATCACAAGAAGGATTTATATCGCATGGAATTAAGAGGCCGAGTGCAAAAGCATAACGAAACGCTTCAGGACTTCGCAACCGAGGTGGAACGTTTGGTGTTGATGGCATATCCTGGAGAACCCCAAACTTTCTTGGAGCAATTTAAGATAGAGGCATTTGTTAGGGGCATTAACGATCCTGACGTTAGATATGCGGTGAGTGCCTCACAAAAAGCTACATTTGCGGAAACAGTTTCATTTGCTTTGGCGAATGAGACAGCGAGGGTTGTTTCCAGTCAACAGAAACATCATGTGCGAAGGGTAGAAACGGAAGGCCAATCAAAAGATTTGAAAAGCGCCGTTAGCGAATTGAAGGAAGTGATTCGGATTCTCACGAAAGCGCTATGGCAAGCAACAAAATTGAAAGGTGACAATCATAGCGATCGCGGCCATATAGGGCGGGACTGTAGAGACCTGAGAAAACGGTCAAGATCTCCAGCAATAGCGGCCGATACCGGACGAGTAAATGACCGTCCACATGTAATCGAGCCTAAACAGGATTTTAAGGCTGAGATCAAAGAGCAAATTATTGACGTCCGATCCCTGAGAATTGAATCCGACGACGAGTGGTTCACGGCACAGAGAAGTGACCCTGTATTGGCAAAAATTATTTTGGCAAAGGAAGAGGATAGACAATTAACGCGGAATGAAATCGCTTCAGAAAGCCCCGTTTTAAAATCATATTGGGCCCAGTGGAATAGCCTGAGATTGCTAGATGGCTGTCTATACCGTGTATGGGAAAGTGAAGATGGTAAAACGGAGAAAAATCTAATTGTGGTACCGGCCTTGAAAGTGAAAGAGATAATTGCAGAATCTCATAATGGTCCGAGTGGTAGGCACCTCGGAAAAGGCAAAACTATGGAGAAACTAAGGGAACGTTTCTATTGGGTTGGTCGTCAAAAAGCTGTACCCGAGTGGATTGCAGGCTGCACCCAGTGCATGACAACTAAAGGACCAACGCGGAGGAGTTGCGAACAGAGACATCAGGAGAGCCCAAGTGCTCCCTTCGAGCGAATATCCATGAGTGTGGCTGGTCCATATCCAACGAGTAGCTCTGGGAACCAATATGCCCTAGTCGTTATGGACTACTTCAGTAAATGGCCCGAGGTGTACGCTATTCCAAATAAAGAAGCGAAAACAATAAGCAAAGCTATGGTGAACAACTGGAAAAGTCGTTTTGGTGTCCCTTTAGAACTGCATTCGGAGCAGGGTAGAAATTTTGAATCTGCGATCTTGAAAGAAATATGCGAGAGGAGTGGAATTCGTGGTATAAGAACGACATCAGTGCGTCCCCGGACTGACGGTACGGTAGAGAAATTTAATCAGGCTCTTGAAGAATATTTGAGCAAGATCGTCAGTAAGGATAGAAAATTCTGGGACGAACGCATACCAAAATTCCTTCTAGCATACCGGTCGGCCACCCAGGATACCATTGCCCGAACACCAGCTAGTGCCGTCTTTGGGACAGAGTTAAAGCTCCCTAGAAATTTGGAGTTTGGCAACTGCCTAACATCCGACAGTGGGGAGAATGATGGTATCCCAGGGGAGCTTAGCGAACTTCACGAGTTTGTTCGCAGCAGAATGAAGTTGGTCAGTAATAAGATGAAAGCCAGGTACGACCAAGCGGCAAATTCCGAAGGATTCCATGAAGGCCAGCTAGTTTTACTGTTCAACCCACAGCGCAAGAAGGGTTTATCTCCAGAACTTCAGACTCACTGGGAAGGCCCTTACAGGGTTGTAAAACGAATAAACGACGTGGTTTATAGAATCCAGAAAAGCCAAAGTCCAAGAGCTAAAATGAAAGTCGTGCATTTGGAAACACTAGCTCTGTATGGAAAACGGAGGGTTGAGCCTGCTCGGGACGAACAGGCTTAAGTGGGGGGCAGTGTTACGAATAAGTAAAAGCTTTTGCTTACTGTTAATGACTCTACTAACAGTATGTAAACATCAGGCGGTTAGTGCTGCGCCTGAAAGTATGCATTGTAACAACGTACCAGCTCGCTAAACCAGTAGCATGAATTCACCTCAGTAAAGATAATTCTCCTGTGTAGGAGAATGTTCTACAAAGATAAACAACAACAACAACACCTATTTTCTAGAAGGTTCTTGAATTCGCTAGATATATGTACCTTCATTTGTGTATGGTGAGTTGGTATAAATAGCGGAGGTCTTTGGAATGGAGAGTTCAGTTTGTGATTAAACCCCGTAAAGTAAGCAACGCGAATTGATAGTAAAATACAAGACTTGTTAACGTGTTTAAATAAAGTAAACTGTTGTACTGTATAAATAAATAAAAGGAAGTGATACCGTTGTAATTATCGTAATTAAAAACGAACCTTGTTTTATTATTGGGAATAAAACAACGCAAAAAGGACGAATAAGGAAATTCGTAACAATACATTAACATTTTTCATATTCAAAACGCAAACCTGGGTATGACATTTATTACATTTGAATCATGATGCAACTAATAGAGGTTGTGTTATAAGAACGACTTAAATTATTTGCTTTTTCTTCTGTTCATTACATGACCAATCAAATTCAAATGTATTTGGTTTTTGTAATTTCTGGCTTACTTTTATTCTTGACGTACATTTGTATTAACCTGGACACGAAATCAAAATATATTTTATTGTCGCCTTGATATATTGGCCGTAGTGCTGGTATCACGTGTTAGAAGAAACATCTAGATTCGAAGTAAAGTGTTGCTTACATTGCGAACGCCCATTGAAAATTTTGCTTGCATTGTGATTCCGGCTTAAGATTGTCGTGATTGAGAATGATCCTTCTTTGTGTGATAGTTTTTCTTACTGACTGTCCAAAGGCGCCCTAAGGGACGCCACCTTTTACCTTAAAGTATGTATTTGCACTTAAACAACAAAAAGGAAAATTTTTTCAGCGTGTTTCAAAAGTTTTTCTTGCACGAAATACGTACAATAAAGAAACAATAACCAGCTGATCTTCAAGTCACGAAATCTATGCATGCAAACCTGTACATGGTTCCTGCAATATGTTGCTGGGGACGTTATGTTCCAGCGTGTAGATTTAGCTCGTCTTGGAAGACAAATACAGTGGATTGCTGTTTAGTCTCAGGTTCACATGTACATTTATAGATCCAAGATTTTTCGTCTATCGTGAGCAGTTAGAAGTCTTTTGACGCTCGTCCATATAATTTTTTCAACATTCCATTTACTGACTAAGATACACTTTTCGAGTCACTAAGAAAATCAGAAATAATATTTGTACGTCAACTTGTTATAACTACCGTTAAGCTAGAGACTGTAAAACTTCCTAACAGAAATTTCCAATTCTACAAATTTAAATGGCTTTCTGATCTTGAGTTTAGATTTGTTTTCTTTGTATTTAATTTCCTCGGTATTTCGCTAATTCATTGTGTAGCATCATCAGGAGTAGCGAAATATCGTGAGGAATAAATACAAAAAAGCAAATCTGAACTCAAGATCGGAAAATATAGTTTATTTATTGGCAATAAAAAGGCCGAACAACGAAATACAAATATTAAAATTAAAATGAATTTGAGTATTATAACCGATTTTGGTATGAGAAATTCATACTACATACTACAGCAGCAGAAATTCATACTACAAGCTTACAAGGTCAGGAAAATTTTTCCAATTGAAAAATGGTTTTGTTTTGTTGGAATAATATACAATTCAATTAAGCACGCACTAGAGTGACTAGTTCCGAACTCATGAACTTCAAATTCAAATAAACATAACTGTACCACAGAAATCGTATTTCTGGAGCATTTCTCACTGCAAAAATGTGAGTATGCAAGAGGAAAGAGGAACACGGTGGAGAAGAGCTGTCTGTTCTTGTGTTGTAATTTTGGATCTTTCAGTGTGTGTTGATACTTGGGGATCTTAGATCGATACTAACACTCATATATAAATTACATATTTGGGTTTGCATATATACGATTGATGTTCAACCGATGGTATCAATTCAGGCACAGTAGTTAGGCAGCTGATGATGAACTTTTCTCGGAGTTCGAAACTAGTCGTGCCAGTGAGTGTGCTTAACTGAATTGTCTATTATTCCAACAAAACCCAGCTATTTTTCAAATCTAAAATTATTGAACTTTAGAACAATAGAAATGATTGATGGATATTTGTTAGACCAAGTGAAGTAATTATGAATGCAAATGTAAATAAAAAACTTCCACGCATGTCACGCTCAAGTGAATCCGGGTGCTCGAGTTTTCATCGTAATTACATGAATTTTTGCTGAGGCTACGAAACAGTTCATAAAATATCTTTAATAGATAATTAGCACCCAAAATAAGGCAGTCATATAATTTTAATAATGGCATTTGATGCTTGCGGTCGTCGGTGGTGCAATGGATAGTGTTCGCGTCTCTTGGACATGAGCACGTCGGTTCGATCAGTGACGGCAACGATATCAAGTACTTAGCTATGAAAAAAGCTTCTCAAAATACCGACCGGAACCGACGCAAAACTGTAGGTCCCAAAGAGGGAGTGTAAAACGAGAAAGCTCTCTGGTTGTCAAATTTGTACCCAATCCCTTCATGGGGAATTGCGTTGTCATCTACAACAGCTGCGCACACTTACTATTGCACCGCCGACTACCGTTTCTAGCAAATAGGTAGAAGATCTTCCCTCCACACCCTTTCCAACAAGTTTCCAGTACAAATTGTTTTAAGAAAATCTAATGAGAACCGATGGTTTTCTGAACATGGAAAGAATATTTTGAAATATTACAATATTTTCAATATTTTTCAAACATTGCGTTGTGACTGCATAATTCTGTAACTGATTTTCTGCAAGTGGACTGTATTTAATGGAACTCACAGGATTATGAATCGATGGTTGCCCCAAATGTTGAATTGTATAATTAATTCAAATAATTGACAATTTTATTTCTCAACCAGCTTCTTACCGCTTCGCCAAAGATCACCTAAGTGAAGTTCAATCGTTAAAAATATGAATAGAAAAATAAAATGTAGGACTAGAAAAGATCTTAATATAGGAACTCTTTATTCATATGAGTGAAGCTTATCTCGATTATGGGAGAGAAGCGGATAAAGAGTTGCCATGTACATTAATCAATTTTACTAATTAATTATTATATATAATTTAATTAAGTTTTAAAGATGCGTTGTACTCGGCTCAACATGCCGCCGCCCTTGAATAAATGCAACTTGTTTATTGACACGCTCCTGATATAACCCATCCAAAGACAGTGCTGAAGACGATTGGCATGTTAGATGATGTCTGGACTAATCCCGCTTTGTATATTTTTGTGATTTCATCACTGCCGATCATTAATTCGATGTCCACTGGTTTAAAGACCTGAAGATCCGCTACGTCCGAGATGTGATTGTAGATACTCTGGAGTCCTTTTTCAATAGTAGCCTCCGGCAGGGGTGTATTCACCTGCTCTCGGACTATGCCGCGAGTTTGTATTTTTGCTGAACTATCATAGAACGATTGCAAATTTAATAATCCTTTTTGTCTTTCATCGTAACTCTAAGCTTGAGACGTCGTACCACACTGTCGAGAACTATTGTATTAGCCACTCCGGAATTCAGTAGTAGCCGCGTTTTGTTTGGGCTGTCGTCTTTCGTAAGAACTCTGGCAAAAGCAATAGGTAGAAAGATGTGTGCTTTGGACCGGCTACATAGTCTTTCTTTTAAAATATGTTATGTTGTACTCTTTTTAGGTATCTTGCGTTCCGAAGTTTTCTGAAGGAGCGATCTACTCTGTTCTTTTCTGCGGTTGCCAGGGTCAGGTTTCTTGATGTTGTTAAGTTATTGGGTGTGCTTCGAGTTATCAACATATCAACATTGCAACATACTGTGATGGTTGGCATTGCATACATTGAAGGTGTTTCGCGAGCGGCAGCATTCTCTTTGTGGGTCGAATATAAGCATAGTGTACGAAACCACCTAATGAGCACATTTCTTTATCCCAATTATAATGAGTTTTCGTTTGCATTTAGGTTGATGAATTGTTTTATATAATTATTGAAAAAACCGTTGATAAAGATATTTGTCTAGATTTGAAATACCTATACGGTTTGCCAGGAATCATGAGAATGCATTTTGCAAAATTTCGTTTAAAAAATCCCATTCCCTAACTATAGATTCTCTTGAGCTTGAAAAGTAAAATAAAAAATTTTAATTTTACTTAAAAAAATTAGTCTGAAAGCTCTCACTGAGCGTACTGTATATTGATTTGAACACTTCCATCTCTCTGCTATAAGAAATACAATTTTTTGTCTCTCACTTAAATTGTGGCCCAATTTTAAACTACGTCTAATCTCATTCAAGGTGGTGGTATATCCTTTGCACAATTTGTTATCCCGTTAAGAACAGCACTATCATAAAATACTTTTAGCTGAAATTATTTTCTCCCTATTTCTGCTTTAAATTTCAATGAAATACATATTTAATATAATATTTTATTTAAAAAAAAGCACTGAATTGATTATGTTTCGATTTTATCCTCACACGTTTATAAATTGCTTTTCAATAAAATGCAAAGAATTTGGAAAAGCATGACCAAGTTAAAGGTAAGATCCAACATATTTGTGAGTTTGTTTATCTATTGTGACTGCAGCAACTAATCATCTTATAAATCTCTCAACCCAAATTCAAAGCAGAAAAAAGGAAAATCTTTATCTAACTATGCAAACATCTCCGGCTGACTCGCTCATGGGTTGTGTGTTGTGTTAACCTCTTCACTTGGTTTAAAAAATATGCGTTTTTTTGGGATAATTTTGCCTGTTCGAAATATATAATTTAACATACACAAGTTACAAAAGGGAGAAAGATAAACCAACACAAAACCCTGAATTGAAATCACCATGCATGTTCACTCAATTACGTTTTAAAAGGAATGAACGGCATGATAAAATGTGTACTGAAACTAAATCGATAAATATGGTTAAGCCATATTTTTCTGGAATTTAAACTTTCTAAACCTAATTTATTTTTGGTTGGGTTTAGGGGAAAAATGTGTTATCTAAGAATATATAGACATTCAGTCAAACGTATAAAATGGATACCTACCTATGTCCTTGTCTAAGGTAATATCTTACACAGGCTGTACCAGAATATTGAAAATTCTGTTTTCATCTAGTGGTCGGAGTAGAGAACGATGGATTCTGAACTAATAACTTAAGCACCATTTCACTTTTATTGAATATCCTACATACATAGTAATATTAGAGTGCCTCGCTGGGGTCCTTTTATGTTTATGGCCGGTCGAAGGTATAAAGATCCAATGAGATCTCAAGGGGAGATATTTAGAATGAAATGTTGGTTCCGGATTAAGAGCAGTACTCATGATTGAGAATAGGTGGTGCTAATACAGGGTGTCTGGTGGCAAATTTATAATTTTTTTTACGATTATTTCAAAAATAATAAACGGTGCGGAGGCAGGGTGGCGCCGTTGGAATTACCGATTGTGCGGATTTGTCAGTCACGATGTCGCAGTGGTCGAGTGAGCATCGTGTGTTCGCTGTGGAGACATTTTTTAAGAGTAATGATTCTTACGTAATTGCTCGTAGAGAATTTTGTTCAAAGTTCGGTATTCGGCGAATAAGTGATGGACCGAGTGTAAATTTAATTCGTTCGTGGGTGCAGATATTCCGCGCAACTGCTTCTGCTATGAATGTCCCACGGCCAGGGCCCAGCCAATTTGCAAGGGCTCCCGAAAACATTGAACTGGTTGAAAGTAGATTACGTGAAAATCCGCGACTTCCAATACGGAAAAGAGCAGTCTCATTGAGACTTCCATTTTAAAAAAGGGATCTGAATTTACATCCTTTTAAAACTTAAATCGTTCAATAACTGAAAGAAAGTGACTTTGATGTACGCAAAAAATTTCGAGAAACGATGTTGGGGCGGTTTCGCACTGTAAATCCCATTTTGTTTTGGAGCAACGAGGCTCATTTTCATTTAAACGGCCACGTCAACAAGCAAAACTGCTATTACTGGTCTCCAAGAACCAGCAATCCTAGATTGAAATATCAAAAACCATTGCATTGCCCCAGGGTAAATGTTTGGTGTACCTTATCCACGCATGAGATAATTGGACCATTTTTTTCGAAAATTCTCTAGGCCAGGCGACGAATATCAACGGTGAAAATTATCGACGCATGATTACGGAATTATTTTTGCCAATCCTACTAGCTCATCCATCGTACTCTTCACATACGTTGGTTCCAACAGGATGGGGCGACTGCAGACACCGCCATAGCATCGATGAAATTGCTTGGAGAAAATTTCCCCCCGAAAACTGATTAGTCGGTTTGGGGACATCCCGTGGCCACCGAGGTCACCATGTCCACCGAGGTCGCCATGGAGAAAAATGGGAAAATCGAGGAAAATATTCGTCGATAAATCAGCTCAATTGAACCAAGTTTATTGGAGCGTCTGGAGCACAACCCAAGGCTCCGTTTTAAATAGTGTGTTCAACTCGACGGAAGTCATCTGGATGACATACTCTTTAAAAAATAGAATCCGCATTTCCATTCCATCGCTCAATGCTCTTAATAAAACTTTGGATCAATTATTATGTTTTTTATTTAAGTTTGAAAATATAAATCTGCTATCAGACACCCTGTATTTGATGTCATATAGTAGTAGTTAAAGTTTCGTTGTAAATGAAACAAAAGCCAAATGTTGCCAGATTATTACCATACATCAAAATGAATTTTGAATTCATTCAAATTAAAATCTGACTCCACAACCACTGACTTGTTTTGTGCAATTGAATAACACGGCACTATTGATAAAGTACAATCACGAAGACTTATGTTATTACGTTAGTTCAAATTCTGTGTCAACTAAGAAAATGTTATCTCTGAAAAATGGCAACAGTTTTCTAAAGTATTTTCATAAATTTTCCACGAGAATTTTGTATTTGATCCGAACACAATTTTCGCTTAAGGTGCAATGTATTTCACAATTTGATCTACTGTTCGAATTATTGCGAGTATTAGTATGTTATTCACTGCTCGTTAATAAGTTAATTCCGCATGCTTACTTTGTGTTTAAACTCAATATTTTACAAGTTTGTAAATGGAAATACCATTTATTTAAGTTGTGTTACCAGTTGATATTACAGCCAAATTCGTTTATAGCGACCGCGTTTATAACAAAATATCGGTTACAACGACGAAATTCGAAATTTGCTTTCGTTCACGGCAAGAAAAAAACTCGTTCCTTCCAAACGAAATCTCAGATAGCTGAAGTTCGTTTGGGGACTGTAGTTGGGAGAAACGAACTTCTGTTAAGCCATACATGTCATTTCGATTGGGAGAACCGAAAAATGTTTGCAGCAAAGAAAAGCTGGAAAAAAAACTTTCCGAGAAACGAAAAACGGTTCCGCCAACTGTTCCTTCGGTTATAGCAACCGAGTTGTAATTAAAACTTTTTTTATGGCTTCCATAGATAAGCTCTTTTTTGGTTAAATTTCCAACCTTTATGATTGTGGGTTTACCCATAAAGTTTGTTTTAAAAAAAATTGGCATTTTGTCTATTTCTTCACTGTATTCGTCTGTGTCGCTTTGCATTCAAATAACATCTAAAAGCGCAGCAAACTACAAGACCTCAATTGCCCATCCAAGATACACTGCTCGCCACTTGAATAGGACACCCTGTACACTCTCTTTGTAATTGCTCATACCTCGAAAGCGGAGTGATAAGGTAATGGTATTTTTGCACGTTCTCTTTGTGTTACTATTCTTCGATCTGTGTGACAAATTGCAAATTTTTTAAAAGTACCGTTATATGGTTTTTTTTACTTTATGTTACCATTTGTATAAATTTGGACACATTTTTTGCGCCACATGAATAGAAAATGCATTTAGTCTGATCGTTGTCTTTAACACGTGGACACATATTTTTCGGTGATCGAACTTTTTTGTTAATTTCTATTAACAAATGGGTCGAGGAAAAGCCTTAACCGATGCAGAAAAAGGACAAATCAAGGCCTACAAGGACGCTGGCGTATATATTGCCAAAATATCTAAGAAAATCGAGAAAAGCCGACACGTTATATCCACATTTTTAAGAACTGAGTCTAAATATGGAAAAAACATTCAGGGCCCCACTCACAGAGTGCTTACTGATGCGGAAAGGCGATTAGTATTAAGAAAAGCGGCAAATTCTCACGACTCTTTAGCAAAAATCAGGGGAAAATGTGGTGTTAAGGCAAATCTCACAACTATGCGTCGTGTTGTTTCGAATGCTAAGCATCTAAAGAGACTAAGAATTAAAAATTAAAAATTAACCCGGTTCGAAAATCGCAACGCCTCAGTTTTTGCCGCAGACATATGACCTGGACTTCGGAGTGGCATCGTGTGGTCTTCTAGGACGAAAAAAAATTTAATTTGGAAGGTCCCGATGGCTATAGCTACTATTTTCATGACCTTCGCAAAGAAACTCATCATCTGAACCGACTCCATAGCAGCGCTGGGGTGTGATGGTGTGGGGGGCCATTTCGTATTGTGGCACCTGCAAATTAAAATTTTTGTCAACCACAATGAATGCGTTGGGTTACAATTGTATATTGAAAGAGGCCTTTCCATACTTTCATAACCTTTTTGAACCTCTGCCTTGGATTTATCAACATGATAATGCGCCAATACATACAGCCAGGGTTGTTAAAACGTATATAGAGAGCCAAAATGTGGAACTACTAAGCTGGCCGCCCTATTCACCTGATTTGAATATTATCGAAAATGTTTGGGGATGGTTGGCACGTCAAGTATACGGAACAGGACAACAATATTCCCGTATAATCGAACTAACTCAAGCTATCGAATTAGCTTGGAGCTCGCTTTCACTGAACTATTTGGCCAATTTGTATCCATCCCTTAAAACCCGAATGTGTGAAGTTTTGGAGCAGAAAAGTGGATCAACACATTATTAATTCGTTAACTTAACCGCGCCATTTACCTTAATGTATGTAATATTCGTGTTAAAATTAATCGAAAACCTCTAAAATGTTTTTTTCTTTACAGTGTCCTATTCAAGGGACGTAAAATTAGCATCCAGAATTTTGGTTAAAAATTTTTTGTTAATTCTTAAATCTTTAGGATTAAATCTTTTTTGTGGTCATATAATAACAATAAAATTAACTTTAATCAAAAAAAAAATTATGTCTTTAACATGCTTTGTTTGGGAGCAGTGGGCGGTACAAAATAATTGTAAGGGGTGACCTATTCAAGTGGCGAGGAGTATATCGACAAGCTAGAAGCAATAGAGTGTGTGGTCACTTTAATGTGTATGCGTGAGTGTGTATGCCAAACGAGTGGATAAGACTGTGTATACATAAAATGTACGTTCTTCGTAATGTGTGCTTTCATTTGAAAAATTGCTAATTTCGGTTATCGCAAACGTTTTTAAATTTGAGGCAAATGTAATTTTGTACACATTTGATGCAAACGAGAACTCGTCTGCATCAATATGATACACATTTGCTATATACGAGTTTATTTTGGAGCACTACATGAACGGTTGCGATTAATAAATTACTAAAAGGTTTTTCAACAGAGACGCTACAAAAGTAAATCGATAGGGATAGCAAACGACGCCATATTTTTTCCCGCTCCTTTGACATATCTCTTCAGTAAGGTTTGCCTTTTCATCATGGAAAGATATACGAGCCAACAACGAGTCGAAATTATTAAAATTTACTACCGAAATTTGGAGTTAGTGGCCTCAACTTTAAGAGCGCTACGTCCAATTTATGGTCGTCATAATCCTCCTACCAGATCAACAATTGAGCGTGTAGTGGAAAAATTTGAATCCACACGGCACAGTACAAAATGTTCCCGTGCCAGTGAGACAAAGATGTGCCCGTAGTTCCGAGAATATTGCTGCCGCTGAGGCTTCAGTTCAAGACAGCCCAAATGTGTCTCTCACACGTCGTTCTCAAGCGTTGGGCATCTCTGTGCCGTCGTTGTGGCTAATTTGGCGAAAAGATCCTTACAAGATCAAATTGACGCAAGAACTGAAGCCGCTTGACCACCATAAGCGTCGTATGATCGTGAATTGAGCTGAGCAACAACTTGAAAATGATTCGGATTTTCATCGGAAAATCATCTTCAGCGATGAGGTTCATTTCTGGTTGAATGGCTTCGTCAGTAAGCAAAATATGCGTTATTGGTCAGATAGCAATCCACACGTAATCCACGAGTCATCATTGCATCCCGAAAAAATTACGGTTTGTTGCGAGTTATGGGCCGGCGGCGTCATTGCGCCGTACTTCTTCCGTGATGGTCAAGACCGGCACATTACTGTGAATGCGAATCGATACCGTTCAATGATAACCGAATATTTTTGGCCTTAATTGGATAATATGGACTTGGTGGACATTTGATTCCAACAGGACGGCGCCACAAGCCACACAGAGAATGCCACAATCCATTTATTGGAAACCAAGTTTGGTGAACGTGTTATCTCACGAAATGGCCCAGTCGATTGGCCTCCTCGGTCGTGCGATTTGACGCCGTTAGATTATTTCCTGTGGGGCTACGTCAAGTCTATGGTCTATGCCAACAAACCAGCGACGATTGATGAACTTCGTACGAATATCAAACGTGAAATTGCAGCAGTATCGTCCAATTTATGATTGAAAACCGTCGAAAATTGGGTTCAGCGTCTGGAATTCTGCAAGCATGCCCATGGTGGCCATGAAAAGGAATCGAGTTCCATACATAATTGCATCGAACGTACTTTCACAGGAATACAAAATTTCATTGGTTACAAATCAATCAAAGTATTGTTGTGGCAACCGACCAATAAACGTTTTTTTTTTCTATGCGCATGTGAAAAAAAATTCACAAAATCCTCCGGTTACAACAATTTCAGTTATAATGACGATTGTTTTACAATTTTGTTCGCTTATAACGACGGAATATTTAAAAAAAATATCAACGTGGAAATATGGGAAGAAATCAAAAGATTGCGTATCTCATTCGTAGTCTTGCTGTTAAATGTGGTGGTTGATACGACTACTCATTTACTTACCGTACTGTAAATCGAAATATGCTTATGCATATGTTTAGGTACAGAAATCCTCTATAATTTGCATTACAATTTGTATACAGTAGACCTATGCCTCCAATTAATTTGGAGGCTTGGATCCGCTGAGTCGAATGTTGGATGCCCAAAGAAGTTCACCGTTTTGCATTCGACAAATAGTACGATCTGGGAAATCAAATATTATATTCAACAAGAAAATGGAACACAATAGAGACATCGAAGAAGCGCCTCTGAAATGGTTTAAAATACTTAGAGGTTACAATATACCCATTCCTGGAGCAATTTTACAGCAGAAGGCAAACGATAATGCAAAATTTAAAGTTACAAATTTTATTTGCACTGTTTGTTGGATTTGTCGTTTCCGAAAGCGCCATAACAGTGTTCTAAGTAGAATTTTCGTTGAGGCTAAGAGTATTAAACTGTAACTTTGTAATGACTACACGCTGAAAAATAACGGACCCAGCAACATATTGCAGGAAACATGTACATTAGGGTTAGTCACTGTTTTAACTTCTTTCGAATATCACAATGCTCGCGCAATATGATATAAGGCATACAGAATTATGAAGAACTGCGTCTTTACTTTTTTGATATGGCAAAAAAAAAAACCTTCCGCACCATGTGCAATTACTTTTAATCAAATCAGATTTTTTCAGTTTTATTTTTTTGTGATTTTTAAAATATAAAACAACAATTTCTCCTTTTAAATTTAAATTTATCATAAGTTTCTTCTTTCTAAATCCGGTGAGAAAATGGAAGTCGGCTGAAAATCAACAAACTTTCAGGCTTATAAGTGCGCAAACGTTCGCAAACCTGGGCTTTAAACCGGTTTTCAAGATTTTAAGGGTGTTTGGGAAATTTCACAAGCAGATTCTTGTTTCACTTGCCTAGGCTTTACTTTAGTCTTTTTTGTATCACTGTGATATTATTGCATTTTATTATTGATTCTGACAAAGATTTTCAACCGCTCGCCTGTGCATTGAGCCATGGACGATGTTGCGATTCAGCGAACTAAACCAGCACTAGGGACAAGCTTCTTCGGACAAACAGACTATCGGTTGTTGGTATTTTGTATTTATTTTGTGTTCCATGGAAAATGAAATATCACTAAAAAGTATGTTGTTTGGAAACATATGATATTGAAAATATATTATAAAAACATTTTCTGGGTACTCGTATTTGCTATATTTCTTAAATGTTTCCCACGTGTTCATTATCGAGTATCCTCCTTAAAGCAACAAAATTATTTCCTAGGTGTAATATTTTAGAAATGTATGTACGTTAAGTTTGACTTACAAACATACAGGCTTACTTGTATAGGTATATAAATATTTTCCCTTTTAGCCATATTTATTAAATCATTGGTTCCTATGTAAAAAACCCCTCATTCAAACTTAAAATAAAGTTGTATTAATATGCCTTTCTATAACGCCTTTGCCGGCTCCAAGAATCAATAATTTGGGTAGAAAACGGAAAAGAGATTTATTTAGAGCAGATTAGATGAAAAAGTTTGTTTCCTTTGATTCATTTTGATTACATTTGCGTAACCTACGAATACACAACGCGAAGATGTTAAAGTAAATGTAATTTTCAAATGATTTTCAATTTATTGTTGTTTATGTGTAATACTTATATATATATATATTAGAGTGGCATTTTTTTGTATGAAAATTTTTTTTTCTTTCTACTCAAGGATTGCCGGGCCGCATATTATGCCACTTGATGAAAAAATGTTATGCTATCAATTTGGGGAAAATTGGACAATGTTAACACGTCGCGCCCGAAGGTCAAAGTTCAAAAATTTTTGAAATTATGTTTTCCTAAGTGACAGATTGTT
Source organism: Phaonia tiefii (assembly GCA_963931995.1). Lineage (NCBI taxonomy): Eukaryota > Metazoa > Arthropoda > Insecta > Diptera > Muscidae > Phaonia > Phaonia tiefii. Next base: position 30,536,742 of record OZ008367.1, read on the forward strand.
GCAATATACTTATTTTTCGGCAGATTTTTGCGAAACTTGGTGGGTTTGCAACACAGAAGTTACTTTGTATCTGGTAAAAATTTAGGCAACATGGGGCAACGTTAACACGTAGCGCCTTTAGGTCAAAGTTGAAACATTTTTAATTTATCTATTTCCAATAGACAACTTGCAGAAACATACTAATTTTTATTCGGATTTTTATGAAACTCGGTACAAATGTAACAGTGAAGTTCCTCTTAATCTGGTAAAAATTAGGACAAAATTGGGCGACGTTAACACTTACCTCCTCAAGGTCAAAGTTCAAAAATTGATGAATTATGTATTTCCAATAGTCAGCTTCGAGCAACATACTCATTTTTTACCAGATTTTTACCACAAACTTCGTAGAATTGTAACTATAAACTTGTTGTTTATCTGGCAAAAATAAAAAAAAAAAAATAAAAAAAAAATAAAAATAAAAAATTTGACCTAAAGGCGCTACGTGTTAACGTTGCCCCATGTTGCCTAAATTTTTACCAGATACAAAGTAACTTCTGTGTTGCAAACCCACCAAGTTTCGCAAAAATCTGCCGAAAAATAAGTATATTGCAACAATCTGTCACTTAGAAAAACATAATTTCAAAATTTTTGAACTTTGACCTTCGGGCGCGACGTGTTAACATTGTCCAATTTTCCTCAAATTTATAGCATAACATTTTTTCATCAAGTGGCATAATATGCGGCCCGGCAATTCTTGAATTTCAAAAGTAAGGGAAAAAATTCCACTCTAATATATATATATATAATTCTTCATAAAAGTGGAGCACACCATTGCGTGTGAGTTGGTATGAAAATTTATAAGGTTGTATTTCCGCTTTGGCCCAAAGTTGTTGATTATCTTTATCATATCACACTCTCATATGAACGCCTTTTTTGTGTTCCAGCATATCTCATAACACTTGAGTGCTTTCAAGTTATATACATACGTGTGAATATAGCAAATGCACAGTGGTTCAGTACGCAATGCTTTGGTCCCATAATAATAATCGCGATTTTTACAGCAATTTTCTTGTAACTCCCACAATACCTTTGTTTGTGAAAATAAACAACTATACTGAATTATATAAATATCAGTTTCCATTTCATGGTTAATATTCTTTGAAACATAAATTGATTTGAATTTTAAAAATACAATTTTTGATTTTAATAATGATTTCACTGAAATTCAAATAAGGGCTACTGAAACTGTTTAAACATCAAATTAAATTGAGTGAAATTAAATTACAACTTAAACTACAGCTACAAAATCTGAAAATATTGGTTGCAACTCAAAATACACACGTTGAAAAATCATTCTTTTTATGTTGTTTGGAAGCTAATATATCATGTGTTTGGAGCTTGTCGCAAATATAGTATACTTGTGGTCAAAAACAGTTGGCTATTCAATATTACATGCTGGAGAAACAATGATTAATATGTTATAATATAATATCGTGAGAAGCTCTCCTCAATTCCTTCATGGGATGTTATGCGACACCATTTTTTTCAATATATGTGTTTGTGACCCAAGTATAGCTGTGTTTGTAATACAACTACAAATCATGTATGTAGACCGAGAATATTGTTTGCGTACCAACGCATAGTACCAATCGTCTTTTAAAGCGTTGTGGCGTTTGGTGAATTCGTAACCTTCTGAAAACAAAAACGTGAGAGACAAGAAATAAATGGGGACTCAAAAGAGTTCAATGCAATTACGTTTAAAAAGGGACGTTTTAAATCTTTAATTTATTTATTTATTTATTGGTAAAATTAATTATAATAAATAATATACTTATTAATAATATTACTTATTATGATTACGTGATAAAAAAACCAGTACATAAATTTCAGTCGGGTGAACCGACTTAAACATACCCTAACTCTAAAACATCCATTGCGACCAAGTTCAATAAAACAACATATATTAACTCTTTCGTTGAACGAATGAGGGGGACAAATGTGCCAATATTCAATAGTTGAGTGGCAGTGCGCTAAATATTATCCAATACCCAACCTAACAAGGACCCTAAGTGATTTTGGGGATTTATCGCGACTTCCAGCCAAATGTCCGCCCACTATTGATATGGGATCGATTGTATCTAGTCGATATCTAGTCGGACAACCGGAAATCCGCCCAACTTTTGTATGGGAGGTACGAAAATGGACGTGGTACAGTGGTTAATTTTTAATTTTTAGGAAAGCATTGTCTAGTACCGAATTTCATTAAGATCGGTTGTAGTTTCTTTTCAATCATGCAATTGTTGTTGCGTTAGGGGTTCTGGTTTTCAATTGTAGCGACAAATCTACCCGTTATTAAGCTAGTGATCGCTCTGTAAGCAGTTTCTTCAAGTGCTCACTTTTATTTATTTCATTTCACTGCAAATTATTATGTTTTATATTCCTCTTGTTTGAAACACTATATTTCTTTGGCAGAGAATCCCTCCATATCCTTGGTGTTTCCAACTGGCGAGAAAAGGCGAAGGATAAAGCCAGTTGGCAGAATATGTTGAAATTTGCTTAATTTGTTTGTTTAATTAATATGCATAAGACGTCTGACCTCATGAGGTTGTAAAATAGCCAATAAAAGTAAGTAAGTAATAAATTTGAAAGTAAAATTTTTAATAAATTTTAAAATTAGGAATTGTAAATATTGTATGCCAGCGCTATTCCAGGATATGTAGTAAACATGTTAATAATGTCAAAGCCAGGTGGGTTGTAATCGGAAATAAAAATTTAAAAAATTCTGACACTATAATGGCTTGTGCATTTTTAGAGGATCCTAAAATTTAATAGAATACTCTAATATAAGAATTGGAATTTCATGGTTCACAATGGTTCACATTTAGGCAAACTTTAGCGAGACTAACAAACGAAAGCCTTGAGAAACATTAATCCATTCAAGTTTGTTGTTGCTTTGCGACCAAGTTTATTATCACAATATTAAACTGTTTATTATTTAATTTCACTAACGGTAAATGTTGCTAAATCTAATTAATATTACTTATACGCATGAGTTAACATTATTAATAAGTAATACGAGTAGTATGTACCGGGTTTTTCAATAAGAGCGCTACAAAAGTTTTTTTTAAATAAAACAAAACCGGTTTTAGATACCAATGAAATTCTTTATTCCTGTGAAAGTACGTTCGATGCCATTATGTATGGAACTCGATTTCTTTTACATGGCCACCACGGGCACGCTTGCAGAAGTCCAGACGCTGAACCGAATTTTCGACGGTTTTCAAGCATAAATCGGCCGATACTGCTGCAATTTCACGTTCGATATTCGTACGAAGTTCATCAATCGTCGCTGGCTTGTTGGCATAGACCATAGACTTGACGTTGTCCCACAGGAAATAACCTAACGAGGTCAAATCGCACGGACGAGGTGGCCAATCGACTGGGCCATTTCGTGAGATAACACGTTCACCAAACTTGGTTTCCAATAAATTGATTGTGGCATTCGCTGTGTGGCTTGTGGCGCCGTCCTGTTGGAACCACATGTCCTCCAAGTTCATATTATGCAATTGGGGCCAACAATATTCGGTTGTCATTGAACGGTAGCGATTCGTATTCACAGTAATGTGCCGGTCTTGATCATCACGGAAGAAGTACGCACCAAACCGTAATTTTTTCGGGATGCAATGATGACTCATGGATTACGTGTGGATTTTTGTCTGACCAATATCGCATATTTTGCTTATTGACGAAGCCATTCTGCCAGAAATGGGCCTCATCATAAATTGGACGTAGCGCTCTTAAAGCTGAGGCCACTGACTCCAAATTTCGGTAGTAAATTTTAATAATTTCGACCCGTTGTTGGCTCGTATATCTTTCCATGATGAAATGGCAAACCTTACTAAAGAGAAATGTCAAAAGAGCGGGAAAAAATATGGCGTCGTTTGCTGTCCCTATCGATTTACTTTTAGAGCGTCTCTGTTGAAAAACCCTTTATATAAAGTACAAATAATAAGCAGTATACATACCATTATGTTGGATTAACTACGCACTGATTTCATAAAGTTTTACTTATATTTTCGATTTTAGAACTTACAGATTTAAGATGTTTTCGACAGTGCAAAATTTGTTTTTGTTTAAGCGCTGCTTCAGAAATTTCTACTTCCTTCCGGCAAAAGTTAATGCGACAAATTTCGATTATTTAATGTAGGACACGTATAAAAAATGCAGAAAGATTTTTACACAGAAAACGGCATTAACATCCCATTGTGCTACTATAATGCCATGGGAAATTGCCATCGCGATACCCAGAATTGCAAGTTTTAATTTTATTAAATCAAACAGGAAAACATGACTAATCCTTAGACAAAACTGCATTTAACTATTGATTATTATTTATTTTATAGTGCTAACCGTCGCATTAATAGTATCTACCCGAGTAGATATTATAATTTTAATTCTTTGATATCTCTAAGGGGTTTCATTCAATTTAGAAATTCTTCAAACTCAGTTATTATTTTTCCCACTTATTTCCGTAAATGAAACATATATTTAAAAGGTTTTTTTTTTTAATTTTTTCCTAACTTTTACTATTTGTGTACACGGTTTAATAGTATCTACCCGTGTAAATACAAATAAAATTGCTGTCAGGTTTAATACTTATAGGTAAATATTTGTTATAAATGAAGCTGTAATAGTTATGTTTTTATTTCCATTTATCTTTATTTTATTTTATTTCCATTTTAAGAAAATATATTGAATTTATCGATATAAACTACTATTTGATGTAGATATACCCATGTGACAATTGTTGCGCTTTTCTGTGTAAACCTGCATGTGGTCTAGATCTCTACTTCCTGGACTCATGGTAGCATATGTAACAGCTACCTTTTTTTTCGTACTTCCACCACAATCCCGTTCCGATACTTCACAGGCCACAATATCTTCGATGTTGCCATCGCTATTCAAAGATATTGGTTCACCTGTTATGGAAAATATAAAAAAATGTTCGACAAAAGTATTGAAATAGACCTAAAATGCATTGTACGGCTTACAAACATAGGCCTTTTGAGCTCTAGATCTTATTTCGGAAGTACAAAGGTTTTTTACCCCGCCTTGTGGATTGTTACTGACATAAATTATGTATGCAGCAAGAGCTGAAATATCCAACAAATTGTAAAACATAGACAATGGCCAGCAAGTTATTAAAATGTTCGTTGAGAAAAGGGAAATGATTTTGTTCATGGTATCCACAGCACTTCTAGCCTAATTATAAAATTAAATAATATCTGATGTTTTTTTAATATTGAACACAGCCGAATGTCTATGCAAGGATGACAAGTGTACAACGGACATTCCCTTTGCTGGTATCGTAAGTAGGTGCAGTAGGTTGCGTTAGGACTAAACCCAAATTTGCTTGAATAAACTTCTCGCCATTTTGAAGCTTAGAATTGTTTGTTTTTTGATGTTGCAACTACACATAATGCCCATCTGACCAGTCCTTCTAACTATGGTAAGGTGGCGAAGAAATTATTAATTTTTACATTGTGTCCTGTCTTTGTTTGGGGAGCAACTAAGTTCGTCAGAACCCTCTTTCTATCCTATATAAACGTTCGCATTTAGAGTATATAAATATTTGGTACCGCGATCTCTCCAGTCAAATAATTGGTCACCCACAGTACTTCAAAGATGTATCTTATCGGTGTTACCTTTATTCATCCTGCTGAAGGAGTGCATTCGTAAAGAGTGCATAAAATTCCATGCTACCGATTAATTTGTGGTGCTTTTCCGTATTCCTGCGAACGCGTTACAAGAAAAATTCTAAAAAATTCCAGCAAGAAATTGGTGTCTAAGATAATGCTTTTTTTCGGTGTTGTTGATATTCCTGTTACATGAGAAGGTGGGTTTGATCGCTGCTTTGACCAACTTACATTTCTTTCGACGACGGTCAGCTAGCTTACTGATGTCGACACGATCGACTACTTGTTGCTTAGCCATGAAACGTTCGGAACCGGTGTAAAACTGTATGTCCACTCAATGAGTAGACAGAAGCGCACAGCTCACTGGTCATGAAAACCACTCTCCAGTCCCTTGATGGGAAGTAATGGGAAACAATTAATTTATTTATTAACTAAAAGTCTGACTCTAATGGTCTAGTGAATCATCAAAAAATGTGACCCATGAAGTCGTGAATGACAAAGGGTTTTTCAACAGAGACGCTACAAAAGTAAATCGATAGGGACAGCAAACGACGCCATAGGTTGTCCCGAACTTTTGACATTTCTCTTCAGTAAGGTTTGCCATTTCATCATGGAAAGATATACGAGCCAACAACGAGTCGAAATTATTAAAATTTACTACCGAAATTTGGAGTTAGTGGCCTCAACTTTAAGAGCGCTACGTCCAATTTATGGTCGTCATAATCGTCCTACCAGATCAACAATTGAGCGTCTAGTGGAAAAATTTGAATCCACACGGCACAGTACAAAATGTTCCCGTGCCAGTGAGACAAAGAAGTGCCCGTAGTGCCGAGAACATTGCTGCCGCTGAGGCTTCAGTTCAAGACAGCCCAAATGTGTCTCTCACACGTCGTTCTCAAGCGTTGGGCATCTCTGTGACGTTGTTGTGGCGAATTTTGCGAAAAGATCTTGGCCTACATCCTTACAAGATCAAATTGACGCAAGAACTGAAGCTCTTGACCACCATAAGCGTCGTATGTTCGTGAATTGGGCTGAGCAATAACTTGAAAATGATTCGGCTCTTCATCGGAAAATCATCTTCAGATATGAGCCTCATTTCTGGCTGAATGGCTTCGTCAATATGCAAAATATGCGTAATTGGTCAGACAGCAATCTACACGTAATACAGGAGTCATCATTGCATCCCGAAAAAATTACGGTTTGGTGCGGTTTTTGGGCCGGCGGCTTCATTGGGTCATACTTCTTCGATTGGCCGCCTCGGTCGTGCGATTTGACGCCGTTAGATTATTTCCTGTGGGGCTACGCCAAGCCTATGGTCTGTGCCAACAACCCAGCGACGATTGATGAACTTCGTACGAATATCGAACGTGAAATTGCAGCAGTATCGGCCGATTTATGCTTGAAAACCGTCGAAAATTGGGTTCAGCGTCTGGACTTCTGCAAGCGTGCCCGTAGTGGCCATGCAAAAGAAATCGAGTTCCATACATAATGGCATCGAACGTACTTTCACAGGAATAAAGAATTTCATTCATATCTAAAACCGGTTTTGTTTCATTTAAAAAAACTTTTGTAGCGCTCTTATTGAAAAACCCGTTATTATGGCCATGCATGAAAGTATTATCATTTTATACCATTTCATACCATCTTTACTTACCCACATTTTTTTATTTGGGGCCGTCTCTTGGTCATCATGGTCGTCGTCATCGTGGTCAGAGTCAAGACCAGAGTTTTAATTCCTCAATGAATTCACCATCCGAATTCATTCAAGTATTTTATTTACAGTCTTTTTAACTCCCACTTACGTATATCGTCAAGAAATTGTCAATTTTTTTATAATATCATGTGATTGAACCATACGAATGACATTGAATATTTCTGTATCTACCCGGGTAGATATTATTAGACCGCGTAGTAATAGTAATAGTAAATAAATATTTTGAAAATATTTTTTTCCTCAGCAGCAAGCTTGATTTTTATTTATAAGAAACTTTTTCCCCACGTGTAATAATTTCGCTGAAATTGGAATTCAACTCTAACAATTTCGAATGTTGGTTGGCCCATCCCGAGGTGACCGGATTTTTTAACTTCCGTATTTCAAGAATTATTTAAAACGTTTATACTATGTAGGATTAGAGGCTAAACCATGAATGATGAATCAGTTAAGAACTAGATATAATATATACACTAAAAATATTTGGATTTGTCTGTACGTTACCGTGGAATGCTCCTAATAACTTCACTTGAAACGAAAGCCTACATTCCTGGCTTATATCTCATTTTAAATAAAACATATATGATCTGGAGGTATACGCCGATTGTTTATGCTTCGGCTGCGGCGGCTATTCCTAATTTTAAGAAAATTGAGCCGAATGCTGCTGTGCCTAGTACAATTCTTAGGAAATGACATATAACATATAAACTTCCTAGAGATGATTCTTAACACTGGTTAGGTAGCACGCAAAAATGAAAAATTTGCCGAAAATTTTTTAATTTCATTTTTTTACCTTTTTCTCCTGTTCAGGTCCATAGGTAGCAAAAAATTAAATATGCCTGGCCAGAAAATTGTTTATTGAGATCTTAGGTAAATTTTTGTAGTTGATTGTTTCCTTAAATTTTGAACGGTTTGCTACCTATGGACCTGAACGCGGGAAAAAAGGTAAAAAAAATCGAATTTTTTTAAGTTTTTTGCGATTTTGGTCTGGAAGGTGAAGTTTTTCTGATTTTGTATGTTCACAATTTTTGTTGTTTATGACAAGAGCTACAACTTTGCCTCAGAGAGTAAATCGAAATTCTGAACGGGTTGCAAGATATGAGCCTGAGAAAATGATCACATTTTTACGAAAATGATACCGAGGCCCCAAATCTTTGCCGGCCCATAAACAAAAAGTGCATGACTTTGGGAAAAATTGGGAGACACGGGTCTTTTTTTTAGTCTTTTATCACGTAGTGGTGTCCGTATATGGTTATTTTTTTTCGTGTTGCACTGTGTTATTAATAGGGTTTTTTAAAAAAGAAGTTTGCAAAACGCATTCGTATGATTCCTGGAAAACCGTCGAGCCACAGATCTCCATCAGCGGTTGTTTGGAATGATGATATTGAAAAATTCATCAAACTTAATGCAAACAAAAACTCATTTCAATTGATAATTTTCCGATTTTACGATAACGTAGTAATGTTGAACAGATTTTGCTGTTTCATAACTTTCGCGATTTATTAAAAACAGAACAAATTTTATCAAAACCTTTTCACACTTTCTACTGATAACTCCGAAACTATTATTCCGACTAAAATTCAAAACCAATGTAAAGGAAAATTTTTCCATATGTATTTAAACCTAGTCGAACAAGTCGTTTTCGAGTTATGATAAATTATGTGAAGAAATGTCTAATAAAATTAATAATTGTAGTTAAAGAATATTTTAAAAAAACCTATCCATAGAACTAAAATTTCAACCATTTCCAAATTACGGGGTAATAGTTCACTAAAAATTGTGTAGTGCTGATTCTTTACAATTTTGACTGTTGTCCTATGTAATATATGTAAAGAGGAAATTTGTACAAAGATGTACTAAGAAATCGTTAAATGACACAGGGCTTAATTATAGTTAGTATTATAAGAACTTTGTTCGCATAGCAACACCACATCATTTTTAGGGCAATCTCTGCGATGAGAGAGTTAAATATTGGAAGAAATATTGATACTGGTACTTATTTCATCTTAAGCGGGTTACACACTCATATTACAGTCATTTTAATTTGCTCATAATGGAATGTTAATCAGAAATATTGGTGAATTTTATCACATCAACCATTTGAATATTTCTTCTCATTCGGGAGAATTGTTTAGTTCTCTAAAAACTGCATCGCAATTCGTCACTTCCTATCACGCCCTTTATGATTTCCCAAACTTTAGTAATCTCCTTTTGTTTTTTTTTTTTATTATATCGTTCATTGTTATCACCAGAGCACAGTGAGACATCTGAAATTTATGACAGCATTATGTTATGAAATACTTATAAAGTTATTGTTGCATAAATACTTTGAAGAACACTCATATACATACTTCGCTCCTGTTGGCATTGTTAAGAACAGAACATATATGGGGGTTCTGACACCAGTCACCAACCAACCTCTTTCATATATTTTGCGTTATTTTGTGGTTTCATTATATTTTATTTTCATACAAATATCTGACGCTTTAATGTTTATGTTGTTGTCAGCAAAATATGAAGCAAAGTTCGCAAACAAAGCTGAAAATTAAAAACAAAAAAATACTCAGGGAACCGCGAAAAGGTTATAACAATGAAACCCACAAAATTCTTCAAATCTTACACAGTTCGTTTCGTGTTTCTCCCACTCATACCAGGTATTTGTTTAAGTGCATATAGGGGTATTCAGAAACACGCGCATGTCAAAATCATTAAAAAACATATAATCATTAAAAAAAAAATAATTTCCTTATCCTTAACAAAAGGATGTCCATAACCCTACAAGTTATCCGATAAATATTTGGACCTTTACCGACGTGATTTGTGTGACCACGGTGGGAAAGGGACAGATGATATACATACTCATGCTTTTTGACATGACGTCAAAAACTTGACCATGTATTGAATATTCGTATATATACTTGGGTATACATATTGAATTCATTTTTTTTGGCTTGTAGAATATAATAACTTAAGTGATTACTAGTATTTAATGAAACCGCTGCATGTGGCGTTAAATGTTTGATACAAATTATAAAAATAATTAAATATGACCAAAAATATAACAAATTGTAAGTCCTTGCTTTTCCTTTGTGTTCAGTGTTCAGATATATTTTAAGTAAAATTATATCTGTGTGTACAACTTATAAAGTTAACATAATGAGAATGTTTTTATATTTATAACAAACTTTATATTTATATTAAAAAATCCATATAAGTTGACCAATGATTATCTAGTTTCAACAAAATATTTTTCCTTTATAACTATAAAGGGTTTTCCAATAGGTGCTTGACAACTTTGAATTTAATTTGTGAACGCACTATTTCGCTGATCATCTAACTTTTAGTTTCCTTTTTTTCAGTAAACTCAACATTTTCATCATGGTAAAGTACACTAACGAACAACGTATGCAAATTATAAAAATGTACTACCGATATTCGGAGTCACTGATCGGAACTTTAAGAGCGTTAACTCCAATTTTCGGTCGTTATTCTCACCCTACTAGACAATAAATAACAAGTTTAGTGCAAAAATTTGAGTCTACATATTCATTATGTGATGCTCCCGTGCCAGTGAGACAACGTGTTGGTCGAAGTGACGAAAATATCGCTGCCGTTCAGGCGTCCGTAGCAAACGATCCAAATCAGTCGATTCCGCGGCGTTCTTAGAAACTGGGCTTCGTCACGACCACTTTATGGTAAATTTGGCGTAAAGATCTTGCTTTACAGCCATCCAAGGTCAACCTGACTCAAGAATTGAAGCCGATGGACCGATGGAGAAGATGCGCAAAAGATGATGAATTTCATCACAAAATCATCTTCAGTGACGAAGCTCAATTTTCGCTCACTGGCTTCGTCAATATGCAAAATATGCGTTATATGTTTGGTGAAAATCCACATGTTCTTCACGAATCACCACTTCACCTACAAAAAAACTGATTGGTGCGGTTTGCATGCCGGGGGTGTCATTGGCCCATATTTTTTCGTCGACAATAATTATCGTGACGTCACTGTGAATGGCGATCGTTATCGCGCCATGATTACCCATTATTCTTGGCCCGAATTGGAAAACATAGACTGGGACGACATTTGGTTTCAACAGAACGGTGTCGTAAAACACACAGCACACGTTACAATCGATTTATTGAAGAGAAAGTTTAAAAAAATAAATGGTTTCCCATTACATCCCATGAAGGGACCGGAGAGAACTTCTCACAATCACTGACCTGTGCGCTTTCCAGTTTTCACTCAGTGATTGGGACCTACAGTTTTACACCGATTCCGAACGGTATTTTGAGAAGCTTCTTCATGGCTATATACTCGATAGTGTCGCCGTCACTATACGAGGTGACCGCCGCCGAAAGAAATTTTTTTTGAAGGTGGTCAGAGCAGGGTTCGAACCCAGGATGTCATACACAAGAGCTGCGCACACTGACCATTGCACCACCGACGGGTGCAAGAGATATTTACTTATTTACTTACCAATGGTTAGTGTGCGCGGCTCTTGTACATGAGATCCTGGGTTCGAACCCGGCTCTGACCACCTTCAAATTTTCTTTCGGCGGCGGCCACCTCGCATAGTGACGGCGACACTATCGAGTATCTAGCCATGAAAAAGCTTCTCAAATTACCGTTCGGAATCGGTGTAAAATTGTAGGTCCCAATCAGTGAGTGAACACTGGAAAGCGCACAGCTCAGTGATTGTGAGAAGTTCTCCCCAGTCCCTTTATGGGATGTAATGGGAGACCATTTATTTATTTTATTTACTTACTGCAAAAGCATCTGGAAAAACTATTTTTAAAGCGTTTAATAATTTTAAATTAAATTCAATCATCTTTCAGAAACAGTTTTTTAACAAGTATCAGCCGTAATGCAGCACCATCTCCTCCTTTCTGCATTTCTGAACCAACATAAATGCAAACTAATGTTGACAATGCTTGAAAGATTTCAACACAAGTGGCAAAAAATGTGTCACAAGTTGATGTCACAAGTGTCCTTTATGAATTAGAATGAGAAGATAGTATGGGGTTTGGTTAATAGTTGTATATGACCAAGGACATATGTATGTATCAAATAGACCTTTTGAGTGATTATAAATGTTAGTATCGAGTAAAGTGGCAATATTGCTAAAAGCACTTGTACTGTAAACAGTACAACTACTTATCTAACTACAGCTTTATTTTCTATATATACTCATAAAAGACTAAGATCTTTAAAAGATGTATGGGGTGTAACAGTACCTAGAACATTGCATAATTGTTTTAATGCATTTGATATTTGTCAATAGACTTAATTTTTGATCGATATGGTAGGTCAATACTTTCCTCCAATTCTTAACGAAAAAAGGAAATAATATCAATGCATTTTCTTCCCTGTAACTTGCAAAATGTTTGCTTCAACTAAAATCACCGTGCGATAGGATTTTCCTCCTAAGAACGAGACTATATACAAGGTACACTATTGACCACCAGTAACAAACTGCGTGCTGGGCTTTTGGTTTTTGTGATCCTTTGTTATTTTTACAGGACGTTCAAAATTCGAAAGATATACATTTCAAATAAATTTCTTCACCAGTCTCACAATGCAAATAGAACCAATATGCATACCAAATGAAGGATTGCAATCGTCGCAATTTTTTTTGAAATTTTTATGATGTTTCTCAAGAAACAGCGATGTGAAATTATGGCTTTTTGAACTCTTCTCCTTGAATATCCGTAAAAGTTTTGCAACAAAAATAGGGGAAATGATTATATCAAAGTGCTGGAACCGTGACATCTTGTGTCACACCTTCAGCATAGTATGAGTAATAGTTTAGCAATAAAAATTATTTCAACTATTTCTATATTCAAGATTTATATATATTTCTTATTTCTCAGTAAGAATGCACTTTTTCATTTTAAAATAAAAACACGTAGTGCGCGTTCCTCTTAGACATGAAATCCTGTGTTCGATCTCTGCTCTAACCACCTTAAATTTCTTTTCGCGGCGGTCACTTCGCACAGCTATGGCGACACTATCGAATATAAAAATGCTCCATGAAATGTGGCCCCAGTGAAAAACTACCCCAAACCCAAAATGAAAAATGACCCCAATATTTTGTACTACCTACAACAATACGTAAGTAAAAGGCCGAAATTAGGTAGTACAAAATATTTGGGTCATTCTTCATTTTGGTTTAGGGGTAATTTTTCACTGGGGCCACATTTCATGGAGCCTATAAAAACACTATCTAAAATAAATACACGTATTTATTTGTTAATCGGTGTTGCAATGGTTAATGCTCGTGCCTCTTAGACATGAGATCCTGGGTTCGATCTCTGCTCTAACCACCTTAAATTTCTTTTCGCGGCGGTCACTTTGCATAGCGATGGCTACACTATCGAGTATTAAGCCATGATAAAGCTTCTCAAAATTCCGCTCGGAACCGTTGTAAAAATTGTAGATCCCAATCAGTGTGTACACTCAAAGAAAAATTCAGTTGAGACATCCGAATTAACCGTAACCGAATTTAGAAGTTGCCATGACCTCATTCCAGGTTGAAACAACCTCATTAGAAGTTAACACAACCTCATTATAAGTTGTCGTAACCTCATTAGAGGTTAACATAACCTCATTAGGGGTGGTTACATCGAATTTAGATAGTGTCAGAAATGAATTTTGGATTGTTTTTATTATTAACAAATGATTTAGTATCCAGTATTGTTATAAAAAAAAATTAGAGAGCGAGAAAATAAAGTTATTTATATAGGACAATCTTTAGAATTACACATTTATTTTACATGTCACTACTGACCTTGTTTGAATTGCCGGCCATCATTGGTCACCTCACCAATTCTTGTATCTGTTGATTTAGATCCTAGACCGTTTCCAACACAGATTACTGCAGCATATCTCAACTTGGAAAGCCTCAAAAGTCTTGATATTGGCTTGGACATTCTCTACCAAATAAGACGATTTAACACAAAAACCACAATTACAGTATTTTTACTTACCTTACCACCATCAACACCGTGACGAGAACACTTATACTTTAACTTCTTTTGATATAATATTTATTTTTATAATTTTAAACGTCAATTTTTAAATATAAAGAATTATGTTGTGGTAACCGAATTGAAATATAAATTCATTTGTTCCTAGAGAATTCATGAGAAGTTCAGTAACAGCAACAGAATTGGTGCCAAATTCGGTCGTTGCAACCCATTTAAGGATTAATTCGGTTACTGCGACCGAATTAATGCCAAATTCGGTAGTGACAACCGAATTGATAGCAAATACGGTAGTTACAACCGAATTTGGTACCAATTTCGGTTGCTGCATCCGACTTAATTCCAAATTCGGTTGCTCGAACCGAAATTTTGGAAAATTTGGTTGACAAAACGAATATAATTCAGGATTCAGTTGTCATAACCGAATCAATAATGAAACGAGGTTGTTTCAACCGAATTTCAGTTGTGACGACTAAATCCGGTCGTGACAACCTCAATTCGGTGGTAACAGCCTAAATTACGGTTGCTACAACCTCTTTTCGATCGATTAGTACTCTGGGTGTATAAAAGTAGAAAGCGCACAGCTCCTGGTTGTGAGAAGCTATTCCTTGTAAAGATTTTGGATTAAAATTTTATTTGGATTGTAATGTTGTAAATATAGAATAATATATCCGTCAAATGTATCCCACCACGGCTCTGATAACACGCCATTACACTTTTTATTACATTTTCCATGACTTTTTCACAGAGATATGACTTTATCTCACCGATGACACGTAGGATCTCGGATTTATTCATATAAACCCGAGATTTCACAAAACTTCAAAGAAATAAATCCCACAGCGTTAAATTGCATGATCTTGGTGGTCAGTTGACATCAGTGGCTCCTGAGATAATTTTTTCTGGAAATCGTTACTGCACAAAATCTATTGCTTCTTGCGCGGTGTGGCAGGTGGCGCCGTTTTCGGTTCACCCGAATGTAATTTCTGTACTGGTTTTTTTTTCGTTGTTTACCAAATTACGCGTTAATTTGATTTTATAAATCACTTTTCTTAATTTCTTTATAAAATGACTTTTATTTTGCGCGCAGCCACGTGTGTTTTTAATCAAATAAAACCATCAAGAAGAAGCCCACCTTTTTAAATAAATAAAAATAAATGGTTGCCCATTACATCCCATGAAGGGACTGGGGAGAACTTCTCACAATCACTGAGCTGTGCGCTTTCCAGTTTTCACTCACTGAATGGGACCTACAGTTTTCAACCGATGCCGAACGGTAATTTGAGAAGCTTTTTCATGGCTAGATACTCGATAGTGTCGCCGTCACTATGCGAGGTGACCGCCGCCGAAAGAAATTTTAAGGTGGTCAGAGCCGGGTTCGAACCCAGCCCACCTTTTTAGCTGGCAAAAAACTCGCTACCCATCAAAAGCAAAGTTAAAACTGTAGACTCTTCGTTGACAATGTCACCAAAAAGACACCAAAATAGTCGACAGAGTGGTGACTTGGATACACTAGGCCTCAGACTTCCTACAGGGTAGTTTCTACACTAGACGATACATTTGCATATGAAATGTGCGTATAAGGTTGAATCCAGCTAAAAAAAAGTCACTTTTGGAAAGACACTTTTGGAATTTTTCGCAAAATTTGATTTTTTTGGAATTTTTTTGTGGCATTTATTGACCAAAACCACGTTTTCACATATTTTTACAGTGTTTTATTTAACTTGCTTTGTTGTCTGTCAGTCTGTATTGTTCAAATCTAGTAACTCATTTTTAACACAGTTCCAGTTGACCAATCGAACTAAAATTTTGCACACTTGTCAGATTTGGATGACAATACATGAATATGAAAAAAAAAATTAAAACATTAAAAATTTATTTACTAAAAAATTAAAAATAAAAAAATTATTTAAAAAAAAATTAAGTTACAGTGTTTTATTTATAAATGCACTAAAACTAGAAAATAATTTTTCTCTTAGCCTCAATAAGTATATTCTTCTTCATGATGGGGTTGTACAATGGTCCGCCTACTTAGCACTTCAACAACAATGGTCTCGATACTTTCAATAAAGAGCGTAATTAAAATGAATTAGTTAATTAATTTTCTAGGGATCTCTCAAATAAAACGCTTGCATTTAAATTAAAAATGGTGTCAATATTAAATGTCAAAGTTAAATGTCAAAACTAAATGTCAAATTGAGTGTCAAAATTAAATGTCACCATTTTTAATTTAAATGCAAGCGTTTTATTTGAGAGATCCCTAGAAAATTAATTAACTAATTCATTTTAATTACGCTGTTTGTTGAAAGTATCTAGACCATTGTTGTTGAAGTGCTAAGTAGGCGGACCATTGTACAACCCCATCATGAAGAAGAATATACTTATAATTTTTAGTGCATTTATAAATAAAACACTGTAACTTAATTTTATTTTAATTATTTGTTTATTCTTTTGATAATTGCTCGAAAACGGCTCAACTTAAAATTTTCAAATTTCTCAGGCATATTCATAACAGGGGCCAAATCACCGGATTCGTTATCGAGTTCACTTTCGTAGCGTAAAACATTTCTATAGTCGAAATTTGTTAGATCACGGTATTCGATCGAAATCTATTTTGTCTACTACTCTTTTTGACATTGCTGCAAGCATACGGTGTTACGAAAAACAACAGGAAAGGGGAAGGCAAAAGTAGTCAATTGTGGAAATTGTTTTGTATTATACGGAAAATTTTGCTTTGAAAATGAATCCTTGTGTTTTTTTGTTGTATTCATCGTCGGATTCGGAGGATGAATCAAATGTAAGCGTATTGAGAAGAAATATTCGCGAAAAAAGCAATCCTTTGTCATTGCCTGAAGTTGAGGAAGTTGTAGTTGTTTTGAAGTGAGCGGCTTCCGCTGTTTTTTTTTAATTGATGTTAATTTTCCCTTCATTTTAACTTATTTAGCTAAAATAAAAAAATTACAGCAGATAGTTGTCCGAGGCCTTCGGCCACGGACTGTCCCTGCAGGCTGTGTCAGAGACACGGCCATTAAGTTTAACGTAGAATACGCCATCCGATAAGACAGAAAACATATATAACAATAAATTCATTTGCTTATATTATTTATCATTTATTGTTATATATGTTTTCTGTCTTATCGGATGGCGTATTCTACGTTAAACTTAATGGCCGTGTCTCGGACACAGCCTGCAGGGACAGTCCGTGGCCGAAGGCCTCGGACAACTGTCTGCTGTAATTTGTATATTTACCGACGGCATTTGATTCAAGTCCGTTTAAAAAAAAATATTATGTTTTAAACTTAATTTAATTTATGTATTTTAATTAATATTTTTATTGAAATAAGTTCTGCAAATGTTGAGAGGGCCGCCCTAATATTAAAAAAGGTTTACCTTATCCAGTCTTCGCATTAGCATTCGAGCGTTGTGTGAAAGCTTTACGCTTTACAATTCAAAATTAATGTTACAACAGCTTTATTGAAGCTTTCGCAAAAAAGCTTTATTACGTTAGCTTACTGTTTGTTTCACTTTTTACTAGATACATGTTGCCAAGCAACATTAGCTTGCTGTTCGTTTCACTTTTTACTAGATACATGTTCCTAAGCAATGTTGAGCAACCAAAAACACTCAACCAAACACCACACATATGTTTGAGTGTATGTGTTTAAACAATTTTCATTTGAGAAACTAAAATACTAGAAATATATCAACCAATATGAAATGTATATCAAACGAAAGATAACATCTTCATTTACCTACAAAAAAAATTTAAAAAAAATTCATCTAGCCGTTTCCTCAAATTCAATGAAATAAAGATTACAACAATAAAAACCTGACATGACTCCTCACACCGTAAGGTAAGACGTATTCTACGTTAAAAAAATGCTTAAATTTTTAAAAATTTCTTTCCAAAAAAAATATTTTCAACTCAATTTATTCTCAACTTTGAATTTTTTCGCGTCTTTGAACTGCAATCTTTCTTTGTTCCTCTTTGCATTCCTTCTTTTTAGCGTGCAAAAATGGTAGTTTGTTCGATTTCGATAATAAGCTACCAATCGTGTACAACTTCGAGTAAATACGATTCGATAACGAGTACCGTGATCCACGTTAGCAACATATCGAAGGCAAAGTACTCTATATCGAATGCGGTGATTTGGCCCCAGAATTGATATTAGAAAAAAATTGAAAAACAAAAACAGAATTTAAAAATTCTTTGAAAAATTACGTTTTTTTCTCAAAAAACTCTGTGTAGCAAAAAAGACCCATCCTTCGAAAAATCAGAAAAAACTATATGTATGTGAGGGCGTTTTCCGCATGTCTATAGAGCAAAGAATACGAAAGTTATAGACCTTTCTGTAGGATAACTTCAGTAATATCTGTATGAAAAAATTTCTAAATATTGTAAACAAGTCAATATTTCTGACTCAAATCAATGAATGAAATCAGAGACATGTCACTTCCAAACGTGACTTTTTTAGCTGGATTCCCCAATGTACATATATGAAATATTTGCCTGCCGTTTTATTTCCTGTGTCTTTTGTGCCTAAAAACCAATAGAATCAAAAAACAGTATTTTAAAACATATTTTTGTCGGTTTATCTCAGTACATATAATCGCTGTAAGAAATATTTTGACTCATATTGATAGCTCGATAAAAGCTTTTTTAAGATTCAGCAAAAACTCTATTTACTAAGTTTTTTTAAATTTTCAATATTTAACCGAAATTATTTGTTTGTCCCTTAAGACGAGTGATTCACATCAATTCGCGTTCCCAAATTTTTTAAGATTCAGCAAAAACTCTATTTACTAAGTTTTTATAAATTTTCAATATTTAACCGAAATTATTTGTTTGTCCCTTAAGACGAGTGATTCACATCAATTCGCGTTCCCAAATTTTCATAGTAAAAAATGTTGTTAAAGATATCCTAAAAATCCTAACATTTTCAAAATTAGTTTTGTTTTTGCCCAAATAAGATTTTCACTTTGGTCATCGAGGATATTATAGAATTGTTCACCCACTGCAAATGTCCCACATAACGCCCATTTTGATTTCCTTTTCTGATTTATTACAATCAAAAGGTTAGCTTTTGTGGTAAATGCTGATGAAGAGTAAGTTTGACGATCAAAATGCAGTCATACCTTCAAAAGGAGAAAAACAATAACACAAGAGGATGTGTTTGACACATGTGTAGTAACGCCCACGTTTCACTTAAGAAACAAAGGATGATTATCCAAGGAAAGTATTATTTTCAACTTGATCCACATAATGCTCGATTGATAAACCAACCCATTTGATTATGCTTTGGAAGCAAAATAATCCAAAATCCATTTGATGTTGTAAGGAAAACACATCTCCCAAACCTAAACCACATTCAAACAAAAAATAAATTTTATTGGCTTAGTTGTACCACCACATGCACATGTGTTCCGAATGTCTTTATTGCTGATGTCCCTATTAGAGGCGTTTCCTGATCCTGTAATCAATAAACTCTCAAACATCTACTTATTTTCATCCATAGTTAATAGGAAATCATAAAAATCATAGGAAATACTTATACGAAAAAGATGAAAATCATTGGTAGAACTTACTACATTCATCCAGTGCCTTTAGATATAAAGTGACGTAGCACATTACGTACGCGAAGTCTATGGATAGTGCAGAAGTTGTGAGGATACTCTGCCTGTGAGATTTTCCTAACGTCTTATTTGACGGCACAGTGGTGTGCGGAGAAAACTTACATGAGGTGTCAGGAGACACCCGGTTGGAACGAAATTCCTTTAGCTATATATTATGTACTAGTCAGTTCCAACACGTCTAAAGCGCCCGTTGAAAATAAGATAATTTAAATGGATCTTTAAGGAAATATACCTACCTTTTGTAAAATGCTACATTTTTTTAGGTTTTTTTTTTATAGAATGTATTTTTTTTAAATATATTTGTATGTCGTTGTTGTAAAAACATGTACTATATTTTCCCGAAGCGGCCCTTTTTAAAGAGAGGTCCTTATTTTATTAAATGCTAACGTTTTTTTTAAGAAAAGGTACACTTCTTAAGAAGAAGTACTTGCTGTAAAAAAAAGCCATAAGTGTATGAATTTTTTTACAAAGAGTAATTTTTTTGAGAGCAGGTAATTTTAAAAGAAGTGGTCCTCTTTTTAGGAAAGGGTTATTTTTTTAAGACAATGTACCTATTTTCAGAAGGGCTACTTATCTCTAGAAAAGAAAAGAAAAGGTATTGTATTATTTTTAAGAAGACGAATTTTTGATAGAAAATGTATTTTTTTTAAAAGAAGTTATTCTTTGAAGAAAAGGGTTTTTTAAGAAATGGTATTTTTTTAGAATTGGTCCTTTTTCAACAATAGGTACATTTTAAAAAGAAAATTTACTTTCTTTCACAAAAAAAGGTATTCTTTTGCAGTTTGCTGTAAAAAAATTAGCTTTTTTAAGAAAACGTACTTATTTAAAAAAATTACTTTTTTTAAGAAAATCTACTTTTTGTAAGAAGTTTACTTTTTTTAAGCGAAGGTACTTCTTTAAGACAAAGTATGTTTTTTAAGAAAATGTACTCTGTTTAAGAATGTGAATAGGTTTTTTTTTGAGAAAATTTCCTTTTTTTAAGAACAAGCACTTATTTAATAAAATGTTCCTCTTTAAACTTCTTTCGCTTTGGCTTTTCTAAATTTTTTTTGTTGCGTTCAAAACTACAATATAATATAGTATATTATACTAAATATTGGTTACAGGCACCACCTAGAAAAATTCCCTTTGACAAGAAATTTCCCTACATTGTTAGTCTAGACACAGACCCAAGCAAAAGTGCCAAATATAGTTGATAATACTGGGTTGCAGCATAATAGTGTTACAAAACAGTAGTTGAATTTTTCTTCATTTAGCCCGTAACGTGTGATAAGGTACTTTGGTAAAATAAATTGTTAATACTGAAGTAGTTTTTTAACTTCACAGCTAATTCCCTTTCAAGTATATCCCATGTATCGGGGAAGATTTGAAAAACAATATTTGTTCTTAAACTTCAAACAAATACTAGTCATTAAAAGAAAATAAATTTCAAAACAAAACTTCAAACTATTGTCAATAACCGGCTGCGTTAAGGAAATATGCCACCTCTCATGTTTTACTTTCAACAAAATTATTAGATTCGAAATATAATATTGCCCATATCGTCCTCAAAACTTGTTTCATATGGAAAATAAAAGTCAAATATAAGCAATTTTCCACCCTATTTTTTGGATTATGAGGTATTGGGGTATTTTTTGGGCCACAAGTTTTGGTTAGGGTTTTTCGTATTATTCGTTTGAAGTTTAGATTGTGCTTCTTAGTTAGATATGGTGAGGGTTTATGTTGGCCGCTACTCCTTATCAATTTCTCTTTAAAATTTAGTGGCATTGTGACCCCAGGTAAGCGAAAGGCGCATTGACTGTGAGTAATATTTCCGATTTCTGCGAAGCATACCAATATAATTGCGCTCTATACATCCATATAATCGAAACTCGGTTTGCATTTATATTTTCCCCCTTTTGGAGCTCTTCCAACCAGAGTTCTTTAATCGAAACGTTGTACCACACATTCATCTAAACATCCACACATACAGAGTGACGTGATAAAACTGGAACATGACGTCACGCCTACGCAATGACTCTGTGACGCATAAAACATCGTATGATAGATAGTCGTAAGGATGGCATTTGAACTCTAAGGTGACGTGGAATCATATAAAACAATAGATTACCAGCCATTAGTAAACCGCCTACCACTGGTCCCTTTTTGATTTTTTTTGTTAACCTTCTGCTTCCTCTTCTAACTAGTACATTCTTTCCAGAATACAAGTCGTCACGCATAAGAGCTCTTACTCACTGATACGAACAGAATTTGTTTCGGTTTGAAGTGACAGTCATCTCTTAAGGCATCACAAGTGCAATCCAAAATTGATTGACTACAATACGTGAAGTGAGAAACGAACTGAATAACAAAGATTGAGCAAATATGGTTTTAGAAAGATTGAGCCGGGCGCGTTAAAAAGGGGAACCAGATCTGTATCCGAATACAAAACACTTAAAACGGATGTCTGTAGTAATGATTGTATTGTTTCCGTATTGTTTGATGACGATTCGAACACCAACACTGAAGAAATTAAAATTTTCTCAATTTTCGTTTTTTGAAGTCCATTTTTTTTGTTCTTATGTACTTTTTCATAGAATTGCTGTAATAGAAACTGCATCAAAAAGGAAAAAAGACACAATAAAGATAAAAAATAATTTTTGTTTTGAAGACACAAAGTAGTTTTTGTTTTGAATTTTTTTTAAGAACATAGGAACCATAAATTGGAATTCATAGAAAATATCAAAATTGGAAAATTGTAAAATTATGAAGTTGTCGACGATGAAGTCAATATCGATAATTACATCGTTGTTGGTTCATCTTTCCTTTTTCACCAGTCATAGGCTATTGAATTTTTGAAGTGTACTGGTGTAGTTTCATCCGATCCCAAGAAACGATGATGTTGACGATGAATAGTGTATTCTAAAAACCGGTTTTACAAAAAAGTCGGGCTTCGGTTTCTTCCATTATTCCGACTTTGGTGAAACCGGTTTCGGATAAATCGAGGTGTATGAACCGGTTAGTAACGGCTTCGGTTTTTATGAGAAAATGGAGAACTATGAGTTTTATAACCGTCGTTTATTTGTAATTCAGTTTTTTGAATTTTGAGATCCACTACCGAGTACCATGCATGCAAAGCCACAAAAAAAGCTTGTCAAAATACCACTCGGAACCGGTGTAAGCCTTTGCTTTCATGGGATGTAATGCTAAACTAAAGTGTGGGCAATATAAAATTTGGTTTTTCATTTCCATTATACAAAATTGTAATATGGACAGAGTACCTCATTCGATAAATCACATTTTTCATGGGATCCTATTACGTGTTTCAAGGCATCAATAATCGATGGCAACGCATGCCTTTGAAACCGTACGGCGTCCATGTCATCCTCTTCAACTTTTGGGAACAAAAATTCGCTGATCATGTCACGGCAATGCTTGCCATCGACAGTAACGGCGGTTCGTTGCACATTTTCGAAGAAAAATGGGCCTTTAATGCAACCATACCAAAAGCCTCACCGTACAGTTACTCGTTGTTAATGCAACCGCTTGTCCTCGACGACGGGTGGATTTTTCAAGCCCCAAAACAACAATTTTGTTTGTTATCATAGCCCCCGACGTGAAAGTTACCTTAATCGGAAAATATCATTTTTTCAGTAAAAATACTCATCTTCAGCCAAGGGATCTTCAGCCATTTCGGCGAAGCGAAAACGCATCGGATGGCTACGTGACATCAGTTCTTGAACTAATTGGACTTTATAAGTCTTCATACCAAAGAAAAGAGAAATGTTTAAGTGCTACCAACGGTGGCGAGTTGTTGTCGATGGTTGTTTGAGCACACTTTCAGCTACAGTGGCAAAATTTTCCACGGAACGCACTGGACGAGAACGGACACGAGATAGCTTGTCCAACACGAGCCTAGATTGACTAACTCGCTTCACAAATTGATACACAAACTGCGGTTATGGCAATCTATTTCTATCAAATTTATTTCGTATATTTCTTACAACTTGAGTTGAAAACTCAGAATTTTGGAAGAACGTTTTTAATATTTCCCAGTAAATCAACACGTTTCCAAAAAATCTGGATTTTTAATTTTTTTTTATCAAAGCTTTTGTCTTCAGCATCACCGAAAGAGCAGAAGATGGAGCGACGACGACCTGGTTGTTTGGATGCTGGGATACAACTAATTGAAAAGCAATAATAAGCTCAGTGAAATAATTATGTTTATTTTGTCATCAACAGAGCGACGACAAAAGGTTTTGAATAGTATAGAGAAATTATTGCAGTCTTTTCCGCTCTCATGTAGAGAGTCTGTATAAAAGATCATAAAAAAGTCCTATTCTCTTAGAATATTTCTATACAAATGCACCATTTCGACAATATTATATTTCAATACAAATGCACCATTTCGACAATAATATTACATAACACAATACAAAAAGCATAAATGTTACAAAAGGCATCAATGTTTCACATCAAATTTATGAATGGACCAAGTTATGACAAAAAGTCACTAATAAGTTCTGAATAATTCGTGAGATGTCGCCAGTGCTTTTGAGTCACAAAATTCGTTCCATGAGTTCTCTATAATATTCCATACTCTTTGCCGACGATCAACTGCTGTTCATTCGCTGCCGCTACAACAATACCATCATCAACAACCAAATATGTGATGCTAACGCTGTGTGTTGTTTGCATGTGTTCGCTTTGATGCGTATAGATGTTAATACATCAAAAATATCGATTCGGCCTAATGCAGATGCCGCTTAGGAAAAAAGTTTTCAGTATACGAACACTACCGGAAAAAACAGCAGACAGTTGTCCGAGGCCTTCGGCCACGGACTGTCCCTGCAGGCTGTGTCAGAGACACAGCCATTAAGTTTAACGTAGAATACGCCATCCGATAAGACAGAAAACATATATAACAATAAATGATAAATAACATAAGCAAATGAATTTAGGCTGCCGCTGCTGTTGCGATTTGTTGCATCTTTGTTGTTGATGCCACTATATTTGTTGTTGTTGTTGTTGCCGCTATAGGAACTGTAAATTAAATCCATTATTAGGAATTTATACATTACATCATATGTATATGTATGTAGGTATAAAACTTACCTATTTGATTGATATTGGGTGCTGCCGCTGCTGTTGCGATTTGTTGCATATTTGTTGTTGATGTTGCGCCTACAAATTAATTAACATTTTTAATAAAAATATATATAAACAAGGGAACACAAAACTTACCTCAGTATTTATTTCTCTGCATAACAACCACTCGTTGCTTTCTTGTATTTCGTGTAGGTGCCATTTTGACTAGTAGTTTTTAATTTAATTTACTTAACTTCAACTGGCAGCTGCTGTCAAACAGCACTGTAATTTTGCTTACTTGGCAGCACTTTCATTTAACATAAAAATGTATGAATTAATTTGTTCATATATTTTTAATAATTATATATCCATGTTAAATTCAAATTCACATTTAACATTTTGTTTCACTTAAATACATAAGTAAATATGCGAAATTTCAATATTTCATCAATCAAAACAACAGCCGAAGGTTTGTGTCCGCACTGAAACAGCAGCATAGTTTGTGTTCACGCTACAAACTCAAACACTCAACCAAACACCACTCATATGTTTGAGTGTATGTGTTTAAACAATTTTCATTTGAGAAATTTAAATATTAGGAAGATATCAACCAATATGAAATGTATATCAAACGAAAGATAACATCTTCATTTACCTACAAAAAAATTTTTAAAAAAAGTTATCTCGCCGTTTCCTCATAATCAATGAAATAAAGATTACAACAATAACAATATGACATGACTCCCTATACCGTAAGGTAACACGTATTCTACGCCAAAAGTCAGTTGAGACAACAGAAGTAACCTTAACCGAAATTAGGGGTTGCCACAACATCATAAGAGTTTGACACAACGTCAGTGAAAGTTGTCGCAACACAACTGGAGATTAACACAACCTCATTGGAGGTTGACTCAAATTCATTGCAGGTTGACACAACCCCATTGGAGGTTAACACAACCTCATTGGAAGTTGACACAACCCCATTGGAGGTTAACACAACCTCAATGGAGGTTGACACAAACTTAGTGGAGGTTGACACCACCTCGTTTGGGGTTGTCACAACGGAATTACAGCTGAATTTATATAGTGTCACAAATGAATTAAAATTTTTTTTTATTTAGTAACTGATGACTTATATTCCTGAATTCTTATAAAAAATTATAAAAGGAGTATAAAAGGCATTTACAAGGTTTAAACGTTACGGTAGCACATTTGTTATACATACCACTTCCAACCCTTTTCCCCGGACAACATGGTCACCAATTCTGACGTGTAGTATCTGTTAATTTACATAAATCCTTTTATATATGCAGGCGATTGTAGCACATCACAAACGGCCGAAATTGTAAAACTTCTAAACCTTTGATATCATGACAACATGCAACATGACTTTTCAACCAGAAATGCCAACCCAATTTTTTGACGTAGCTTACCAGCCTTATTAAGAAAAACAACAACAAAAATTTTTGAATGGTACAGTGTTTTTTAAAACATCTTTTTTTAAAATTTCTTGGTTTTCAAAATGGTACGTTCATTTTAATTGAATTTTTTAGGGATTTCCTTCATCGATTTTCTGGAAATTTATCTTAAAAAAATGTCCATAAAAATACCTTTGAAATGAGTGAAGATATTTCAAATTCGAATGCTTGCTTGAGAACTTATTGCATTTAACATTTCAAATTTTGCATTTATTTCCCAAAAAATCAAATATTTTTAATTTTTATTTTATCATAAAAAATAAAAAAATACTAGTTAAAGAATTATTTTTACTGAAATTTTAGTAGTACTGCAAAGTGCCCATCTATGGTAAATGCCTTAAGTACAAATAGTTAATATTGGCTTATGGTATATAAAATAAGATATATAAATTTTTGACTCGATTGTATTTAAAAATCTATGGAAAACTGCATCTATAGTAGTGGAATTATTAGTTGTGGGGGTTTGTTCATATGCAAGTGGAAAACGTCAAATAAAAATTTTGATAAAGCTTGCGACTGTGCGTTTGCACAATTTGTATTAAAATCTCCACCCATAATAATTGGCATGAGATGGAGATTGTTACCCAATTGTCGTGCACCAGCTTCAGTGCAAGGCAACAGTACGTAATGAAGATATGTTATAATCTTAATTTATATTGGAATCTAATAGAAATTTTATTAGAATTAACATTACCGCCATTCAGCTTTGATACACTTTGTGTTGTTTTATGGTCTGAGTTATAATTTTTTTGGTGTTTTGTAAATTGTTTTATTATTTTGTATATGTTGCGGTTGACAAGTTATTAATCAGCTGTTTACTGAAATGTAATGCATGTAGTTATTTTACAGCAATGGTTTTCGAAAATTAGTAGCTACTATTGCACACTAGATGGTGCTTATATGCAGCTGTTAAGTATGAATGACAATCTCAAAGACGAAGAAGACTTTTAGTTTGACAAGTTTAGTTTTTAGTTTTTCTTATTTTGCTTTTTAAAAGTTATTAAAATTAAATGTTTTTGTATTCATTTTATTTATTTGTTTTTCTTTACCTACGATAACATCATGTACGACAATTAGTGAAAATTAGTAGCTACTATAGCACAATAGATGGTGTTGAGTATATTGTATGCAGCGTATGATTACACTAATACACTCATACAAAGCTCACACCGATTTGATAACGCTTTACGATTCGTTAACGATTACATCGCACATCGTACTCTAAATTTGTGATTGTATTGTGAAAAAGATGTTTACCCCCAGCGTATAGATGTTTACACATCAAAAATGCTCTGTCAAAATTTTGAAAATACTTTTTTCTACAAGGTGTTTCAAAAGCAGTCATCCGATATTGTTTGGTTCTCATTTTTTTTGATGTGTTAACATCTATACGCGCGCCTCTAGGGCAGTAAACTATAAATTTAATACATACGCAAGTGTTAGGTTTGTAAGAGTAAATCATCGTTTGTTTGTTCGTAGCTTGGCAGTCGGTATTGAAAGTGATTATTGGGCGATTTTCATATAATTTTCCCACGCGATTTTCTCCGGAAATTCATAGCCGATTTTATTAATTTTTGGATTAAAAAGCTAGTGCCGGTTTCGACGAAGAGTTTAGGCCAAAAATTAAGGCGATCCGATATCGGCGAGCCGAGATTTAAGTGTTTTAATTTGGAGTATTAATTTGGAGTAATATTAAAAAAGTGTTTTGTTGATCTTCGGTTTTGTCTTATCATCGTTTGTTTGTTCGTTGCTTGGCAGTCGGTATTGAAAGTGATTATTGGACGATTTTCATATAATTTTCCCACGCGATTTTCTCCGGAAATTCATAGCCGATTTTATTAATTTTTGGATTAAAATGCTAGTGCGGGTTTCGACGAAGAGTTTAGGCCAAAAATTAAGGCGATCCGATATCGGCGAGCCGAGATTGAAGTGTTTTAATTTGGAGTATTAATTTGGAGTAATATTAAAAAAGTATTTTATGTTGATCTTCGGTTATATCGTACGAATATAACAATGTATGTATGTATGTACAAGTGTCTGTTGCTTTGCATTCTTTGACTTTTGTGGGAATAAAAAAAAAGTATTGAGCAAGAATATAATGACACATGTGCTTGCACTGGGTCTTTAAATAATTTTAAGTATTAATATTATTTAACTGTAACGTCATCATATGATTGAACGCTGTTTTTTATTTTCCAATGTAACATTTACGAATGTGTTCATAGAAATCGAACAGGTACCGTGTAGCAAAAAGGTGTTAACACATCGCCCGAGAGTTCGAACACTCATTGGATTTTTTTGATGTGTTAACATCTATACGCGCGCCTCTAGGGCAGTAAACTATAAATTTAATACATACGCAAGTGTTAGGTTTGTAAGAGTAAATCATCGTTTGTTTGTTCGTTGCTTGGCAGTCGGTATTGAAAGTGATTATTGGGCGATTTTCATATAATTTTCCCACGCGATTTTCTCCGGAAATTCATAGCCGATTTTATTAATTTTTGGATTAAAAAGCTAGTGCGGGTTTCGACGAAGAGTTTAGGCCAAAAATTAAGGCGATCCGATATCGGCGAGCCGAGATTGAAGTGTTTTAATTTGGAGTATTAATTTGGAGTAATATTAAAAAAGTATTTTATGTTGATCTTCGGTTATATCGTACGAATATAACAATGTATGTATGTATGTACAAGTGTCTGTTGCTTTGCATTCTTTGACTTTTGTGGGAATAAAACAAAAAGTATTGAGCAAGAAAATAATGACACATGTGCTTGCACTGGGTCTTTAAATAATTTTACGTATTAATATTATTTAACTGTAACGTCATCATATGATTGAACGCTGTTTTTTATTTTCCAATGTAACATTTACGAATGTGTTCATAGAAATCGAACAGGTACCGTGTAGCAAAAAGGTGTTAACACATCGCCCGTGAGTT
Source organism: Phaonia tiefii (assembly GCA_963931995.1). NCBI lineage: Eukaryota > Metazoa > Arthropoda > Insecta > Diptera > Muscidae > Phaonia > Phaonia tiefii. The sequence goes on from OZ008367.1 coordinate 30,566,228, forward strand.
CGAACACTCATTGGATTTTTTTTCTAAATGGAAAACTTCGATTCTGTTTTTTGATTATGTTTATTTGAACCTTTAGAATTTTAAAGGTTAAGTTGAGAAGATGATATCGGTTAACTGGGCTCGTTTTATGGCATTTTTCATCACTTCGGCGTAAACACCTCCAGCGTGAACAGCGCACCATGCCGTCACTTTGAGCGGGTGTAATGGCTCCTCGTGCATCACTCGTAGATTTTCGGTGCCCCAGAAGCGTAAGTTTTGCTTGTTCACGTACCCGCTCAGGTGTAAATAAGCCTCATCGCTCATTATGATTTTCAAATCGTTATGAACAAAAATGCCATAAAACGAGCCCGTATTGTAATCAATTGTGACGGCGCCCATTTAACCGACATCATCTTCTCAACTTAACCAATAAAATTTTAAAGGTTCAAATAAACATAATCAAAAAACAGAATCGAAATTTTTCATTTAGAAAAAAATGAGAGCCAAACAATATCGGATGACTACTTTGGAAACACCTTGTATATATGTTCATCATGATCCATCGTTTGAACCCCATATTGTCCAAAAACAATAATTTATCTTTTTTCCGAAAATGGGTTAGCAATCGAAACTTCAATGGCCGGTAGGGGACTGTAAGTACCGTCATATAAAAAAAATTTACGGTTCCGTAATCACCTCCAATACGCGTCGTTTGACACGCCCATATTTGAAATTAAAAAAAAAAACGTTTTTCAGTGCATCCTAATGTACACATTCAATAAATGACATTTCAATACATGGTATTGTCAAGCCTTTAACAGTAAAGTAAAATATTCGCGACTAACCAATTCAGATTCATAAATCATAAATTTAAATGAAACATACTGAACAAAAAACTTAAAATTTATTTTTGTGGCTGGAAAAATTGACTGATGATGTAACATTCACACGTTTCAAGTCACCGTTTTCAAATAATGTTTATCGAAATATAACAGCAAAAAAAAATCACATTTGTGAAGGTAGCGGTAAATCGCAGTAGCTTCGCAATTTTGTTGTCTATGAGCAAAAAAGGGTAATGACATCACAACGCACATAGTTGCATACTTGTCCGCGTTGTTAGTTGTGTTCTCGTTCGTACTTTCTGTTATTTCGACAATAAAAATTGTTTCAAATCATGTTGTCACAATTTTGTTGTCGCTCATAGGAGATGTTTGTTCCCAAAAAAGTGTCCGCGTCTGTTCAAGGGATCGTCCGCCTACAAGAGCATGATTTCTTCCTGAAACAATGCAAAAAATTTGTACGTTTAAGTGAGCTGTAGGGCTATAAGAGCTGTCCGCAAGAAGAGCTTTCACTGTGTTTGTTCTTTGGTGCTTTTATAGGTTATCAACCTATTGAAAAGGTGCCTAAATTCAATTCCATTATTCGTCATGCGAACTGTAATATTTTCTTTAATCGTCTGCCTAATTTAATTACTAAAAAATGAGGCATAGTAAAGAATATATAAAATGATTGGGTTGATGAACTAGTTTATTCTAAATGCAGCACATTTTTACAGTGCAGTTTAAGAAAACTCGAGTCTATGCACACATGTAACTGAGAAAATTAAAAATAATCTGTATTCTGTAAAACGACTCTCACTCCTCTCATTTCTCGTTGTACATACACGCTTTTAAAACCATAATGGTCTGCACTCCCTTTCTCTATCACACATAAAGTTAACATTTAATATGGACCGAGGTTTTCCCAAAATTTAAACACTTTTTTACAGATATCAAAGTATTTATTTTTAAGTGAAGTTCCCAAAGGAAACGAACATAACTTAACTTTTATTATACTCAAGTTGTTGTTAATAATTTAAAAGTTTTATTTATATTACTATTGAAATTTTTATGATGAAGTATTAACAACTTTTTAATTACATTTTCTGGGCAAGAGCAACACAAGCGGCGGACAACAGCAACATCGTCGATATTAGGTGTTAACACAGCTATTTGTAAAACAAAAAAAGTATATAAAATTTACTATACTGGAAAGGACCTCATCAGTAAACAGTCATACATATTCCCATATCCTGTAGGTGTAAAGGGCGCACGACTTGCACATGTGGAACATAGCGAATACTCGAATGAATCCTCGAATGAATGTTCCACTTTAGTGGCGTAATATATAACCTGACTTTAAAATTAACTGAATGAGAGCTTGAAACACTTTTAGATAATATGTAAAACAACAGCCTGGTTAAGCTAAGATTTCTAAAAAATATCGACTCAAATCCAATGTGTTTGTAACAAATATTCATTTTTACGAGGGCGGTTTGAAAGCTACAGGACTTTGAATACTTCTCTAGTAGCAATCACATATTTGTAAGCTGTTGTAAAATTCGAAGCAACCTGTGTCATTTAGTTTGTGTCAACCATTGAAACCAAAACAACCTCGTGAATTTCGGCGAAAATGGAAAAAAGTAAATTTCTTGAGTATTAGTGTTTGCTTAAAAAAAAACATCATCGAAACAAAGAAAAGGCTTAGGGTGTTATTCTATACGTTGCGAGTCAGTCACTACGCATTACTTTTGCCGGTTTGGTAGTTTATAAAAGTTTACAGCTGTTCCATGACTACCTGCGTTGACTTACGTTCTTTAGTGGGAAGTTTATAAAACGCAGCCCAACGTTTTTGGTCACATCAGCTGTCAAATTCAACACGCGTTAGTTCGAGAAATTACAAATTTAGAGAAAAATGTCGATCGCGGATGGACAGATGGAAGTATTATGCATTTCATTGCTTATAAGCGGCTAAAATGAAATCAAAGAACAGACCTACATTTTTTTAAAATAATAATGCAAAATTATATTTTTATTCACTGAAATTCTTATTTACAGTAATAAAATTAGAAATGGAAATTTCAACCAAATAATGGGCTGCTAAACTATTATAATTATATTTAAAATATAATGAAGACATCAGTTGATGTTAAGACATTATTACACAAAAAAAAATTCAATACATTTTAAATACGGCAAAATGTCACGTGTTTTTGACAAAGCCAGCTAATTTAATATACAGGGTGTCCCCTAAACTTTTGTCTAAACTTAAACACGTGATAGCTGAGAACAAAAGCTACAATGTTTGTTCTTACGCCAATTGCCTAGGTGGCTTCGTTTTCGAGACACCCTGTAGATTGGAGAGTATATTCGACATTGCAACCCTAAACAACCTAGGTTTTTGGAGCGAAGTACCTTATCGCACGTTGCGGGATAGGGGGTAAATGAAAAACAATTAAACAACTTTTTTAACACTATTCTGCTACAACCCAGTATTATCAACGATATTGGGTACTATTGCTTTGGTTTGTGTCTAGACTAACATATGTTGGTAAATTTCTTGTTGTTGGGAAGTTTTCTAGGAGGAGTCTGTAACCAATATTTAGTATATATTGTAATTTTGAACCCAATACAAAGTAAATTTAGAAAAGCCAAAGTGAAAAAAGTTTAAAGACGAGAATTTTCTAAAATAAGTGCATTTTCTTAAACCAAGTAAATTTTCCCCAAAAAAACTATTCATATCCTTAAACAAAGTACCTTCTCTTAAAAAGAATACCTTATCTGAATGAAGTACCTTTGCTTAAAAAAAGTAAATTTTCTTACAAAAGTACGTTTTCTTAAAAACAGTATTATTTTAAATAAGTACATTTTCTTAAAAAAGTACATTTTCCTACTACAAATTGCCTTTTTTAAAGAGTAAATTTTTCTGAAACAAATAACTTTTCTAGAGATAAATACCAACACCTAAAAATTTACCTATTCTTGAAAAAAGGACCAATTCTAAACAAATTTACATTTCTTTAAAAACCCTTTTCTTCAAACAAAAAACTTCTTCCAAAAAATTACCCTTTCTTACAAAAATTCCGCTTCTTAAAAGATCATTTTCTTAAAAATAAAATAATACCTTTTCTTTTCTTGAGATAAGTAGCCTTTCTGAAAATAAGTAAAATTTCTTAAAAAAATTACATTTTCTTAACCCTCATCTAATCCTCGTGTGGAAAACCCCAAAAACTGGATGTTTTTTATACATTTTGAAAAAAAAAATTGTTAAGCAATAGTGTTCAAGAAATTTCTTGACATTTCCTGCCGGAACAACTTAGCACATAAAACGCATTAATTGATTAAAAAATACTTTTTTGCTAACGAGATGTTCAAAAAGTTACGTTGCTTACCCTGGTGCGTGGTTTTCCACACATGTATAATTTCTCTATATTTTGCACTAGAAAGCATCAGTTCTTGTGGACAAATATTATTTTCCGCCAATGAATATTTTTCCAATTACTCACCGCAAGAAAATGATGAATCGGAATGAAAGTCAACCTGATTCTGAATTTAATGCAATGGAACAAAATGAAGATATCAGGTGAATAGGGATTTCATAGGTAGATCCATTGTTTTTCACAAAAGACGGTTTAGTATGGAATCCTCAAGGGGTTCACGGCTGTACTGCAAGATTACGGCTTTTATGTTGCTTTTCTCACCGCCAATTGGGAACTCATATGCAAACGCACAAAGCGGCAACAACTATATCGAAATCGACTCAAACTTGTTACATGCATATATCGGTGTTTCAGTTTAGCTGGAGTTTACAGGTATATTATTTATATTTCTATGTTTGATATGAATTTAATGTTTTAGTTACATAAAATAGTAATAATTATATCAACGAATGAAAGAATGCTGGACTTGTGCCACTTGATACTGACGTCCCATATATCGATCAATAATGTAGAAGATAACATTTCAATCAATATACGAATCGTGTTAATCCATTTGACGACGTTATGAGCAGACATCAAATAAGCTCTACTAACAAATTTGCTCCATTTCGCGAAATATTTGACAAATGTTTTGAATTATTATTTTTGACGTATGAGGTATGAGGAGTCATGTCAGGTTTTTATTGTTGTAATCTTTATTTCATTGAATTTGAGGAAACGGCTAGATGAATTTTTTTAAAATTTTTTTTGTAGGTAAATGAAGATGTTATCTTTCGTTTGATATACATTTCATATTGGTTGATATATTTCTAGTATTTTAATTTCTCAAATGAAAATTGTTTAAACGCATACACTCAAACATATGTGTGGTGTTTGGTTGAGTGTTTTTGGTTGTTCAACATTGCTTAGGAACATGTATCTAGTAAAAAGTGAAACGAACAGCAAGCTAATGTTGCTTGGCAACATGTATCTAGTAAAAAGTGAAACAAACAGTAAGCTAACGTAATAAAGCTTTTTTGCGAAAGCTTCAATAAAGCTGTTGTAACATTAATTTTGAATTGTAAAGCGTAAAGCTTTCACACAACGCTCGAATGCTAATGCGAAGACTCGATAAGGTAAACCTTTTTTAATATTAGTGCGGTCCTCTCAACATTCGCAGAACTTATTTCAATAAAAATATTAATTAAAATACATAAATTAAATTAAGTTTAAAAAAATTGAACATAATATTTTTTTTTTAAACGGACTTGAATCAAATGCCGTTGGTAAATATAAAAATTACAGCAGACAGTTGTCCGAGGCCTTCGGCCACGGACTGTCCCTGCAGGCTGTGTCAGAGGCACGGCCATTAAGTTTAACGTAGAATACGCCATCCGATAAGACAGAAAACATATATAACAATAAATTCATTTGCTTATATAATTTATCATTTATTGTTATATATGTTTTCTGTCTTGTTGTCTTCATCGTCGGATTCGGAGGATGAATCAAATGTAAGCGTATTGAGAAGAAATATTCGCGAAAAAAGCAATCCTTTGTCATTGCCTGAAGTTGAGGAAGTTGTAGTTGTTTTGAAGTGAGCGGCTTCCGCTGTTTTTTTTTAATTGATGTTAATTTTCCCTTCATTTTAACTTATTTAGCTAAAATAAAAAAATTACAGCAGATAGTTGTCCGAGGCCTTCGGCCACGGACTGTCCCTGCAGGCTGTGTCAGAGACACGGCCATTAAGTTTAACGTAGAATACGCCATCCGATAAGACAGAAAACATATATAACAATAAATTCATTTGCTTATATAATTTATCATTTATTGTTATATACGTTTTCTGTCTTATCGGATGGCGTATTCTACGTTAAACTTAATGGCCGTGCCTCTGACACAGCCTGCAGGGACAGTCCGTGGCCGAAGGCCTCGGACAACTGTCTGCTGTAATTTTTTTTTTTTATTATTGCTTATATCACCTCATTTGATTGTGTTACTATTGACGAGCAATTGCTTGGTCTCTGTGGAAGATAAAAAGTTTTGGCAATATATGCCTTATAAGCCTGTATGATGTAGAATTACATTTCGGCTGTTAGTTTGCTCTGAAATTTGTTACGTATGGAAACTTCAACCATATTTGGGTAAGTCAGTTGGTGGTTTAGCTGACAAAAATCAAAGTAAACGTGTAGTTTTGGATTAGGTTCGTGGACTGAAGTGTCAGAAGATAATAATGCACAACTTTTTCTCTTATTACGAACAATGCGCAAAAACAAAAGAAGCATGCCACCAAAACGTTTGGAATGCAAAAAATTCCGATGTGGCAATCAACATTTGTATTCACCGAAAACATAACACTCGTATCATACATAGGAAGAAAAGATAATTGCAAAGTTGCGAAAAATCATCCAATACTACTTTATGATAAAACCAAAGTTTCCTTTGAATACTTTTTATTTTGATGTCGTGGTGTGGATACAGTTGAAAAAATGTTGTCTGTCAGTTGCAAAAGAAAGTCAAACCGATAGCCGTTGGCGGTCTTTGCAAATACCAAATAAACCAAATTAGAAAACAAAGCAACATTGCGACGAGTTTTCTTACGTGAGCTTGGAATATCACTTGCACAATCATACATGTCAATGAGAGAAGGTGTCCTAGAAACCGAATCAACGGCGCCTTTGCTTTCCGCGATTAGCAACAATTCAAAAATTGAATCAGTGCGGGTGCCCAGTAGCTCAATAACCCAGTCCACATCTTCACTGGTCCGCGAGCATTCAAAAACTTCATCCCGATCATTGAACAAACAATCAAAAAGTGTTCCTCCGCATACCGAATGTTTGTTCCAAATGTGTTGAAGAAAAACTAATTCAATGTAATAGACAATAAAATATAAATGTGTTAAAATAAAAAATAAATGGTTTCCCGTTACATCACATGGAGGGATTAGGGAGAGCTTCTCACAAACCAGTGAGCTGTGTGCGTTCTAGTTTTATACTAACTGGTGGGGACCTACAGTTTTACGCCGGTTCCGAAGAGTATTTTTGAGGAGCTTTTTCATGCCTATATACTCGATAGTGTCGCCGTCACTAGTCGAGGTGACCGCCGTCGAGAGAAATTTAAGTTGGTCAGAGCAGGGATCGAACCCACGTTCTCGTGCACAAGAGCTGCGCACACTACCAAATGTGTTATTGATGGTAAATCATGATTTTTACTCCAAACAAATTATGTTTCTAGTACAAAATACGTAGACGTACCGTATGTGTGGAAAACCACACACAAGGGAAGACAGCGTAATTTTTTTTGAGGGTTCGATGAAGGTTAAAAAGAGTGGTACAAAACACCTGTTCTTAAAAAATGTACTTTTTTGTAAAATAAAATCATACTCTTATGGCTTTTCTTACAGCAAGTACTTCTTCCTAAAAATAGTACATTTTCTTAAAAAAACATTAGCTTTTAATAAAAGAAGTAGCTCTCTTTAAAAAAGGACCTTTTCGGAAAATATAATACACATTCTACAAAAGGAACCTAAAAATATACTTTTGAATGACAAATACATTCTATAAAACCAAAAAAAAAATTCTTAAAAAAAGTTTATCATTTTACAAAGAGGATATTTTCTTAAAGATCCATTTAAATCACCGCATTTTTCAACGGTCGCCTTGAGCGTGTTGGAACTAACCAGTACCTAATATATAGCGAAATGAATTTCGGTCCAACCGGGTATCCCCTGACACCTCATTTGATTTTTTTATACACTTTATCTGAATTTCCTTAAATATTGTTGTTATTTGCAGCACCGTATACAATAGCATTCTTAAACCCTATTGATCTATTGAAATAAATCTATATTTTCCAATCGTTTTCATTGTGTTCAGTTCACTCAAGATAGCTTTTTATAATCTATTAGTTTTTAATTTATGTGGGCAACTCCATAAACCAGAACTGTCAGTGACAGCTTTTGTAAGCGAACGTAAGCTCAAAAAGTGTTTTTTAACTACCCTTTTTTGACTTTGGCGTTCGAGTTGGCTTTTGCGTTTACGTTCACTTCTGTGACTTGAAGAAAATACTACCATTAATAAATACTATGGGGACTTTGGTAGTTACGAAGTGGCTTACTGAACTGAACTCCGTTATAGTCGTAATAGCATCACAAAATCCATAGAATAACAAAATCCATAGAATAATACTGGACCAGCAAAGAATTAAACTGCGTGAGCTGACTGGCGCTGTAGGCATGTCAAACGAGAGGGTTCGTAGCATTTTCAGCATATTGGAAACATTTTATAAATCATGAAAAAACAGACAAAGCTGCTAGCATTTTTATTGTAGGACCTCAAGCCAAACTAATTCGACAGAGGTAAAATAACACGACAACAATCAACATAAAAAAATATATTTTATTCAAAAAGCCTCGGAATTGGTAAACAGCCCTCATAAATTGGCTCTAGCATTTTTATCTTTGGACTTCCTTATCTTTGGCGACATACGTTTAACGAATACTCGTTGAAGATGTCTTACCATATGCCCTCAACTCGAAACACTCTTAATAATTCTATAGAATTTCTATAATTAGATTTCAGACAAAAAAAAATAAAGGCTCAAAAATCGACTGTCAATGACAATTATCAGCTTTATTTTACCATATTGGTTCTTAAATACACAGAGATAAACAGGATTTTCAGTCTTCCTCCCAATATTAGGATACATGCAGCTTAAAGGAGGAATCCCAAATAGTCCTACAAGGATTGAATCCATTTAATTTGTATATGGAACAAACGCCCTGTCCGATGCCAACAAAGAAAGTTTTAAGATAATAATATATACATATATTAGGGCGGGTAAATTTTTTTTTGATGAAGCGTATAGCAAAAACGTAATCTATAGGTGATTTTGAGAAATTTTTCTCAAGAGACTATAGCCTAAGAGACTATAGACTAAGTCGGATTTGGAGACCCCCAAAATTTCAAAATAGATATTTTTCCATATATACATAGAATAATTTAATTAAATTCGTCATAAAATCGTATAGAATTATAGTAGATTTCTCAATGTGGGCTTGTTTGAAAGGTATTTTTATCACCTTTCAGAATCTGTATTGATACCGATATTGTTTTTTATTTTTAGTAGAGATATTAGGAATTTTTTGTCGAAAAATAACCTAAACTGAACTTTTAACTAATAAATTCTGAATTTTCTTCGATTTATGGAAGAATTTGTATGTCGTGTACGAAGCACTGCATCTCTAGATTTAACTTTTTCTCTAGCCCCTTTTGATTTATCCATAATAACAAGATTACCATGAACATCTCTAAAATTCATAACTTCGAATAAAGCTGTTGCTAAACATGAAGAGACTCTATCTGAAACACCGAATCTATCACACATCGTAGCAAAATTTAAGGCATCGTATCTTCGAGTATAATGAGCTCGTCTCATTTGAACAGTTGCTTCTGGAACTTCTGTTGTTGCTTCATATTCATCTTCATCCATGTGTAATTCAGGCGGTTCGTATGGTTGATCATCGGTACCAGTTGTAAGTGTTGGTATTGTTGTAGCTACTTCTTCAACGTCTTCCGAATATTCAGGTATTGTGAATTTTCTATTATTATGCTGGTCCATCTTAAATTCTTTTAGATGTTCTGGAATCAATCCACACGAGCATTCTGTTGTTTTTAATTTGCAATTACATTTGCCAATATAAAATAATTCGTTTATTGAATCAACAAATGCTTCAAATTCATCTCTTTTGTTTCTATGTTGTACATGCTTCTGGTATTTATCAACCAAACCAGTAAATTTTTTGAAAACACTCTTTCTATTAATGATTTCAATATTTAATTTATACCAAATTTGGATCAATTTATGTGTTACGTGAGGAGTAAAAGTTTTATACGGGAACATTTTGTTTTCAAATTTAGCACGACCACTTAAAACAAATAATATTTTAAAATGTCACATTTAGTAGGCAAACTAAGATCATTTAAATCACTTGATAAACCAAAAACAACAATATCTTGAAGAGGCATGTTAGTCAATCTAGACTCAAAACTTGTTGATGTTATTGGTTCCATTTGCGAAGACACCGGAGACGATGTTGATGGTTCTTGATTTTCCATAATAACTTTGATATTATCACTGCACCCTTTGATTGTGTCACACTAAATTTAAAAATAAACAAAATACTGGTATTGTGATAACCGAGTTTGTATTTAAGTATTTTGGCAAACTGCGTGCGCATTGCACGATGAACGATTAAGGAAGAAGGCAAAGCAAGTTTGGCAATGTTTAGTGTTGGTAAACGTCATTATTTTGTAACGTCATTATTCGGTGTTACACAGTTGTCCAATTGAACAATGCTGCCATTGACGATTTATTCTACAGGTATCAATACAGATTCTGAAAGGTGATAAAAATAACTTTTGGGGGGCTCCAAATCCGACTTAGAGCTATGGTCACTTGAGAAAAATTTCTCAGAATCACCTATAGATTACGTTTTTGCTATACGCTTCATAAAAAAAATCGTTCCATATAATTTGACCCGCCCTAACATGTATATATAACATATTCATTGCCATGTACAGGATTACATCCAAGGCACAATTTTGACCGTCACAATCACCCAGCATCCTGCAAAATCATTTAAATGAAAATCTTGAATTATCTGGGCTACAGTAATATTTTTTGATGTGTTAACATCTATAGGCGCGGTTAGGGACTTAACTCACAAAGTGAACACATCCAAACACAGTTTGTCCGACTACGATCACACAGATTGTTTGGCGTTAAACTCCTCCAAAATGGCTGGACTGATTTGTATGGAATTTTGTGTGCATATCGGGTAGCTATCAGAATCGGCCAACATCTATGAGCCCATATCGTCGCCTTAATCTTGATTTGCCGTACACGGAAGTTTGACGTTTTTGAGTTAGAAACGGAATTGGACCGACAAATGCTCAGTCTTCTACCTTCATTGGTGTGAAAGATATAGAGTATTGATTTTGGCGTATAAGCCCAATGGTTATCAATTTTTGCAGTTGAGCTAAACTTTGATCTCGTTTTTCTCAAATCGGCAATTTGGCGTATGCGGCAATTCAAGATTCAGGCGATGATATGTTGCAATTTATACAAAATTTCCGAAATTGTTTTCTAACAAATACACAACATACTCGAATTAAAATGCAGTACATGTCAATAGCTGAATCAGAAGCACAAACAAGAACAGAAACACCTTAGTTAAGACTCTGGCATGCAACCCTCAAAGATATATATGTACATAAAAACATAAATGTTCATCTTCGGTCAAAAAAATCAATGTGTGCAAAAATAAAAACCCAAAAATGTGCTACAAACAAGTACAAATGTCATGGCGTTGTTTGTTACAGCACTAACATACTCGCCCTGTGCACTTCAGATACATTGGCGTATACTGACAGACCATTAGTATGAATACTGAATGGGGGAAATAATCTTCTAATTCCGGAAAATGACATTAACTTGAAGAAATAAGAATACGATATTAATAATTTAGAATGGAAAGGATACGTGAGTAGTGTTCCGTTTTGTTCCCAACACTTGATAACACTCGATAGAGATGTTTGCATTCAATAATAGTGCAATACAGGGGATTGACCAGAATTCTACAGAAAAGTTGAAGCACCAGAGGTTTGTGAATGTTGGCTAGTGTATTTTTTTTCTATGTTCTTCTACGTTTTCGTCAGAAATGGATATAAGTGGTGTTTTGGCACATCAAGAGAAAATCTAGGTATATTCTTGAATATAACACAAGTAGTTGTGCGAAAATTCGCATAGATAGTTTGAAGTTAGAGTGTGCCACAAAGCGGTCTGTGGTTACACTTACAATTAATTTGTCCCAGCTAGATATTTATCTTCTTCCCACACAGAACTAAATAAAAATTTTCTAAGTCGTGTCTTCTATTTTTAGTAAAAATGGCTTAGCATATTCCATTTTTAATATATTTATTAGTCTATTTTCTTCCATCCACAGATTTCCTATTTGGCACAACAGCCACAACGATGATTGGAATAAAACACTACTGTTACACAGTACGACAGTGGTTGGCACACATGAGAAAGGCTAACAGAATATGAAAATAGGCTAGAAATAAAGAAACACATGTCTCGGAGTTTTGCTGCAGCACGTCAGAATGTTGAGAAAATCGATTTTTAAGCTTGGAAGGACAGTGGAGGTAATGTAATACTATTATAAAAAGTTCTATAAAAACAGAATGGGCGAACCGATTTTAATGCTTGATCCAGTTTCGTGTAAATGATTTACACGTTTGCCAGCTTGTATCTTATATGTATGTATTCATACACAGAGAATAAGCAGCTCTATTGGATCTTCCAACTAAGAGTGGCACAACAATCTATGAAATTTTTTGTTTTTATTACAGTGTTTTACTTAATTCGCTTTGTTGTCTGTCAGTCTGTATTGTTCAGATCTAGTAACTCATTTCTAACAAAGTTGCAGTTGACCAATCGAAACTAAAATTTTGCACACTTGTCATATTTGGATGACAATACATGAATATGAAAAAAAAAATTAAAACATTAAAAATTTATTTACTAAAAAATTAAAAATAAAAAAATAATTAAAAAAAATTTAAGTTACAGTGTTTTATTTATAAATGCACTAAAAACTAGAAAATAATTTTTCTCTTAGCCTCAATAAGTATATTCTTCTTCATGATGGGGTTGTACAATGGTCCGCCTACTTAGCACTTCAACAACAATAGTCCAGATACTTTCAATAAAGAGCGTAATTAAAATGAATTAGTTAATTAATTTTCTAGTTATCTCTCAAATAAAACGCTTGCTTTTAAATTAAAAAATTAAATGTCAAATTAAGTGTCAAAATTAAATGTCACCATTTTTAATTTAAATGCAAGCGTTTTATTTGAGAGATCCCTAGAAAATTAATTAACTAATTCATTTTAATTACGCTCTTTATTGAAAGTATCTGGACCATTGTTGTTGAAGTGCTAAGTAGGCGGACCATTGTACAACCCCATCATGAAGAAGAATATACTTATTGAGGCTAACAGAAAAATTATTTTCTAGTTTTTAGTGCATTTATAAATAAAACACTGTAACGTAATTTTTTTTTAATTATTTTTTTTTTTAGTTTTCTTCGTTGTTTTTGGTTTTTTTTTTAGTTTTTTTTCGTTTTTTACCGTTTATTTTTCGTTTTTTTGTGTGTATATACAGGGTGGGCCAAAAGAAACCAAGGGGTGTAAAAGTTTAATAACTTTTTCCTTTATTAATTTTTTTTATTTTTTCTTTCAGATTATACAGACAACACTTGGAGAATTTATAATGGAGAGGTTCACAACTGAACAGAAAACTGGAACAATAGAATTTTATTATTTAAACCAGAGATCAATTATTTTAACGCAAAGAGCTTTGAATGGCTTTGCTAATAAGCAGAACTGTAGGTTCTGGGGTTCTCAAAATCCAAGAGCCATTCATTCATCCATCATCAACGCCAATTGCACCCCATCAGGTGTAAAGTATGGTGTAGGATCACATCTGAAAATGTTATTGGGCCTTACGTCTTCGAGAATGAAGACGGAAGTGCTATAACCGTAAACGGAGAGCGGTATCGGTTTATGATAGAAAATTTTTTACGTCCTGCTCTTGCAAACAGACCTGGTATGTGGTTTCAGCAGGACGGAGCCACTGCCCATACTGCCCGAGACACAATGGCACTTTTAAGTCAAATTTTTGGAGAGTGAATAATTTCCAGAAATTCGGAAATTATTTGGCCAGCGCGATCGCCAGATTTGACAGCACGCGACTATTTTCTTTGGGGTTATTTGAAGGAGCGAGTGTATGTGAACAAGCCAGAGACAATCCTTGAACTCAAGGCAAACATTGTTGCAGGAATTCGAACGCTACAGCCACAAGTTTTGAAAGATGTTATGGAAAATGCTCTAAAAAGAGCCCATCAGTGCGAAGCTGAAAACGGTGGTCATTTAAGAGACATAATTTTTCATACTTAGTGTAAAAAAATTTCCCTTTTGTATATTACACCGTGCGACACGTCGTTTCACCCATAAAGAAAACTATATATAAATGAAAGCAGAGCTCATATGTAGTATAAGTTCATACTCAGTTTTTCATTTCCTGATCTTGTCTCCTTTTTAAAGGACTTTTAAATTTCAAAGGATATACAAGCTCCTATAATTTATATTCGTACTTTTGCAAGTTGTACAATGGCGATATGGATATCAAATGAAAGAGGATGGATCTATGCTATTTAAAAAAAATGCTATTTTAATTTACAAGGACGAAAAAATGCGAAAAATATCCTTTGAAATTTTTATCCTTGAATATCCTTCAAGGTTTCCAATGAAATTATCTTACAAAAATATATGTGTAAGCCATTATAATACTGTTAAATATACTTCAAATTTCATGCTTTTAGCTGCATTAGTTTATTATTAACACCCATTTAAGTTTCCCCCTAACAAAATTTAATACGAAAAAACTTATTTAGTTAAACTCACCCAAGCACAAACCAGCACACATGTGACTCAATCTCTATTTTGACTTAATTTCAGTAGGTGTAAGTAGGCTTCGCAATATTTGTTTGCAAAATTCAGTAAACAAACCAAACCAGCTGTGCTATTCAGTGAACTTCTCATTCCCCATGTTCAGTTCATTTAATAACTGTGGAAATTACTATTGTGGAAAAGTGAACAAAAACTAAAAAAGAACCAATACATGAAATAACAGTGAATATGGAGTGCCCAAACCGAAATAAATTCTGCGTTCTTTGCGGTTTATTTGTGCCTTTGAAAAAATCGCGCAGTGCAACGAAAACCTTCATGACAGGTTACGAAACATTTTATTTAATTAACTTTCCACAAAAGTTATGGTATGTTCCAGAAGTGGCATGCGAATATTGTTACCGTAATATAAATGGATCGAATACTGATGGCAAAAAAAACATCCTGTGAGATACACGTACCCAGTGATTTGGATCCATCGTAGTGAACATTCAGTTGAGTCGTGTTACTTTTGCCAAACAGTTCCACATACCAATCGAATCACATATGAGGCGCGACACAAAATACCGTGCTTTACTTGTGAGTCAGTGAAACCAGCTGTTGTGCGATCAGAAACAAATCCCACCGCCCCTTCTGAGGAATCCCAAGATATTCCACATGAGTTTGATGGTGAATCGCTGTGCGCCGAAAGTCACCTTGATGGAATTTCCGACTTTGTACCGAGTACAAGTGCAGCTGCTCCGTTTCATCTCATAACCCAGCCCGACTTTAATGATCTCGTGCGAGATACTAATTTGTGTCAAAGAAATGCTGAAATATGGGTATCTCGCTTGCACCAGTGGAGATTGGTTGCTGAAGATTTCCATGTAACATCTTCGCGAAAGCGCTCAAACAAAAGCTTACTTGATAAATGTTTTTCCTTGGATGACCGAACTGGGATCACATATGCAATGAACATTGAACAACTTTTTGATGCCATCGGCCACCCGTACGTTCCTGATGAATGGCGTCTCTTTATAGATGGTTCAACGAAGAGTCTCAAAGGAGTGCTGCTACATATTGGTAATGAGTATCCGTCAGTGCCTGTTATTTATGGAACCGATGTAGTAGAAAACTACGACAACATGAAAGCAATTCTGGAATTATTATGTTATGAGAGACATTGTTGGGTGATTTGTTGCGACCTTAAAATTGTTGCCGTTCTCATGGGTCTAAAAAAAGGCTACTGCAAACATCAATGTTTTTTGTGTGTATGGGAGGGTCGCTGCCGCGAATATCATTATACCAACCACAAATGGCGGGCTCGAACCAGTTATCAAATAGGGTATGATAGCATTGAGAACACGCCACTTGTGCCGTCTTCTAAAATTATAATTCCTCCGCTGCACATAAAGTTGGGACTGATACGAAATTTTGTGCGCGCACTCGACACTGGAGGTAATGCTATGGAGCACTTAAAGAAGGTTTTCCCAAAACTAAGCGATGCCAAAATTATCGCAGGTAAGTAATATGGTTCGGATGATTACCATAATACTAAGCATTTACATGTGTTACAGGTGTTTTTAATGGCCCTCAATTAAATAAACTGATGAAGTCCACTGACTTTCCGGAGTTATTAACATCAGTGGAAAGGATGCATGGAGAAGTTTAGAAGAAATAATAAAAAATTTTCTAGGTAATAATAAAGCTGAAAACTACGAAGAGATAGTCCGCGAACTGGCAGAAAGCTACGGGAAAATGGGTGTAAATATGTCGCTCAAAATTCATTTTTTGGACAGTCATCTGAATTTTTTCCCTGATAATTTGGGAGATTTTAGCGACGAACACGGCGAACGGTTTCACAAAGCCATCGAAAATCGGTTCAGAGGAAAAAGTACCTGTCATATGCTGGCTGAAAATTGTTGGTATATATGTCGCGACACCGATACTTATCACAATCGACAAATAAAACGCACTTGTTTCCCCTCAAAATAAATCATTTATCTTAGTGTTGAAAATGTTTTTTATTTAAATATATACTCATTTAGATGCGATATAACATCTACAAATAAAGAACTGAGTACGCTGTTTTACTACCTGTAGTCCCTAGTTTCACATGTATATAGGTTAGGTGTTTGCTGAGGTGTTATACTCGTTTTTTCGCATTAAATTTTGTTAGGGGGAAACTTAAATGGGTGTTAATAAAAACTAATGCAGCTAAAGGCATGAAATTTGAAGTATATTTAACAGTATTATAATGGCTTACACATATATTTTTGTAAGATAATTTCATTGGAAACCTTGAAGGACATTCAAGGATAAAAATTTCAAAGGATATTTTTCGAATTTTTTCGTCTTTGTAAATTAAAATAACATTTTTTTTAAATAGCATAGATCATCCTCTTTCAGTTGATATCCATATCGCCATTGTACAACTTGCAAAAGTACGAATATAAATTATAGGAGCTTGTATATCCTTTGAAATTTAAAAATCCTTTAAAAAGGAGACAAGATCAGGAAATGAAAAACTGAGTATGAACTTATACTACATATGAGCTCTGCTTTCATTTATATATAGTTATGTTCATGGGTGACAAAAAAAGTTAAAATTTGTTACAGGGTGTTATATAATCTGAAAGAAAAAATAGAAAAAAATTAATAAATGAAAAAGTTATTAAACTTTTACCCCCCTTGGTTTCTTTTGGCCCACCCTGTATAAGTGTTCAAAAAGTGTGACAGAGTGAGTGAATCAGCGATGGGCGTAACTCTTTATGTAGATAATTAATTTTTTCAATAAAAATCCACATTTATAAATAATTAATTCAACAAATTAAAAGATTTAAAATTACCATTTCTACATTTATTTGTTGCGTCGAACATTTTTGTTTTCAGAAGGTTTCAACTACGCGTTGGTTATCACTATACGTTTGTACACAAACAATATAGTTATATACAGCTCTAGTGCATGCAGATTAATTACTTGTGTTTTTGTTTATTATATTTCCGATTTTCCCAGGAAAGGCTCGTTTGTAATATATGCGACACACATACACAAAAACCAAAGCATCATCACAAGCCATTTAACCGTTCGATCTGTTGTTTATTCTTTCTCACTTATCAAGCGCATTTGATATCCTCTGTCCGGTGAACCATTGACCACTGAAACTAAAACACAATTCATCAGCCAAAATAAAAAAACAATTACTGTATCTGCAATTGACACGCTCATTTAGGCATATTTATGAATCACTGACTGAGAGAATAATGCAAAAAACATAGATACGCACTTACAAGATAGACTCTCTCGTTGTCCCACTTTTATTCTCTTGCACTCGAGAGAGCGTACACAGTGCAACAAACATATCTGTATTTATATAGACAACACAGATATATTTGGATATAATATAACATATTAATCACTGTGTGTCAAACATGCAATATTAAATAGCAACCACAAAGTGTTTAGACACAAGTATATTATATTTGCGACAAGCTCCAAGCACACATTATCGACAGATTTTTCAGCGTGTATAAAAACAAATATGTCTTCTACGCGCTGCGTATGATGGAAAAAATTTGTATATTTCGCAATCACACAAAACAATATAAAACTTGTTATATCACTAAACGGCTGGCCAAATATGAAAAAGGTCGTAATTTCCTGATATCTATTACAGATATATAACAATATCACTAATCGAAAAAAAGACAAAATTCCCTGATTACCGATAAACAAATTAAAAACTGGTCATATGTCCCAAAAGGGCGACATTTAGTGATCCCCATCACATATAAAAACAAATAGTCATATCTCCTTAGATAGTTGGTCGATGGGGGTGCATTTGTTTCTCAGGGTTTGTATGAGAATTTTCTGAGCTCCAAATTCGTAAATTTTGTGTAGTCATGAAGCCATTCAGATGGAAATAAACTTCATCACAGGAGTCTTCATCACATGAGTCTTACTGTACATAACCCAGCTTCTTCAAATTTGTTAACCACTCTTCGAATGGTTGACACATTAGGTGCACTTTCTCCATTGAAGTTTGTGAACGATCTCAGCATAACTTTCTAAATTTTTGGAATAAATTTTCACAAATATAACGAGTTGTTTACAATTATGTCAATTTAGCTACTGATTTTTACTCTAGAAAAGTTCGACAATTCCGGTACTTTACATATAAAATACTAGAATATGAAAACTCTAAGATGGGAAAGAAATGCTATGAAAATAAGTGCTTACCAATGGTATTAAATTTCTTGGAATTCGCATTAAATTAAACTACAAGTTACAGTTCTTTTATATTATTCCAGTTCAAGATCAGTAACTATTAGAAAGCACTTTTTCATATATTCACTTATTTAAAGGTACTAAAAATTCCATATTCAGAAGCCTGTATCTTTTGCAATGTGTACCCGATTGCAGGATTTTAAAATGGAACTCGAAGCTAGACATCTTTAGATATAAAAAAAATCATGACAATAGTGGTTTCTTAACTAACGAACTTTTTTCGAGCAATTTGTTAAAAAGTTAAAAAATGTGCTATTTTTTTGCTTCACTTGAATAAAGGCACTTTAACTAATTTCAATGAAAAACAGTTTTTCTTGTCTTTTAAATTTATTTTACTTTATTTAAGAACTATTAGTAATGGGTACAACCCCCTTTTTGTTTTTAACTTCAATTTATGTAATCCAGAATATATGCCATAGTATGTAATTGCTCTCCACACCATAACGCCGCACTCTCGGCTGTGATGTCGATTCAAAAATCGCTGTTCTTTGCGCAGATCATGGAAATAACAGTTCTATCCATCACACCCATCCAAATTAACCTTCTTCTCATCCGTAAATACAACGGTTTTCCAGTCAATTACATGACCTCTTGGCTGCACATCCCATACCATGTAGTCTCTTGGGAATTGAACCCGCTTTTCCTTACGAGGAACTTTAAGTGGCGGCTTTTTTGTAATTTCAGGTATTTAATATACTCACAGCTCTTAAGTACTCTGCGTACTGATGACTTGCTTGCTTCCACTCCAGCTTGAGATCTTATTTTTGACAAGGATAGGACACAATTAGAAGCAATTCTGATGACAAGGATAGGACACAATTAGAAGCAATTCTGTTGATTTTTCTTTTCTCATACGTAGATAAAGACAATGAAACCCTTCCTGTTAGAGTGTACTATCTGCGTACTGGAACGAAATTCCCTATCGCACAAACTGATGGGGGTTAATTGAAAAAAAATATAACTACTGTTTTTTAACACCATTATGCTACAGCCCAGTATTATCCATTATATTGGTTACTTTTGCTTTGGTGTGTGTCTAGACTAATATATGTTGGAAAATTTCTTATTTAATAGGAAGTTTTGTAGATGGAGCCTGTAACCAATATTTAGTATATATTGTAGTTTTGAACTCAATAAAAAGTAAATTTAGAAAAGCCAAAGTGAAAGAAGTTTAAAAAAAGAAAATTTTCTTAAATAAGTACCTTTTCTTAAAAAAAGTAAATTTTCTTAAAAAAAAGTACCTTTTCTTAAAAAAATACTTTGTATTAAAAAGGTAACTTTGCTTACAAAAAGTAAATTTTCATACAAAAAGTATCCTTTCTTAAAAAATTTATTTTTTTTAAATGAATACCTTTTCTTAACAAAGTACATTTTCTTTCTACAAATTAATGTTTTTTTAAAAACTACCCTTTCCTTAAAGAGTACCGTTCCTGCGAGACAAAATGACGTTTCTTGAGATAAGTACCTACTCTTAAAACTGTACATATTCTTGAAAAAAGCAACAATACTAAAAATATCCTATTTAACAAAAAAATTCTTCAAAAAAACCTTCTCTTTGTTTACAAAAAATTATTTTTTTAAATACATTTTCTTTAAAATAAAATAACACCTTTTGGTTTCTTTTCTTGAGATATCAACGTTTCTGAGAAAAAGTAGATTTTCTTTAAAAAATATCCTTTTCTTAAAAAGAGTTCCACTTCTTTAAAAAGTACCCGTTCTTAAAAAAAAGTACAAAAAAATTGATTTTCTTATGGTTATTTCTTACAGGAAGTACTTTTTCTTAAAAATAATACCTATTCTTAAAAAAACATTAGCGTTTAATAAAAGAAGTACATCTCTTTAAAAAAGTACCATATCCGGAAAATATAATATATATTCTTACAAGAAGGACTTAAAAATATACTTTTTTAAATAAAATATATTCTGTGAAAAAAAAATTTTCTTAAAAAAAGATTATCATTTTACAAAAAGCATCTTTTCTTAAAAATCCATGTTGGAACTAACTGGTATATAATATATAGCGAAAGGAACTTCATTCAGACCGGATGTCCCTGACACCTATTGTAATTTTATATCCGTTAACATTTATATTATGTATTCATTCACTTAATCTGTTCATTAATGATTTGTACTGTTTATATGAAAAAAACACTTTTTAATAGATACTGGTCTTGAACCGGAAAATTATTAACGAACATAAGAATTTAAAGATCGAATAATACAAACTCAAACGGACAAATTATAATTGTCACGTAATATTAGTTTGCAATATGTTGAATGTATTATTTTATTCACGTGTTGAGATTTGAAGAGGCAAACCCATACGATCACGGGAACCCCGAAAATCACCCATAGGATGGGGGTATATATCATTTGATACGGAAAAAATGTAACGCATAGAAGGAGCCATATTAGACCCTCAGTATCTTTGGACGAAATTCCTTTTTCGGACTTTTTAAGGCGATTGACTCATGGCCGTCTTTCTGTCTGGCTGGCTGGTCAACACGACAACTGCCGTAAATATTTAACGATAAAACGAAATTTTGTCACTGGCTATTATTTGTCCATGGTTA
This sequence comes from Phaonia tiefii, assembly GCA_963931995.1. NCBI lineage: Eukaryota > Metazoa > Arthropoda > Insecta > Diptera > Muscidae > Phaonia > Phaonia tiefii. The sequence continues at coordinate 30,587,816 of OZ008367.1, forward strand.
GTTTCGGTTTGGAAATGAGCGTTTTGGGCATGCCCTTTCTGGTACCTCCCATACAAATCGACACATTTAGTACGAAATCGTGTTTCTTCTAAAACGTTTTTCTGGTAGATGTGATGAGCTTCAACTCAAACATTGGTTAATAATCTGTAAATATCTACTTAATTTGAGAAAATGGGCCAAGTCGCCACGCCCATTCTGGTACCTCCCATACAAAACCTTAGCAGTCGTCCGTGTTGTCAATGCGATAAATCGCGTGACACACTTCCGATCTTAATGAAATTGGATATTAGGATTTATGTTAATAAACGCCAGTCACCGATTAAGACTGAAGTGGTTTTGCCACGCCCATTTCGGTACCTCCTATACAAAAGTTGTTCGGCGGGCTGGCTGTTCGGCCAGATAACTCCCGTAAATCTTTGCCGATCAAAATGATATTTTCTTAGTGACCTTTATTTGTCCAATTTTAGGTTGGGGTTGCAAATGGGCGTCTTGGCCACACGGCTTCTGGTACCTCCCATACAAATCGACACATTAAGAACAAAACCATATTTCCCCTAAAACTTTTTTCTAGCAGATATCTATTAGCTTCAACCCACACGTTGGTTAATAATCTGTAAAAATAAAAATTGCTGAGGTTGCCACGCCCATTCTTTTACCTCCCATACAAAAACTTGGCGGTCCTGTGGATTGTCAATGCGATTAGTTGTGTGAATTACATCCGATCTTAATTAAATTAGGTTAAAGGCTTCGTGTCGTCAAACGCTAATCACAGATTAAAAAAGGTGATTTTTACAAGCCCTGCCAAGACAAGTTGTACCGCCGGCTGGTTGTTCAGCAAGATAACTCCCGCAAAACCGAACCAATCTTTATGAAGTTTGGTCCTAGACAAAATTTACTCAAATGTACACAAACGGTGGGCGGATGACCGGTTGATAGACACGACAACTCTCTTAGACTACAAGCGGTCTCAATGAATTTCGGTAGTCGGCAATGTTTTCCTAAAAATTAAAGATTAGTTACTGTCCACGCCCATTTTCGTACCTCGCTTAAAAAAGTTGGGACTCGATATGTCCCGTATACTACAACCGATCTTAACAAAATTTGGAACTGATCAATATTTTGTGTAATACTGTTTAAAAACGGATGAACAATTACGACATGACCATTTTTGTACCTCCCATACAAATATTGGGCGAACAATTGGCTGGTAGTCATGATAAATCCCCATAATCACTTATAATCGTAATTAAGTTGGGTACTGAAAAATATTTAGTGCAATGCCACTATGTAAATATGTCAATATTTAACAGAACTCGGTCGTAATGGATGACTTAGGGTGAGGGTATGTTTAAGTCGGTTCTCCCGACTGAAAATTCTGTACCGGTTTTTTGGCAGATATTTTACATATAAAATTTACTTAAAATTTTAACTACTAATGTGCATAAAATATTTTAAACTTTTTCTAAAATATAATAAAGTACATAGCATGCTGTGAATTATGATTAGCCGGAAGTCTTTTGGAAGTGAAAGGAAAGTAACTGCTAATAGTTTCTACCATGTTTTCTGATTTTTTTTTAGGTGCTACTATGAATAACCGCTGTTATGTTTGGCTTTTGATATGAATGGAAATAGACAGTAACGTGGTGGACATTGTAGTTTTTCCCTGAATAATATAAATCCTGTACGGGTGCCACGGTATCCAACTTTGTATTCAATTCACTACTTAGCTAACAGAGTGAATACACACAGTCAAAAATATATTTTGATATTGACCAACAAGAAAGGCAACGAAATGATATGTCGGAAAAAGACTAAAGTGTAAATATGCAGACACTTGCACATACGTATTATTACAGTGGCTGACAATAAGCGTGTTTTGGTTACACTGCTTGCTTACATATTCGCTTGTTTTGTATGAAGCACTTAGCGAAGACTTAACGAGAACTTAGCGACGAGAATCATTTTCGCTAAGATTAAACAATTTTTTTAGACATCTTTTCATCTTTTCAACCCTTATTCATATTTTTTAATAAAAATGACTTAGCGCTCAATTGCCGTTTTCTTTGCAACTTAGCAAGCGACAATCGCTTGCTTGTAATCAAAACACGACTAATATTTACTTCTCAGATTCTGAAAACATACAAGTATATAAAATGTGTACTCCTTCTTTTGTGTTGGTCCATATGACCTACCCATAATTTAAGATTTCAGCTTTTTTATTATACACCGCTAGCGAAGATACGGCTTTGAGCAGCTTTTCTATGAAAAATTCCGCATCCTCGGAAAAAAATGGGGTCAGTATAATGTCACACCCCGCAATCTCTCTTAAAATAGTTACCGAATGAATTGTCTTTTAGACCACTGACAAATTTTGCTAAAACTTAGATTCTTGTGGACGTGTTTGGATGCCTTTGGCTGCACTTTTAAGCTGAGAAAGCTTTTCTTTTTACTCGACGTGATATTGTACGATTATTTTCCTGCATCGTGGACAATATCGTCGAGTCTTTGTAGAGGGACCTTTCATGAGATGCGTTGCAAATAGTAACCGATGTCTCATCCAATATATCCGTCTTTATTTTTCCTACTGATTGGGACCTACATTGTTACACCGGTTCCGAACGGTGTTTTTATGAAACATTTTCATGGACAAATACTCTATAGTTTTGGCGTCAGTAAGCGAGTTGAAACAAATGTTAGTTGGTCTGAACAGGGATCGAACCCACTCATGTACAAGAGCCTCGTTAACTACCATTACGCCACCAACATGTAGGTAAAATAGCTCAAAAAATTCATGATTAGAAAAAAATTCATGTACATAAGACTTTAGTTTTCTCCCAGTAGTAAGAGCATTTTCAGTTTTCATAAAAATTATGTTACATATGCATGTGCTGCATAACGAAGTAAGCGACTGAAATCCTCTGTTAATATAACTACATGAAGAAGAGTCATTTTCCCATTTTCATACGTGTGTGTGCCAGCATATTTGGTGCTGGTGGTGAAAGCGATTAAAGTAAGAGAGTGGTTTCCGGATGTACTTTTTTCGTTGCATCTGTGCATTTATTTGACCATAATTCACTGCGTGTTTGAGGACAGTTGCGATGAATTTTTATTAGTCGGTACTCAGGTTTTTTATGTAGACGGACACGACAAAATTATTTCCCTGGTTGACATTTGAATTTTTTACAAATATTTGTATGCATTTTTATTGTACAACACTTGGAAAATTTTGGCAATGCACGGTTTTTGTAACCATAATTAAATCCATACGAAAAGTGTTTCGAAACTGAGAAAACCGAGTAACGGTAAGCAATTTTAATGAATTTTCAAACATAACGTTACCACTTCAAAATGCAGATATTCTGTTAAGTGTTCTCATGTGCGAATACATAATGGGCTTTTCGCATTAACAGCATTGGGAAATATTGCAAGCTTTTTTCCAAAGTGTGTTGCCCAAACTCAGAGCTTATTCCTCAAAAGATCGATTGTTGGATGAGCTGTGTGACATGCTGTGCTACCCTGTTGAAACCAAAGATTATCCAACTCCGTATCATCCATTTCAGCCCATGAAAATCAATCAATGATTTTGTAGTGTTCGCCTTTGACTAAATTGGCGTTTCCAGCAGCGAAACAAATGGGCCAATAATGCCACCACTCCAAAATCCACAACAAATTGTTACTGTCTGCGGATGCATTGGCTTCTCGACAATAATGTGCGGGGTTTCCGATTCACAGATGCGGCAATTTTGTTTGGTGACATTGGCACCGAAATTAAAATGCACCTCGTCAGTTGTTCAAGCGTAAAGCGACCCAGTTTGGTCCGTCTAGGTTTGGTACTGACTATAATCAATATTTCGAACAGAAAATATCTATCAGTGTCAAAGTAATATATGAATTAAAATTATACCTGTAGATGGACTTCGCGCTATTAAGAGAACTATATAAGAATGTGTAACATCCGGCAGCACCCCATTATAGTTACGTACGAACATGGCAGATAGTTATATATTGGAATTGGAGATAAATCCAACCATATTTCACTAAACATTTTCATTCCAATCTTGGTATGATCAGTGGTACCTTTTGAAACCCAATATGCTATCGTAGTATGGCAATCTTGACTGATCTCTCAATTTAAAAGTCAGCTAAAAGAAAAATTAATCAAAATTCTACACTGATTGGAAAGCTTCGGCATAGGGATGAAAATGTACATCACCCCAACAACTTTCGTCATCGAAAGTGAGCTAACGTACAGTTTCATTGCCGCTACGAGAATATGTTCGTCAACTACCAATCCAATGAAACTAATAAACTACTGCTCCAATGAATTTGTTGCAAATTTGCAACGAATTTCTTTAGTTGCTGCAGTGAATTTGTTTCATTGTGGCAATGAATAAGTTTTGTTCCATTGCTGCAATAAAATTGTTGCATTGCTGATGAATTTGTTTCATTGGAGCAACGAATTTGTGTCATTGTTGAGATGAGTTTGTTTCATTACTGCAATGATTTTCTTTCACTGCCACAATGAATGTTTCCAGCTGTTTACAATTATTTTTTGTCAATGGTACATAAATGCACTATTAGTTTTACATTGATGGTGTTTTCGTCTATATTGATATTAACTTCTTAAGTTTCTATTTTGAAAATTTGCTAAATATTTTATATCCATTCCATGTTGAAACACTCGTCTGGTAAAAGATTGTGGCATTCGAGGGGTTGAGTGTTATTGTATTCGTATTCAGTTTCTGGAATTAAAAGAAGAGATGACAAATTTATTATTATGATTTTTATTTAAATAACATTTGTAGAAGAAGTGTACATATCCTAGGCCTTTACTTCTCATGTATATAAGCTCTACCTACTCTCCAATGATTTTATCACAGCAGTTGACCTATGTTCAAAGCTTCCTTTAACATCGAACCACATCGTTGTTTCTTAAATCAGGCAATTGCTGTTGCATTGAGAGTTCTGCCATTCAATTGCAGCGTCAAATCTCCCCGTCAATAAGCCAGAGATCGGTCGCTCTGTAAGCACTTTCTTGAACTGCTCACTTTATGTTATTTTAACCACATTTATTCAAATTTCGATTGGATTCATTTCAATAAAATAATTGGGTGAATTGTTATTGTTTATATTCGTCTTCCTTGAAACGCTTTGTTTTAAAAATCTTTTTCACAATACAATCAAAAATTTAGAGTAAGATGTGCGATGTAATCGTTAACCAATCGTAAAGCGTTATCAAATCGGTGTGAGCTATGCATGAGTGTATTAGTGTAATCATACGCTGCATACAATATACTCAACACCATCTAGTGTTCAATAGTAGCTACTAATTTTCACTAATTGTCGTACATTATGTTATCGTAGGCAAATGAAAACAAATAAATGAAATGAATACAAAAACATTTAATTTTAATAACTTTTAAAAAGATTTTTTGACCTTTTAATAAGAAATTTACTAAAACAAAGCAAAATAAGGAAAACTAAAAACTACACTTGTCAAACTATAAGTCTTCTTCGTCTTTGAGATTGTCATTCATACTTAACAGCTGCATATAAGCACCATCTAGTGTGCAATAGTAGCTACTAATTTTCGAAAACCATTGCTGTAAAATAACTACATGCATTACATTTCAGTAAATAGCTGATTAATAACTTGTCAACCGCAACATATACAAAATAATAAAACAATTTACAAAACACCAAAAAAATTATAACTCAGAACGTTTAACAACACAAAGTGTATCAAAGCTGAATGGAGGTAATGTTAATTCTAACAAAATTTCTATTAGATTCCAATATAAATTAAGATTATAACATATCTTCATTACTTACTGTTGCCTTACACTGAAGCTGGTGCACGACAATTGGGTAACAGTCTCCATCTCATGCCAATTATTATGGGTGGAGATTTTAATACAAATTGTGCAAACCCACAGTCGCAAGCTTTATCAAAATTTTTATTTGACGTTTTCCACTTGCATATGAGCAATTCTACACAAACCCCCACAACTAACAACTCCACTACTATAGATGCAGTTTTTCATAGATTTTTAAATACAATCGAATCAAAAATTTATATATCTTATTTTAGTTACAATAAGCCAATATTAACTATTTGTACTTAAGGCATTTACCATAGATGGGCACTTTGCAGTACTACTACAATTTCAGTAAAAATAATTCTTTAACTAGTAAATTTTTACTTATTACTAAAATTTTTTTCAGTAATTTTTATTAAGTGCCTACATGATTACGATGAGGTGCATTGAATTTTCAGTAATCAGTAATGCCCGATTAATGACTATTATGAATACGGCCCTATGATTTGACTGGTAATGCAAATTAAATTTCATTATCAGTAAAAATTTACTGAATTTGTTCAGTAATCAGTAAATTTACTGCTTACTGTAATTTTTAATGCAGTACATATATACTGCAGTGTGCCCATTTACTAACCAAATAAGTTAAATAAAACAAACAAAAACCAGCAAATTCCTATGTATTTACAATATTGAAAGTTTTGATACTTTTAATTGATTAATTAAAAAAATATACTAAAAGCATAAGTACTTCCAACTTAAAAAAAATTTTTCATTACTAGATGTTTACACATCACCCCTGTGATCGGACTCACATTAATTTTTTTTTACTTCTTCGGCTTCACTGGTTTGAATGCCCTGCCGGCACAAATGTACATATATCGTTCGATTTTTTCTGACTCCAAATACCAACGCCATTAAACATGCGCGACCGAATTATGGTTAAAACACAAATTTTTCGGTTTTAAATAACCACAATATTTTGCTGCGAATTGTAATGCCGCCAGCATACACACATACAAATGTTGAATTACATATTTCAGGGTTGTTTTCCTGCTATCGATGCGTCACCTTTTTGTTGGTGTTTCTGTTCATTTAGTTCAAGCTAAATAAAATTGTTGCTAGAACGAAAAATAAGTTGCTGAAGCAACAAAATGAAAAATAATAAAGAAAGTCATGTATGAAATTTTTCGTTGCAGCGACAGCCAAATTGTCGGATTTACAAGACTTTTCATTGCTGCAACGTTTTTCTTTCAGTGTATCTTTCGAAATAAAGCAATTTAAGAACACTAATAAAAATATATGAAATTTCTTGCTCTTTTCGCAAAAGGTAAGATGTGTCATTAATATGAGAGGAATATCAACAATTAATATTTAAGAAAAGAAAACCTCCTATTAACGAGAGAGGATAATAACTAGTACAGGTGTTCGCCTAAAGCAATTTACAATATAACTTGTCTGGCTGAGACCACATATCGTGTATTCAGACAAGATTATCGATTAAATTAAAACAATGTTATAAGTACAGTTATATTTGCAAATGGTAAATACTACGTTGAGAACATTTTATTGAGCGACAATAAAATACTAGTAAATACGACGTTAGTGACAAACCGCTACTTTTCCTATAAAATAACTAAATTTAACCAAATTTGGAACAGAGTAGTATCACTATTTAGAAAAGAATAACCCATATAAAAGCAAGTCATTGGACAAACAATTTCTGTCTGTTACAAGATATTTGATTTTGGTTGCCAAACTACACCGTAGTGACTTCAACTAAACAATTTTCTTTTTGAATAAATCGCCCCACCATCTAGGATAGTGAGTCAGGGCCTTAAGTGACATAGGTTCTTTTTATGTTCCCCATACTAACCTTCAAGACGAATACTATCAGGTTTTCTAGTATTATATAATATCCAACGTTATTAGAGTCCTAAGTGGCTTTGGGGATTTATCGTGAATACCAGATAAAATATTACACTGTAGCTTACGTCAAAATATTGATCAGTACCAAATTTTATTAACATCGCTTGTGGTGTGCTGGAGATTTCGAGTCAGCCATCCTTAAATAAGCCAAACTTTGGTATGGAAAGTATGATACTGGGCGTGGGACAGTAGTCCATCATTAGTAATACAGTAGCGTTTCATTAGGATCGGTTGTGGTTTACGAGAGTTACTTTTGTAAAGGAGGTACCATAATGGGTGTGGCAAAGCCCATCATTTTCCATCGGAGACCGGTATTTGACTAAATATTATCTAGTACAAAATTTCATAAACATTGGTTCGGGTTTGCTGGACTTCTCGTCCGGAACAACCAGACGAGCAAACAGCTTTTTTATGGGAGGTACCAAAATGGGGGTGGCAAAATCACCCTGGTCTTAATCGGTGCTTGGCGTTTGATGACGTGAAGCCATACACCTAATTTGATTAAGGACGGAAGTATTTCATGCGATTTATCGCACTGACAACCCGGATGACCATCAAGCTGTTGTATGGGAATCCTAAACTACGTTTGGACAAATAATGGTCACTAAGAAAATTACGTTGTGGGCGGTAAAGATGTACGGCAGTTATCGTGTTGACCAACCAGCCATACAGACGGATATGGCTCAATCGACTTAAAAATACCTAAAAAGAATTTCGTCCAAAATACTAAGAGTCTAATATGGCTCCTTCTATGTATTACATTTTTTCCGTATTAAATGATATAAAATATACTCCCATCACAATGGGATAAAAACAAAATATACGAAACATGTGCTGCAGTGGTTTTGCATGCGGAAATAAACGGTCTTTATAATATATGCTCCCAAACATATTCTGCAGGATCCATGTATATGTTTGGAACACACTTCAAACATTTATATGTTTGCAAGTCCCAAACTCGGGTGTATTTAAATGCAGAGATTGGCATGTTTACTGACAAATATGTAATGCTTTTATGTGGAAAAATTTGAGTGTTTCATCCCAAACATCCATATACTTACGAGGAAGCATTCGCCTGCACCTCCATATACTTACGTGGAAACATATGCGTATTTTCTCTCAAACATAATAATATTTAGAAACGAATTATTTTTTCTTCCTTTATTTATTATAATTAATTTTATCAATATATACCCACATTTACTTCGATAAATAATTAATACAAAAAATTAAAACATTTAAATGATTTTTACATTTACTTGCAATGAATGCATTCTTTCTTTTGTTTTGAATCTGCAGCTCCGTTATTTCTCTTTTCTTTATTGTTCCTCACGTTTTTGTCTTCAGAAGGTTTCAACTATGCGTTGGTTATCACTAGGCGTTGGTACACGAACAATATCGTTGTATACAAATCTAGTTCATACAAGACAAGTGTGTATTAATTACTTGTGTGTTTTGACGTAGAATACGTCTTACCTTACGGTATGAGGAGTCATGTCAGGTTTTTATTGTTGCAATCTTTATTTCATTGAATTTGAGGAAACGGCTAGATGAATTTTTTTAAAATTTTTTTTGTAGGTAAATGAAGATGTTATCTTTCGTTTGATATACATTTCATATTGGTTGATATATTTGTAGTATTTTAATTTCTCAAACGAAAATTGTTTAAACACATACACTCAAACATATGTGTGGTGTTTGGTTGAGTGTTTTTGGTTGCTCAACATTGCTTAGGAACATGTATCTAGTAAAAAGTGAAACGAACAGCAAGCTAATGTTGCTTGGCAACATGTATCTAGTAAAAAGTGAAACAAACACTAAGCTAACGTAATAAAGCTTTTTTGCGAAAGCTTCAATAAAGCTGTTGTAACATTAATTTTGAATTGTAAAGCGTAAAGCTTTCACATAACGCTCGAATGCTAATGCGAAGACTCGATAAGGTAAACCTTTTTTAATATTAGGGCGGCCCTCTCAATATTCGCAGAACTTATTTCAATAAAAATATTAATTAAAATACATAAATTAAATTAAGTTTAAAAAAATTGAACATAATATTTTTTTTTAAACGGACTTGAATCAAATGTCGTTGGTAAATATAAAAATTACAGCAGACAGTTGTCCGAGGCCTTCGGCCACGGACTGTCCCTGCAGGCTGTGTCAGAGACATGCCCATTAAGTTTAACGTAGAATACGCCATCCGATAAGACAGAAAACATATATAACATTAAATTCATTTGCTTATATTATTTATCATTTATTGTTATATATGTTTTCTGTCTTATCGGATGGCGTATTCTACGATAAACTTAATGGCCGTGTCTCTGACACAGCCTGCAGGGGCAGTCCGTGGCCGAAGGCCTCGGACAACTGTCTGCTGTAATTTTTTTATTATATTTAACAAATGGTCCGCCATACCGATTTTTTCAGTAGAGGCTCGGGCAGAAAAATGCATTCACGTTGTTGCACTCTACAATTTCTTTCCTGAAAATCGTTTCTTGATTTGATAACACACATAAATAAATGCGAAACGCATACACAAAAACCAAAGTAACATCACAAACCATTTAACCTTCCGACCGTTTGTTTATTCTTTTTTCACTGATCAAGCGCTTTTGATATTTTATGTCCGATGAAGCATTGACGACTGAAAACATGGAACTAAACCGCAACACATTAGCCAAAATAAGAAACACTGGCTTCATCTGCAATTTACAGGTACATTCAGGAATATTTATGAATCACTCACTGGGAGAATAATGCAAAAATGCCCACTTACAAGATATACACCCCTCTTTTATTCTCTTTCTCTCGAGAGACCATAAACAGTGCAAGAAACACGGTTGTATTTGTATCACAAACACAGATATATTTGGGTCGCAAACACTTATGTTGTAACGTATTAATCATTGTGTCTCAAAGATGCAATATTGAATAGCAAACACAATGTGTTTGGGAACAAGTATATTATATTTGCGACAAGCTCCAAACACATGTTATATTTGCATCCAAACAACAAAAAAATACAGATTTTTCAGCGTGTGTGCATTTTTTATATGCTCCAGTATAGTAAATAATGTCATTAAGAATTCAATATTCTGGATATAATACTGCCGTGAATTTGTCGAGGATTCTTAGTAATTATGACTTTCTTTTTTTCTCTTATCTTGCAGCAATGTATGCCAATTTCAACGGTTATCAGTGTGGGTATATCAATCTCTTGTATGGGGTGCACATATGGAAATCATTGACATGTATAAAGGTGATAACACCGGGTTCAACATGTCCAGTGTGGAATATATAGTGGTATATAGATGGACGAACGGTGAGTTGGTTACATATTTTAAATTTTGCCTTATTACAACGGCAGACTGTCATGTGCCATATTTTGGCCGTAATACCAATTTGATGGTAGCGTAGCCTTTGTTGAGCTGAGCATACTAAAGGCCGGCAAACAAAGCTGTGAATCTTTATTGTTTCTACTTTTACACTAGCGTGGAATATTCCACTTTTCAGCACTGGCTAGGACGTTACCACTGTTTGTTATAAAGGGTTTCCTAGTAAGATTGCACTTTTTAAATGTGGAGCCATTTTTTTGTGCAAGTGGTAACTCTGAAATTTGGCAGCTGAAACTTCTTTTTAGTCCGACTATTGAAAATGGAGCGCTTTACGTAAGGACAACTCGTTGTAATTGTGAAAACCTATTACAAAAATTCGGAAAGTTATACTGGGACCGCTCGCTATCTTTGAAGAATTCTCAGTCGAGAAAGTGCAACTAATGTGTCAACCATTCGAAGAAGAGTGCGTCAACGTACTGATTGGTTTCTTGAAAACATTGCTGCTGTCAACGAGAGTGTCGTCGAAAACCCGAGAACATCAATTCGGCCTCGTTCTCAACAACTTCAAATTTCACGAAGCACTGGGCATCGAATTTTTGCAAAATTCAGCTTACTGAGGAGTTCTAACCGGCAGACCATGGAAAAGGGCGGCAATTCGTTCAATGGGTAATGAAGCAAAGTGAGGACAATGGCAATTTTTCAAAAAAAAAATCATGTTCTCCGATGAATCGCATTTACATCTGAATGACTTCGTGAATACACAAAATTCTTGAATTTGGAGACCAGACACTCTCGTTTACAGCAGCAATGTGTTCAAGAGACCGACCAGTACGTTGACTCATAGGAGTCCTACTGTCCATAACCGTCCCAGTTTCTTAAAATTTGCTTCGAATGGTTGACACATTACGTGTACATTCTTTACTGAAAATTCTTCGAAGTTCGCGAGCTGTCTCAGTATAACTTTCCAAATTTTTGTATTAAGTTTTCACAACTACAAGTCTTTGTTCTTTCGTAAAGCGCTCCATTTGTAATAATCGGAATAGATAAATGTGACAGCTGCAAATTTCAGAGCTCAAAGCTGACCCAATTACACAGTGCCACAGTCCAAAATATCTGCGAATTGATAGTATTTTTCTTGTAGGTGCTGTCAGGTTAAACAAGAATCTGCTTTTTCCCAAACACCCAAAATCTTGAAAACTGTTTAAAATACCCCGGTTCTGCGTACCTTTGGGCACTTCTAAGCCTGTACGTTAGTTGATTAAAAACCGATTTTCATTTTCTCAGAGGGTTTTAAAAGAAGAAACTTAGGTCTGTCAAGCGGTACATACGCTGTTTTAGAAAATAGGATAAGTCTTTTTTTATTTGTTCGCAAACAGATATTTTTGAATTTTTTCGCCATTTTTCAACTTCGGAGTTAATTTCAAACATTATTTTATAAAAAAAACATTTTATTTTAAAGGGATTTATTCAAAAGGGATTTAAACCCATGAGTAAAACGCAAATTTATTTTTAAAATTCCTGTATTAATTGACGGACTTATTGCAGTTTTCATTAAAACAAAAATTAATTATGCTTTGTTTTTATAAAATTTTGCCAGCATCATGAACCTTTAGTAAAAAGAAAGTGTATAAAAAGAACACGGAAATTTTGTGCAGGTATTTTTGTTAAATTTTTGTAAATGTATATATTTTCTTAAACAACGTACAAATTGTTTGAAAGGCCTAAGTTTCTTCTTTTTAAATCCGGGGAGAAAATTAAAATCGGCTGACAACACTGTGTGTAATTTTTAAAGTCATAGAAATATAACCATATACGGACACCACTACGTGATAAAAGACAAAAAAAGACCCGTGTCTCCCAGGTTTGCCCAAAGTCATGCAGTTTTTTTTATGGGCCCCAAAGATTTGCGATTCTGTTGGCGAACAAATAAAAAAAGGCTTATCCTATTTTCTACAACAGCGTATGTACCGCTTAACAGACCTAAGTTTCTTCTTTTAAAACCCTCTGAGAAAATGAAAATCGGTTTATAATCAACTAACGTACAGGCTTATAAGTGCCCAAAGGTACGCAAAACCGGGGTATTTTAACCAGTTTTCAAGATTTTGGGTTTACATCCATATTGGCATCTAGGCCTTTTAAAAGATACGTTTTGTTTTTTATACCCTTAGGGGTGTAATTGTGGCCGTCGGTGGTGCAATGGTTAGTGTGCGCGGCTCTTGTACATGAGATCCTGGGTTCGAACCCGGCTCTGACCGCCTTCAAAAAAAAAAATTTCTTTCGGCGGCGGTCACCTCTAGCCATGAAAAAGCTTCTTAAATTACCGTTCGGAATCGGCGTAAAACTGTAGGTCCCAATCACTGAGTGAAAACTGGAAAGCGCACAGCTCAGTGATTGTGAGAAGTTCTCCCCAGTCCCTTCATGGGATGTAATGGGAAACCATTTATTTATTTTAGGGGTGTAAGTAAAGAATTTAGCATTTACTTTTTCCAAGTACGCCTTTACTCTCATGTAGTCTTTAAGAGAGTTTAGAAATAATGGTATTTTATATTTGAAAACTTTCAGTTTAAAGTCAGTTATTTTTAACCCATCCTTTATGAACTCAATTAGTTTATTTGTTTCTATATCGAATACATTAATTGCTGGAATCTTTTGTTTTTTATTTAGTTTATCATTGTGTGGGTTGTTCACTGTATTTTGAGTGATTACTGTAGTATTGTCAACTGGGGTTGGCTTTGTCACACTTTTGTTTTGATTCTTTTCGTTTGTTAACTTTGTTTTATGACTTTCGTCTGCATGATCTTGCACATGCTGTTGGAAGTTTTTTAGTTTTTCTGTGTCGCAATCATTCTCCCAGTCGAGAGCTGCGTAATAATTATTTCTCAAATGTTTTGATGCTGCACTTGGCTGCATATTGTTGATGTGTTTTCGTTTTCGCTCATTCAGTATAACGTTGTTATTGTAAGCCTGACTTTTAGTGTTGTTTGTATTCTGATTTAAAGCACATTGCTCATTAATGTTCATTGCATTACAATGTGAACCTACATTGTTATGGTTTTTTGCTGAGGGAGCGCTATGCTCGCTCATATCAATAATATTAATATGTAATTTAATTAGTTTTTGTTAACTATCCTCAGTATTGGTAACTGCTGATGGTTACAGAACTGAAAACTTAATAGTGTTTATATTGTATTCATTCAAATGTACGCAACTCAATTGATTATATTCTCTATTTCAGGTTTACTCCATGGCACCTCGCCCTTGCAGCGCATCGTGCAAGATACCTATGAAGCTGGCCTATATATTCCACCTTGAATATGTATTACCACAATTAGCTGATGCGCGTCTTGTCTAGACCATTTCAGAATATCAAAGAAGAATTACGTTGCTGATCATGCTACAACATAATATATTTAGCATTTAACGGACCACAACTGGCTCACCAAAGTTTCTGGGTCACGAGGATATAAAACCACGGATGGTAATACGTATAATTCAACAACGATGGAAAGAGGAACACATGAGCTAGTCTTGCCATTGGTATCTCTCGCAGTCACGTTGGTATATTGCCTGTGTCTAATCCTTTTACGAAGAATGAGTTGAGAAATGCGGATTGTGAATGATGAATTGTGGAGATGCGGATCAATAATTTCAACAACTCTGCAGAGTTGGCATGAAATATTTATAGAAAATAAATATTTTGATAAAACATACCAAATTATATAACGGTTTTTGTGTAAAACCTTGATTTAAATAGCTAATAAAAGTAAGATAACTTATATAAGAACAGAAGAAAACAATTAGAACAATGTAAGTATTATAGATCTATATGAAATTGAAAATTAATTTCTTTCGTCTAGCAAGATGTAAGTATTCCTGTTGCTCTGAATAAATTTTAAATTCTTAATGCCTTGAGACTAGGAATCCGCCCTAATACCTATGCATGTTTTAACAGCACATTTTTCTCAGGTTTTACACTATATTGCATTATAGTGTTATTGTTTAATGATATCATGTTAACTCGAAGAGATGGACTTGAACCCACGTCATCATGTACAAAAGTGGTGCACGCTGAACGTTGCCCCACCAGGCACGTACAAACTATTTTTTGGTGATTTTATCTACTGGTACAAACAAATTTTTTGATGTGCTAACATCCATAGCGGCGTATAGGGACTAAATCTATCAAAGTCAACACATGCAAACAACACACACACAGGTTTTCTGCTGCTACTAAATCCAGATTTTATGCTGCTGCTAAAACCAGATTTTATGGTGCTGCTAAATCCAGATTTTCTGCGACTGCGAAAGAGAATAATGACGTGTTAAACAGAAATGAGCGAGCAAGAGAGCAATGAAAGAGTGGAGTGGCAGGGGTGAGGCAAACGAAATTGTGTCTATAGCGTATGTATTAACATAATAATGTATGTATTTACATGTGTCTGTTGCTGTTGTTGAACGGAGATATAAAGCATAGCCACGCAAATTTTCATTTGCAAGCGCAGTCGACGTTATGGTGACACACTAATACGTCAGCTACTTCGTACAAAGTATGTGTGATGTTGTGTGTTTCGCTGTTTCGTTGCTGTTGATATGGCAAACATGTGGTTATGTGACACACGTATACGTCAGCTACTTCGGACAAAGTATGTGTGATGTTGTGTGTTTGGTTGTTTCGTTGTTATTGCTATGGCCAAACAAAGCAAGTCATTTGATGTTCAGCATTGCCCGGTGTATACAAAAACAAGTAGAAACGGTGTTAAGTTCGCCCGGGCCGAAGCTTATATACCCTCCCCCATGACAATTTACACTCACACTCTCCACTCTTTGCATTCCCTTAACAGTTTTTCTTTTAGGTACCCCCCCTACATACACCACCCACACAAACACTCCACGACACAGCAAGCACAAATAAATCACCAACATATTAGTAGTAGTTGTTGTTGTTGGTGTTGTTGTTTTTATTTCTATTTATAATTGTTTTCTCACACTTTTCGATCTTTGCATTCTCTTAACCCTCTAACCGGCGAGCCTGCCTTTAGACGGGGTATATAAATACGTTAATATGCAGCTCTATTTCTGTTTTTTCTGTTCTAACGGGAAATATCAGCAGAGAAACAAACAATTCTCTTGTTGAGAACAATAGCAGCAAGCATTTCTGATTTGATTGCAAACTGTTGAGTGCTAAAGTCATTTTTTTCACAAAGTGTGTAAATTAATTATTTGTGTATCAAGTGGAATTTTGAAAAAAGTATAAAATCCTATTAATTCATAATTTGCGAGTAAAAAAATTATTTTCATACAGGTAAATATATATTCTATCGTGTTCTATGTTTTTAATATGAAGGTTTTACCAAAACTTAGCTTTTAGCCGGTGAAAATTGGACACCGTCTAAAGGCGGACCTGCCGGTTACAAGGAACTTTTGCATACACATTGCTCTAGTTCCTAGTGTTTTTTCGTTTCATTTTTCTGTAACCATTGTTCGGTTTTAAACATTGTAGGAACGAATTAACCATTTGAAAATGTTTTCACAGAGAAAAAGTTCTAATTTTTCAAAATTAAGTGATGAGGAAATTGAAGCACTCATGGCTGAATCAGTGGATGGCGCAGATTCAGAAGACGATTTCGACTTTGACAACGAAAATGATTTGGAGAACCCAGACTTTCAACTACCAAACGTAGACTTTGCCACATTAGAAGAAGAGTGGGATAATGTAGACAACAATGATTTTCTTTCTGATATCATCAATATCTCTCAAAACTCAGAAAAACTTCTGCCAGAAGTGAACAACAACGTGGAGCATTATGAAGAGTCTTTACCATCAAAAACTGGGAAAACAAAAACAAAGAGAGCAAGATCTCCTCTACCAGAAGTTGAAGCTGGAGAAGTGCAGTAGTGTCCAATGCGGGGGGGTTTAGAGGAAATGTAAAAGATATTTCTTCCCAAAACCCAGAGTTCAAAAACATTTTATGGAAAAAAAATCCTTGAACTTGAAAAAAACGATGTAGTTTTTCAAGGAGACAAGGAATTGCCGCAACAATTCAAAGAATTAACCACACCATTCCGTTGCTTTACTTATTTTTTCAACGATGACTTGCTCAATGAAATTGTGTTTCAGGGCAATCTATATGCAAAACAGCAAGATGTTTACACAAATTTTATTCTAACGACGTGTGATTTAAAAAAATATATCGGAATTTTGATTTATATGTCTGTGTACCGGTATCCCAATGTTGAGAGTTACCGGTCCAAACATTCCTTCGAGCCAGTTAGAAACGCAATGACTTCGAAACAGTTTTTTTTAATCAGAAAATATCTGCACTTTAATGATACCACGAAAATGAAAAAACCACAGGAAGCAGGATATGATGAGCTGCATAAAATTCGTCCAATTGTTGACAGACTCAATAAGCAATTTGATGCTGTGCCAAAAACACCTCGGATATGCATTGATGAACAAATGTGTTCAACAAAAATGTTGACAAAATTTCGGCAATATATGCCCGCAAGGCCCCACAAATATGGCATGAAACTATTTGTCCTTTGTGACTCGCATGACTTTTCGTACAAATTTGAAGTATACAAAGGAGCTGGCGATAATGAAGTATTACCCAACACCCCTGAATTAGGAGCAACAGCCAATGTGGTCATAAGACTGTCAAACACAATCCCAGATTTCAAAAATCATATCCTGTACTTCGTTAATTTTAATACCTCTGCCACTTCTGTTTATTTACGGAGCAGAGGAATTTATACATTAGGAACCGTCCGATGTAACAGGATACCCAACTGCAAGGTGACAAAGGAAGTGGAATTAAAAGATAAAGAACGTGGACACTCAGAAGAGTTTGTTGGCGGTGCCTTTGGGGTAGACATTGTTTACTTGATCGCGATCACATCAGAATGAAAACAAAGAAATGGACTTTGCGTTTATTTTATCACCTAATTGATATGGCGTTAGTGAATTCATACCTCCTTTTCCAGCGTATTCATGGTATTGACTCTAAAGATGTTACTCATAAAAAATTGCCAGATTTTCGTATTGAGGTGGCTGATGTACTCTGTCGTTATGAGAACGCTAACGCCAAAAGAGCTGTTGGTAGACCTCAGAGCCAAAGCCCAAAAATACAAAACCCAAAGAAATCGTATGGTCCACCAGATGACATTCGTTTTGATGGAGTTGGACATATGCCTGATATTTTGGACCGAAGTGGTAAAAAAGTATGCAAACTACAGGGATGTAAGTCCGAAACACAAATGTATTGTACTAAATGTAAATTAAATCTATGCTTATCAAACAATAAAAAATGTTTCCAAATTTATCACACAAAACAATAAAAAAACTGAATAAAATTTCAAGTAAAATCATTCCTTAATTAAAATGTTTTATTACGTTACCAGGCAGGTCCGCCTTTTGGCGGTCAACATATTTTCTCACCTGGAAGGTAAGGTTTAAATTTTTTTCATCTTTTAACAATACCGTATGTTTTATTTATCCAAAAACAATCAATAAATAATTTTTTTTAATCGAAAAAAAATTGGCCGGTTAGAGGGTTAACAGTGTTTCTTTTAGGTACACCCGACCCCTCCCACAAGTACTCATCGACTCCATAAGCAATGGAGTATATTTTAGTATGTGTGGTTGTGATTTTTTTCAATGTAACATTTACTAATGTGTTCAAATAAATCGAACAAGTACCGTGTAACAAAAAGGTGTTAACACATCGCCGTCAGTTCGAACACTCATTGCTTTTTTTTAATTATATGTGATGATCTGAATAGAAAGGACCGATGTTGTTTTCCAAAATTATAACGAATAAATATAAATATAGACTTTAAGATTATATATTATATATATTTGTTATCGTATATCTGAACCATCAAAAAGTATATTAGACTTTTCGAACTTCACTCAAAGTTATATGAAATTCAACACTGGTCCCATCAAGTATCATCTGTTAATAGACTACTGTAAAATTTTGAGCAAGTTCCGTCATTTACTTTGCATTTAACAGATGTTCAAAACATACAACCTCGTGTATTTTTTTTTTAAATTTAAATAAATGAATTTCGAGTGCTGCTTAAACATTATTTTTTTTTGAAAAAAAATTGTCAATCAGATCAAGTAAAAGCTTGATAAATACCATGGGGACTCTCCACCATCGATTTCAATGGTAAAAATGTGGTTTGCTGACTTTTGTTGAGGTCGCACAAGTACAAATGACGCTGAACGTTCTGGACGGCCAATTGAGGACAATACACCTGAAAACGTCGATAAACTCAACGATGTGGTGTTGGCCGATCGAAGAGTAAAAGTGATTGAGATTGTTGATGCCATAAGCATTTCATATGACTGTGCGGTGTCGATTTTAAATGAATAGTTGGGTTTAAGCAAGCTGTCTGCAAGATGGGTGCCGCGTTTGGTCTCTATTGACCATAACTTAATCATGTGACAACTTCAAAAGATTGTTTGGAGTTGTTGAATTGGGCTACGAATTTGTACCTCATCCACCATATTCTGGGGATTTAGCCCCCAGTGACTTTTTCCTATTTCCGAACCTAAAGAAATAGCTCGGTGTAGAGAAGTTAAGCTCCAACGATGAAATTATTGATCAAACAAATGCCTATATTATGGACCTCGAAAAATCCTATTTTTTGGAAGGGAAACAAAAATTGGAGAAACGTTGGACTAAGTGTGTTGAGCTAAAAGAAGATTATGTTGGAAAATATTTTTTGATGTGTTAACATCTATAGGCGCGACTACGGCCTAAATTCACAAAGTGAATACATCCAAACACAATTTGTCCGACTGCGATCACACATTGTTTGCCGTTAAACTCCTCCGAAACGGCTGGACCGATTCGTATGAAATTTTGCGTGCGTATCGGGTAGGTCTCCGAATCGGCCAACATCTATTTTTCGTACCCCTAAATGAAAAGGGTGACCCACACCTATATGGAACACAGATTTGTCCGACTGCGGAACACAGATTGTCAATCTGCGAAAAAACACACACCTTGATGTAGCGGCAGCGAATAGTTGTATGGTATGGGTGCGAAGCACTCTCACAGCAAAGAGAATAATGACGTGGTTATACGTATATAAAAATGAGATAAAAAGAGAGCGACGCAAATTGTGAACTTGTTTAGCATATGTACGAACATAACAATGTATGTAACGGGTTTTTCAACAGAGACGCTACAAAAGTAAATCGATAGGGACAGCAACCGACGCCATATTTTTCCCCGCTCTTTGACATTTCTCTTCAGTAAGGTTTGCCATTTCATCATGGAAAGATATACGAGCCAACAACGAGTCGAAATTATTAAAATTTACTACCCAAATGTGGAGTCAGTGGCCTCAACTTTATGAGAGCTACGTCCAATTTATGGTCGTCATAATCGTCTTACCAGATCAAGAATTGAGCGTCTAGTGGAAAAATTTGAATCCACAGCCACAGTACAAAATGTTCCCGTGCCAGTGAGACAAAGAACTGCCCGTAGTGTCGAGAATATTGCTTCCGCTAAGGCTTCAGTTCAAGAAAGCCCAAATGTGTCTCTCACACGTCGTTCTCAAGCGTTGGGCATCTCTGTGACGTCGTTGTGGCGAATTTTGCGAAAAGATCTTGACCTACATCCTTACGGGATCAAATTGACGCAAGAACTGAAGCCGCTTGACCACCATAAGCGTCGTATGTTCGTGAATTGGGCTGAGCAACAACTTGAAAATGATTCGGATTTTCATCGGAAAATCATCTTCAGCGATGAGGCTCATTTCTGGCTATATGGCTTCGTCAATAAGCAAAATATGCGTTATTGGTCAGACAGCAACCAACACGTAATCCAGGAGTCATCACTCCATCATTGCGGTTTATGGGCCGGCGCCGTCATTGGGCCGTACTTCTTCCGTGATGATCAAGACCGACACATTAATGTGAATGCGAATCGCTACCGTTCAATGATAACCGAATATTTTTGGCCCCAGTTGGATAATATGGACTTGGTAGACATGTGATTCCAACAGGACGGCGCCACAAGCCACACAGGGAATGCCACAATCAATTTATTGGAAACCAAGTTTGGTGAACGTGTTATCTCACGAAATGGCCCAGTCGATAGGCCACCTCGGTCGTGCGATTTGACGCCGTTAGATTATTTCCTGTGTTAGATTATTTCTTGAAAACTATCTGTAGAGGGATTAAAACTGAAAACGCAAATTTTTTTAAACAGGACAGCGAAGAGACACTCAGTATCTAGCTTTCCAGATTTCTTGCCGTTATTATAAATATAACCTAAAATTTGTGAAAAATTACCCAAGCAAAGTGTGAAGAATAGCCCAAAAATAATGGCCAACTTTTCGTATGAAAAATCGCCGGCTACAGTTGCAAAAAGAGAGAAGGTATGCGAATGGAAAATCGCCCACTCCTGTAGCCAGAAAAATGATTTATCTTGGGGAAAATAACAAGAGATTGCTTTCAGAAATTCAAAATAGGTAAAATGCCAATAAATCAAAATTTGTTGTCAGCATTTTTTTATTGTATATTAATATACAAGGTGTTTCAAACCAAGTCATCCCATGTTGTTTGGCTCTCATTTTGTTCTAAATGAAAAACTTCGATACTGTTTTTTGATTATGTTTATTTGAACCTTTAGAATTTTACTGGTTAAGTTGAGAAGATGATATTGGCTAAATGAATTTTCAAAATGCATTTGTTGGACTCACCAGATGGTGGGACTTCTATTCCAGCTGGTACAGCCGCATCCGTCTCTGTACATATTAGATCATCGAAAATATTTTCGTACGGTTCTAATTCCATACAAATATAAGTTTTTTGGAACACCATTCCAAACCATTTTGGAAGTGCATTTCATTTATTATCCAAAATCGCGCGATTTTTTCGAAATAATTTTTTAAAGTAAAGTAACTTTTAAAATATCATGCCATTCTTATTTAAAATAAAAAAAAGGCGGGCGACGTTTCTGAAATAATTCTTTCATATCGTATTGAAGCAAGCGCCACAGACGGAAAATTATTTTATGTTAGGGAGCGAAAGAATGATCTTGAGCCAATCTTGGTTTTCTGCTGTCTCGCTTCAATTGCAATTCTAATTTTTGTTCAAATAAATATAAATAATAAATAATAATAAATCGCTCACAAACTTCGTAATTATCGTATTCCCGATTGCTTCTGAGCTATTTTCCGTATCTACAGTTATGAAATATCGCCCACAATGGATCTTTGTTCATATTCATTAAATTTTATAAGAAAAAACATCCAAGTGGGTAATTTTTCACAAACGTATTTTGGGTAATTTTTCGCATAAAAAACAATGAGTGTTCGAACTCACAGGCGATGTGTTAACACCTTTTGTTACACTGTACCTGTTCGATTTCTATGAACACATTAGTAAATGCGACATTGGAAAATTAGAAAAAGAATATATCTGCTTTAACATTAGATGTAATATTGTTAAACTAAATAAAGCAATATTTAGCTCACTCAAATAATGGTTTTGTTTTGTCGTAAACAGAACGACGACGACCTACTGGCATACAACTGAAGAAAAAACTATATTCAGCTCACTCAAATAATTGTTTTTGTTTTGTCAGAAACAGAGCGACGACAAAAAGTATTGAATAGTATAGATAACTTATTGCACTCCTTTTCCGCGCTCATGTAGAGAGCCTGAGTAACAGAGCATAACCGAGTCTGGTGGTCTTTGTAGAATATTTCAATATAAATGCTCCATTTCGACAATACTATTACATAAAACAATACAAAAAGCATAAATATTTCAAAAGGCATCAATCTTTCACATCAAAATTAAGAATGGACAAAGTTATGACAAAAAAAAGTAATACGTTTCGAGTTATTCGCCAGATGTTGCCAGTGCTTCTGAGTCATACAATTCGGTCCATGAGTTCTCTACACTATTCAAGACTCTTTGGCGGCGACGACCAGCTTGTTTGTTCGCTGCCTCTACAGCAATATCATCATACTTATTTTCAGGCAGAGACTATTTTTGTTCAATAACCACGTATGTGATGCTAACGCTGTGTGTTGTTTATATGTGTCCACTTTGATAGATTCCCCTAACCGTGCCTATAGATTTTAACACACATAAAATCGCCCAAAGGATCAAAATTGAATATTGACCAAAATTTATGACAATTTTTTTTTCAAGATTTTGAGCTTTATTGAACAAAAAATATTTTCTTACATTTCATCTTAATTCATTTCCCGCGAAGCCTTTCGGCTTGTCTGCAGGATCCCAAACCTGCACGATGCAAGACCCAATAGGGAATAATCCAATAGCGAAGCAGGATTTGGAAGCGACATTATCGAAGTGGGAATGTAACGACGAACAGCAACCAAAACCCCACTAGCACTAGGACAGCTTGTTTTGAAAGCTGAAAAGTATTCGTATTGACAAAATTATTCTACTCGGAAATCATCATTCAGCCAGGTTTCCACAAGAACGACGATATCATATCCGCATTGAAATGCTTCAAAGAAAATGTTTGACACACCTCACATATTTTGATAGTTGCATTTTGAACTATTCGAATTCGCATCAGGTATTAGATGTTTTCGGCTGGTGCACGATCCCGTGTAGTACAAATAAAATTTTTTTTGACAATGAGAACACTGCTATCAATACCATATACTTCTAACAAAAAGGATCACCAATTTTGGGTGGTCAAACCATAGTTAAATATAGGGGTTTTCAATAAGAGCGCTATAAATGTTTTATTAGATAAAACAAAATCGGTTTTAGATACCAATGAAATTCTTTATTCCTGTGAAAGTACGTTCGATGCCATTATGTATGGAACTCGATTTCTTTTGCATGGCCACCATGGGCACGCTGGCAGAATTCCAGACGCTGAACCCAATTTTCGACGGTTTTCAAGCATAAATCGGCCGATACTGCTGCAATTTCACGTTCGATATTCGTACGAAGTTCATCAGTCGTCGCTGGCTTGTTGGCATAGACCATAGACTTGACGTAGCCCCACAGGAGATAACACGTTCACCAAACTTGGTTTCCAATAAATTGATTGTGGCATTCGCTGTGTGGCTTATGGCGCCATCCTGTTGGAACCACCTGTCCTCCAAGTCTATATTACGGTAGCGATTCGCATTCACAGTAATGTGCCGTTCTTGATCATCACGGCAGAAGTACGGCCCAATGACTCCGCCGGCCCATAAACCGCTCCAAACCGTAATTTTTTCGGGATGCATTGTGTGGATTGCTGTCTGCCCAATAACGCATATTTTGCTTATTGACGAAGCCATTCAGCCACAAATGAGCCTCATAGCTGATTGTTGAGGCCTCTTAAAATTGGTTTCTTAAAGTTGAGGCCACTGACTCCAAATTTCGGTAGCAAATTTTAATAATTTCGGCTCGTTGTTGGCTCGTATATCCTTCCAAGATGAAATGGCAAACCTTACTGAAAGAAATGTCAAAAGAGCGGGAAAAAATATGGCGTCGTTTGCTATCGCTATCGATTTACTTTTGTTGCGGCTCTATTGAAAAGCCCTTTATATTCTGAAAATCGTCGACTTATTGTTGGTTTGTCGTAAACGCCAGGTGTTTGAAAGGTAGGCATCAATATTCGCAACTATACCACTATTACCAACTAGCAAGTTTTAGGGATATACACACTAATTAGAATAAACATCAGAGTAATGGTAAGATATTTCAAAAATCTGACAACAGATTCGGAAAGATAACGCACAAAAACCCGTAGACACAATATCACCTCGAACAAATATAAATGGCGTATACGACAAAACAATAATCAACCGACGTAATGGTAATTCAAAGTTTAATCACAATTTAACTATGAAACGAGGATATCAATTGGCCTACAAATTAGCCCTTCGTATTTACTGTACTTTACAATGGCACATTTCATTTGGCATCATCCCTGAGGAAGTGACTTACTCTTGCACTCACGATTATTACTTGATTACTCGTAACGATTCAACCAACAATATCGACTTAACTCAACAATATTGAAATGAAGCATTTGGGCATCTTTTGGGAACTAATGAGTAGAGTGATTGTTGCTAAGCGTAATATTACCAATAATTTATTTACTTAAATGTTACACTATGTGCCTTTTCCCCTGCACGATATATATAAATGTGTCTTTATTCGCTGGGACAAATAAGTAAGATTGTTTAGTTAAACATAAACGCACTAACTGTCATAATCTTAAACCTAGAGAGAGAATATGTTGCCTATACATTAGAAGCAGAGCGCACACAAGGCACTTGCAGCAGCGACAACATTTGGTTGGTTTATAATTAATTTCGAAATAGTGTTGATAATGTAGTTGGTGTCAGTGACAGCATGTACTACTATATCCTCAGGTGTGGGCATTTGCTAAAGATTGCAAGTGTTGGTGCATGTGTGAAGTGACACGGAGCATTTGGTATGTACAATCACCTCCTGACACCCTTGTACATTTCCCAATTGCACAAGTGGTTGCAGATATACGGGAAGTTCAATAAACGCTTGAAAGGAATATATGCAACATATACTAATTCATATTGTTGAATGGAATGTTGGTGAGGAGTCTTGTTGCAAGATTTCAAATTGCTTCGCACTTCTGTAAATTGACCATATAAGCGGTTTATATAGAAAACGGAGCTACATGCTGAAATCGAATGCCGAGATAGTTACAAATGCAATTATTTTAGACATCGTCTTGAATTAGAAACGACATAAAGCTCCTATAGAATCAACACGTATCTTATATATAATCTCTCTCTGAAACTACTCTTTCATGATAATTCCGGTATGACTCTAGTGGAGCATCGAAATCAGTGTAATCAATTTTTCACAGTTTCCTTCATCGAATTTTTTGAACCTTATAGCAACTCGAAGCGTAATATAATATCACTAGGGTCATTGTCTCTGCGTCTAGTTAGAGTTACTAAACGTAATAATTTTTAAATTCCAAACGAAATAACAGTTACAATTTTTTGCTAGCTTTAATTCTAAAAAAACTTGAGCTGGTGATAATGGGGGTAAGTGTTATAATCCCCTGTCTTTAAGTGGAGAGTAAGCAATCAAATACATATATTCTAATTGAAAGTTAGTAACATACAGGCTGAATATTTTGCCTTTCAGCTACGAACGCCCCAGGTCAATCAGCCAAAATTGGGAGAAGGACAATTCGATATGTTATCACAATTTAACTAAGGATCTGCTGACTAAAAAAACTGGCTACAAGTAAGCCGAGGTATTTGATGTGCAATATACCAGTTTATGGATAAACTTTTGTTGTGGTAAATCGAGGCAAAAGCAAATAACGTAATAATTTCGAGTCACGTGTCATCTGTTTTCATAATAATCATGTGTCATCTATATTTATGGTTTCATAAAAAAAAATTTCAGTCGGGAAAACCGACTCAAACATACCCTCACCGAGTTCTATTAAAATACACATAAATTCATCCTTACGTTGAACGAACGAGGGTGGCAAATGTGTCAATATTTAATCGCAGAGTGGCGCTGCGCTAAATATTATTCAATACCCAATTTTATTACGAGCCTAAGTGATTATGGGGAGTTGTCGAGACTACCAACCAATTGTCCGCCCAATTTGTGTATGGGAGGTACAAAAATGGGCATGATGAAGTTGTTCATTACACAGAATTACACAAAATATTGATCAGTACCAAATTTTGTTAAGATCGGTTGTGGTGTACGGAAGATATCTAGTAGGCTAGCCGAAAAGCCGCCCAACTTTTGTATGGGAGGTACGAAAATAGGCATGGTACAGTAGTTAATCTTTAATATTTAGGAACACATTGCCATGTATCGAATTGCATTAAGATCGCTTGTAGCCTACGGGAGTTATTGTGTCTATCAACCGGTTACCCGCCCAACTTTTGTATGCATTTGTCTAAATTTTGTGTGGTACCAAATCTGTGGGGAAGTTATCTTGTCCAATAACCAGCCGGCCGCACAACTTATGTTGGTAGGGCGTGGTAAAATCACGCGTGTCTTAATCGGTGACTGGCGTTTGGTGACACGAAGCCTGTAAACTAATTTCATCAAGATCGGAAATGTTTCACGCGACTTATCTAATTGGCAACACGGGCGGCCACCAAGCTTTTGTCTGGTACGTACCAGAATGTGCGTGGTAACCTCGTTAATTTTCTCCAGTTAAGTAGATATTAACAGATTACTAAACAACATTTGAGTTGAAACTAATCACTTATACCAGGCAAAAGTTTTAGATGAAACATGATTTTGTACTAAATGTGCCGATTTGTATGGGAGGTGACAGAAGGGGCCTGGCCAAAATGCCCATATTTAATCCCAACCTAAGTCATAAACAAAGTATCATTTTGATAGAAAAAAAATTTACTGGAGTTGTCTGGCCGAACAGCCAGCCGGCCGTACAACTTTTGTATGAGTGATACCAAAATAGGCGTGGGAAAATCACCCTTGGCTTAATCGGTGACTGCCGTTTGATGGCGTGAAACCTAATACCCAATTTGATTAAGATCGGAAGTGTTTCAAGCGATTGACAACACGGACGACCTATAAGCTTTTGTATGGGAGGTACCAGAAATGGCATGACGACCGCGTCCATTTTCTACAGTTAAGTAGTTATTTACAGATTATTAACAAATGTTTGAGTTGAAGGTAATCACATCTACCAGAAACAGGTTTTAGAAGAAAGATGATTTTGTACTAAATGTGTCGATGTGTATGGGAGGTACCAGAAGGGGCGTGGTTAAAAAGTTCCAAACAAAATTTGGTTCAAAGATGCTGACGGCCTAATATAGCTCCTTATATGCGTTAAATTTTTTTCCGTATTAAATGATATATACCCCCATCCCTATGGGTTAGGGTATAAACATTAACAAACTGTTGCTTTCATTAGCGAAAAATTTCGTGGAAGGAATTATTTTTGCAATATGCAATTCCAAGCTTTGCATAATATTGGGTAACTACATTTTTGCTTATTTGAGGGCACATATGACGCAGATACTTAGTCTAAATTAAACTCAGTCTAAACTAAACCGTTAAAAATTAAACTGGATTAGTTCTTTTGCAGCATTTGGGAATTGTTAAGTGAAATAAAACTGAAATGGAAAGAAAAGTGATCAACAATTTGAAGAGGTATTTTTGAATGAAAATTTAGTTGCAATCGAATCAAGTATAGTTTGGCGAATCTTTCGAAAAAGTTGCTGGATACAGACTTCAAAATTGACTTACGAGGGCGATTCCAAAACTAACCGACCTAACAAAGAAAACACAAAAAACTTTAGAAAAGTTTTCTTTATTTTTCAACATAATCTTCTTTTAGCTCGATACACTTTTTCCAGTGATATTCAATTGCTTCGATACCCTGTTTAGAGTAAGAACTGTTAAATTCATTAAAATGGCCATCAACATAGTTGGCAAATCTTCTACCACCGAGGCATTTTTTCATGTTTGGAAATAAAAAATATTGTCAGGGAGCTAAATATGGCAACTAAGGCGCGTGGTGAAGCAAACCGAACCTCAATTCAATAATTTTGGCCATCACAATAGTGAATGTGTGAACCGGAACATTGTCTGGGTGCAACATCACTTTCTTTTTATCCGCAATTTCATCATTTAAACGCTGCAATATATTACCATCATATTCGCCGTTGATGGGGTTTCCTTTGTGAAGATAATTAATAAAAATTATTCCATGCGCATCCCAAAAAACAGAAGCCTTGACCTTGCCTGCAGATGGAACCGTCTTCACCTTTTTGGACACGATTCTCCCATTCCAGTCCACTGCTTTGACTGTTCCTTTGTTTCAGGTGTGAAGTGATGGACCCATGTCTCATCCATGGTTATAAATCGACGCAAATATTCGGCTTTATTGTGGTGAAACATCGCCAAACACTCTACTGAAACACATTCACGACGCGGTTTTTGCTCCATTGAAAGCAAACGCGGCACCCATCTTGTGCACAGCTTTATCATCTTCAAATCTTTAGTCCATATACGATGCACAGCACTTTTAGAAATGCCTTTCATTTCAGCTAGCTCACACACCTTGAGCCGATGATCATCCAATACCATTTTGTGGATTTTCTTCACCGTGTCTGGCGTGGACCCGTCAATTTTTCGACCACTACGTAGTTCATCTTGGTAGCTCGTATAGCCTCGCTTAATCTCTGCTACCCAATACTTTACTGTCGTAGACGAAGGACAGAGTAGAATCTACCTCGGCTTTAATATTGCATGGACTGAGACCTTTCAAATGTAAATACTGAATTACATAACGGTGCGCAATTTTTTCCATGTTTACAAATTCACTGAGATCATTTATTTTGATAGCTCAAATAAAAGTACTAAACAAAGTGGCACTTGGAATCTTAAAACATATGATTTATGAGGTTGACACTTTTTACCAAAATATTTTTTTCAGACTACTGGCACCACCTATACGTCTGGTCGGCTAGTTTTGGGACTGCCCTCGTATACAGTCTGATTTAATGCTCGACCCTGGAGATGCTGGCTTACTCTAGGTATGGGGAAGAGACAGCGAAAAAAAGCGGAAAGGCACAAGAACGCTGAAATATCGACGGAAGTTACACCAACCCCTGACTGTAATTTGGATTACATTGACAGATGGAAGAAATATACAGTTGGTTTACACAATAGAACATATCACAATGAGACCGAGAAAAATCGCTGGGTGAATCAGCTAGATGTCGTTGACTTAATAATACTTGACATAAGAAAACGTGTTGGGACTACGTTCCAAACCGCTATGTCGGAGAATTGCAATTTGTTCTGCGCTCTCGAAGGTTATGGAGAGTATGGTTAACCACCATCTAGTGAAGTATCTTGAGTCCAATGACCTTCTTAATGATCGGCAGTATGGCTTCCGTAGAATGAGATCTACTGGAGACCTGATGGCGTTCCTTTCGGGACAGTGGAGTCGATCCATCCACCGGCTTGGTGAGAGTAAGGTAGTGGCTCTTGATATTTCCAAGGCCTTTGACAGAGTATGGCACGATGCACTCTTGTCAAAGGTCGCTGCTTTTGGTGTCGGTGATAACTTCACTCGATTTATATCGAGTTTTCTCAGAGATCGCACTATACGAGTTGTTGTAGATGGGGTTACATCCGACGAGCATAAATTGACTGCAGGTGTACCACAGGGCTCTGTTCTTTCTCCTTCTCTTTCTCTTATTTTCATTGACGATCTCCTGGGTCAGACTGTGAATCCAATCTACTCTTTTGCCGATGACAGTAATCTCTGCCATTCTTATTCATTCGATCGTAGGCCAAGTCTTCAAGAGATTGAAGTCATCCGTTTTTTATCGAGTGGCCGATTGACCGCACTACTCACTATAGAGAAAATTCGTTCTTCAGCCGTACAGACCGTATGTGGAATAAACTTCCGGCTAGTGTATTTCCCACCAATTGTGACATACATACAAACATTCAAGGCAAATATCAACAGACACTACTCCCTCTTTCCACCCTCTACTACCTCAATTTTCCTTCGCCAACACAATGCACTGCATTTATAGGGGGCATCCCCTGAGTGTTGGTTTGATAAAAACAAAAAAAAAAAAAAAAGAGGAAACCGCCTGTTATATGAAATGAATGCTCGCATGGTCCAAGAAGTCGACCGGGCGAGCAAGGACATTGATGACCTGAGCGAAAGAATACGGTGCACACTGGTCAAAAATGAAGGTTTTTTGGCATAAATTCGAATAGTGCATATAGAGAGTTGTACATTTGCACGTTTGTAGGGCATGATAAAAACATGAAATTCATAAATTTTTGGGATGATCGAGCCACGCTCACACTCACGCCCACAGGAGTTACAAGTCAAAGTTCGCATAAATTAAAACTAGTGGTATGAACTTTATTGACTAAAAAATCATTTATGAATTTTAAAAGATATTGGTATATGTGTTTGGTATAATAACTGCAAGCATCATAGCATAGTACAGTTTTATTTATTTGCAATAGAAGCCGTGGTTTAAGATTAAAGTGCATGAACTTTGAAATATTTGTTCCTTAATCATACTTCAATGGTCAATTATTTTCAATGGCGATTTTCCACACAAATAGATCAACATAAAGGACAAATTTGGAGCTACTTGGATTTGTAGCTTCAAGCTTTGGAATTCAGAGGACCGAATTTGATTCCATACAAAATAAAGACATTTTGTGGGTTTGTTTAAAACTTTTATTAAACACTGTTTTACTTAAGAACTATTTATATCAGTCTGTATAATGTTAACATTATACTTATAAGAAGATAAAATTATATAAGAATATGAAACTGAATTACCTTAACATATAATCTAATGAATTTCTGTGAAACCACTATTTATCTATCTAAAGCTGAGTAAATGCAAAAAATGTACTATTGTTAGTACCTTTTCTTTTCAACCCTAAATAGTACTGTGTACTAAATTACAACCAAAAACTTATTGTGAATTGTTTTTTACCAAGATAACTGGATAAAGTAAAGAAAATGGATAAAAAGAAGTTTCCTATAACCAAAATGTATATTAAAAAGTATTCTGGCAGCAACAGTCTCAAGGTGAGCATCAGCCTCAAAAATAAAATCTAAATTTTAAAACATCTTGGATCTAATCCATTTGGTTTTTTTCTTTCTTTCACTAACCCTAATCCTACTTACATAAATTCTCAATCTCTGAGAATTTATGCAAGTGATAAAGAATTCCATCTCTCTCACTAGGAATTCTTAACATACAAAAAGCTAACTTACAGTCCACAGCATCCACAATCCCCAAGAGACGATTCAGCAAATCTCTCCCCATATAAGCAATACATGGTCCTTCGAAGAGAACAACCAGCAAAAGTAAAAGAAGAAAACAAGATCACCATCCACATGAGGTAACTAAGCAAGTGTAATGCAAGAAGCATATTAGTTACGCGGAATCGGTGAGTCTCCCACAACGTTTAGTGCAGTGTGTGTGCGGTGTTTTTTAAAAAAAAAAAAAAGAGTAAAGAAAGTGAACAAACAGTGAAATTAACAAATTAAAGATTTATTGAACAAACGTAGTAGGCGCAAATGTAAAAAAAAAAAAAACATCGAAAATACGAAACAGGAAAACATAAAGAAAAAGAGAAAATTAAAGTTAAAGAAATAGAAAAGTCAAAGAAATCATAAAAGGTTGGGAAAAATTGTTAATAACGAAACACGAAAAAACGGGATAAAAGAACAAATAAAAAAAAAAAAAATTTTAAAAATCAAGAAACAATTTTAATAAACGAAAGTTGATAACTGGTTAAAAAATTATACATAAAGGACGAAAAGAGCTAAGAACAACGAGAACAAATATCAAAAACCCGGATAATATCAATAAACCGGATAAATTGTAAGTAAAACATATATGTATATCTAAAGTTTCGGATTATAATTTGTTTTGTACTAAAATTCTCTAAAATAACCTAAAAATTATAAAATAATTAATATTTTGCGGAAATTTTCTAAAAACAACCTAAAAATTTTGGATAAAATTCTCTAATATAACTAAATTTTACTAAACTAACATACAAGTGTTGAACTAAAATTCTCTAAAATAATCTAAAATCTTTTCGAAAATTTTGGATTAAACAAAATTTTTGGATTAAAATTCTATAAAATAACCTAAAATCTTTTCAAAAATTTTCTAAAATAACCTAAAAATTTTGGATAAAATTCTCTAATATAACCAAATTTTGGAAAATTTACTAAACTAACCTACAAGTGTTGAACTAAAATTCTCTAAAATAACCTAAAATCTTGTCGGAAATTTTGGATTAAAAAATTTAGGATTAAAATTCTCTAAAATAACCTAAAATCTTTTCGAAAATTCTCTAAAATAACCTAAAATCTTTCCAAAAATTTTCTAAAATAACCTAAAAATTTTGGATAAAATTCTCTAATATAACCAAATTTTGGAAAATTTACTAAACTAACCTACAAGTGTTGAACTAAAATTCTCTAAAATAACCTAAAATCTTGTCGGAAATTTTGGATTAAAAAATTTTTGGATTAAAATTCTATAAAATAACCTAAAATCTTTTCGAAAATTTACTAAAATAACCTAAAAAAAAAAAATTTTTGGATTAAAATTCTCTAAAATAACCTAAAATCTTTCCAAAAATTTTCTAAAATAACCTAAAAATTTTGGATAAAATTCTCTAATATAACCAAAATTTGGAAAATTTACTAAACTAACCTACAAGTGTTGAACTAAAATTCTCTAAAATAACCTAAAATCTTGTCGGAAATTTTGGATTAAAAAATTTTGGATTAAAATTCTCTAAAATAACCTAAAATCTTTTCGAAAATTTTCCAAAATAACCTAAAAATTTTGGATAAAATTCTCTAATATAACTAAATTTTTGAAAATTTACTAAACTAACCTACAAGTGTTGAACTAAAATTCTCTAAAATAACCTAAAAATTATAAAATAATTAACATTTAGCGGAAATTTTCTAAAATAACCTAAAAATGTTGGATAAAATTCTCTAATATAACTAAAATTTTTCGGAAGTTTACTAAAATAACCTACAAATTTTGGATTAAAATTCTCTAAAATAACCTAAAATATTTCCGAAAATTTTCTAAAATAACCTACAAATTGTGGATAAAATTTTCAAAAATTTGGATAATTCTCGATAACAAACTACAAATTTTGCGAAAGTGATTTAAAAATTTAAAATATCCTACGGAATGTAGTTTAATTGGAAATTTGCTAAAATTGTTTGCTTATATTTTCAAACCATCTAAAATTACGAAAAGCACCTAATATACATTAAATCCGTTAAATCAACAAAGACGCTAAATCCCTTTGTACATAAGTATGTCCATACGTACATACTGATTGTTCCACAACAAACATGAAATATTTGTAAATAGATTCATATGTAAAAATTGTACTCTGTCGCTAACAATCTATTTAGTCACTGTGTTTTTTCATATTCTCCTTTCTGTCGTATTCGTTGCCAACGATACACAGCTTCTGTGTAAATAAGGTCGTTACCTTTAATGTTTACATAGTTCGCTAACATATGTTACAATCATATGCGGGAAAGACAGTGAATACAGTCGGTACAAAAAGACAGTGAATACAGTCGGTGCAAAAGGACAGTAAATGTAGAACGGGAAACAGGGACAACACACATATAGAAAGAAATATAGGCAAATAAATACGATCGGCAACAACGTGAAATGAAAATATATTATAAACCAAATTTTTTACCACATTAACGCGCATTTAACGGAATTATTAAAAAAGAGATAAGATTACATACTTATTACAAAAGTTGGAAATTTACTCAACTCAAACTAAAGCGGAAAAGATATCGTAGATCGATTATCATTCAGATTGATGATTGGGTAGACACAGTCACAATCAACTAAAATTTAAAGTTTGCGTTTGCTTTGTATACTTGTACGTTGATATGAAAACAATCACGCCATATTAAATTTTTTCTCCATATTGCATTTTATCTGTCCTCCATATCGATTACGATAATTAAGAAACAAGTTAAATAATTTCAAAAACAATTAAAATAAAACGAAAAGAAATTTAATTAAAAACCGTGTTTATAAACAATTGAAAAAGAAAAAAAAAATTAAATTAATCCAATAAATTTTATAAACAATTAATACAAACAAAAAAAAAAAAAAAAATTAAATTTTTAAATAAATTGAATCGGGAAAATTTTACTAAAAACTGTTTAAATAAATATTATAAAAAAAAACAGGAAAAATTTTAATGCAACTTAAATAAATTTAATCGAAAACATTTAAAAAAAAAAAGAAATCAAACAATTTAAATACTTCTTCAGAAAGTTTGCAAACAATTAAAATAAACCCAAAGGGAGAAAATTTATAAGCAGTTTAAATCAATTTAATCGAAAAAAAAAAAAACAAAATTTATGAACACAAACAATGAACTTAATATAGCAATTTTTTTTTAATATATTTAAATAAATAAAAAGAAAAATATAACAAAATTTTCAAATAAATTTAATTGGGAAAATTTTTTTTGGGAATTTTGTAATCAAATTTAAAAATTCTACGGAAACAAATTAAAGAAATTTAAAACCGAAAACAAAACTTATAAAACCAATTTAAATTTAAATTAAAACAGCATTTTTTAACTGAAGTAAAATATTTAAATAAAATCAACATAATTAGAATAAAAAATTAGCTACGTTTATTACAATTCAACGAAATCAAACATAAATTAAAATTTTAAGCAAATCACACACACACACACGCATCCATATACGCTCAAAACATTTGAAAAAAAAAAAAAAAGTCAGACCTAAAAAAGATTTATAAATTTCTCACACACAAAGCGACTCTCAAAACAACAACACGAGTGATTTGTTAGATGTGGATTTTCGCTCAAAAAATAAGAATTTTGGAAAATCTGTACTCTCGATCAATATTGGGAACTAATCCCATCCTCACAAATCATTTAACGCACAATTCACATAATATCATCTGCGCATATTATCTCATATTACATCAGCAGCTCTTTATTTACTTATTTGCACTAATCCTTTTTTCCCACAGCTATTAGTACCCAAAGTCTGCGACGAATTGTAGCAGGCTTTGATGAAAAACTAGTTGGCAAAGTCTTCGCCGAGTTGGAGAAGCTTTGCATACAGTTGGTGACAAAAGTCTGCGACGAAGTTTAGTGGACTTTTGTAATTCGATAGAATCTATTTCGTTGATGTCAAGTAAATAAATAAACAGAAAAAAAAAAAAAATAAATAAAAAATATTAAATAAAAACTTTAAACAATAAACGGCATATTTTAATAATACATCGTTATATTTCAAAAGAAAATCAAGGTTTTTGTTTCTCAGAAAGGGAAAATTAGTTTGGGAAAACACTCATCCTGCTAAATTTTCTTCGCATTGACAAATTTAGGGAAATTTTGTTAAATAATTCAAATTGGTTTGCCTTTAGGCGGTCGCTATCTTTGTCTGGACATTTCAACGTCCTCATTTCTCTCTAAACACACTGGATTGTTATATTGCGCTACTCACTTATTACGTTTCATAGCTTTCAACCCAATTTTTTTGTGAACATACACAATGTCGAATCCCACTGCAACTTCGGACAATTCTCATGTCGGCGGCGACAACATTTCCGTAGCTTCGGGCAACACTGGTTCAACGAGGCAAGGGGAAAGCAGGGGGATATCCACAGAACATGATCGCTATCTATTTGATTGTGACCATATCATTCACCTTTGCTCTAACATAGAAAAACTCAATATACAGGAGCAAACGGATTCAATGTTAGAAGTTCGTTTGAACGACTTGGACAACTGGTTTAAGAAGCTTCAAACTAGTTATGAAATACTCATATTATCACCCGCTACTTCTAACGCACGGGATTTCAAAGAAAACGCGAGACTGAACTACAATGTTTGTTCAGAAGCATACTATGTGGCTAGATCACATGTGCTTGATATGATGAAAATATCTCATGGATACAATGCTCCTAGTGACGTACCCAGATACTCTATTACGCCGAATTATTCTCCTCAACCCTTCTCACCCCAGCATACTTCTAATAATATGTCAGGAGTTTTTCTCAAAGTTCCTCCTTGTGATACAGAAGTTTTCAACGGGGGTTACGAAGAATGGCCGTCATTTCGTGACATGTTCACGGCGGTCTACGTAAATCATCCTAAACTCTCTTCCGCTCAAAAATTATATCACCTCAGGAACAAGACAAAAGGTGACGCAGGAGCAATTGTTAAAAGGTATCCACTCTGTGACGATAATTTCGAGTTAGCTTGGAATGCTCTGAAGTCTCGATACGACAACAAGCGCGTTTTAGTCGATAAACAACTCAAAGTCCTTTTTGATATACCCACAGAAGCGGTGGAAACCAGCGAATCACTTCACAAAATTCATGCCACAGTCGTTGACTGTCTTTCGTTGCTAAAATCGCTCGATGTCCCAACCGACGGGTGGGATCCCATCTTGATTCATTTGATTTCAACAAAACTTCCTGACAATACCTTATCCCTTTGGGAACAGTCCTTAAAATCTCATCGCGAGCTACCAAAGTGGTCGCAGATGGACGAATTCCTCTGCAACAGATTCGAAGTTGTTGAACGAATTACTAATGTTCGAACACATAAAAATCAAAGCAGCGGGGCAGTACCAAAGCATAAAGTTCAAACTTATTTATCTCAAGATAAGTTAAATGCGTTGTGTATATTGTGCGAAGCAGACCACAGCGTAAGAATTTGTCCCGAGTTCAGGAAGTTTTCACCACAACAGAGAATTGACTTTGTGTTTAAGAACAAGTTTTGCAATAACTGCCTGGCATCCAATCATACTAAAGGGAGTTGTAAAAGCAAAAACACTTGTCTCATTTGTAAGAAAAATCATCACACTCTACTGCATATCCAGTCCAAATTTGCAACTCCTCCTTCCGTTTCGGACAAAACTGGTGATAAAACCGTGGACATGCGAAAAGACTCTGTAAATACTTTCAAATCTCGAAATGAGCAAGCATCCACTTCATTCCAATCTAAGTCTCCTCAAATCCAAGCAAATTTCTCGACAAATGACGAACCAATTCTGCTCAGAACAGCTCTAGTACACATACGTCATCGTGGTGAACTCTACACTACAAGAGCGTTAATCGACCCGGGTTCTCAACGCACTTTTGTGTCGGAAAAACTTAGAAATATTTTAAAACTCCCATATCACAAATCTCATTTCCAAATTATTGGAATTGGAGGACAGAGTCAGACAGCTAACAAAGAATGCGAAGTTGAGATATTCTCCTCTCGACAGAACGTTTCATTTGTAATCAATGCTATTGTCTTACCTAAGGTGACAAGACGCATTCCATCTGCTTCATTCTCCATATGTAATCCAGAAGAGTTGGAACAACTGGATTTAGCAGATCCACATTTCAATCAGTCTTCTCAGATTGATTTAATTATCGGAAATGACTCAGAACGCCATATAAATTTGGATGGAGTAATCAAGAACATTTGTGGTGAAACATCGGCGTATAACACTATATTCGGATGGGTTCTCAGTGGGCCAATACGTGCTACAGAAATTCAGTCGTTCACCACCAATGTAGTCCCTTCAAACAACCTCGATCTTTCTGATCAAGTAAGAAAGTTTTGGGAGCAAGAGGAAATCCCAAACGTTTCCAAGGTCTCACCCGAAGATGATTTCTGTGAAGAATTTTATCAGAAGACAACTACACGTCAATCTGATGGTCGATATGTGGTAAGACTGCCCTTCAAGAGGGAATTTCCCGAAACTATACATCTCGGTTCGTCTCGTTTCCTAGCTTTAGGGCAATTTTCGCGAATGGAGCAAACACTGGCAAAAGATCCTAACCTTCAAGCTGAATACAAATCTGTTTTGAATGAGTATCTTGATCTAGGTCACATGACAGAATCTTCATCTGCCGAATTTTGCCAGGATGACAAATTCCGATCTTTCTACTTACCTCACCATGCTGTGGTGCGACCAGACCATAAAACTACGAAAGTTCGCGTCGTTTTCAACGCGTCTCGGAAGAGTAAATCTGGGTTCTCCCTCAACGATGTCTTGTATACAGGGCCCACTCTTCAAACGGATCTGATCGCCACAATTCTGAATTGGAGAATGTATGAGTACGTGTTCAGCGGCGATATTCAAAAAATGTACCGACAAATTCTCGTACACCCTGCGGATAGATCTTATCAGAAAATTTTGCACCAAAAAAATCAGTTCAGCCCAATTCAGGATTATGAATTGACAACCGTGACATTTGGTGTGAATTGCGCCCCGTTTCTTGCGATACGTACGCTTAAGCAGCTCGCGTCAGATTCGCAATCTCAATATCCCCTAGGTGCAGCAATCATAGCTACCGAATCGTATGTTGATGACATACTTTCTGGTGGGTTTTCCATTGAGGAGGCATCCATTAAACAGAGAGAACTAATTTCAGTCCTAAAATCTGCAGGATTTCCCTTGAAAAAGATTACTGCTAATGATACTCGACTTCTCACGAATTTGCCCACTGAAGATCTGTATGACCAAAACTTTTTACGCTTCCAAGAGTCTAGCTCAGTGAAAACACTGGGTATTAAATGGAATGCTGTAACAGACACATTTTCGTACTCATTTCCTATCCAACAAGCTGACGTAAAAGTATCCAGACGTAAGGTGCTGTCAGTGGTAGCTAGCCTTTATGACCCGATAGGATGGATATCTCCCATTGTCATTAGAGCAAAACTGTTAATGCAACAAATTTGGTTAGAAGGTGGAGGCTGGGATGAGGAAATCAGTTCAGACTCTCTTCGAATATGGAATGATTTTCTATCCGATCTCGCTCACATTGAACTTATTTCTATTCCGCGCTGGTTTCAGTATACCTCTTCAGACATAGTTCAAATTCACGGATTTTGCGATGCATCGAAAAGCGCCTATTGTGCATGCATTTATGTGCGGTGTCAGACTCAAAAATCGGTGGTTTTCTCAAATTTGCTGATGTCTAAGACCAAAGTTGCTCCACTTCAAACAGTCTCGTTACCCCGATTAGAGCTCAATGGTGCCGTTTTGCTCGCAAAGTTAGTTAAATATATTAAATCCATAATAAACTACCCAATTAGTGACACGTTCCTATGGACAGACGCGTCAATAGTATTAGGATGGCTCGCGAAGACACCTGGCACGTGGGAAACTTATGTCGCTAATAGAACTTCTCAAATTCACGAAATGGTCCCCAATGCAACATGGTGTCACGTACCAACACACGATAATCCAGCAGATCTTGGGACTAGAGGTTCCAGACCTCAAGATCTCTCATACAATATCCTATGGTGGAATGGACCAGCATGGATTTGTAACCCTCCAAGTACGTGGCCCAAAAAAAATCCTTTGATACCGACGGGAGGAGCTAAAACAGTTCAGTCGCTTCAAGTCTGCATAAAAGATCCTGACACGCTTCAGCGATTTTCCTCATATGCAAGAGCCTTGAGAGTTCTCTCCTATGTATTTCGTTTTTATCACAAGACTCATATCGTGCACAGAAATAACTGCGTTTTCAATTCTATGACTGTCGGTCATATGGAAATCCTCTTCGTAAAAAATCGTTTGATTTCGTTAGCTCAAATCCAATATTATAAAGATGAGTACGCCGCGCTCATAAATGCCAGACCGATACCAGATAACAGCCAACTTAAAAGTTTAAATCCATTTTTGGATTCCCAAAAAATTATGCGTGTTAACGGCCGTTTAGCGGAAGCACCGCTTCCTTACAATGAGAGCCACCCCATTATATTACCAGGCAATTCCAGATTTTGTCACTTATATTTATCACATTTACATCAGTTTCTCGTTCATGCCGAATGCAATCTCATGTGTCGTATGGTCCAAACAGAATTTTATGTATCTCGCCTAAAACGTAGAGTTAAAGGCATCATACGCAAATGCAAAACCTGCATTATATTCAAGCAAAGGCAATGTATTCAGATGATGGCCCCATTACCATCTGATAGATGTACTTTGTCTCCACCATTCCATACGACTGGTATCGATTTCGCTGGTCCCTTCGAACTAAAAAGTTCCTCTATACGCCAAGCTCCTATTCTAAAGGGCTACGTAAGTGTCTTTGTATGCTTCTCTACAAAGGCAATTCATTTGGAAGTTTGCTCAGAACTGTCTTCAGCGGCATTTGAAGCTGCATTTGCAAGATTCGTTGGTAGGCGAGGGCTACCTCATAGGGTAGTTACAGATAATGGTCGCAATTTTGTCGGATCTAGCCGAGCTTTACTCAGAGAGTTCGAAAGCTTTCTCAAAAATGTATCCAATGATATTTCCCAAAAATATGCTACCCATGGATTTCAGTGGAATTTCATACCACCTCATGCACCCCACATGGGCGGACTATGGGAAGCCGCCGTCAAAAGCTTTAAGTTTCATTTTAAACGAATAGCTGGATCACACAAATTTACCTTTGAGCAGTGTTCAACTGTACTCGCCCGAATCGAGGGAGTTTTAAACTCCCGCCCAATCTCCGCCATGTCGGAAGATCCCAACGACCTTACAGCTCTAACTCCAGGTCACTTTCTCAGGGGCGCTCCCATGCTGTCCTTACCTGACTCTAATTTTCAGAATATATCTCTTATCAACCGATGGTTAAAGCTCAAAGCGCTCCATCATGAATTTTCTATTCGATGGAAGGAGGATTACCTCAAATCACTTCATAAGCGCTATAAATGGAAAAATTCCATTCCCAATTTAAATACTGGCGATTTAGTTGTAGTAATGGACGACTTGTTGCCACCCAGTGAATGGCGCCTGGGAAGAATAGTGAAGACGCACCAAGGGTCCGACTCAAGAGTGCGAATAGCAGACGTACGAACCAGCGCTGGCATATGTACTCGACCTATTGTCAAGCTCTGCTACCTACCATTCGACAATCTGGAAAATTCAACATCCTATTAAAACCTTAATAAACCAAGAATACCCCATATCTCACCTTAAATAATCAAGCACTCAAGTAACTCCACAAATTGGAGTGATCGTCTTCTAACCCTTTGTATTTTTTATGATTCCAGAACCAACACCAATAGACGTTCCTCACAGTCAGATGTGTACAAATGTATGTTGTGCAAATCCTATCACGCTCTGCGATTCTGCCAGAAATTTCTGGCCATGGACTCACAGGAAAGGAACAGGGTCGCGAGGAGATATGAGTACTGCATTAATTGTTTAGCGAAGAGCCATACCTTTAGGAAGTGCCTGTCCAAGAATACCTGCAACCGATGTCAACATTATCATCACACACTGCTACATCGAAGTACAAAACCGAGAATTACACCACCCAACCGTCAGAGTCAGGACTTACAATTATGGAAACGAACTCCAAAGCAACCGAAGAAATCATCGCCACAGAAGACATCCTCAAAAACCCTATCACCAAGCGCGACATCAAATAAAACCACACCAAGGCAACCGAAAGCCCAGCCAGTACCAAACCAGTTGATTTTATCGGAAGCCATAAAATCTTTGGCCACCGTTTTGTGTGCGACACATGCTCCGTCATAAATGCTGACCCGGCGGCATGTATAATGTTAACATTATACTTATAAGAAGATAAAATTATATAAGAATATGAAACTGAATTACCTTAACATATAATCTAATGAATTTCTGTGAAACCACTATTTATCTATCTAAAGCTGAGTAAATGCAAAAAATGTACTATTGTTAGTACCTTTTCTTTTCAACCCTAAATAGTACTGTGTACTAAATTACAACCAAAAACTTATTGTGAATTGTTTTTTACCAAGATAACTGGATAAAGTAAAGAAAATGGATAAAAAGAAGTTTCCTATAACCAAAATGTATATTAAAAAGTATTCTGGCAGCAACAGTCTCAAGGTGAGCATCAGCCTCAAAAATAAAATCTAAATTTTAAAACATCTTGGATCTAATCCATTTGGTTTTTTTCTTTCTTTCACTAACCCTAATCCTACTTACATAAATTCTCAATCTCTGAGAATTTATGCAAGTGATAAAGAATTCCATCTCTCTCACTAGGAATTCTTAACATACAAAAAGCTAACTTACAGTCCACAGCATCCACAATCCCCAAGAGACGATTCAGCAAATCTCTCCCCATATAAGCAATACACAGTCTTATTCTAGTTCCAATTCTTCGACAGAATCAGGGGCACTATCCTCGTCATCTAAATATAAACCAATATTTGTTGACCATGGTTCTAATTGGATGGCTGATGATTTTCAAAGATTTATTACTTCTGGTGGAAGTGAATTTTGTTTGTTATGACATTTTCTTTTAGAGATATATAAGTGGATCCGAAGAATCCATATATGTATTAAAGACATCAG
The DNA here is from genome assembly GCA_963931995.1 of Phaonia tiefii. Lineage (NCBI taxonomy): Eukaryota > Metazoa > Arthropoda > Insecta > Diptera > Muscidae > Phaonia > Phaonia tiefii. The sequence goes on from OZ008367.1 coordinate 30,630,806, forward strand.
TTATATTGGCTGAAATGAAATTTTTGGGAAAATACACAATAACTACCAAAAAGATAGTATATTATGTTAAGGGCACTTTAAGAAGCATTGATAACATCGAAATCCACCGAGCACAAATACTTTAAAGTTAGGCTTTTACAAAATATCACACCACATTAAACACATAATAAAAACAATGGAAAAGTCCCAATAAATATCCGTTTCTGACAACGAATTCATTTTAAATACCTTCCAAATTGATTTCCATATTACAAGCCCTATTTCCACTGTTCAAATCTAAATTCTAAATCACAAATATTTTTTTTAGGAATGAACGCAATAAAACACTTAAAAAACATGTGATCGAAAACCTTACCTATTGAAACGTGAAATTCAACTTCAGCAACAACTTTTTTCGAAACACTCTTATACCAAGCACAACATGATGGGATTTTATATCGAATTTCGTTTTAAAACTTAAAAATATCAAGGCAAATTTAAATTATTTTATTCGAAAAACTAAAAAAAATATAAAGACAAGAAAAGAAATGAATATGCATTTGGTTTTTGTTTTGAAGTTTTCCAACAAAAAATATACGAATTACACAACTAATAAAAACACACTAGACCAATGTCTCTTTGGTTACTAACCGAATGTATTTTAATCGTGAGCACTAAGTCGAAAAGCAAAAAAAATTAATTTTTAAGCAATTGGTACGGCTCCTTGTTTGCGAAAACCCGCAAACAGTTGCAAACGCCGCATATAGAACATGTTAGGGGATCCCTTAACAAGCTTCATGCACAAGCATGCAGAAACATAAATTTTCCTCCATGAAATATAAGCATTTTTTGACTTTATTATTTAAAAATGCGATATAACAAAATACAATAGGAATGATAAAGGAATTTAATTCCCTATAAAATGGTTTTATTCTAAGACCCTTTATCGTATAACATTTAGCCCATTTACTTTTAACCTTTGTCCGGCGGAACAAGTACAATTGTACCTTTTTCGTTTTTAAATTGTAATAACTTTTTTTTGTTAATACTAACGGGTGATTTTTTAAGAGCTTGATAACTTTTTTTTTAAAAAAAACGCATAAAATTTGCAAAATCTCATCGGTTCTTTATTTGAAACGTTAGATTGGTCCATGACATTTACTTTTTGAAGATAATTTCATTTAAATGTTGACCGCGGCTGCGTCTTAGGTGGTCCATTCGGAAAGTCCAATTTTGGGCAACTTTTTCGAGCATTTCGGCCGGAATAGCCCGAATTTCTTCGGAAATGTTGTCTTCCAAAGCTGGAATAGTTGCTGGCTTATTTCTGTAGACTTTAGACTTGACGTAGCCCCACAAAAAATAGTCTAAAGGCGTCAAATCGCATGATCTTGGTGGCCAACTTACCGGTCCATTTCTTGAGATGAATTGTTCTCCGAAGTTTTCCCTCAAAATGGCCATAGAATCGCGAGCTGTGTGGCATGTAGCGCCATCTTGTTGAAACCACATGTCAACCAAGTTCAGTTCTTCCATTTTTGGCAACAAAAAGTTTGTTAGCATCGAACGATAGCGATCGCCATTCACCGTAACGTTGCGTCCAACAGCATCTTTGAAAAAATACGGTCCAATGATTCCACCAGCGTACAAACCACACCAAACAGTGCATTTTTCGGGATGCATGGGCAGTTCTTGAACGGCTTCTGGTTGCTCTTCACTATAAATGCGGCAATTTTGCTTATTTACGTAGCCATTCAACCAGAAATGAGCCTCATCGCTGAACAAAATTTGTCGATAAAAAAGCGGATTTTCTGCCAACTTTTCTAGGGCCCATTCACTGAAAATTCGACGTTGTGGCAGATCGTTCGGCTTCAGTTCTTGCACGAGCTGTATTTTATACGGTTTTACACCAAGATCTTTGCGTAAAACCTTCCATGTGGTCGAATAACACAAACCCAATTGCTGCGAACGGCGACGAATCGACATTTCACGGTCTTCAGCAACACTCTCAGAAACAGACGCAATATTCTCTTCTGTACGCACTGTACGCATTCGTGTGGTTGGTTTAATGTCCAATAAAGTAAACTGAGTGCGAAACTTGGTCACAATCGCATTAATTGTTTGCTCACTTGGTCGATTATGTAGACCATAAATCGGACGTAAAGCGCGAAACACATTTCGAACCGAACACTGATTTTGGTAATAAAATTCAATGATTTGCAAGCGTTGCTCGTTAGTAAGTCTATTCATGATGAAATGTCAAAGCATACTGAGCATCTTTCTCTTTGACACCATGTCTGAAATCCCACGTGATCTGTCAAATACTAATGCATGAAAATCCTAACCTCAAAAAAATCACCCGTTAGATATCTGAAATTTTCTGACATTTCTAAACTTTTATTGCGGATTACATATTTGAAATTTAAAAAGAAGATTTTGAATATATCACACTCAAATAAGTCTTTTTTGACTTGATACCCCTAAAAGGCTGAAGAGGTACAATTGTACCTTCATATAAATCGTTAGAAAAAAAAACAAGAAAATAAAGTAGAGTTATTTTGATTAGTTTTATTTGAAAAGAACAAACGAATACATACTATACAACCAAATATTTGGGAAAAAACAATATATTTATATTTGCATGAAAAACATGTGGTACTTTGAATAGAGTGTTCATCGCACACAGGTTTCAAGCAGATTGCACACGCCTTTCTAGTCTTACGTTGTTTTCGTGCCTCACATTGACAAACATAACATCTTCCAACCACAGGTGATGCTCCCCGTCTACCAAAGGGTACTTTGGAACCAATTTCTGGACTTGGTGCTGCCACTATAGGTCGTCCAAGTACCATTTCTTTAGCACTTCGAATAAAATATTTACCTGTTATAAGTTTGTTGTCACTACGGTCTTTTACTGATTGCATACATAGCTGTTTTGAAAGATCTTTCAAAAACTTTCGTCGCTGATCTTTTGATATACTTCTGGATGGTGGCTTCTATATAATATATAGGATGCCAAAGCAGCAACGTCAACCATGTTATAAAATAATGCTTGGGGCCAGCGCTTTGTTCGTCGTTTTACGGTGTATTCGCCCAAACATTTTGTCCATGACATCTACTCCACCTTTTGTTTTATTATAATATTTTATAATTTCTGGCTTAGCAGCATCCGTTTCTTCTACTTCTCCTGCCATGTGCATAGTTGATAGTACTATCACCGATTTCTTCTCTTTTGGCACGTATTAACAGATTGTGGCATCATTGTTATAAGCGAAGTTGGTGGAGTTGATGGGCCTTTTCTTTGCTGGCTGCATATTGCTGGGTAAAATTTTTTTATTTTTTCTTACCGTGCCAACTAGACTCATGTTCCAAGATCTTAAGACCCTGCCTAATTGTAAGGATGTGAAAAAATTATCTGTAACCGCATTCCTTCCAGAGCCCTTATACACTTGAACTAAGTCCAGCACAGTTCGTTTACCAATATAAAAATTGGACCATGTAATGGATAGCAGTTTGATGAATCACAAGCCCAGAATATTTTTATGCCATACTTAGCCGGCTTAGAAGGTATATATTGAGTAAATTTCGTATGGCCTCTAAAAGGAAATAATTGTTCGTCTGCTGTGATGCACTCATACGGCTTGTATAAATTCTTTAAATTTTTCTTCATCATGGTCCAGATATCCCGAATTGGTGTAGCTTTATCTTCTTGTATTCGCGCTGGTCGTGTATTTTCGTTATCGAATCGGACAAATTTTTGCCTCATCTTGCAGCGGTCTCGAGACGTTGCTGCACGTACAAGAGACAAAGCATCTGCATTCTACATATCATCCAAGTTCGTTATGTTATCTCTTTGTACACCAGCTGCAATTAGAATACCCAAAAATGCATCGAACTCAGCTGCAGTGAATGGCTGAGAGACTTTTTGAGATGACTGCACAGAAGAATTAGCATCATGAACTCTTTTAGCTTTTCGATTTGTCTCCCTTAATATAATGTCGCACATTTCAGGAGTTATAATGTGCTTAGAAAGTTATTTTTCCGTAAACAGAATACTTTTCAATCCAGGATTTGGTTTGTGCGCTAGGCATTGGTTCACTATACCACTTTGTTCCGTCTGTACCGATCAAAACACCACCTATATTTGGAGGTACCAGTTCATCTTCAGCACTTTCATCTGAGCCATATTCTTCTTCAGCTTCTATTATAATTTCAGGTTCAACATCTGACTCTTCGTCATTATCTTACTTACTTACTTATCCGGTCTCGGACAACCCCGGGGGGTCAGGGACCTTACAAAACGAAGATAACATATTTCGCCAACCAGTTCGATCTTTTGCTTTATTTCTCCAGTTGGCAATACCAAGTGTACGCAGGGATTCGTCAACCTGATCCCTCCAGCGGAGTCTTGGTCTTCCTATTTTTCGTCTTCCTTCGAGTTCGGTTTCGAAAAGCCTTCGCGCTGGTTCATCTTCATCCATTCTACTGACATGGCCTAGCCAGCGCAATCGCGTTATCTTGATCCGCTTAACTATGTCAATGTCAGGATAAAGCTCATACAGCTCATGATTCATGCGTCGCCGATACTCGCCGTTGTGCACTATAGGGCCATAAATTTTTCGGAGTATTTTTCTCTCGAAGACTCCTACAGATGTTTCGTCTGCTTGCGATAGGACCCAGGATTCTGCGCCATAAAGCAAGACAGGTTGAATGAGAGTCTGGTACAGCTGGACTTTTGTTACTCGAGAGAGAGCTTTATCTCTAAAGTGCTTGCTTAGCCCAAAATAACATCTATTCGCAAGCACAATTCTCCGTTTGATCTCAAGGCTGACGTTGTTGTTTTTGTTCACGGCAGATCCGAGGTATATAAATTCGTCCACTACCTCGAAGTTATAACGGTTATCAACGTTCACGCTTTGGTCTAATCGCGTGGAGGCCCTGTTCGTTGAAACCATTAATTTTGTCTTGTCCTCATTCACCGTCAGACCCACTTTTGCTGACTCCTTCTCAATTCTCGAAAAAACCGCAGTAACTTCTCTAATTGTGCGCCCAATGATATCTATATCATCAGCATACGCGAGCAGCATGTGACTTTTGCTGCTGATGGTTTTATTCATATTGACTGCAGCTTTTCTCATAATGATCTCCATTAAGATGTTAAAGAGATCGCACGATAGGGTGTCGCCTTGCCTGAGGCCTCGCTTAGTTTCGAAAGGTTCGGTAAGATCCTTACCAACTTTCACTGCGGATTTGGTGTTCGTCAAGGTCATCCTGCAAAGGCGTATGAGTTTTGCAGGAATACCAAGCTCAGACATTGCTTCATAGAGTTTCTCCCGTATCGGACTATCGAAGGCTGCTTTATAATCTATAAATAGATGATAGGTGTCGATTTGTTTTTCGTGTGTCTTCACCAGGATTTGGCGTAGCGTGAAAATCTGGTCAGTTGTCGATTTTCCAGGCCTAAAGCCACACTGGTATGGTCCAATCAGGTCAGCGATAATTGGTTTTAGTCTTTCGCACATTATACTTGATAGAACCTTATATGCTATGGATAAAAGGCTTATTCCACGGTAGTTGGCACAAATACTCGGGTCACCCTTTTTAAATATGGGACATAGTACACTGAGACTCCAATCGCCGGGCATGCATTCATCTAACCAAATTTTGCTAATGAGCTGATGCATGCACCTTATCAGCTCATCGCCGCCAGCCTTAAACAGCTCCGCCGGTAATCCATCGGCTCCTGCGGCTTTGTTGTTCTTAAGCCGGGCAATAGCTGTTCTGACCTCGTCTTGGTTAGGAGGGGGGCAATCGACGTCGTCGTCCATATTGTGATCGATTGTCCCATCGTCATCGGATATCTCAGGTACTAGTAGCGCGGAGAAATGCTCTCTCCATATTCCCAACATGCTCTGCACATCTGCGACGAGATTTCCGTCTTTGTCTTTACAGAAGGGGGGCCCTGAACCATGTCCATTAGTTCCGTTTTTAACTTTTTGGTAGAATTTTCGGGCTTCGTTCTTCCTTCTGTATGTCTCAATTTTCTCACTCTCGCGTTTTCTCCACTGCCGTTTCTTACGTCTAAAGAGACGGTTTACCTCCTTTCTCTTCTCCCTATACCGCTCAGTTGCAGCTCGCGTTGCAATTGACTGAAGCATTACCATACGTGCAGCGTTCTTTTCGTCATTTGCTATGTGACACTCTTCATCGTACCACGGTTTATTGCGAAGCGGTTTTTCGAAACCAAGTACGGTTGTTGCGGCAGTTTTTATAGAGTCGGAAATGGGTTTCCACTGCGCATCAGGATCGTCATCGGGAGGGGGTGGGTTCTGTGCCAAAAGTTGCGAGAGCTTCCTTGAGTAGGCTGTGGCTACCTCTGGAGCTTTCCGATGTCCAGCTTCCTCTGCGTCTGGTTTCGTACGATTTTCGCTCTACTTAATCTTGTGCGAACCTTTGCTGCTACCAGGTAGTGATCAGAATCGATGTTAGCTCCTCTGATCACTCGTACGTCCATTACACTGGATGAGTGCCTTCCATCAATTACCACGTGATCAATTTGGTTCTTAGTTCTTTGATCAGGGGATACCCAAGTAGCCTTGTGGATGTCTTTATGCTGGAATCTTGTGCCACTGATGACCATGTTTTTTGCCGCGGCAAAGTCAATCAGTCTCATACCGTTGTCGGAACTGTCAGCATGAAGACTGAAATTGCCAATAGTTGGATTAAACACATTCTCCCTTCCTACTTTGGCATTAAAATCTCCTAGTACAATCTTAATGTCATGGCCAGGGCAGCGGTCATACGTTTCCTCTAGGAGCTCATAGAATATGTCTTTGGCATCATCATCTTTCTCTTCTGTCGGGGCATGCACACAAATTAGGGAAATATAAAAATATTTCGCTTTTATGCGGATTGTGGCTATTCGTTCACTCACAGGATTGAACCTAGAGACTAGATGTCGCAGTCTTTTGCCAACTACAAATCCACAACCAAATTCATGTTTTTTTTCATGGCAACTGTAGTATATATCGCAGTTTCTTTTTCTTGTGCAGCCATGTCCTGTCCATCGCATTTCCTGGATAGCGGTAATGTCAGCCTTATAACTTTCGAGGACATCTGCCAGTTGGATACTTGCACCGGATCTATATAGAGTTCTTACATTCCAAGTGCATATCCGTAAATCGTGGTCCTTATAACGTTTGCGGGGGTCGTCAACAAATAGGGGTTGTTCATGTTTTCTGTTTCGTTTTTGTATTTTCACTGCCATTATGAACGGTGGCGGGAGGCAAACCCAGCCCACCGGGTTTTTGCATTTTACCTACTGCCAGGATATTTGATTGCAGCCGCCCATTATGGATCAGACGCTGACCAGGATGCGATATGTTGAACCTGGATTTTCTTCTTTTAGTTTCTATCCGCCGTTGGCCCGTATGTTTGGCTCATCCGCCTTCTAAGGACAAAAGAATATGCCCGATTGTTTGATGAGTCATTATCTACACGTGGAAAATAAGAATCTTCATCGGAAGCAACAAAGGGTTATTATTCACCATCAGAATATTCAATTAGTTGCCTTATTTCATCGGATGTAAATCTTTTGTAAAAACGTTAAAAAATTCCATATATAACAAAATGCTAAAATAAGTATTTGATGATATTACGGTTACCTACAAACTCGGTTCCGTTGTTCAGTTTCAATATCACTCATAGTAAGAAATCAAAATAATTTACCGAAATTTCTTCTTACAACGCACGCAAGTCAATAAGACACACCGATATAATGTGAGAGTTCGATTTATTGGTATTACACTTTTCTACTACTTTTTTTTACTTTTCGGGTATTCCCCTGTTTAGCATGTATATTATTACAACAAATTACTATTCAAGTGCATTTATATGTATTTATAAGGTGAAAGCACTGGTGCAACAACAACAATGTAAACAAAATAAGAGTTTTGTTTACATAGTACTGACTAAACGTCAAACACGTCTGATTAGTATGGCAAAAAATTTATACATATGTATATGTGTACGTAAAATAAGTTTCTTTTAGCCACGTACCTTTTCTGTCATTTGCTTATTAAATAAGAACAGAATAATTTAAATATATTAATAGGAAAAGCCATATATATCGTGTTAAGTATATAAGGGTACAATTGTACCCATGCCGCCTTTTAACGTTGTAAAATTCTTCCGCTGGACAAAGGTTAAATTCGCATTAATCTGGAGTCGCAAATATAATCATGCTGTGAGAACGACTAAATTACGGAGAAATTCGTGAAAAAACGCTTGATTTCTATGACGCTTCATTGCAACACCATTTCAAGAAAATCTTTTGTTTATGATTTCAATATCGTCCAGAGTGCCAGCTACTTAAAAATGTATCCTTTGTCTAAAAAATATAACTTTTGTTTTAATTTATGCCAAAAAAACATGATTTTAGACCAGTGTGCGGTGGCTGGAAAATTGATGGAGGGCCAAGTCACGGACGACGCCGAGCCCATGGATGAAGTGCTGCTTAGCTTCATGGTGGTACTGCTTTATCAAGACCCCCACCAGCAGCACGAAAGTGAAGCAGAGTCGAGTAACGCCGGCACGAATGATGGCTGAGGCCATGGTGAAAGAACAGCTAAAACCGAATAATACTGAGAAGGAAGGCCCAAAGAAAAGATTTGGCGTCAAACAAGGACCGTTGTTGTAAAAATAAAAATGTACCTAATCTGTACGTTTATATTGTAGATGTGCGTGCTGTAACGGCAAAAAGTAAAGCGTATTATATTAAATCGATATGCTTTAAAAATTAATCATTTGATATCTCGATAACTAAAACAGTTATCGAAAAAATTTATTTAACACGGCATAACACGCCACCACACTCGTAGTATCATCCTGTATGTCCGAACTTTGGGGGCCCACAACTCCGAAAATAGGCGTTGCCCCTGATTTTTTTATTTAAGTTTTTTTTACTTAAAATTAAAAGTTCTATCCAATGGTAATAGTTTGGAGCCGAAGCGAGTTGCCGACCTATTCTAGGTTTTATTAGCTCTTTTTTCTATTAAAAATTAGTTTTAATGAAAAAAGATCTTGAACCGAATTATGATTGAAAAACATGAACTTTTACACATCGATGAAGTAAAAGGAAATTCGGAAGTAATACGCAGGCGGTACACTGTATTTTGACTCCTTTTACACAAAAAAGTGGTCAACTCGGTCCCACAAGACGGCACCACACTCGTAATACCATCCCGTATGCCCGAATTTTGGGGACCCGTAACTCCCAAAATAGGGGTTCCCCCCGATTTTTTGATTTTACTTTTTTTACTTAAAATAACGTTCCCTACACCCAAAAAAAAGCAAAAAAAATTGGACGTGCCGACCTATACTAGGTCTGTGCCGAAAAGAGTATTCTCAAGTATTGGCTTTCAATGAAAGCCTACATGGATTATAAGTAGAGAGTTTCGATGTTTCCGGTAAAGTATTGTTTTGGATGTTTCCGCACTAGTAGATGTTATTGAAACAATTCTCATTAATTTGCGAATTGTTTGTCCCAATAATGTCTGATCATATACCTAAATACATCTGTGGAAGGGAACAGACGAGATGCCTTGGTGGGCATCTAATTGGCTGTATACCCAACCATCCACCGAAATAATGAAATTCACTACTTCTCGTAAAAACTATTTCGTTCTAAAAATTATTTTAATGGAAAAAAAGATCTTGAACCGAATTATGATGAAAAAAAAATATTTTATAACAAAATGAAAATTAATTGCTGTCCTTAGACAGTGTAAACATTGAGCTCTGTATCGAAATCTAGGGTTAGCTTAATAGTCCTTCTATCAGATCCACCAATGTGAAAAAACTAGTCTTAATACTGACAGGTGTGAATACTTTGGCTATCCAGCAGCTTGCTTGGTTGATGTTCTCAGAGGAGTTTGACGTTGCTATATGATGTATTTATATAAGTGTGTATAGAAATATTCTACATTAAACCATAAAGTTGCTTAAAATGTACATTTCCTTTTTTAGGAAGGACACACAAACAAAAATACAAGTATATTTCCACGGATAATACTAGTCGTAACGACGTGCCCTGCACTGAACGGAAAAGCATCGTCACCGGGATGAAAGTGAGCTACCCTACAGTTGCATTCCTGCTACGAAAATGTGTTCATCAACTGCAAATTGTTCGTCACTGCGACGAAAGTATGGTTATTGTTGCAATGCAATTGAGTTATTATTCCAACGAATTTGTTTCGTTGCTTCAGTGAATTTGTTTCTCTGCTGCAATAGGTTTGTTTCATCGTCGCAATGAATAAGTATCGTTCTTGCAATAAATTTATTTGATTGCTGCAATGAAGTTGTTTCATTATAGGAACGAAGTAGCTTCAAATATACCAAATATCAGTACAGGGTGGGCCAAATAAGACCCACCAATGTTAAACCCGTATAACTTTTTTGTTTTCTAATATAATTTTGTTTTCTTTGCAGGTTATAATAATTGAGTTCTTGGAAATTTATAATGGATAGATACAGTATACAACAACGTGTTAAAATTATCGCGTTTTTTTATTCTTGTCAAAGATCAATATATCAAAGGTCGAATGTATCGACAACATTTTAATTCAAGATTAGCTCCCGCAGCCTTCATGACTAGGATTTTGATTAGCCGATTTGAGAAATGGGTTCAGTGGCCGAATGTCTTGGAAGAGGTCGCCATCAATATATTCGTACTGAAGGCAACGTGGAAACTGTGTGGCAAAGTGTTGCAAATGATCCATCTATCTCAACTCGTCGTAGTTACAGCCAGTTGGTTATTTCCCGCCAGTGGGGTATTTTAAAGTTACAAAATTCAAATTGTGGAAGCTCATTCTTCCGCAGGACCACCAACAACGACTGAAATACGCTATTGTTGGCCAACGTTTGATTTCAAAAAATTCTGATTTCCCTTGGCCACCTCTTTCGCCAGATTTAACTGCGCCCGACTTTTTTTTAATGGGTATATTTAAAAGACAAAGTGTACATCAATAAGCCAGAGACAATTAGAGAGCTAAAGCAGAATATTCAAGACGAAATACTCAGCATGCAAACAGAAACATTACGTCGTGTTATGGAAAACGGTAACGCCGCGTGGTGTTTTGGACAATTGTGGACATTTGTCTGATGTCATATTTCGTACATGGCACCCTAAATTTCCATGAAATACATTTAATATATAAAAAAAAAAATTATAAAAAAAAATATTATTACAAGACTTATACGTATTTTATATTTGTAGATCTTATTTGGCCCACCCTGTAGTTTAAATTTGAAATTAAATAAAATTGTTGCTGGAAAGAAAATTAAGTTGCAGCAACGATATGAAAAATTTTGAAAGAACATTGTAGGAAATTACTTAATTGCAGCGACTACCAAATTGTCGCAACGTAAAACATTAACCAGAATGTTTCATCCATGTGACGAAACGTTATTCTTTCAATGTGAGGACTCTGACCCTAATCGTTTACTGATCCAATTAGTGTTCATGGATTCCAACGAAACATAATATTAGATAACTGCAACATTCTAATACGGCCTTCTTTTTATTTCCAGGATCTTGCGTCGCTTCATATTATGTATTGTGTACAAAAAGAGCGAGTTTTGCAGTGTGGACCATAAGGGCTACGGCAGTACCTTAACTATCACCACAGGCTCATCGATGCTGTATGGTCGGCTTAGATGAAAATATGTGGCTGTCGTTTTAATAATGTCTTAAAATATATAAGTATATATAAGTAGTTAGCTTAATTTATTCTGTTATTTTATGGCCTTTAGTGGAATTTATCAATTTTATACTAATTTGTTAACTTTGATAAGTATTGAAGATGTAATTTATGTGTTTATACAATATCTAGTTTCAATAATTCTTAATAAATATTTTTTCCTATAGTTTTCAATTGGTTTTTGATGTGTTAACATCTATAGCGGCGTATAGGGACTAAATCTATCAAAGTCAGATTTTATGCTGCTGCTAAAACCAGATTTTATGCTGCAGCTAAAACCAGATTTTCTGCGACTGCGAAAGAGAATAATGACGTGTTATACAAAAATGAGTGAGCAAGAGAGCAATGAAAGAGTGGTGTGGCAAGGGTGAGGCAAACGAAATTGTGTCTATAGCGTATGGATTAACATAATAATGTATGTATGTACATGTGTCTGTTGCCCATGGGCTTGCGCAGGCGACGTTATGGTGACACACTAATACGTCAGCTACTTCGTACAAAGTATGTGTGATGTTGTGTGTTTGGCTGTTTCGTTGCTGTTGATATGGCAAACATGTGGTTATGTGACACACGTATACGTCAGCTACTTCGGACAAAGTATGTGTGATGTTGTGTGTTTGGTTGTTTCGTTGTTGTTTATGACCAAACAAAGCGAGACATTTGATGTTCAGCATTGCCCGGTGTATACAAAAAAACTATTATTTTTTATTTTCCAATGTAACATTTACTAATGTGTTCATAGAAATCGAACAGGTACCGTGTAGCAAAAAGGTGTTAACACGTCATCCGTGAGTTCGAACACTCATTGATTTTTTTTGTTTATCTAACTGTTCAATAAAATGTGCTGCTAGGTATGATTTGTGTTTTTTTCGGAAGGTGATATTTACTTCAGTCCAATGGTAAGTGAACTCGAATTGGACCACTACTAAGACCGGCAAAACTACGCTTCACCCTTTACTTATTACTTTTGACTTATTGGTGATGATGGTGTGACCCTTTGTTTCTGCCTGTACGAGATGAGCAGAAAAACATATAAGTTCGATAGCTCATCAGGGATCTCGGCCCCCCATTCAATGCATTCTACCTGCCAACTTTAAATTTCCTTGATTTTCCCATTTTGATGTCTCCGATCCACAATAATTTGACAAACATAGCAAATTCTGACCTACATTAGTACCACTCGTTACATCAAGAAATTTCAGCGAGCGTCCAAATCGGAACAACCGTTGAATAGGCTTCGATCACCCTTTACGCATCTACAGTCAAAGAGCGTTTAGGTGGTCAATTAGAACTCTGGAAAAGCTTATTTAGTGAGGTTGTAAAAGACAACCTGGCAATGACGGTTATGGATCACGTGGAGAAATACAGAACCATTCCGAAAGATAAAGGGAAATATATTGTGGACGCAATGTCCTCAGCATACGCTTAGATCCGAAAATCTGCCCGAACGTCTTCCATGATGTCTCGACTCAGGATGGTTTTAACGTCCTGTAAGGTAAGTGGCATTTGGAAATAGTGAAAGTAGGTAAGCTGTGTCTAGGGTTGCAGTGACTGCTTTTCTCAGGGAAGATCTCCCATTGAAGTCGAGGGTACATGGGTGTATCCCAGCCAACCCACCTAGGATAGTAATCTCGAACCCTCAATACACAATTTGAAATACGGAGGACTAGAAGAGTTCGATTGGGTTACTAGAAGAGTTACATTGTGTTATTAGACACGTGGTGTTAAGTTTGAACAACGATTCACTGCCACTTCTGAAATATTCGGTGACGTGGTCTCTTTAATTTTGGGCACACAATCCTGAAAAGGGTTGTTGATAGTATTCAAGGCAGTTGATAGCATGTCGACTGTGAACTCACGGAAATAGGATCAGGAGCACGAGGCTGTGGATAACATGTCGATGGAGAGTGGGAATGTACATACGCGTGGAGACTTGTTGAATACCTTACTAGATCTGCCAAAGAGTTCCTTCTTAACACACTGCTGATGTTTACAATAGTGAATGCTCATTTTTAGTGCCAGATCACGAAGAGGATATGACGGTGTTGGATAGGTCAACAAATGTTGCGGTGTTTTCAGACCAACCTATAATATAGTATTGTGCCAGCTGTAACTTTAAGCCTACAAAAAAGGCGAGACGTATGTACTATTGATTCAAGAGCCCTGTTTTGCTAGCGGCAGGATTCGTTGGTTAAGGGGGTGACATTTTCCCCCTTTTGGACATTCTTATGATGAATCCGCATAGGAAACCATGTTATCCTTGCATTTTAGGTGTTTTATGTAAAAATTTATGGGAAACATTTTTCTGGAACACTTTAACCCTGAAACGCTTCAAAATGTTTTTTTTTTTGTTCTATTTGTGGAAATGGGTAAAATCACTCCTAAAACAGGGGTGTGAAAAATTCTATCATAAGTTTCTTAACACACCAAAGTTTAAAATTCAACTTGAATGGAAAAGCTAAGTCAAACATAGGGTTAATTTATGGGTTAGTTTCGTACTTATTCCGATTTGGCATTAAAATACCCCAAAAAAACTGAATTTTAGGGGGTTGATGTGTATTCAAAAAATTTTACGATACGTTACTAAACAAAATAGAGCTGTAATTTGGTTAAACTGGATCATTGCGAGTTTCTATAAATGCAATAAAATTGAGGAAGAAATACGAACAGTTTTAAGTCACTCTGTTGGCTAGTTTTTCAGTGTACATCAGCTCCAAGGAATCCAACTTCAGTTTCATCCCTTCGCATGTGCTAACAAATATATTACTTTTTATGTTATAATCTTTCAGTAATTTTGTAAAGAAATTGATATTGCGGCAGCATAATTTTATATTCTATCTCAACAAAAAAATAACTCACAAGCAGTGGCGGATTTGCAATTCTAGGCGCTCTCATTATAGACTAGATACATGTATATGTAATTCATGAATTTACTTTATTACCACTTTCAATTGATTCAGAAAATTGTTTAACTACAAGCTAGTTTATAATATTTCCGGAGGTTTCAGGGATGATTGGACATTTCAATAAAAAATTTAAAACGGGTTTAGGTTTTGTTTTTAATAAAATAAATGTTTTACAATGTGTTCCAAAACTCATCTGAATCATTAGTTAAATCTTCGCAATCCAATTTGCTTAAAAAATCACCTTCTATGTTAAGCAAAGCATAATCGATTAACCTCTGCTCCGTCATTGTTGTGCGTAAATATTTTTTAACTATGCGCTAACAAGAAAACGATTTTTCTCCTGTATAGTTACTGGCGGGTGTACACACACACATATGAAGAGCAATCAATATCTACGTTTAGGAAAATGGTTTGAAGACCTTCGGTTCGGAACCATTTCAACAAACTGACTGCACTCTTCGCTCCTCATTTTGTATGCTGCAGTGAGAACGAAAATGAAGACATTCTTCTGTAAAATTGTCTTCTAAGTCAGTAAAGTAAATCATTTGCAATGCCTTGGCCATATCTCAGACTTCTGATTCGTCAGGGTGGTATCAAAGTAAAATTTATTGTAGAGTAATTTATAAGCATCCCGGCGTCTTTTCAGTTCTTCTGACAATGTATCAATTACTACCAAAAAAAGTATTTATTGGAAAATTTTCACGGCCATTTTTTTGTTGTATCTCTTCACCTGTATTTGTCTCGCCAGGAAGCAGCTTACGCTTTCGATTGCGTCGAAAATGATTTTCATATTCCTGTACGAAGGCCAGTTTTTTCGCTTATTTTTCGAAAACATCGAAATTCTCTCTTGTTTCGTCAACAAAATGTATTAAAGCCTGGTACAATTCTATGAAACTGGTAATGTCAATTTCCACACTCTGAAGTTTTTTACTTGTAGCGTTAATGCGATCTAGTAAACATCCCCAAAAAAACAGCCATGAGGGTCGTTTCAAAACATTCCAGTTACAAACGAATTCCTCTGGCTTCGCATACAATACATAGTTCTCTTCTGTTGTGTGTCATTTTCGATGGTTGCTAGCGCTGTATGGATTTCATTGCAGGATTCGCGTAAACTTTTGCATTCGTCTGCACGAGCTGACCAACGAGTCGTTGATAGACTTTTGACGGTGAAATGGGTCTGAAGTAGTTCCCAACGCTGAGTTGATGCTGCAAAGAAGTTGTATAACTCTTGGAGAAGAGAAGAGAACGAACAAGCCTCTTGGCTGCTTTCAGCTGCACATTCGGGTGACATTTCACAAAGGGGTGAAATTTCCTTTATATTTATTAGCTTGCAGGCCGTTGTATATACCTGACATGTTAGCTGCGTTGTCATATGACTGCCCGCGGCAGTATGAAATGTCAATTCCCAATTCAGTTAAAACTGAGGTAACAGAATCTGTCATTTGTTGTGATTTGTGGCATGTGTTTGGAATAAACTTGAGGAACCGTTCTACAGGTGATCCATTAGGCAGGACATATTTGATTAGATAAGTGAGCTGGTCTACGTGAGATATCTCCGGTGTCGAGTCTATGATCAGAGAAAAATATTTTGCTGTTAATATTTCCATTACAATTGTCTCCAAAACTTTGTTTCCCATAAGTCGAATGAATTCTGCGCATGTTGTTGAAGAAAGATAACTCGTAAATCCTGAGGCTGGATTTCCATAACGTGTAATGTGTTTGGCTAAGAACGGATCGAACTCAGCGATAAGCTCTAAGGACATCAAATTATTTCCATTGTGGATTGATCCAAATTTTTCGTCGTGTTCTCTGAAAGGCAAACCACGTGATGCAAGCGCTTTTACGCATGTAACCACTCTTTTCAGAATGTTTATCCAGTAATTTATTTCTTCATCTAATTGCATTGTTAATGCGCGGTCAATGCAACTCTCTGTCCCCGCCATTTATAATTTTGATGTGAAACATTTGAAAAAGTTATGCTTTTTGTATTGTTTTATGTCATAACATTGTGGAAATGGTGAATTTATAGGTATATTAAAATATTCTATAAAGAGAATAAGACTCGTGTATGCTCTTTTACTTAGACTCTCTACGTGAGAACGGAAAAATAGTGCAATAAGAAGTTCTCTATACCATTCGATACTTTTTGTCGTTGCTCTGTTTATGACAAAACAAAAATAAATAATTCAGTGAGCTTTATTTTTTTTAACAATATTACATCTAATGTTAAAGCAGATGTAAGAAAAAAGAAAGTGCAATAGCAAAAGAGCCTTCAGTACAAAAAAAAAAACGATTTCAAACCACAACAAAACAATTTTAATCTAAATTTTGTGTATAATGGACGTAAGTACATTTCGTATAATGGCTTTTGGAATTGACTGCATTCTGGGCATCATATAAACCTTAATCAATACTTACTAAATTAATTTATTAATGTTTAAAATGTTTAATTGATTTTTTGTACTAGATGACGCTTTTGTGGAATTTCACATCTAACTAAGAATTTTCAATGGTACTAGATGGCGCTTTTTTCGAATTCTGCATTTAAACTAAGAGCTTTCAATTAAAATTAAAATTGTTTGGTACAAAAACTGCCTTTTATATTATAATATCGTATAGTCTATAATAATAACAAATATATCATATTTTTAAACATTTTATCAATATCCAAAACTCAACTGTGTCGGTTGTATTCGAAGAAAACATATGTTTAAAGTTTTAAGCACAACTTATCCAAATAAATTTTCGAAGTTAAATTGCCCTTACATTATGTTACCTTTAAATCTTGGCGCCCTTTAAATTCTGCCGCCCTAGGCCCGGGCCTCACGGGCCTATGGGTAAATCCACCACTGCACTATGGGGAAAAAAGCGATATTTTTGGCATTAATTGTAGTTTTAAGGCTAGACACTTAAAATTTTGCCCGAATTTAACTAACACCTAAATGGAATTTTGTTTTTTTTTTTTATTTGGACCACGCCTTCTTCCGCCTCCCCCTTAAAACATTAGGTCAGGTTTGGCATAAATTCGGCACCTCGGCTTTTTTTATTTTCGTTATTTTTTCCTAAAAGGGCATAAAACGCAAATAAAAAAGAAGAAGACAATTTTTGGTGCCGGTCCATATTTCCCGAAATATAGGCCTCCAAATCTTGAACGTATAATCGCCCATAAGTTGACTATTTATAAACCGATCCTGTTGAAATATATGTCACTAGAAAGCTGTTTTAAGAGTCTGTAAGTTTGCATCTAAAAATATTTTATTTTATTAACCCATTAGGGGCGAGTACTAAAAAAACAATTTTTTAACCTCACTTTTTGGATAAAACCACTTAAGTTTAATGTGTTTATATTTTTTTGGTAGACTCAGGTGATAGACAAGGCTTCAGCCTTTTTGTTAAGGTATAAAACTGCTCATTAACCCTTCAAAGACCGGAGATGTTTAAATTATGCTTACATTTTATTTTCCAGAAACTTTTTTAAAGCTTAAGTTATTGAATAAGGTAAGTTGAATAAAGGTTAGTTGAATAAAAGTAAGGTTAGCTCAGCCGGATCCCTGAAAAAAAAATCATATGAGACAAATTCTAATATGTCTTTGTCATTTTACAAACCATATATGAATATAGATTTTCTAACTTAATCGTCTTCATTTTCTTCTTCCAACTCAATATTCTCCAGTCCAAAACTGTCAATCTCGTCGGCCTCATCGTCTTCGTCTTCGTCTTCTGCTTCATTTTCATTTTCATCACTTTCTAATGTTTCTGAAATGGCAATACCAGGTGTTTCGAGAAGGGCAATGACTTCTCTGGGCAGGCTCTTCTTTTTGTTGATTTTTTTTCGTTCTGTTAAACTTAGGGTGGACACTAGTGGGTCTGAAGAATCCAATGCTCTATTAAAATCGTCTATCATGTTATCCAATCGGCTACATTTCCTTGCATGCGATCTCCTGTCGCTTTTATACAACTCGTTTCTCGCTTCTGATGCATTTTCTCCTAGAACTCCAACAGGAAGTATGCAAGTATCCATTATTTGGTGACCATGTACCAAAATTTTGTGCACAGTTGGAGACATTGGATACCAAGAATACTTTTCAAAATACATATTGAATGTTTGGCAACAAAAGTTTCTGAATTTTTCTGTATCAATCTTATATTCACAAGAGATGGCAATTAATATAATGTAAAAGTGTTTGAGAATATTTAAATCGAAATTTAAAATGGAAGATAAGAGCTCAACATTTGTAAATGCTCTTCTTGCAGTATTTCCATCGTTGGTATTTCCACTGCCATTTTGTTTGGGTTTGTCTACATTGAGACCCATTTCCGTCCACAACCTTTCTTGAAGGTACTGTTTTCGCAAAGAGACTTTGACTTTGTCACCATTTTTAACACGCCATATCTCTAATTCCATTCTATACGAGACTTTTAATACAAATTCAAAAAAACCTTATCCATGTATGTAAAGGGCTCACGCCATATTTAAGATTATTTGGTTTAACGCCAAAGATTTTCGAGTTGAAGTCATGGGTTTTTAACAGTTGATTTGGCTTAGCACCACATATTGGACAGGATTGACATGAGTTGGTACCAGTTAAAATATTCAGAACTTTACCATCTATAAGAGTCATATGTGCTTCATATTTAACAAGAATGTTTTTGCCCTTGTGTACATAGATGTGTTCTTGGATATTTTTAATTTGAATATCTAACTTACTATTTTCACTTAAAATAAGTTCAGTAGTTTCTTTTGTAAATTCCATTTTTAGAGGCCGACAGAATCTGACAGACTGTGGAGAGTTATTTAGCCAAATAACTCTATTTAGCTCATCTATTAATTTCAATGGAACTATGGTTGTCACAAAGAGTGAATGGTCTAGTCCAATATGTTCATCCATATTGGGCAGGATTGACATGAGTTGGTACCAGTTAAAATATTCAGAACTTTACCATCTATAAGAGTCATATGTGCTTCATATTTAACAAGAATGTTTTTGCCCTTGTGTACATAGATGTGTTCTTGGATATTTTTAATTTGAATATCTAACTTACTATTTTCACTTAAAATAAGTTCAGTAGTTTCATTTGTAAATTCCATTTTTAGAGGCCGACAGAATCTGACAGACTGTGGAGAGTTAGTTAGCCAAATAACTCTATTTAGCTCATCTATTAATTTCAATGGAACTATGGTTGTCACAAAGAGTGAATGGTCTAGTCCAATATGTTCATCCAATTGAAAACGTTGTTTATATGAACTCTGTCCTGTCGAACCATCGAACCCATAACTTACAATTAATTTGCAATGTGTTGGTGCAGCTACATCAAGGACGTCCTTCTGCATTTCAAGTATGCGATCAGCTGTATGGTCCAGTAAATTTTGCATTGTTACTTCTGTTTTAGTATCACCATATCTGATTTCCTTAGGTCTGCATTTCAATTTTGATTTTACTATCTCGGAGTAAGGGGGATAAATGTCACATCCGTGCTGCTTATTTAATGCTTTGATGTTAATGTATTGCTGCTTTGTAAAGCCATTTTCAATTAAAAAAGCTAATGCCTCATCAGCACTTATTTTCAACGGATCACTACTTTCCAGTTTCCTTATAATTCCTGTTATGTTCTCGTTGCTAACAGCTTTTTTTAGCACAAATGCAGTTTGTTTTTTGTTTGATTTTTAGCTGAAACGGAAGCAGCGTGCAATAAAAGAGGTGTTGAATGTTCTGCGGCAAGCTCAGATGCTAACTTTCTCTTCAAACGAGGCCCTGCATCAGTATAGTCTAAATGTCTCCGACCTCGTTTATTGCCGGGCAAGCCGCAATCACTTATTTCAATAGTTATGTTGGATGCAAGCCAACGCGAGTGTTTTTTTTTAAATCGTTCAAGTATTCGATTGCATTTTGGCAAATTTAATTTTATGAAAGCAATGAATTGTTTGACTTTTTGTGTAATTAACTGATGTGGCTCATCCGATAAGTTTTGTTGTTTAATATTCTCCAAAATAAATTCTTTTACACTATCTGCTTGTCGATTTTTTCTGCTCCAAACTTCAAGCAGTGTTGAATGGCAAAACTCGTATGAAACTACAAAATGAAGTTTTTTTTTCCCAAAAGGAACAAAAAGGAGCAAAAAGTGTTAATGATGTTTGATTATATACAGTTTGATTAATAACTTTTAACTGATATATTGCAAAAACCTTTCTATACACAGAAGTTATATTCCACAGAACATATATTTGTTAGTTTCGACCTAAAAAAAACACATCAACAACACACGGAACAACTACACAATAAAACACAACTATTATTAAAACTGTATTAACAATATATTTTACATACCTTGACTAACTTCTTCCATATTTATACTTTTTCACTGTGTTTACAATATATGTTTTACTCACGCTCAAAGTTGGTAAAAATTTCGCTCGTATATTCTGTTCATAATGCAACAGTGGAACAGCTGACTTTCCCCCCTCATAAAATGTATAGGGTGCACCATAAAAATTATAAAAAAATCTTTGTTATTCCGTTAAGAGTATAATAATTTAAAAAACCAAAACAGTTTTAAAATTTTGAACAACAAAAAAATTGTATTTACGCCAAAATTATTAACGTTTTACCCATAGTGCACTGCTCACAAGTAATTTCTGTTAGTAATCCGAGTTGTCGGTGATCAAAGCTAATTTAGATTATATCTAATTATATTCTTGCAACCTGCTGAACGAGTATAGTTATTTCGTAAATGACCAATCGTTATCAATCGTTTTTGAAAATCGTGGGAAAGTAAAATAAAACTAAATTTACATACGAGTATTGTATAAATGTCAACTGACTAAAATGTAACGTGCTTAAAGTGATTAAATGTGATAGCTTTACTAAGGTTCTTCACATATGTAACATTTAATCTGATTTGTTTAAAGAAAATTGACATACCTCCTGTTTTTGCTAACTTTATAATGGAGGGCATAGGTATAATTCACTTGAAATACATACATTATTTGCCACAAACAAATATTTCTTATCCTTCGCTGACCTCGTTAACCAATTTAAGACACTTATATCCTACTTAATCACCACGAAAAAAATACCAGACATTTGGAATATACCTAGTCTTAAGAATAGTATACAGACCATAAAGGCAAAAAGTCAAACAAGTAATATAATGGATATTTAATGAGCTTTAAGGGTAGGTGGGTTTCGTATTAAACCAAAATTAAATTGTACGTTAATGGTGGTGTTATTTTATTTTTGTTGCTACTAAATTCTATAATTTTGGCATCGATGGTATCGGTTCAGGCACTTATCGTAGTTAGGCATCTGATGATGATTTTGCTACGGATTTCGAAACTAGCCATGCCAGTGAGTCTGCTTAACTGAATTGTCTATTTCAATTCAATTTCAATTCAATTCAATTTATTTAGTTTTATAATATTTACACTTTCGTTATACTTATAAAATACTATGTAAGAGTTTAAGAGTTATATCATCTTCTACTTTATAATAATTAATGATTTGCAAAATTGATTCTGAGATTGATATTTACAAGTGGAGGCAAAAATTTACAAAAAGCCTATATGAATATTTATTTCATTATGATAAAACTTAAGACTACTTACAGACTAACTATGAATAGGCTAAGTCATTAATATAAGGAAATCTTGATGCAGTACATCTCAAATTAAATCTTTGGTTCAATATTTCAATCCTATCGATAACCAGTTCCACTTTAGCTTCTTCATGGAGTCGTTTCGTAGAATAATAGAAGGGAAGTTTTAATATAAGTTTAAGCACTTTATTTTGCGCAATCTGCAATTTCTTCAGATGACAGCTGGCACAGGAGGCCAACAACGGCGCTTCATAGTATATCGCCGATTGAAATATTGACTTAAATATTAACATTTTGTTTTCTGGACTAAGACATGACTTTAGATTTATGAAGGGGTAGAGCATTTTGATCAACAAATTTACTTTACTTATTACAAATGGGATATGGTCTTTAAATTTCATTTTTGTGTCTAGCATAACGCCTAAGTATTTAACTCTTGGTTCCCATTGAATCTCATTTATAATAATGTTGTTTGAGGAATAAAACTTTCCTTGCGTTTCCTTGTGAAATAAATTGCCTGACTCTTATCACCGTTCAACAAGATTTTCCATTTATGAAAATATTTGATTAACACGGACAGCGCAGATTGGAGGTTTCTCGTGATATCCGGCGCTAAGATTTCTGAGCTTAAAATCGCAGTATCATCAGCAAAAATTGATATTAAACATTTATTTAATTTTGGTATATCATACGTGTATATATTATACAATAATGGTGACAGACATGACCCCTGTGGGCAGCCAGCTGTGATTGGTAAAACTGTTGACGAATGAGAATTTATAAAAATTTTAAACGTTCTATTTTGTAAGAAGCTTTGAATAATTTTAATAAGTTCGCTTGGAAAATTTAGCTTGACCATTTTATATTTTAAACCGTCATGCCACACGGAATCAAAAGCTGCCTTAATATCCAAAAGGATCATACCAGTAGACTTTTGTTGTTCAAAATTAGATATAATTTCTTTTTTTATCCGCTTTAGTGGATGGATTGTGTTGTGTTCCCTACGAAACCCGAATTGTTCTGAGGGAAGTACTACATTCTCATCAACAAATAGTGAGAGTTTCTCCTTAATGACCTTTTCAAGGATTTTACTGACGGACGATAGTACACTGATTGGCCGGTATGAAAAGGGACAGTCAACGGGTTTGTTGCTCTTTCTTATTGGTACGACCTTTGCTTCTTTGAACTCTTGAGGAAAATAAGCAAGTTTTAAGCATGAGTTCACAAGAATAGTTAAATATTTAACACATTTTTTGGGCAAAGCCTTGATGCATCTGTTATTGATGCAGTCAATTCCTGGAGATTTTTTGTTCTTCAAAGTTTTGATAATGTTCGATATTTTGGACATACTTGTTGCATTGTGCCCCGATTGGCTTATATTCATAGATTGAAATAGCTCCAGACAATTTCTGACTTCAGAAATAGTGGTAAAATCTCCGAGATTTGAACTAATTGAATGGTTTGCGACAAAAGTTTGGGCCAATAAGTCATATTTTTCAGAGTTTGTGGTGAAACGTGTATTATTGTACTTAAGAACTGGAATTCTATTGGACTGAATTTTCTATTATTTCAACTAAAACCAACTATTTTTCAATTAGAAAATGTTCCTCACCTTGTAAGATTGTAGTATGAACCTCTCATGCATTAAAATAAATGCCTTCGCGTTGCATTTCATGAAGGAATTATGAAGAGCTTCTCACAACCAGTGGGTTGAGCGCTTTCTAGTTTTATACTCACTGATTGGGACCTACAGTGTTTTACACCGGTTCCGACCTGGCTAAACATCATGGCTAAACGTCTGAAAGAGATTTAACGTGGTCAGAGCAGGGATAGAATCCCAGGATCTCATGTACAAGAGGCGCGCACACTAAATATTGGCCACAAGTCTTACAGTAGCTAAAACTATAACAGCGGTCATAAAATTCAAATTCAAAAAATAATTTTAGTTACTTTTAAACCAATAGTGTCATTAGTTTGCTTAATGACTTTGGCTATGGAATACATTATATTTTTGTAGTTTAGTTGTTCTTTATTTTTAAATTGTTTCACGGAATGGAGGTCAGAGCAACGAACAAATATTCTCTTTCTCCCCGATTAAACTCGGAAAGTCTGTTAATCAGATGTTACATTTAGATTTAGATTAAATTCAGCTAATTAGTTTCCATAAATTACCATTAGTTTTAGTTTTACAACGTTTGTGATGAAATCAGTTTTCTCTCAATTGCTGGAATATAATCTAAAGTAGAATTGTTTTTATGTTTGATGCAAAATTTTATCTTTATTTGAGGTTTTTGGTGAAGATTTTTAATAAATATGAGTCACTTTTACAAGTTAACTGAGAAGGGACGTTGTTTTTTTCTATTTCTAGTGCGAAATATATATAAAGGCAACTCGAAAAATAACCCGTATTTGAACACCCGTAAATAGGAATTAAAACAGAAATGAGTTTTTGTTGGTTGTTATTTTATTTTTTTTTAAAATTAACGTAGGTCAATGTAAAAAAATATAAATTTATATAGAATACCTGGTGGAAAGTAGATATGTAAAGAAGAAAGGGGTAATTTTAAGTTTATCATGATGAAGGGCTCTCCAATCGGGAAATTTCGATGCGATTGAGAAAATCTAGCTGTGTCATTGACAATTTTTTAAAATAGGTTGGTCAATATGGAAACACAAAACGACCAGGAAGGACACCGTTGATCAGTGAAAGCTCCAAAATAGGTGTCAAAAGGGTTACTGTTAAAGAAAACATCGGTGATAAGGAAATTATTGCTGAATTGAGCTGAATTGAAGGCTGGGTCGTGGTCAGCAAGTAATGAAACGCGACTTGAAACCGTCATATGGGAAAAAGTATGCTAAACTTGGTCGCAAACCAATACACGAATTAGCCAAATTTAAATTCACTGAAATGTACAGATTTTTGGATTAGGAGTGATATTTGTCGATGGAAAAAATTTAATTTGGATGGACATGATGGCTCGGACAAATGTTGGCGCTCAAGAGATTTTTTTATGAATTATAGACGAACCACTCCAGTATGTCTCATTTTCACAAAAATGGACACCGTGTATTATATTCGACTATTGGATGTCGTCTTAGTTAATTCTGGAGATGAAATTAGTGCCCCAGAATTGATCTTCTAGCAGACAACGCAGCAGCACATCTGGAGTCCAAAAAATAATACCAACTCTTCACTGGCGTGCACTTAGTTCTGGTCTTTATCTGATCGAGAACCTTTGGTCTATTTTACCTACCCTAGATTACCACCCAGGCCGCCAGTTGAAGAATGTCAAGGATCGAAGGGTAGCAATGCCAGAAAATGGGAGGTAACTGATCCTGCACATATTCCTTCGTTGATAAACTCAATGCCAAGACGTTTAGTAGAAGTTATCAGCGTTAATGGAGATCATAGGCCTTACAAAACTTTTCAAAATATTTAACCCTGCTGTTAGATTAGAAAAAACTTACGAATCTTAGATTGAGGGACCATTTGGTCCATACTGCAATTTTCATCCAAAATAATAATTTTATCTTATTCTTTGTAACTATTTTGGTTCAAAAGTTTCTAAAGCAAGTATTTGACATATCAAAAACATCCGCTAACATATCAAAAACATCTTCTAAATATTTGACATAAATTTACATTCGCTTGGTAATGAAAAAACTTACGAATCTTAGATTAAGGGACCATTTGGTCCATACTGGAATTTTCATCCAAAATAATAATTTTATCTTATCCTTTGTAACTATTTTGGTTCAATAATTTCTAAAGCAAGTATTTGACATATCAAAAACATCTTCTAAATATTTGACATGAATTTACATTCGCTTGGTAATGAAAAAATGTACTATTGACCAAATGGTCCTCTAATCTAAGATTCGTCATTTTGTATTTTTCTCAGTCCTGAATAAAGTTAGAAAATTTAATTTTCGCACATAACATTGTTTTATTAAAAGACCCCATTAGCAGAAAAATTTAGTCAGTATATATCACCGTTCCAAAGTTACAAGGGAAAACAGAAAAAATTTGGACCAAATGGTCCTAATCTAACAGCAGGGTTAAATAAAAAAAAAAAAAAAAAAATGGTGTCCCTTAACATCTCATGAAGGGATTGGGGAGAGCTTCTCACAATCAGTGATATGTGCGCTTTCTAGTTTTACACTCACTGATTGGGACCTACAGTTTTACACCGGTTCCGAACGGTATTTTGAGAAGCATTTTCATGGCTAAGTACTCGATAGTGTCGCCATCACTAAGCGAGGTGACCGTCGTCGAAAGAAATGTAAGGTGGTCTGAGCAGGGATCGAACCCAGGATCTCATGTGCAAGAGCCGCGCACACTAGCCATTGCACCACCGACGGCCACTAATTGTAAGAAAAGGTGTTTTGTGTTTTAAATAAACCTTTTGCCTTTATACATATTTCGCACTAGTAATTAGTTTATTTTTGTTGATTCGCCTTGAAGAAGTCATTGTCAAAGTATTTTTGGTGAAAAGTATTTTATTTATGTATATAATTCTACTGCACGTGTGTTTGTGACTGAACTCCTCCTAAACTTCTGGACCGGTTTGAATAAATTTTTTTGAATACGTTTGGGTGGCGCCCATGGTGGTTTAGATCTACTATTCGGTCCAATTGGACGAAGGGGCGTCGTACCTCGCATACAAATCGCTTGAAATATTATGCAGGACAACGTCTGCCGGGTCAGCTAGTACATTATAAAATATCAATTTGAAAATTCATTTCAATATTTGGAAAGAACAAAAAATGGTGTTGCCTTTATATTTATTTCGCTGGGTGTATAACCAAAGCGGCTAGGTTGCGATATGATTACCAACAGAAAAATATATAATTTAAGGCACGTCAGCTAAATATGTTTAAAAAGAAACATTTGAGACCTTAGTCACAATACTTGTTTATTGTCTACAGAAGATTACAGACAGATTTATTATAGTCCCACATTTGTTGACCACATCTATGTGTTGAATACTTTGGATTGACTTATCTAATCACGTTGATGTGATATATTGATATTTATCAAGAATTTATTTTCAAAAGGGCAACATCAGTTGAAGAAAAGTACATTCTGAAAAATCCCCCAAGGTTTGAAGTTCGAGAAATGTGTGCAGTTACGTGTTGATATTAAAGAAAAGGAGACGCAGTGACATCTGACACTTGCGGGGGTTTGAAACTCTAAATTACTGAACAACGTGTTTTCATTTTTGATGAGTATTCCAAAATTAAGGAAGGGGTTTGGAATAAAGCTATCTTTAGCGATAAGGCTCATTGTTGGAACGAAGTTCCTTATCGCACGTTGCTGGATGGGGGATAAATGAAAAAAAATTAAACATGTAATTTTAACACTATTATGCTACAACCCCGTATTATAAACTGTATTGGGTACTTTTGCTTTGGTTTGTGTGTAGACTAACATATGTTGGGAAATTTCTTGTTTAATGTGAAGTTTTCTAGGAGGAGCCTGCAAACAATATCTAGAATATATATTAGTTCTGAACCCAATAAAAAGTAAATATAGAAAAGCCAAAGTGAAGAAGTTTAAAAAAGAAAATTCTCTTAAATAAGTGCCTGTTTTAAAAAAATTAAAAATATTTCTTTTTTTTAAAATAACTTTTCATATAAATACCTTTTCTTAAAAAAAATCTTATCTTACAGAAGTACCTTCGCTTAAAAAAGTAAAAAATAAGATCCTTTTCCTCCTGAAGTAATTTTTGATTTATTGATCGTTGAAAGTTTAAGTTTTCAATCATAATCCGGTTCAAGGTCATATTCTCCATTAAAAATATTATTTAATAGAAAACGTTTATAAAAAGAAGTAGTGAAATTGATTATTTCGGTGGATGGATGGGAATATAGCTATTTCAAGGCCTACCAAGGCACACCATCAGCTTCCTTCTCCACAAGTATTTAGGTATAGTATTTAGGCACATTGTAGGGATAAGCAACAATGATCTTGAACCGGATTGTGATTGAAAATCTTATAAGTACCTTTTCTTAAAAAAGTACATGTTCTTACAACAAATTGCATTTTCTTAAAAAAACTACCTTTTCATTAAAGAGTATGTTTTTTGTGAAACAAAATAAGTTTTCTTGTGATAAGTACCTACTCTTAAAAATGCATCTATTCTTGAAAAAGGACCAATTCTAAAATTTTCCATTTCTTGAAAAAACTTTTTCTTTAAAAAATACATTCTCTGAAACAAAACACCTTTTCTTACAAAAATTCCTTTTCTTTAAAATAATATCATAACTTTTCTTTTCTTTTCTTGGAATAAATGGCCTTCTTTGTGAAAAAAAAACATACACTTATGGCGTTTTCTTCCAGAAAATACTTCTTCTTAAAAATAGTATATTTTCTTAAAAACAACATTAGCTTCTAATAAAAGAAGTACCTCTCTTTAAAAAATTACCTTTTCGGGAAATATAGTACATTTTCTTACAAAAAGTACCAAAAAATATACTTTTTTATTCAAAAAAATACATCCTATATATTCCGCCTTATTATTGGTATTTCTTTATTTTATTATTCAAGCTCAAGACCATCTATATCTCTATAGATACAGATATAGTTTTTAAAAAAAAGATATTTTGCCAATGCATCCTTCATCAGCGGTGGTTTTCCCTGATAAACTTAGAGCACGACGAAACAACAAGCAATACAAATTGCAAATTGCAACAACCCGATGACGGTGGATAGCGGTCGCTACGCCTCTTTACTTACATGTTGTCTTGTACTCACGTGTTTTCAATTCCTGATAATGTCTTTCAACGGAAGACGAAATATTGGAAAATAAGTTAAAATATAAAAAATACAATTAACCTCGAGCCTAGTTATTTGAAAATTAAGATCCTTCTTAATTTCTTAAAAATCCATTTAAATTATCGCATTTTCCAGCGGGCACCTTAGGCGTATTGGAACTTACTAGTATATAAATATATAGTGTAAGGAACTTCGTTCCAACCGGGTGTCCTCTGACATCTCATGTGATTTTTATCTCCATGGTTAAAATGCTGGGGCATCACTGAATAGTTGTTTTTTAAAATTACGGCTCGTTGGGCAACAAAAGCTCGATCGAGACACAATGTTCAAGTTTGGTTGTTCCTGTGGCGCCACGAAATTATGCCCCACGAAAATACACCCCAAAGTGAATATGAAATTAGGCCCCAAAAAAATATATAGAAAACAACAACAATAAATTTTATGGTTTTTTGAGGCCTAATTTCATATTTTTACTGGGGCTTATTTTCATTTTGAAATTAGACCCCAAATTTCAGTGCGAAAATAAGCCCCATTTAATTTTTGGGGCTTATTTTCATACAATTTTTGGGGCGTATTTTCACATCTTGGGACATAATTTCCTATTTGGAATTTTCGGATCTGTGTTGAATAATTTTGGGGCCTAACTTCATACAAGTTCCTTTGGACCAAACAAAACCAAACAGAATTAAAGAAATTTATATGAACGTCAAATAATAAAGTTTGATTTTTATTGGAAACAAATGAATATCTTGGACATTATAATATTTATATTTAAACATACACTTCCATAACGTCTTGCACAAAAGCACGATCTTTCACATTAGAAACATGTACGCGTAAAGATAATAAGTTATAACAGGAATCTAACACTCATATGCAGATACATATATAAATATGGGGTAAAACTTAAAAATTAACTTTCAAAAAAATCGCGCGATTTTTTTGAAAGTTAATTTTTAAGTTTTACCCCATATTTATATATGTATCTGCATATGAGTGTTAGATTCCTGTTATAACTTATTATCTTTACTTTACGTCTACATATTTCTAACGTTAAAGAACGACTACAGTTTACTTACCAGCAACCAACCAGTTTAACTTGGGGGAACTGTTTTTGGACAGCAGTTCTCATTACTTGCTCATAATCAGTAATGAACGTATTCGGCTCCATTTGAAATATGTTGTCATTTATATAATTCAGTAAATGAGCATATGCCGCATAGGTTTTTTTATTCATTAGGATGAAAAAAACGGGGAATATCTTAAAGAGAAAAAATGTTTAAAGTACATTAACAAAAGCAACATTATTCAGTTTTACCTCATCGAATTGTTGGATGTATATTATCAAGTGTTGTTTGAAACAACCTTGAGGCACACTGCTAAAGGTTGCGTCCATTAAATAAGTCCTCCTCATTGGCAAAATATTCTCCCTTATTAATCTAATGGTTTTTTTTGAAGAAAACACGCAATATAAACAACATTATCCACGTTCCAAAATTTTACTTGAGTGGGAACCGCGAATAATATTGGGCCCTGCGAAGTCTTACTCCGGCACTGGACAGTACATAGATAATAATAAACGTCACGTTTATGACTTCACGCTTAGCAACTATTTGGTGTAACAAACGAATAAGAGTAAGAAGAGAATAATATGTAAAATATTTGTTCATGTTTCGACATATGGTGTCTTCAGCGAATAGCTTGTTGCGTTACTACACGTTTTGGGGCCTATTTGCGTGTTTTATTTTTACATACTTATTGTAATATATAAACGGAAATTATACCCCAAAACCCATGCATGAAAATAGGCCCTAACTTTGCATAGAGAACAACAAGATGATGTATTGGGGCATATTTTCCTTTTTTGGGGTGTATTTTCACACCTTCAAAAACCGATAATGCAATTAGGCCCCAATACAATTTTTGGGGTCTATTTTCGTTTCATGTTTGAGGTGTAATTTCCTGGGGTATATTTTCGTAATGCAATTAAACCCCAAAAATGTGGCCTAATTTCATATTCACTTTGGGGTGTGTTTTCGTGGGGCCTAATTTCGTGGCGCCGTTCCTGTATTGAATGAAATTGATGAGTGTGACATATGGTTTCATCAGGACGGTATCAGATGACTTATATCCCGGGAAGTTGCAGGGAAGTGGGTGTCCATTTAGTGCATCAGCACTACAGATTGACCAACCCCAGAAATGTCCTTCTGGTAGCCTATCGTCGTATTGCCTGACGCTATTATTTTCCATAGCCTCGACACCTATAGTGCATCTCTATTGATTTAGAGAAGATAATCCACGAGGTTCTTTTGGCCCGTCTGATTTCATACTGATATCGTCTTAGCTGAACTTTATTATAATCGGAGTCATGCTTGTCTCTCTTAGACTTGGCTTTGTTAAGAACTTGCGGAAGCAGAACCGTATCCAGAAATTTCTTTCGGAGGGTGAACTTTAGGTTGAAAAATACCACTACTTTCAAAAATCACCTCCGAAGTTCCTTATTTCCGCAAGTTATTCATTTCACCAGGGAGCCCTCGTCTTCCTACTTTGTTTTTCGCAAGAGATTTGCAGTGAATTGATGAGAGCATTTTGGATTCTTTCCGATACAGTACTTAGGTCATTTACACATCTAATATCCACGGATATTTTCGATCCCTGCACTGACCACCTTAAGTTTCTTTCGGCTGTGATCACCTCGCACAGTAGAAGGCGAAACTATCAAGTATATAGCCATGAAATAGCTTCTCAAAATTCCGTTCGGAGCCATTGTAAAACTGTAAAACCCAATGAGTGGGTATAAAACTAGAAAGCGCACAGCTCAGTGAATGTGAGAAGCTCTCCAAATTTCCTTCATGGGATGTAATTTGAGACCATTTATTTTTTTTTTAAGCAACTCCTACAAGTCTTACTCGCATTGCGATTAACTAATTTAGGTTGACTTTTCAACGACAAAAATCGGTAGGTTACTTGTCAAAATTCGGAATTTAACTACAGTTGTTGTTAAAAGTGATTCTATAAATTATTTGTACCGAATTTTATCGTTTAAATAATCGCTAAATTATGAAAATTGTCGGTGAGCTAACTACAAAAAGCTGTAGGAAAGTCATACCGATTTTCGATAAATAAAAACAAACATATGAATTTTTAATGAAATTGAGAGTGGCGTATGGAATAAAGCAAAAATTGTAATCTAAAATGGCATTTCAATACATTGGTATGCTATTAGAAAATTCTGAGCATCAAACAAGGACGCAGGCAAGAAGAATTCTAAGACAAATTGAAGATCCATTTGATTTGAGTAATAGTAATGAGTAATCAACACTTTTTGATTTCCAATATAATAACTGGAATAACTCCCGATAAGCAATTATTCTTCTTCCTTTATTCAAGCCATACAAAGCCTAACTATGTATATGTTGCTACAAGGTTTTATCTG
Source organism: Phaonia tiefii (assembly GCA_963931995.1). Taxonomy (NCBI): domain Eukaryota; kingdom Metazoa; phylum Arthropoda; class Insecta; order Diptera; family Muscidae; genus Phaonia; species Phaonia tiefii. The sequence continues at coordinate 30,663,251 of OZ008367.1, forward strand.
CCATTCGGTTTTACGCCACAGGCCGCCTGAACATTGGGTAATTTCTGTTAGACAAACTTCAATTAGCCGTGTTTACATAGAGTTACGGATGCCATCAACAACTCTCTTCTAAGACAATGGATAACATTTCCAACGACAACAGACGAAAGAAATTGTGGAAAGGAAGAATTTCAAATGAGTCGAATTCCGTTTGAAGGATGTATAGGGGCAATTGATTGTTCCCACATTGCAATAATTGCACCCAAAGGTGCATACGTTAACCACCATTGTTACGACTCATTAAATGTACAAATGGTATAAAAATATTACGATTGTTCAGTACTTTTATATTTACAATAAGTTTGTGTAGTTTACTATAAAGATTTACGATCCAAAACTTAACATTTTATATGTGAATGCAAAATTTCCTGGAGCTAGGCATGATTCATTAATATGGAGCTGCACTTCCGTGAAAATCGTGTTGGACAGGGCCTTCCGTAGTGGCGAAGAACTTTTTTAATTGGTATTACAAGCATTTTTATAAGACTTAATATTTTACTAATAGCGTTTATTAGGTGATTCGGGATACCCTTTAGAGCCATGGTTAATGAATCCTTTGTCTGATGAAGTTCCCGGTACACCTAGGTTCCTGTATAATGAAGCTCAATGCAAAGGTCGTAATTTAGGAGTTATGACGGTGATGTGGCGGTGTCTTTCTAGACATACAACATTACAATACAACTCTTCATTTTCTGGAGTGATTGTGAACGCTTGCATAGTCGTTCAGAATAAAAAAATTCGTTAGCTCTGCATGTTCTGCTGGAGTGGCTATTGGACCTCGTACTTTTTGATGTGTTCAAATCAATAGGCGCGGATACATCCTAAATTCATAAACTGAATACATCCAAACACAATTTGTCCTACTGCGCTCACACAGATTGTCCGACTGCGATCACACAAATTGTCCGACAGCGATCACATATTGTTTAACGTTAAACTCCTCCGAAATGGCTGGACCGATTTGTGTGAAATTTTGTGTTCACATCGGGAATGCCTCAGAATCGGCCAACATATATTTTTCATACCCTAAATAAGAAGGGTGACCCACCCCTATATAGAACACAGATTTGTCCGACTGCGAAACACCGATTGTTAAACTGCGAAAAAACACATACACTGATGTAGCGGCAGCGAATAGATGTATTGTGTGGGTGCGAAGCACTCTCAGAGCGAAGAGAATAATGACTTGTTTATACGTATATAAAAATGAGATAGCAAGAGAGCAACGAACATTTTGTGAACTCGTGTAGCGTATGTACGAACATAACAATGTATGTATGTATATACAAGTGTCTGTTTCTTTGCATTCTTTGATTTTTGTGGGAATAAAAGGAACATTATTAAGCAAGAAAATAATGGCACATGTGCTTGCACTTGTCTTTAAACAATTTTAAGTATTAATATTATTTAAATGTAACGTCATCATATGATTAAACGCTGTTTTTTATTTTCCAATGTAACATCTACTAATGCGTGTAGCAAAAAGGTGTTATCACATCGTCCGTGAGCTCGAACACTCATTGGATTTTTTGACGTGACAACGTCTTAAATTAGGTTGCGGCTGGGAGTCACTTATGAAAAAGTGTAACGCCCGGTAACGTTACGATGAGTCACCGAACGAGAGAGAGGCCCGCCGAATGCCTTGCGTCTCTCTCCCACTCAATAAATAATTCTGTGTGTGCGGATGTGTGTGTTTACTTGTGTGCCAGAAACGATTTGCTTTGCTGGCTTCTAGTGGCTGTTGGTCGGTGGTGTGAGTGTTTTTGTTTTTTGGCACATCATATATATGACGACTGAGCAAGTATGTATGTGCGTATATATGTGCGTGTGTATGAATATTGATTTAGATCAGTCTGCATTGGATAAGGTATTATTTTTTGTTTTTTTTTGTTTTTTGTTTTTTGGCTTTATGATATGTGTAGTGTATGTTTGTGTGTAGAAATTTTCATATGAATTAGGTAGCCAAAACGAAACAGAGAGCTGCGGTCGGCTTTAAAAACGATATGCGAATATGATGAATTGAAATACTTTTTGGTTAGTAAATTATTTTCTTTTGTTTTTAATAAAAGAAATGTTTATTTTTTATAATAAAAGAAATGTTTATATTTTATAATAAAGGATATGTTTATTGTTTATAATGTCACATTTGATAATGTGTTCATAGAAATCATACAGGTACCTAGATGGTGTTGAAATTACTTCTATTTTCCTAAACCATAAGTTTCAATAAATGTTAAAACATCGCCCGTGAGTTCTAACACTCATTGGTTTTTTTTTATTTTACAAATTTTAATTAATTTCAAATTTATTTAGCAAAAATTTGAACCTTCGATCTGAATAAATGTTTTGATTTTCGAATTGATTCTTTAAAATTACAAATATTAAGAAAAAGTGGCAGATATAAGAAAACTTGATTTAAACTGTGTTGAGCAAGAATTTTAACATCTAATCAATATGAAAATCAAATCAATCTAAACAAAATATATTTCTATAGTTAAAATTTGTGCAATTCTTATTTTCATTCAATTCCTTGTTCCTATTGTGCAATTTAATTATATTCATATCAATAAATATTCTACCGAGAAAAAGACGTTGTCACGTAAAATCTTCGCCCGTAAAACCGACTTTACAGGCAACAATTTTTTTTATAAGTATCTATATTATATAAATTATCTTTTTTATTTACATATATTAATAAATACTTACAATGATTTATCCTTATTTGTTTGAAAAAGATGTTATTTATTGCTCTTTGACAAATGTTTTCTACAAAAATTTGTTAAGTTTTCATATTTCCACCGGAATTTGTTGGTAAATTTTAACGACATATCCAAACGAAACAATTCGTTAACTAAAAAATAGAGAATACAAAAATCGTTAAAAACAACCGACATTTGTCGCTACTTAACGATATTCTCGTTATCGTTAGAAAATTTATGGAATCCTAGTACAGAGATCGAATATATATCAAGGACATCCCATTTCATAATAATGTCATACATTCGCCCTCCCTTACAAATGTGGCATCTAGTGCCTCCTGACTAGATCTGTTGATGTAAATCGGCTCACTTCTTCTATTACATATGATATGAAATGGTAGTATCCTCCAGTATGGTATTCAATAAGTGTTTCACCTATCTCATTGGTGTTAGTTGTATCCCAAAACGGATTACGTGCATTTGTGTCAGCGCACATTATCACTGGCGTATCTACCATTTGTGCCTCCTCTATGAGACATGTTAAGGGTACTAGTGACGGTACGATGCGACAAAGCAACTACAGAATACGATTTGTTACTGTTTAGTCGCAACTTTGTCTCTGTCGCTATATGCCTTTTAACAACACCATATTTAGATCATTTCTGCTACAATTCGAGCTCTAGGATTATATACGCCAGGTAACGATAATACCCTGCATTCCTTCATCCATAGCCATTATGGTACTTTGATTTAACATATTTATTAACATTAGTGCATTTTAGCTGCGCTGTAATTAAATGTAAAAAAAAATTATTTTTAAAGGGTTTGTTAAAAGCCTGGATTTTTGCATTTTCCCACTTATACCTGAAGTCGCAGTTTAACATATATAATCTCATTGTGGATATTAATTGTCATGTGGAATGAAACTACTCGTGCGGGAAAAATAAGCTAAATTGTATTTTGCCTTGAGTTTATTTAAATCTCTCAGTTCAACGCATTCGAATACGAATTTGCATTCCGAAAATCGCGAGTGCGTTGGCAATGTCATGTCATTGACAAGTCATTTCATGTACAGCGACACTAATTGAAATAAATGAAAAATGCGTTGCACTATACACACATACACCCCCACATGTGCATTTACGCAAACTCATGCGCGCAGTGCATACACTGATGCGCTACGAGCATACAAACACAATCGCGCCGATGTATCTACATTTTCATTTCATCACAAACTATACGATTTGCTATTCTGTATGTGTTTACGTACTATGTATACAATTACACTCTGTTTATCTGTCGCACAATCTTGGTTGTATTCACAACGCTATTGCCGTTTGTTGATGTTGCTTGAAAATATAAGCATATACATTCAAATCAAAACACAGGATGCACACAGACGCGTACTTTTAAGCATACACACACTCCACCACGTACTCATTTACACGCACCCAAATAAACACCCTCACTGACACGTAATTGTATGCAGTGCAAAGCAGCCCACATCATATTTGCTTTCCACAGTATCGCAGTAATTTCAATCTCAATCTCAATGCAAACATGTCCCTCGATGAAATTAAACCGTTCTACGGTTGGCTTTATTAGGAGCACAGTGGTAGGTATGGTGTGTACCGGGCTACAAATCTTGCAATTGAAAGGATTTAATGCAATGACCATGGTATGATAAAATACGATTATGGCTAATAATGCCATTCAAGCTTTTAAAACATTTCCTGTACAAAAATCCTCTAAAATTAAGGATCCTGGTGACTAATAAAAGTAAACAATCAAAACGTAAAAAATATACCTAGTTTTTGACTATAAATTCTTTATATAAAGGGGTTTTCAATAAGAGCGCTACAAAAGTTTTTTCTAAATAAAACAAAACCGGTTTTAGATACCAATGAAACTCGTCATTCCTGTGAAAGTACGTTCGATGCCATTATGTATGGAACTCGATTTCTTTTGCATGGCCACCACGGGCACGCTTGCAGAAGTTCAGACGCTGAATCCAATTTTCGACGGTTTTCAAGCATAAATCGGCCGATACTGCTGCAATTTCACGTTTGATATTCGTACGAAGTTCATCAATCGTCGCTGGCTTGTTGGCACAGACCATAGACTTGACGTAGCCCCACAGGAAATAAACTAACGGCGTCAAATCGCACGACCGACGAGGCCAATCGACTGGATCAATTCGTGAGATAACACGTTCACCAAACTTGGTTTCCAATAAATTGATTGTGGCATTCGCTGTGTGGCTTGTGGCGCCGTCCTCTTGGAACCACATATCCTCCAAGTCCATATTATCCAATTGGGGCCAAAAATATTCGGTTATCATTGAACGGTAGCGATTCGCATTCACAGTACTGTGCCGGTCTTGATCATCACGGAAGAAGTAGGGTCCAGTGACGCCGCCGGCCCATAAACCGCACCAAACCGTAATTTTATCGGGATGCAATGATGACTCATGGATTACGTGTGGATTGCTGTCTGACCAATAACGCATATTTTGCTTATTGACGAAGCCATTCAGCCAGAAATGAGCCTCATCGCTGAAGATGACTTTCCGATGTAAATCCGAATCATTTTCATGTTGTTGCTCAGCCCAGTTCACGAACATACGACGCTTATGGTGGTCAAGCGGCTTCAGTTCTTGCGTCAATTTGTTATCTTGTAAGGATGTAGGTCAAGATCTTTTCGCAAAATTCGCCACAACGACATCACGGAGATGCCCAACGCTTGAAAACGACGTGTGAGAGACACATTTGGGCTTTTTTGAACTGAAGCCTCAGCGGCAGCAATATTCTCGACACTACGGGCACTTCTTTGTCTCACTGGGACGGGAACATTTTGTACTGTGCCTGTGGATTCAAATTTTTCCACTAGACGCTCAATTGTTGATCTGGTAGGACGATTATGACGACCATAAATTGGACGTAGCGCTCTTAAATTTGAGGCCACTGACTCCAAATTTCGGTAGTAAATTGTAATAATTTCGACTCGTTGTTGGCTCGTATATCTTTCCAAGATGAAACGGCAAACCTTACTGAAGAGAAATGTCAAAGGAGCGGGAAAAAATATGGCGTCGTTTGCTGTCCCTAACGATTTACTTTTGTAGCGTCTCTGTTGAAAAACCCTTTACATTGGGGTGATTTGATGACCAATATCGTATTTAACATTTCTGTATTTCTAACTGGTGGAATATATTTGAATATTCTTACTATTCAGTGCATCGATTATGGAAACATATTGAATTCAATTAATTTTATCAACATTTTAGGCCTAGACAATGTTTTATTGCATGTGTTTACACATATCATGTTCGGGTCATTTTATGACCCCTTATAATTTTTGTTAAACTAATAATAAATTTATAATATAATATGTCTATGTTATATGTTTTTTGCATTTGTCTTTCACTTCTTTCATGTTTTGCATGACAACAAAACAAACAAAAGAGGATTGGCCTACAAAACGCCCAAAAAATAAGGCATGGTTGTGTACAGAAAGTCAACAAAAAGCCTTAGTGCAAAGTCATCGTCTGAAACACCACTATGTTGCGAATGCACTGGAATGCGTCTACAGTTATAATTGTTGCGTTTAATATTCGTGAAAAGGGATATAATTTACTACAGCAATTTGCAAGAAGCACTGTTTTCGAAAATGTTCAAGCTATAGATGATATGGAGTTCATTGCTTACCTGGGACTTCTTATATTTATTGGTATTTGTTTACAATATATTTTTTCTGTTATAATTGTATAATTGACATATTATTCTTCTAGAAGTCGGTGAAAGTCTTAACTGCCTGAGGGATGAGTTACATGGGCGTCCTTTTCTGACAGCAATCACGTGATTTAGCAATATTCCTGGTGTATTAGCATTTGACTATAGGCAAAAAAGAAGATCAAAACAAAGAGGAGATAAACTTGCTAAATTGTATGACAAATGGACTCAAAACTTGCAACTGCTGTACGATCCAAGTGCTTATTCCGTTCCGAGGTAGATGTCCTTTCAAGGTAGGAATTCTAAGTAAACATGGGAAATATGGCATCAATGGATAGCTGCGAATTCTGACACAGCGTTTTGCTTACAGTTCCAAATTTACACGGGAGAAGTGTCCATACCGTGGACGAACTGTAACTACCGATAATTGTTTTACGAGTCATAATTTTGAATTAAAACTGCTAAAGCAAAAAATTACTATTGTGGGCACAGTGAGAAACAGCAACGGGTTTTTGGCCGGTTTATTGTTTCATGAAAAAGAAACTGTACTTATATAAGTAGATTTGTATGTGCCTAAAAAATACAGAACGGTTTATTTGCTTAATACTTTTCACCATAACAGCAACATTTTGGAAAATTATCCAAAAAAAAATTCCATAAATAATGGAATATTGCAACTCGACAAAAGGCGGAGTCGACACTTTGGTCTAAATGGTTCGTTAATATTCGTGCAAAAGAAATCCCAATCGGTGGCCAATTGCCCTGTTCTCTAATTTATTAGATATTTCTGCTCTCAATGATTTTACAAGTATAATATGGACCGAAATATAGTCTGAATGGCAAAAAAGTTAATTGCACAAAATGTGAATTATTTTAGAACAACTCGGTGAAGCTTTAGCTCAAGAACATATCAAGAGGCGTAGTCGGCTTCCTCGCGCAGAAGCCTCTGCATCGTTAGTATGAAGAATTCGAGAAGAAGACAGTGTATCACCATCTACGAATTCGCCTTCTCCAAAACGGCAATGCGCTAGTGAACGAAAAAGGTGAAAATTTTGCCCGTCGAAGAAGGCAAAAAGACCTTTACTGAGTGCATAACTTGAAAAAAATGTGTTTGGCCGTCACACCAACACACAGTTAGTGACATATTGCATTCATCACAAGCCTTACAAATCTTATTGAAATGTACAAATTTGAATTTTCTCAATAAAATAATGTGGGGTCAAAATATGACCCGAACATAACATGGGTATTTTTTTCTAACATAGAAGCAGGGTTGAAATAATAGTTTCTCTGAATAGTCCTAGTACAACACTCAAATATAATTTCTCTTTTATAGCAAAGCCTCTTATAAAAAATCGAATACACAACTTTCTAACAAGTGTTTTTGTAACAGAAACTTAATTATGATTAACAGTGGCTAATATTTTAACACGAATTCTAACATTGTACTTTTTATGAGTTGAATCATCCACCTCAGGTGAATGAGGTTTTAGAAATACTCAAATTGGTTAATACAGCTTAATTTCTGTAGTAACAACTTCTATTTAGTAAGACCTATTTTTAATTTATCTATGACATCGACAAATAATTGTGATGAATGATAATTATGAATTCTAATGAAAATACAGACTTTATCATGGAATTTCTAATGCCTTAACTGATTTGCAACAAATCTTTTCCATGTGTACAGTGTACACTCATGTTCATTTCAAACGTGTCTCAAAATTTAAATGCTTGATTTGATATGCCAGATTGTTTGTAGTATAGTAAATTCAAAGTTTTCGTGCTATTATTATCGTATATTTAAAAGTCAAATGTTAAAACCATAGCTTCGCATAAATTTTCATTTGTAGTCTATTTCAAAATGATATCAAATGGACCACTGTTTTGTAAACTTTTCCAATACATTCATCTTATGAGAGCTACCATCAGATACTTAATTATAGAGAGGACGCATTTTCATTCACCCGATGTGTTAGCTAGCTCTAGACACTATTGAAATGCATTGCATCTTAAAGTAAACACTTCAAGCAATTACATCAACGTTTCATCAACCAAGCAGGCTGTTATTGAGTGTTCACTTGCCTTCAAGTGCAGCTCTGAAAAGGTGCACAAATTATGCAAACATTGGCCAAACGTTTAGCAAGAGAATGAACTGAATGAAATACAGCACTGGTGGTAAGACGGAACTTAATTTTAAATACCAGACTTTATCTTAATTAAATTGTTGGTATAGGCTTTTGTTGCTACAGTTAGTTTATTGGCTAACGACGTGCTAAATTTGTTGCAATATGATCACGAAGTGTTAAAGTATTTCATTTACTGAAAGGACATTTCAACATACCACTTTTAGCAATGGCTCTTTTCTACCAGTATTTAACAAATTAAATCCTTGAAATCAATTACCTTAAAATATAAGAATGCAACTGTACCGTATTTTTTGTGGGTTTTAATAACAAGACTTCAGGAATTATTTAACTTTATTTCATACTAATGTCATAATTATGAAGAGAGTGTCAGTAATAATGCATTTTTTTATTTTAGAATAAAGTCGCGTATTTTTTGAAATAGCTGTTATTTTTTTATTGAACTGTAAAGAAGATATTTTCCGATTAACTATGCAACAAAATCTCCGCCAAATGGCCCCCACGGTTCCTATAACAGGCCATTGCTATTTTCATGCAATTTTCGATGACTTTTCCACAGAGATGTGGCTGTATCTCACCGAAGACCCCTTGGATCTCGGATTTCAGCTCACGAATTGTTTCTCGTTTATTAGCATACACGCTTGTAGTACGCTTGTTCGATCGAACATGCGAAAAGTAAAATAGGCTCCCAGACGTGCGGGCTCCATTTTTATGAAAAAAAATTTTAAGCAGTTAACGATGGCATTTGACATTCTTGAGCAAGGTAGAAGCTAACAACTCTCAAAATTAAGACCAATTTGGAATATGATATGAGCTTTCCAACAAGGGTATATAGTTAAAGCTGTAATTCACCAAATTTCCCCGGAGTCTGAGTAGGAGTTGGAGTAGGAGCTCAAAATTTTGTTGTTTTTCCTTTGTTGTGAGAACTTTCAAAAATATAGTTAAAGTCCAGACCCTTGACTTCCACGTTTTTGTAGGCCATGATTAACTACTTCTCGCTTAATTACCTGAAAGCACACCATATCATCAGCAATCTAATCAAAGACTTTCCTAGAGGCCTATCCCCAGGAGACTTTATGGGATACCAATCCCTACAACAGATTCGATGTATTGCTTGGTGAAGGTAAGGCGGTGGTATTGGATATATCCAGAGCGTGCGATAGAGTCTGGCACAACGAACTTGTATCAAAGCTAATATACTTTAGTGGCCGTCGATGGTGCAATGGTAGAGTGCTCGGCTCTTGTCCATAGGAACGTGGAACCCATCCCTGCTCTGACCTTCTTACATTTCTTTCGATGGCGTCCAACTCGCTTAGTGACAGCGACAGTACCGAGTATTTAGTCATGCGACAGATTCTTAAAATATCGTTAAAATATCGTAAAAATAGAAAAGCTGTCCCTAATCACTTCATGGGATGTATTGCGAAACTATATTTTTTGATTTCGCTCGGTTTATTTCGTGGTTTCTCCGAGGTCGCATTATACGTATTGTTATAGACGGGATTTCTTCCAAAGACCAGACTGCGATATGCAGAGGTAAGGCAAGTCGCCGTGTCCTACTCCTGATTTTCATGAATTACCCATTGATCAGTGCTGACAATACTGCATACTCTTAAGCAGATACCACCAATCTCTGCCACTTCTATATCTTCAAGCGAAGCCCAAGCTTTACCGATGTCCGGTATAAGAAGGAACCAGGGTAAATTAGGTACCAAATTCAGTCAAGTAGAAGTGGCTGCGACTAGTGACATACTTATCCCAATGAGGTTCTGAATGGGCTTTTAAAACCGAAAGGGCTTTCAAGCCATACGTTACCGTACCCCGAGATTCCAGGAAGTGCCCGAAAAAGTTGCGTTTGTCCCTGACGGTCAAATAAGTTCACTAGAAGAAGGTGTTAAGGTCTTTCAGCTTGAGCCCCTAAATGTCTATTAGATTCAACACGAGTTACGATATTGTTTCCAACACGCTGAAAAATTTGAATTTTTTGTTGTTTGGATGCCAATATATTGTAATATTTTCTGCAGTAATATTTTCACTTTATCTCCCAGTGTATACAAAGTTATCAAATTCTTTAAAATACGCTGAATGCTTGACTTGGTCGGTACATTATTTAAACCAAAAAATCCCCCAAATGTCTCCGCGTTTTTGGTGACGCGTCATAACGCCCATGGACATAACGCCCAAGTAAGGCCCAATGATGCCTCATCGTGACACCACACAGTTACGCGGCCGGAATGCAGAGGTCTCTGGAAGTTGTTTCACTCCAGTACAGCATATTTTGTTTGTTTACACACCCGCTGTTACACACACGCTGCACTGCAATGATTGAGTGCGCATTTGAAAAATACGCCTCAACACAAAATGACCTCTCCTCACGTGACCAATGCATGATGGCAACTGAAAGGCGGACGAATACAAATCTCCCGTCAGCTACTATAAGCCACGCACACTCCTAACTCTCTTCGACAAACAGTTCCGCCACAGCCTGCAGTGCAAAAGAGCAAGTTACCGCGCTCCACGATGTAGTTATTAACAAAGTATCATCGCGACCGGCAAAGATTTACGAGAGTTATCGTGTTGAGCACCCAGCCAGATAGACAGACAGACGGACTTGGCTTAATCGTCTTAAAAAGTCCCAAAATCAATTTCGTTCGAAGATTCGTAGGGCCTAATATGGCTCGTTCGATGCGTTAGATTTTTTCCTTATTAAATGATATAAAGAGTTTTTCAACAGAGACGCCACAAAAGTAAATCGGTAGGGACAGCAAACGACGCCATATTTTTCCCGCTCTTTTGACATTTCTCTTCAGTAAGGTTTGCCATTTCATCATGGAACGTTATACGAGCCAACAACGAGTCGAAATTATTAAAATTTACTACCGAAATTTGGAGTCAGTGGCCTGAACTTTAAGAGCGCTACGTCCAATTTATGGTCGTCATAATCGTCCCACCAGATCAACAATTGAGCGTCTAGTGGAAAAATTTGAATCCACAGGCACAGTACAAAATGTTCTCGTGCCAGTGAGACAAAGAAGTGCCCGCAGTGTCGAGAATATTGCTGCCGCTGAGGCTTCAGTTCAAGAAAGCCCAAATGTGTCTCTCACACGTCGTTCTCAAGCGTTGGGCTTTTCTGTGACGTCGTTGTGGCAGATTTTGCGAAAAGATCCTGGCGTACATCGTTACAAGATCAACTTGACGCAAGAACTGAAGCCGCTTGACCACCATAAGCGTCCTATGTTCGTGAATTGGGCTGAACAACAACTTGAAATTGATTGGGATTTTCATTGGAAAATCATCTTCAGCGATGAGGCTCATTTCTGGCTGAATGGCTTCGTCAATAAGCAAAATATGCGTTATTGGTCAGACAGCAATCCACACGTAATCCATGAGTCATCATTGCATCCCGAAAAAATTACGCTTTGGTGCGGTTTATGGGCCGGCGGCGTCATTGGGCCGTACTTCGTCCGTGATGATCAAGACCGGCACATTACAGTGAATGCGAATCGCTACCGTTCAATGATAACCGAATATTTTTGGCCCCAATTGGATAATATGGACTTGGAGGACATGTGGTTCCAACAGGACGGCACCACAAGCCATACAGCGAATGCCACAATCAATTTATTGGAACCCAAGTTTGGTGAACGTGTCATCTCACGAAATGGCCCAGGCGATTGGCCGCCTCGGTCGTGCGATTTAACGCCGTTAAATTATTTTCTGTGGGCCTACGTCAAGTCCATGGTCTATGCCAACAAGCCAACGACGATTGATGAACTTCGTACGAATATCGAACGTGAAATTGCAGCAGTATCGGCGTCTGGACTTCTGCAAGCGTGCCCGTGGTGGCCATGCAAAATAAATCGAGACCCATACATAATGATATCGAACGTACTTTCACAGGAATACAGAATTTCATTGGTATCTAAAACCGGTTTTGTTTTATTTAAAAAACTTTTGTAACGCTCTTATTGAAAAACCCGCTATATATACACTCAGAGAACTAATTGTTTGAAAAGAGGTTGTAGCAACCGTAAATTCGGCTGTTACCACCGAATTGAGGTTGCCACGACCGAATTGAGATTGCCACAACCGGATTGAGGTTGTTACGACCGAATTTAGTCTCCACAATCGAAATTCGGTTGAAGCAACCTCGTTTCATAATTGATTCGGTTGTGGCAACTGAATCTTAAAATTATATTCGCTCAGCCAGCTAAATTTTTTAAAATTTCGGTTGAAATAACCGAATTTCAAATTAATTCGGATGCAACAACCGAAATTGGTACGTAATTCAGTTGGGGTAACCGAATCTGGTCTTAACCAACCTCACTTCGGTTGTAGTAACAGAATTTGACATCAATTCGGTTGTAACTATCGAATTTGGTTCAATTCGGTTGCAGTAACCGAATCTAGCCTTAATTCGCTTGCAACGACCGAATTTGGCGTCAATTCGGTTGCTGTAACCGGATTTCCCCCCAACCGAATTAGGTACCAATTTCGGATGTTGCATCCGAATTAATTTGAAATTCGGTTATTTCAACCGAAATTTTAAAAAATTTAGCTGGCTGAGCGAATATAATTTTAAGATTCAGTTGCCACAACCGAATCAATTATGAAACGAGGTTGCTTCAACCGAATTTCGATTGTGGAGACTAAATTCGGTCGTAACAACCTCAATCCGGTTGTGGCAATCTCAATTCGGTCGTGGCAACCTCAATTCGGTGGTAACAGCCGAATTTACGGTTGCTACAACCTCTTTTCAAACAATTAGTTCTCTGAGTGTATATATAGCGGGTTTTTCAATAAGAGCGCTACAAAAGTTTTTTAAATTAAACAAAACCGGTTTTAGCTACCAATGAAATTCTGTATTCCTGTGAAAGTACGTGCGATGCCATTATGTATGGATCTCGATTTCTTTTGCATGGCCACCACGGGCACGCTTGCAGAAGTCCAGACGCTGAACCCAATTTTCGACGGTTTTCAAGCATAAATCGGCCGATACTGCTGCAATTTCACGTTCGATATTCGTACGAAGTTCATCAGTCGTCGTTGGCTTGTTGGCATAGACCATAGACTTGACGTAGGCCCACAGGAAATAATTTAACGGCGTTAAATCGCACGACCGAGGCGGCCAATCGACTGGGCCATTTCGTGAGATGACACGTTCACCAAACTTGGGTTCCAATAAATTGATTGTGGCATTCGCTGTATGGCTTGTGGTGCCGTCTTGTTGGAACCGCATGTCCTCCAAGTCCATATTATCCCATTGGGGCCAAAAATATTCGGTTATCATTGAACGGTAGCGATTCGCATTCACTGTAATGTGCCGGTCTTGATCATCACGGAAGAAGTACGGCCCACTGACGCCGCCGGCCCATAAACCGCACCAAACCGTAATTTTTTCGGGATGCAATGATGACTCATGGATTACGTGTGGATTGCTGTCTGACCAATAACGCATATTTTGCTTATTGACGAAGCCATTCAGCCAGAAATGAGCCTCATCGCTGAAGATGATTTTCCAATGAAAATCCCAATCAATTTCAAGTTGTTGTTCAGCTCAATTCACGAACATAGGACGCTTATGGTGGTCAAGCGGCTTCAGTGCTTGCGTCAAGTTGATCTTGTAACGATGTACGCCAGGATCTTTCGCAGAATTCGCCACAACGACGTCACAGAGATTCCCAGCGCTTGAGAACGACGTGTGAGAGACACATTTGGGCTTTCTTGAACTGAAGCCTCAGCGGCAGCAATATTCTCGACACTACGGGCACTTCTTTGTCTCTTTGGCACGGGAACATTTTGTACTGTGCCTGTGGATTCAAATTTTTCCACTAGACGCTCAATTGTTGGTCTGGTGGGACGATTATGACGACCATAAATTGGACGTAGCGCTCTTAAAGTTCAGGCCACTGACTCCAAATTTCGGTAGTAAATTTTAATAATTTCGACTCGTTGTTGGCTCGTATATCTTTCCATGATGAAATGGCAAACCTTACTGAAGAGAAATGTCAAAAGAGCGGGAAAAATATGGCGTCGTTTGCTGTCCCTACCGATTTACTTTTGTGGCGTCTCTGTTGAAAAACTCTTTATATCATTTAATAAGGAAAAAATCTAACGCATCGAACGAGCCATATTAGGCCCTACGAATCTTCGAACGAAATTCATTTTGGGACTTTTTAAGACGATTGAGCCAAGTCCGTCTGTCTGTCTATCTGGCTGGGTGCTCAACACGATAACTCTCGTAAATCTTTGCCGGTCGCGATAATACTTTGTTAATAACTACATCGTGGAGCGCGGTAACTTGCTCTTTTGCACTGCAGGCTGTGGCGGAACTGTTTGTCGAAGAGAGTTAGGAGTGTGCGTGGCTTATAGTGGCTGACGGGAGATTTGTATTCGTCCGCCTTTCAGTTGCCATCATGCATTATTTGTTGAGGCGTATTTTGTGTTGAGGCGTATTTTTCAAATGCGCACTCAATCATTGCAGTGCAGCGTGTGTGTAACAGCGGGTGTGTAAACAAACAAAATATGCTGTACTGGAGTGAAACAACTTCCAGAGACCTCTGCATTCCGGCCGCGTAACTGTGTGGTGCGCCATATCACGATGAGGCATCACTGGGCCTTACTTTTTCCAGGATGACTGTCTTGCCGTAACTGTGAACTCCGAAAGGTACTTGACTATGATACAGGATTTTTTTCAACCGGTTCTTGAGACAATGCAATTAGAGGATACAAGGTTCCAACAGGATGGTGCCACTGGACACACAGCGAGGGTTATCATGAATTGTTTGAGGCAAATATTTCCTGGACGGCTTACCTCTTTGAGGGGTGATGTGAACTGGCCGGTACGCTCAGCAGACTTAGCCCCATGTGATTTTTTCCTTTGGAGATACCCGAAGTCGAAGGTGTATATCAACAGTCCCAACACCTTGGAAGACCTAATTAACAATATTGAAGCTGAAATTGACAGAATACCAGTCGACATGCTTGTTAGAGTTCACGAAAACTTCAGAAAACGAATGCACCTATGAGTGGCTAGCGAAGGTCGACATTTGCAAGATACACTATTTAAAACCATGTAATTTAAAAACACCTTTACTGTTCAATATAATTAAAATAGAAAACAAATTTTTCTTATGTTCATAATTTTTTTATTTCATTCCCAAATTAGCAAATTACCGAGCTACACCCTGTAGTATTTGTCCGAACTTAGGTTTGAATTAAAAATTGTCCTTTTGACTACGCCCTTGTTAGAACCTCCCAAATAAATCGACACATTTAGTACGGTATCATGTTTCTTTTAAAACCTGTTTCAGATAGATGTGATTCTTTTCAACTCAAACGTTGGTTAATAATCTTTCAATAACTACTTAACTGGAGAAAATTACCGAGGTCTCTACGTCCATTCAGGTACCTCCCAAAAAAAGCTTGGTGGTCGTCTGGGTTGTTAATGCGATAAGTCGCGTGAAACACTTCCGATCTTAGTGAAATTAGGTTAAAGACTTCATGTCATAAAACGCCAGTCACTAATTCCATGCCCATGTTGGCTCCCACGCCTATGTTGGTGCCTCCCACACATAAGTTGTTCGGCCGGCTGACTGTACGGCAAGATACCTCTTGCAAAACCAAACCAATCTTTATGAAATTTGGTACTCTCGACAAAATTTGGTCAAATGTCACTCTTCTCTGGAAAATGATTGGTTTTGCTACGCTTATTTTGGACCTCCCATAAAAAAGCTTGGCGGTCGTCCGGGTTGTCAATACGATAAGTAGCATGAAACACTTCCAATCTTAATGAAATTAGGTTGTCGGCTTCGTGTCACCAAACGCCAGTCGCCGATTAAGACAAGGGAGATTTTGGCACGATCTACCAACATAAGTTGTACGGCCAGCTGGTTGTTTGGCAAGAGAAGTCCCGCAAAGCCAAACCAATCTTTATGAAATTTGGCACTAGACAAATGCACACAAAAGTTGGCCGGATGACCTATTGATCGAAACGATAACTCTCGTAAACTACAAGCGATCTTAATGAAATTCGCTAATCCACAGTGTTTTCTAAACGTTAAGGATTAACTACCATTTTCGTACCTCCCATATAAAAGTAGGCCGGCTTTATGGTTGGCCGACTCGATATCTCCCGTAATCCACAACCGACCTACAAAATTTGGTACTGATCAATATTCTGTCAAAAGCTACTGTGTAATATCAAATGGACAACTTCGTCATGCCCATTTTTGTTATATTTTGTACCTTCCGTATAAATATTGGACGGACAATTGGCTGGTAGTCACGATAAATCTCCAAAATCACTTAGGATCCTATTTAAGTTGGGTGTTGGATAATATTTAGCGCAATGTCTCTCTGTTGTTGAATATTGGCACATTTGCCACCATCATTCTTTCAACGTAAGGGTGAATATATATGTTTTTTTTTAATATAACTTTGTCGCAACGGATGACGTAGGGTGAGGGTATGTTTTAGTCGGAACACCCGACTGAAATTTCTGTACTGGTTCTAAATAAAGTTTTAACTTAATGAACCACTTTAAAATTTGGATATTGAAATGTGGTCGCCAATAGATTTATTAAACTATTCATGTCAATCATGTTGTAAATCGGATCCTGTAAACTCAGGATGCTAGTAGGAATAAGTCGGTTCATCCGATAGAAAGTTATAAGAGGTGTATAAGAACTATTGCATTTTGCAACTGCCTCATGGTTATGACACGATTTGCTGGTCTTTAAAGATCATAATTCCATAAATTTTTTAAATCTATCATCTAGTCTCCATGGGTTACACCTTCGACGACAAACTACTTTTGGAGTGGTAGCAGTTATGCGAGCCATTATGGCATTTTATTTGAATGATATTGTTTAAAAACATAGGTCAAAAATTTGCATATAACACCAATGGGTCCATTAGGTTTCCATATCTATCCGATTTGTTATGTTTAAATTAGCAACAAATTTTATTTCAATCTCTCGTCCCTGAGAACTGTTTCTAATTACATTTTGTTTTGTTTTAATTAACAGAATAAAAACTGAAACAGAGATAAATTTGGATATTTATGTGGTCATAAATATTGCGAGAATAACATTGCCACACACACACGCCAACGATTCATACACCAGTAATGAAAACACTGATAACTGTGGATTCTAAAACAACTAAACGTAAATCTAATGCCTTGCAGCGACCAACCAACCAAGGGTATCTGAAACAAGTGCAGCTTTAGTATTTGAGTGATCCTAAAAATTAAATGCGGAGTGTTACTACATTCTTTATTTATTTAATTAACGGTCGTTCACAGAATTTCAGACTTAAAGATTATAGGCAGATAAAACCTTAATATTTATTTCACAATTTAAATAGGTTTAATTTCAATATAAGTTTAGACACGTTAATAGTTATTGTTAGTGCGATATTAGTATAAACTATTAAACATCCTGTGCGTTGCAGATACCCCTCAAATATACGGTTGCATTGCAATTCCCTTGAAGGTTCATATAAATTAATACGTTCTTTTATTTCAGAAAAATTTACGACGGTTGCCATTTATATTTCGGGAACTGGCAATGCTAGTGTTCGCAGTTGCACACTGGAAAATTTTAAATTTGTTAGCATCAATATATGTTTTCACTTTCGACCATTATTTGTTGCATTTACAGTGTGTTGAAAAATTGATCTCTGTCTAAAAATTGAATTAGCCGTAAATATTTTCGCGCGATGATTTCTTACAATTTTCGCCGTGGATTATCGAGACAATTGTGTCTCAATCAACTTGTTTCGACTTTGTTTTCGAAACTAAAAATCGGTGTAGATCGCTGGTACCAAGAGTTCAGTCTCGGACGCCATTCGTTCCAGTCTCAATTTCGTGAAGGTCATCCAAATTTGGTTGTTCTGCCACAAAACATCGATGTAGTGACTTATTATGAGATAGAGGTATCCTTGCACATTAGTTCTGCTTCAATATATTCAATTTTCCATGACCATTTGGCTGCTAAAAATATTTGTTCGCGTTCGATCCCATATAATTTGACAATCGCTCAAAAAAAGGCTCGTGTCAATTGGTGTAAAGAAATGGTTGCTTCGGAAGACGTGTATAAAATAAAATAAAATCATGGCAGGTGACAAATCATGGATATATGCGTATGAGCCGGAAACAAAACAACAAATGTGGGTCTGTCAAAACGCGCTAAATCCAATAAAGTTTTTCGTGGAAGAAGCACAGAGAGCAAGTGGTTGCCTGTTTCTGGGGCCGAATGTATCATGTGACCACTACTCTGCTTGAGCAACGTAGAACGGTTAATTCTGAATGATACAAGACCATTTGTTTGCCGGAAGTCTTCTGAGAAATTCGTAAAACTAACCACCAAAGATGAACCATTCTCCATCGTGACAATGCGAACTCTCACACATGTCGCCAAATAGGTGAATTTTTGATTTTCGAATTGAGAACTCATCTTCCCACACTCCCGATTTGGCACCCAGCGACTTCTTCTTGTTCCCGAGTATCAGAGGTAAATTGCGTGGGCAACGATTTACGAGCACTGAAGAAGCTGTTGAAGCGTCCAAAACCTATGTGAGGTGTTTCAAATGGTTTGAATGCAAAAGTGTACTGCTCATCAAAGTAAATATTTTGAGAAACAATAATTAAAAAATGTTTGTTTTTATTCGCTACACGCTAAAAATAAACATTAAACAAAAATATGATATACGATCTTGATATTCAAGGAAATGCATATTTAATTCTTTAAAGACTACAAGGATTGTCTACAAACGCTAAAATTTATGAAGATCACAATTTTTGAATCTTTCAATTCGGTTATAGTATTTCAATTTACCTCGAACTAATGAAGCGTATACAAATTTAAAAGCCATATCGTCTCTAAATTCCTTGCAATTCCATCTTATAAAACCCAACGTTGAATAAGCCTTGGAAGTTGTGTAGTCAACATGTCAAACGAAGATCATTTAGCGTCAATAATTACTCCTAAATCCTTTACTTCAGCACTGCGTTTCAAAGGATTATTAACAATTTTTTAGCAATACAAAACATTACTAAGAGAGCAAGAATAGTAAACAAAACTACAGTTTAACACATTTATCATAATTTCGTTTTCCACGCACCATTCGTTAAGTAAGTTCAGAACCTTCTGACCTTTTCTGAGATGTCAAACACTTTTTGAAATTTGGAACTTTAAAACTTTTAAAACACCCACCTTCCGAAATTGTAAATTGTTTATTAAAACCAAGCACAAATCATGAAGCAAGCCAATCATACATACACACAGGGAAAATATTAGTTGGAAATCAATTCATGCATTGAAAATTCCATGATAAAGTCTATATTTTGATTAGAATTCATAGCTGTCATACATCAGGATTATTTGCCCATGATATTGTTAGATCAAAAATAGGTCTTACTAAATGCAAGTTCCTACTAGTTATATTAACCAATTTGAGTATTTCAAAAACTTCATTCATCTGAAATGGAAGATACAACTAACAAAAAGTATATAATTGAATTCGTGTTCAAATATTAGTTACTGTACTCATAATTTTGTTTCTGTTAGGAAGACACTTCTTAGAAAGTTGTGTATTGTAGGCTTTGTTGTTAAATAGAAATTACTCGTACATATATTTGAATGTTGCACGAGGACTTTAAAGAAAAACTATTATTTTAACCTTTGTCCAGCGGAAGAATTTTACAACGATAAAGGGCGGTATGGGTACAATTGTACCCTTAATAATATATATATAAGCCCAGAAATTGGTTCCAAAGTACCCTTTGGTAGACGGGGAGCATCTCCTGCGGTTGGAAGATGTTATGTTTGTCAATGTGAGACACGCATACAACTCAAGACTAGAAAGGCGTGTGCAATCTGCTTGAAACCTGTGTGCGATGAAAACTCTATTCAAAATACCTCATGTTATTCATTATTTCCTAAATATTTGGTCATATAGTATGTACCCGTTTGTTCTTTTCAAATAAAACTAATCAAAGTATCTCTACTTTATTTTCTTGTTTTGAAGGTACAATTGTACCCCTTCAGCCTTTTAGGGATATCAAGTCCAAAAAGACTTATTTCAGTGGGATATAATCAAAATCAGTTTTTTTTTTCATTTCAAATATGTGCTCCAAAATAAAAGTTTAGAGATGTCAGAAAATTTCAGATATCTAGTATTAACAAAAAAAAAGTTATTGCAATTTAAAAACGAAAAGGATACAATTGAACCTGTTCCGCCGGACAAAGGTTAAACAAGGTTGTGAAAAAAACAAGATTTCGGACAAGATTTCAAGACATTTCAGCCAGTGAAGAATACATATTATCATAAATAGAGGTGATGTGAGACTTTTAACACAATCGTTGAATCTGAAAACACTATTTCCGGCTTCACAAACAGATGCAAGCAATTGTGGGCACTTGTCTGGATGACACAAATTAGCTTAAACATACATATGATACCAAGGGTAACCCATCCCCATTTTTGATAAAAAATAGGAACAATTTAGAAAAAATTTCTTTATCTCCGTTTCCGATTTTTTTTGCGATTTAGCGATTTTTGATTCAAGAAATTTAAATTTTAACGATTTTTTAAAACTAAAAGTGATGCCGTATTGAAGTCGTCCATAAATGAATGAATCCTAAAGAGAAAAAAATTATTAGTTTTGCGATTGGACGCACCATTTCCGAGATATAGCCATTTTTATTTTAGGGATTTTCTAATTTTGGCGATTTTTTGAAAAAAAAAAAATTATTTCATTCGATTTGTGAGAAACCCTTAGAAACTCGTAAAAATTTGTTATTTTTTCGATTGGACGCCCCGTTTTCGAGATTTTGATCAAAAATTGGCACAACATACAAACCGCGGTTGTAAAAAATAATAATTTTGTTTATATTTAAGTATAAAATACAAAATTTTAATAAAAAATTATTGTTTTTATTATTTTTCCATAAAATTCGTAAAGCACCAAACGTGACAACGAATATCTTCTCTGTGTGTATTTTGCAAATAAGGAGCTTATGATTTACAGTATTGAAAAGTACAGTACTATGTAAATAACGATCCATTGGGACCCTCCTTCCATGGAACGGATAATGTCACGAGTTAATAGCATTAAATTTGTCATAGTTGTTCTACCAGGTTATTAACAATTTCAAAACGTTTATTTTTCAATAGACTCAGAGAAGAACCTCGTTGACATAACCATTATGACAGCCAACTAAAATTTGGCGGTTCGTTAGACTATCACATTATTCAGTTGTGATTACCTATACTTGTGTTCCGTATCATAAAATATTGTCAATTGACTTGAAATTCAGTTTTGATTGCAAGAACAAAAATATTAGGTTGAAGCCACAGCAACAAATAATAAACGTAATCTGTCAATCGAGTTTTAGTTCTAGCAATCAAGTCATCCTATAGTGGTGAATATTTTATTAGTTGGATCAACGACCAGTTTAAAACCTAATTCGGTTGTATCAAATAATATATTGGTATGCTCAACTAAATACTTTAATTTGATGGCTGTCGCAACCATTTGTTAATGCCATCTCCCATTACGAATTTTATAGAATAAAATAGATGGGTAACCCATCAACATTTTTGATGCACAATAAGATAAAGTTAGAAAAAATATCTATATCTCCCTACCCTATCACAGTTCCTACAACAGTTGAATCCAACCATTGAATTGTTTTGTACGCATGGTTAAAAAACTAACTTTTAACATTTTGCTGCTGACCGACTTCGTAATTTTGAAATTGCTGGACAAAACTATACGTAACCTTGGTGTAGTTTTTGCTATTCGTCGCATCTACTGGTCAATTAGCCGCCAATATTTGAAAAGTACACACAGAGAAGAGATTCGTTGTCACAACTATATTTACAGACGACTAAAATTTGGCGGTTCATTGGACTATCACATTATTCTGTTATGATTACAAATAATTGTGTTCAGTATAATCAAATGTTGTGCATATCAATTGATTTGTAATTCTGTTTTGGTTGCCAGAACCGAAATATTTAGTTGAAGCTACAGCAACAAGAAATAAATGTTATCTGTCAATCGAGTTTTAGTTGTAGCAATCAAATTATCTTTAGTGGTGAATATTCAATTAGTTGGAAGAACAAAAAATTTAAAAACTAATTCGGTTGTAACAAATAATATATTGCTATGCTCAACTAAAGTAATTACTTGAATTTGATGGCTGTCACGACAATTTTGTGATGCTTTAACCGCTTATGAGTTTAATAGAAAAAAAGTAAAAAAAATAATATTTTATTAAAATTGTGTATTTTATATTTAAACATAAACAAAATTATTATTATTTGTAACCAGGGTTCATATTTCGTGTCCATTTTTTTTAATCGCAAATATGAAACAAATTCTATATCTCGAAAACGGAGCGTCCAATCGAAAAACAAATACAGACAATCTTTAAAATTTTTCATATTTTCGATGAAAATTGTGGATGGGTTACCGTGGGTATCATATGTATGTTTAAGTTAATTTGTATCATCCACAATAATAGTTCCTCCAGCCAAGTGTCCACAATTGTCTGCATGTGTTTGAGAAGGCGTCAATAGTGGCGTCATATTAAACGATTTTGTTTAAAAGTCTCACTTCACCTCAATGTATGCTAATATGTATTTTGCGCTGGCTGATATCTATACACTTTGTTTTTTCACAACTTTGTTTATCAATTTCTGTTTAAAATAATAGTTTTACTGTAAAGTCTTCGTGTAACATTCAACTGTATGTAGTTTCTCTTTAACAACAAAGCCTCGTGTGGAAAATCGAATACATACTCGTAACTTTGCAACAAGTGTTTTTGTACCAGAAACTAATTTATGATTACAGTAACTAATATTTGAACAGGAATTCTAATATTGTACTTTTTATTAGTTGTATCTTCCATTTCATATGAATGAGATTTAAGAAATACTCAAATTGGTTAATACAACTAAAGTTCGGTAGTAGCAACTTGTATTGAGTAAGACCTATTTGGAATCTATCAATAACATCGACAAATAATTCTGATTTTTTACAATTATAAATTCTAATCAAAATATAGACTTTAGCATGGAATTTCCAAGGTCTGAATTGATTTCCATCTAATCTTTTCCCTGTGTGTAGGTACCAAAGTTAGTGTAGAAAAATATTTCCTTTTATAAATTTCAGAATGGTGCCACAGTTGCCATAGTTGCTTGCCACAATTTCCTTTTAATTATATTTGTAAATTCTTAGTTAATATCTAAAATTAAAATACTTTATCTTCACAAAATTTTATCATTATAACCCGAAGAACTCAAATTTATTATGAGAAAAATAGAAACTTCCAAATCGCAAACAACACCCAACGTTTTAACTAACTACCTTTAAAATAGCGGCATGTGATATAGCTATCTAATGGCATTTTGAGTGAAAAACTCACATTAGAAATATAATTACAGTGCTTAGGATGTGAAATTTGATCGTAGAGAGAAGAAAATTTAATTTGAAATTATTGACATGTTCCTTTTGGGGAAATGCGATTTTATGTTCATCTTTTTAAGTAATTGTGTTTGGCGAATTTGAACCTACAATATTGTAGCTACTTTGTTTTATCTTCGGTGGCTGTGGCCGTCGGCGGTGCAACGATTAGTGTGCTCGGCTGTTGTGCGAGAGAACGTGAGTTTGATACCTGATCTGACTTTCGATGACGGTCAAAGCGCTTAGTTGCGGCGACACAATCGAGTAATAAGCCATGAAATAACTTTCTAAAAAAAACCGTTTGGAACTGGTGTAACATCTTCAGGTCCCAATCAGTGAGTGAAAACTGGAAAGCGCACACTTCAGTGATTGTGAAAACGTCTCCCCTACTCCTTCATGGGATGTAATAGGAATATAATACTTTATATATTTTTATTGGTTTTATCTTCGAGTTTGTTACTACTTTTCATATTTTCCAAATTCACCAATTATTCATTAGGTTTAGGACATTTTTTTACATTCTTGTGTTTTTTTATGTCACAAAAGAGCTTCGTTATCTGTTATTGCCGGCCAGCCGCATTTTCGAAGAAGAATCTTTCGATGTTCAACCAGGCAAAAATTTACAATAAAAAAATCCAACATTGTGGATTCATTTGGTCTTCAATAATCGCACGTGTATTTTCTGACACCAAATTTTGGAGAGTAACGAAAGCATCAGGATGAAAATGAGTTCGAAAACCATTCACTGTTTTGAAATATTTCTCAACAATGAAAACTCGTTGGTCTCTGATTTAAACCCAATTTTTTGACTGGTTATTTAAAGTGGTAATCTGTTAATTTTGATTTATGTTTGATCTGACTTTAAATACGTAAAGGGTTTTCCAGTGCTATGTCAAACAATAATACTACCATGTGGCAACGGTGGCAAATGCTGCCAAAAATAACCGGTATTCATACATTACTCGGCTAATCATTACAATGCATTAAACTGACGCCATTTGCAAAACAAAAGTGAAGTGTTAAAATACAAAATATTTATTGTAATTGGACAATATTTGATCAGAAATGAAGTTCTAACTGCACTATGAGTTAAAGGACACGTTTTTATTGTTATTTCAACTAGAGTGGTGATTATAATTGGTCACATTAACAATTAAAGAAGCTTTGTGTTTGTTCTTCTTGTTGTGTTCTGTCAAAATCGTATGGCCAGTTGATCATCATATACCCAACTTTGGCTGTTTAAGCAACAATTAACTACTAGATGTTGAGATGATTGTCCACTCAAAAATTAGACCTTAAAGTTCAATTTTTACTAACCATGAACTGTCGGCTGTGACGCTGCAACACTTTACCAACCACATGGTACAGAATTCAAATTTTGGTTGAATTTTCTCACAGCAACAACATATCTAAAAAACAATAGAACGGTTTCCTTTACATCCCATAAAGGAATTAGGAAGAGTATATCTACGTATGAGCAATTTCAATGAACTCCTGCAATATTACTCATACGTTGTGATGACTTTTTCAAAATTGCTTAATATTGGAAAGTGTAACATAGAGCGCCGACATTTGCTGACAAAATGTTGTGGTGGAAATGTTGTGTTGTGTTGTGGTGAAGTTATGATGTGGCGCTCCATACATATTTTAACCATTTACAACTAGAAAATTCCTGATTGTTCGGTGGCTTTTTATGTAATATTTCGAAATTGTAGTTTAACTGGTATAAATTTGGATTTAAGCGGACAATGTTAACATGAAGTGCAACGACGTCAAAGTTCATATATTAGGAAATTATGCATTTTCCAAAATCAGCTCCTAGGATTTCCAATATTTGAACACTGATTCACGCCACGTCTTAACAATTTCAAATATTTCCCAAAATTTTCAGCATAAAATCTTACCAACAAATCTCATAATATTTTATTCGGCTCTCTTCGCACTTCATCACACAAAGAACTGCTTCTCTATGACAACATATGCTAAGGAATAATAAGAAGAGGGATTAATATGCTAACGCTACATCCGACCTGACGTATGGATGCCAGTGGTTTGAAAAAAAAATATTCTGGTGAAAAGTGACAACCTTATAAAACATATCTTTTAAGTTTCAAGGCTCCACGTTGTTTAGCATTTTCATTTAAGCCATCAAAAGCAATCGAGCTGAGAGAATTTGTAAACATAGAAAAAATTGTTCACCGTTATCCCACCAGTATTAAAGCCGAGCTAGATTCTACTCTGGGCGAGTCTAGTCCGTCGTTTAAAAAAATGGTGTCCCATAACATCCCATGAAGCGATTGAGGAGATCTTCTCACAATCAGTGAGATGTGCGCTTTCTAGCTTTTACAATCACTGATTGGTACCTATAGTTTTACATCTGTTCCGAACAGTATTTTGTAGAACTTTTCCATGGCTAAGTACTCGATAGTGTCGAGATCACTAAGCGAGGTGAGTGTCGTCGAAAGAAATGTAAGTTGGCCTGAGCAAGGATCGAAGCCATGTTTCATGTTCAAGAGCCGCGCACAATAACCATTGCACCACCAATGGACGTTTACGACTGTAAAATTTTTGGAAACATAGCTTAAACTAGGTCGTACCAGCTGTCAAGACGAACACCGTAGTGTTCAACCAACGGAATCCACAAATCCGCATTTCAAAAGTGATATACATCGTATATGGACCGCAGATTTGAAAATGAGAAAGCTGTGAGCTAGATGGGTGCCGCGGTTGCTTTCAATAAAGCGCGAAGATGTTTCAGCGTCATGAAGATGGTTCAGTAGAGTGTTTGGGGATGTTTCACCGCAATAAAGCTGATTTTTTTGGTCGATTTATAACCATGGATGTGATACAGGTTAAGGAATTCACACCTGCGACAAAGAAACAGACAAAGCACTGGACTGGAATGGGAGAACCGTGTCCATAGAAGGCGAAGACGGTTCCATTAGCAGGGAAGTTCATGACGTATGTTTTTTGGGATAGGCATGGGATCATTTTTATTGATAATCTTATGGCAATATATTGCAGCGTTTAAGTGATGAAATTTTGGGAAAAGGCCGCATTTACCGAAAAAGAAATTGTTGTTTCACCAAGACATTGCTCCAGTTCACGCATCCACTATTGCGATGGCCAAAATTAATGAACTAAAGTTCGAATTGCTCCATAATGCACCTTGTTCACTAGATTTAGCTCGCTCGGACTTCTTTCTATATCCAAATTAGAAAAAATGCTTCGGCGGTAAAAGAGTTTTTATATTGAGAGAGATTATATTGAAAAATAAAGAAAAATTTTCCCAATTTTTAGTGTTTTCTTTGTTAGGTCGGTTAATTTTGGGACCGGCCACGTAAGTATATCATATCGTTAACCACTGGATTATAAACTCCGTTTATTAGTTATCTATATCTTCCCTTGTGGATTGAATTTACTGATATGCAATGAAATTTTAAACGAAAATATTTTAGAAAGTAATCGATTTAGAATTAATCAATATCATTCGTGTGGACCAAACAAATATACAAGTATGTTGAACCCGCTATCCTATAGTGAAACTTAGCACGTATAATAAGAATTTGCTTAGATATTGTATAACAAGGTCTGTAGTCTTTTTATCGAGGTCTGTGATAAAAGGTAATTGATTTAAAGTCCTAAATTTATAGAAGTTTTCAATAAATTGTTCGGTCATTATCACCATCTCTGCTTGGCCTACACTTGCAGTTGAATACAAATTATGGCTGGCTGTTTGTATTTAATTTAAACTGTAGATTAGCCATAGCGAGACTTAGTGATATTGGCGAAATCGGATAGCCCGTGATTTAATGTTCATTACTAACTTTATATAAAGTACAATATCTTTAATTTGGTCCATTATGTAAGGCATATAAATTTGATCTCAGCAGAAATTTCCGTTGTTCTTACTTGCTTTAATTGATGCTGGAGCAACACGTATCTATGTGCTAGTTGATATATGAATGTAATTTCTGTGTGTTATATTCGAACATACCACTTTATTGATGTCTTGGGGCTTTAAAAAATCATTTTACCTCATAGAAAAGATTTGCAGCAAAACATTTTTGCTTAGATACCAATTCTACACAATCTCGCAGAAATATTGTGTTCCAGTTGACAACCAAAGTTGAAGCAAATGATAATCAATCGCTCTTAACGCAACAGAAATATTACCATCGGAGGCAACAAATTGAACCCAAACCCTTTAGTGCTATCCTAAAATACAAAAGCTACAACAAAAGGGATAAAAATCTATGCGAGAAACGGCATTTGCACACACAACAGCATTTGCTCACAATCAGGATGTGCGAAGTCCCCTCTGTTTTATGAATATAAATGGTTGGTACCACTGGTAGCATAAGGAGTTAAACATAAATGCCTATGTTATGGCAATAGAAGCATTTGCTGATTTTTGTAAATTTTTCAATTCGAGTGAAGGGAACTTTAACCAAGCAAATTGGATGTGAGAGATGCAACTCAAGTCTGGGAGATGTAGGAACGCTAAATAGTATATCACGATCCTACACTGAAGGGAAGAGCATCGTCACACGGATGAAAATATTCATCACCCCAACAACTTTTGTCATAGAAAGTAAGTTAACGTAACGGTTCATTCCCGCTATGAAAATGTGTTCATCAACTGCGAATTGTTCGTTATTGTGGTGAAAGTATGGTTGTTGCTGCAATTAATTTTCTTCATTATTGCAAGGAACTTGCTTCGTTGCTGTAATAAGTATCGTTCTTGCAAGGAATTTGATTCATTGCTGCTATGAATTTGTTACATTGGTGCAACGTATTCGAGTCATTGTTGAAAAGAATTTGTTTCATTACTACAATGATATTGTTTCATTGCTGCAATGAATGTTTTGAAGTGTGTTTGAAACTATTTATTGACAATTGTATTTAAATACAAAGTTAGTATTACATTGCAGGTGTTTTGATAACAATTTTTTGAATTTTTGTTTCGAAAATGGTCCCAATTTGCTAACTAGATTATATTCATTCCATGTTGAAACACTCGTCGGGGAAGATTGTAGTAGTCGTGGGGTTGAGTGTTATTGTGGCCGTCGTATTCAGGTCCTGCAATTAAAAACAAATATGAGGAATTTATTATTAAGATTTCTTATTGAAATACGTACATATCTATGGCTGTACTTACCATGAGCATAAACAGTACTCCCCTATGCTCTACTCATTTAATATAGAACCACATCATTGTTTTGTTAAATCATGCAATTAGGTTTGTGTTGATGGTTCTAGTATTCAATTGTAGCGCCAAATCTCCCCGCCATTAAGCCAGTGATCGCTCTGCGAGCATTTTGTTCAACTGCATTTTATTTATGTTAACCAAATTTGTTAAAATTTCGATTAGATTCATTTGATTGTACGTTAAATTTTTATTTTTTATGTTCGTCGTACTTGAAACACCTTATTTCTTTCTCTTCTTAATTTTGATTGGCTTCGACTGCCCGCATAAATGTAGGTATGGCTTTCGTTTTTTCTGAATCCAAATACCAGCACAACGAAACAGTCGCGACCGAATTATGATCAAACCTCAAAAACACGAACAGTGTGTTGCGATTTGTATCTTTACGCGTATACACACACATTTACATATTTCGGGGTAGTTTTTCTGCAAGTTCCACAAACGATCACAGCAAACACATAAATGCACACAATTTAGTTTTCACAATAAAAGATTATTACTAAGCACATATAACTGATTAGTCTCTTTTAACAAATTTATTTAAATTATTCGAGCCGAGAAATATGTCTACCACTTTCGGTTGTTGCAATGGAACTGACTTAATATGTGTACGTGACCCACCCCACACGCTCACCATTTGTTTTGCTGGCCTCTTTTTTACGCTCGCTCATTTTTTCGACTGCTTCTCTCTCCATTCCGTCATAAAAATTAGTTTCATTACAATAACGAAATTGTTTTGTCAACTAAAAATGTTGACAAAGCTCCGAAATAAATTAATAATAAATACAAACTATAAACTGTAAAACCAAATATCAGTAGTTTAAAACTTATGCCTATTTGTTTTTAGTTTTGAACCCATTTTTCTACAAAATTCGAATTAAATAAAATTGTTGCAGGAACGAAAGGTAAGTTGTTGCAGCAGCGACATGAAAAATTGTCATAGAAGTCAAGTATGAAATTTTTCGTTGCAGCGACTACCCAATATTCGGATATACGACATTTTGCACTATAACAACGTAAAAACATTAACGAAATTTTTTCAGCCACGCGACGACGCGTTTTTCTTTCAGTGTACCTGAATCAAAATTTATTTTTGACAAAAATATTATATATGTTGTCTTGAGTTTCAAAGAAATTATGAGGACAACATTAGCAAGGGACAAGCAATAACAGTAGGGTTTGTCCAAATGAGCCGTTAACTGTTTTTCATTCATACTAGGTCATTTGATCATGCAATTTCTAAAATTTATATGCTGGCACTGCTCTTAAAGCACGGGATAATATTTTCCATATTGTTAAGTTACTGGCTTATTCAGGAAGCCTGAATAAAAACTATAACTAAATTCAACTGGTTTTTGAACTGAATTCGAAGAAACTTTTGAGTACAAATTAAACGCGATCTCAGTTATACACAAAACATATTAGCTATTTCTTTATACTTGCCATAATTAGAATCTGGACATAGATTTACCGACGAAAATCGAACCCCATTTTAAATTTTTATCACCCAAAAACTCAACATGCTAAGGCCTGCTATCTATATTTCGGGAACGGGCAATATTAATGTTCCGAAATGCAAACTGGAACTTCCATTGCAAAGTTTGAAATTTCTTACCATAAATATGCATGGAACGTTTCAATTACGACCACTATTTGTGGAATTTACAGTGTATCGAAAAATTCATCTAGGTAAAAAATTTAAATCACCCGTGCAAATTTTTGCGCGATGATTTGTTTTTTGGTTTTTGGCGCGGATTATCGAGAGAAGAGTGTTCCAATCAACTTGGATTTGTTCGCGTTGGATCCTACATAATTTGACAATCGCTCAAACAAAGCCTCGTGTCAATTGGAGTAAGAAAATGATTAAAAAGTTCAACCGTTGTGCTCCCAAAGACGTGTATGAAATCGTGACAGGTGATGAATAATAAATATATGCCTATTAGCCGGAAACAAAACAACAACCGACCGCGTGGGTCTTTCAAGACGAGCTAAATCCAACAAAAGTTGGTCGTGAAAGAAGCACAGCGAAGAAAATGGTCGCCTGTTTCTTCGGCCGAAAGGGTCATATGGCCACTGGTCTGCTTGAGCAACGTAGGACGGTCAATTCTGAGTCCTACACGACCATTTGATTGCCGGATGTCTTCGGAGAAGTTCATAACACCAACCGCCAAAAGCGACTCATATTCCATAATAGCAATGCGAGCTCTCACACACCCCACCAAATAGGATAATTTTTGAGCAGTCAAAACATCGAATTGATGACTCATCCTCCTGATTTGGCACACAATGGCTTCTTCTTGTTCCTGAATATCAAAAGTAAACTGCGTGGTCAACGAGTTGTTTGCTTGGTTGGTTGGTTGAAAAGGCTGCAAGACAGCACGCTGTCTAGCACACTTAGGCTAAAGAAGCCCATTGTGATACCTGCAGTTTCCTCCATAGAAACTATTGACTAGTCGTCCAGCCAATTTGCCCTTTCAATAAATTTGTCTATAATACCTACAGGAATATCGTGTAGGGCTACGGTGCTAACTAGATGTGTTCCGAATATCCTACTTCTCAGTCCTGCCAGAGCAGGGCAATCCAAAAGAATGTGTTTCGTCGTTTCCTCGTCCACTTCCATGCAACATTTACAGAGAGTGGAGTTTCTATGTCCCAATCTTAGGGCGTGTTTTCCTACAAGACAGTGTCTTGTAAGTGTTCCTATCATTGTGGATAACCTGCCTCTTGGCAAGTTAAGTAGTTGCCTAGTCCTCTTCCTGTTCACCTGTGGCCAGAGGAAGCTGGCTTGTTTGCAAGTTGAAGTAAGTCTCCACTTGTCCTTGAACATATTGTCGGCCCACTGCCTGATCTGCAAACGGCAGGTAGAGATTGGCATACTAACACCTTCTTTTCCCTGTCTAGCTAACGCATCCTCTACGCTATTGCCTGGAATGTCGCTGTGTCCCGGTACCCAGATGATACTGTTTAATATGTAGCCATGAAAGGGGTTTCAGATTCTAGGGTTTGACGAAAGAATTCAAAAGAATGAAAAGTACCCGGGCATTAAGGGTGAGTAGGTCGCTCCAATAATTACATAGATTGCTTTGGACAAATATTTTTTTTATATCTCCTTTTTTATTACATTCTACCATATACTTGGCAATAGGGATCTAGTATATAATATTCAAACAATTGCAGACAATATACAAATTTGAATTTGTTGCAGTCTTAGCATGATGAGAAACAAAAAGTGTTGGTTCTCGTTTTAGGTGAGTTTTGTATCATCGAGTGCTGACTAGATGCGTGAGATTGAATCTTTCAAGTCTTCTGCTTTGTGAAGTTATTTCTATAGGATTTTGTGCTAAGCCATTAGTGTGCGAAGACAGTCTGAAAGAATAAAGTTTGTTGAGTTTGTCGATCTCCTGTTGAACAGTATTTATTTGGACGTCTCTGTGAATAATTTCGTTTTTCACTTAGGTGAACGTTCGGTGTCTGCTATGAGCCGTAGACATTGTGAATGAAATCGTTGTATAATTTCGGTGTTTTTGACGCTTATTCCACAGTTCTGCTCTGTAGGTCCATATTGGTTTAATAATTGTCTTGTTCAGTAGTAGCTTATTGTAAAATAGAAATTTAGAATTTCAAAATTTAGAATCATAGTAGTTCACAATAGGGGTAGGGTATGTTTTCTTTAACTTGTAGAGCAGCTCCTCATGCCAAACCTTGTCAAAGGCTGGGCTGATGTCTAAGAAAGCCGCTGAACACAATTTTCCGGCTCGAATGTTGTCCGTTTCACTTTATCCGTCCTTACAAGTTTTCTTAAAAGTAATTTGTGTCAACAAACTGTGCGTAAATTTTTGTTTAAGCAGTCAGCCGAATCAGTTGCTGTATAAATAAATTCTGTTGCTACTGTCCAAGATTTGTCGTTATTTATATGCAGCACATTTTTTGTAGGGGCAAGGCCCTATTGAAGCAAAATGCGGTTGATAAACAACAGTACAAGGTTCAATTCGTGGACCATTTCGGCTGTTTTCAGGGACCATCACTGGTCCAAAGACCACCAGTAAAGCACCAAAGTTGTAGAGCATAAAATTGGTCATATTAGGTTAAACTTGAAACTAATGTAATGTATACGATCCACCAAGCGATTTGCGAAGTAACCGTATTTTTGAGGAGTCTCGGCAAAGAAAAAATTATATGGTAATTATGTTTTTATTACAGGATGCTCAAAGCTTTGTAATGCGTATTCTCCTAACCTAATTTTTTATATATATGAATATGAATTTAAATTAAATTTGTTTAAACTGTACAAATAGGGATACGATTTATTCTGTAGATGAAATAGAATAAATAAATGTAAAACATCTTATGTCTACTTCAGATTCATCCATCATAAATCCCTATGTTCTAAGTAAAAGGAGTGGCTAGCAACTACAAGAAGACATATTGTCTTTCAACTATTTTCCCTTTACCGACTTTGACCTAATATAAAATATATTATGCCATCTTTAGCGTTAGCCCATGGCATAATATCAGGCAAATCCAGAAAGCCAACTAATAAAATATTGAGTTCTAGTAAAACCAGAAACTCCTGCACAGAGATTACTTTTTAGTTTCCATAGTTCTGACCAAGTATCTCTAAAATAATAAAATGTTCAAGCTGTCATAAGATCAGTTCTTTATTTAGATTGTTTACATCGTAGAAATATAGCCCTAGTAGTGCTCAAAATTTTGACCATCAATAGTGCAATGGTTTGTGTGTGCGGCTCTTGTACCTGAGAACGTGGGTTCGATTCCTACTATAACCTTGCATTTCTATAGACGACGGTCACCTCGCTTAGCGAGTACTTAGCCACGAAAAAGCTTCTCAAATACCGTGCGGAACCTGTGCAAAACTATAGGTCAAAATCAGTGAGTATAAAAACGCACAGTAAGTACACTTTAGTGCTCAAAATTTACTGAACTTGTTTGATTCAATCAATTTATAAACAAATTCGATATGTTAGCAAACTTTGGAAAAGCCAGAAAAATTCCACGTTTAAGGCACAATTATAGTGTATATAAATTATCACTGTGGAAAATTAAACAATTTAAGAACTTTTCTTTTCAAATGAAAAATGTTTCAAGAAACACCCAGAAAAATTTGTGTGGAGATAGTTTCTCCAATTTACAGCCAAAACATAATTTGGGTGAAAAAAGTATATACATAATGGTAAATTCAAAAATACATCCTGATCTATAAAAAACTTTAATAAATAAATAAATGGTTTCCCATTACATCCCATGAAGGAATCAGGGAGAGCTTCTCAACCACTGAGCTGTGCGCTTTCTAGTTTTATACTCATTGATTGGGACCTACAGTTGTACACCGGTTCCGAACGGTATGTTTGAGAAGCATTTTCATAGCTAAATACTCGATAGTGTCGCAGTCACTATGCGAGGTGACCGCCGTCGAAAGAAATTTTAAGGTGGTCAGCGCAGGGATCTCAAGTACAAGAGGCGCGCATACTACACATTGCACCACCGACGGTGTCAAAAAAATGTTACCCAATTACAAATTCAATGATACATCAAACAATTTTCGGTGAAATGTTCTACATTTTAGTAATTAAATGTCTCTAATTCTGTGTTACATTATCCGCAATTTTCAACCAATTTTTTATCTGGCTGTAAATTAGAGAAAATAGTTCTACACAAATATTTCTGGCTGTAACTTAAAACATTTTTGATGTGACAAGAAAATTTGTTTAATTTTTTAATTTTTTCATTTTTGTTATTGTTGTTCTAATATTAATGAACATTTGTTTATTAATTCGAAAAAAAACATGAAAAAACATTTGTTTATTAATTCATTTCGTTTTTAGTTAATAATTGTGCTTTAGCTTCCTGACGTTGCTATCCAAAGGGCAGCGAAATATTGAAGAATAAAATTAATTAAAAAATACACTAAACGCTCGAACATTTTCAATTTTAATAATCAATACAACAAATTAAAAGATTTAGAACGTACCTTATTACATTTACTTTAATTGAAAGCATTATTTTCATAAAATGAGAATCGGATGTTCTTTGGCTTCTCCTTTCTTCGCTGTCTCCCACGTTTTTTTGTTTTCAGAAGGTTTTGATATCGAGTGTCCAATGAACCATTGGCAACTGAATACATGAAACTAAAAGTGACTTCATCTGCAATTTACACGCACATTCAGGAACATTTACGAAATTACAATACTGCAAAAATACTGACACACACTTACAAGATAGACTCTCTCGTTGTCCCTCTTTTAGTCTCTTTCTCCCGAGAGAGCATAAACAGTGCAACGAACATAGATGTATTTGTATAACAAACAAAGATAGATTTGTATCGCAAATACATACATAATAACATATTAATCATTGTGTCTCAACCGTGTAATGTTCAATAGCAGACACAATGTGTTTGGACGCAAGTATATTCTATTTCCGGCAAGCTGCAAACACACTTTATAGTTCCACCCAGAACAACATAAAAGGACAGATTTTTCAGCGTGTAAAGACAAGTTCCCTTCAATTCAAGAAATTGCAATTGAGTAACCCCAAAATTTTGAAGGAAGGGAAAATGTTTTATTGGATTTCTTACTTAATCCGTGATTGTTTGTGATTGAGAAAATATGTAAATTTAATTTATTCTTTCTCTAGGACAAAAACACGCACTTCAGATAAAAAGGAAAGATTTGCCAGTTTTGAGGATGATAGCAGATGGTGACGACTTTATACAGACTTTGACAGAAAGAGAAGATCAGGAAATAGCGAGGAATAGATTTACGAATATTATGGATAATTATTTAAATAGAGAACGATTGACAAATAGAGATAAATGTATGTTAGAAAAGGTCAATAAGACTAGAAAATTCTTAAAGGACAATGAGGATATACTTATTTTAAATGCGGAAAAGGGAAATACTACAGTGGCAATGAATAAGTGTGATTAACTACATATCTAGAATGGAAAATATTGTAGGTGATACCAACACATATGGATTAGTAAATAGAGATCCGACTAAATAGAGATCCGACTAACCCGAAAAACATGAATAGGAGAACGGTTACTGAACCGAAAACTTATAAAACTCTAACTTATGTACCTCTTATATCTGAAAGATTAGAAAAATCTAAAATTGTTGATGACAAGAAATATTCAGTGGCACACAGAACATATAATACTTTAGGTTCGTTATTCAGCAGAACAAAGGATAGAATAGAAAAAATTTGAAAGGTTCAATTAAGTTTATAAGATACCGTGTAAGGGTAAGGATAATGTAAATTGCAATATGGTATACGTAGGTACAACCAAAAATAGACTAAAGACTAGAAATCCGATCAGAAATACAATAAAACCACTTCTACACAAAAAACCGCATTATCATTACACTGAAGTAATTTGAATCATTGTCCTGATTTTGACAATACATCAATCTTGAACACGGAAAACAATTACAAACGCAGATATACATTAGAAATGTTACAAATCAAGAAGGTTTCATTAACACAAAGGATTAACTATAAAACAGACATAGCGAATATAGCTCAGAATTACAGATATTTAGTTCAAAGGAATTAGGATAATTACATTAATGTTAAATAAGATAGATATTTTCAGTATTTAAGTTAATATTTAACAATTTTGTTAACTAATTTTTGTCTTTAAGTGTATTTTTACTTATGTTTTAGGAGATATTTTTTTCATATTGACAAAGCACATTTTTTATTTCCCGCTCTTTTTTGGAAGGAAAAATTTGCGATATTGAGTTTTTTGAATTGTTAATTATTAAAACATAATATTTGTTCCCTGAAGAAGTCGCCAAATGTGGAGACGAAATATTGGAGATAAATAAGCAAAACAAATAAAAGCTCTTATGCTCGTTTAAAGAATAAGAATATATTCAATTGAAGATCGAGGAAAACTTTATATATTAATAATTATGTTTATCTTCTGGACGATGCTAGCCACAGGGCAGCTAAATATTGGAGAATAAAATTATTTTAAAAAATTACAGCAGACAGTTGTCCGAGGCCTTCGGCCACGGACTGTCCCTGCAGGCTGTGTCAGAGACACGGCCATTAAGTTTAACGTAGAATACGCCGTCCGATAAGACAGAAAACATATATAACAATAAATCCATTTGTTATATTATTTATCATTTATTGTTATATATGTTTTCTGTCTTATCGGACAACTGTCTGCTGTAATTTTTATATTTACCAACGGCATTTGATTCAAGTCCGTTTAAAAAAAAAATATTATGTTCAATTTTTTTAAACTTAATTTAATTTATGTATTTTAATTAATATTTTTATTGAAATAAGTTCTGCGAATGTTGAGAGGGCCGCCCTAATATTAAAAAAGGTTTACCTTATCGAGTCTTCGCATTAGCATTCGAGCGTTGTGTGAAAGCTTTACGCTTTACAATTCAAAATTAATGTTACAACAGCTTTATTGAAGCTTTCGCAAAAAAGCTTTATTACGTTAGCTTACTGTTTGTTTCACTTTTTACTAGATAAATGTTGCCAAGCAACATTAGCTTGCTGTTCGTTTCACTTTTTACTAGATACATGTTCCTAAGCAATGTTGAGCAACCAAAAACACTCAACCAAACACCACACATATGTTTGAGTGTATGTGTTTAAACAGTTTTCATTTGAGAAATTAAAATACTAGAAATATATCAACCAATATGAAATGTATATCAAACGAAAGATAACATCTTCATTTACCTACAAAAAAAAATTTTAAAAAAATTCATTTAGCCGTTTCCTCAAATTCAATGAAATAAAGATTACAACAATAAAAACCTGACATGACTCCTCATACCGTAAGGTAAGACGTATTCTACGTCAAAAAACGACCAAATGCTCAAACATTTTAATTTTGAATATAATACGAAAGATCCGATAAATTCGTGGTAATAAATTTTAAGCAATAAATTTTAAGTCATAAATTTTTAATTAATAATTTTAAGTAATATTTCTTTATAGGATTTTTAAAATTCCTTTTGCGTTATAAAATGAACTGAAATAAACTGTAGCGTTCCTTTTGATTTCAACATATATTCACATGCATATAACCACAGCATATTCGTTCTGTTGACAATATAAACCACATACTTGCAACAAAACTCTGCAAAGAACCAACGACTATTATACTCCTTGCAATATTCAATTTGTTTTGTGGTCGAGAGAGTACTTGTAACGAAATTGATATAAAACTGATTTTTTCAGTAATGTTATCTATGATAACATCAATAATTTCAAGAGTTTTTCCGAGGAAAAAAAGGAAAAACATCCAGAGTATGGATAACATTAAATTTTGTGTTTCTGAAATAACAAGTTGGCTAAGAAGTCTATCACGTTACTGGAAACGAATAAGTTTAGTATTGATTTTGTCTTCTTTCGACCAAAAGCTTTACACTAACATTTTATATCTTGGTATTAGAAAGCACGATAAAAGAGTTTCCTCCATCTAAATTTATATTATTAAGAGTGCTAAACAAAGTCTAATTGAATTTCAAAGTAAATATTACATTATTTAGAAAATACAGCAGCTCAACTCTACAGCAATTCTATTTATTTCCAAGTTGTATTTATCATCGTCATCGTCGGCATCCTGATCATCAACAGCAATGCCATTGTCACTTCACTTTGCATTTCCTCGAATTGTAGCTTTAAGTGCTACCACTTGAGGTGAAATGATTTTGCTCAAAACTGATTCGCTTATAGTCGCTTATAGTTTCCCAACAATAATATTGATATTAATTATTCTTGCTGACGATTCTGTCAATTTAAGGGTCTGTTCACAGATAAATCTGTTCAAAGCAAACTCGACGAGAAGACTCTTTTTAATTTGAAGTCCTCAGTATAAAACAAGTAGTTACCAACAAATTTAGTATCACGTCGAAATGAAATTCCCATATACATATATCGCGGGTCAGACAATAAATTTACCTCAATTTGAATTATGACTATGGTTGCGATTAAATTGTTAAATCGTTTTACATTTTTGTATTGTATAAGAGTGACAATAAACCTTTAGCAGTTTCCCCATTTTCATATAGAGTTTTAGCGCGACCACCACTTAACTCATCTCTAGGACTATTACACTCCGTTATGGTAAAATTTAACTTAAATCTTCTTCAGAAACATTCATTTGACCAATGTTTGTTTTTCTGGCCGTTCATTGTATTTCAGTCTATTGGAAACAAATCCTGTTTGTCGTTTAAGCTCTCTAACGAAAGGATAAAGCCACATGATAAGAGCTATCCCTTCAATGTAAAAAGTGAGGGAAGTTTCTGACAAATATTTAGAGGGCAAGGGTGTCATATTAGCTGGTTATTTTGTTAAATTTTAGAAAAAACAAAATACCCAGTTATTATATGATGAGCAACTTAAAAATGTTAAAGTTAGAAATATAAACTTTGGACTTTTCAAATACAAACATATTGAGATATAGGCCTTTTTAATAGTGTGGTAAATGTTTTAATGTAGGTGGTGATGCTAAATTAATTTCTTTGCAAGTCTTTCAATAAAATTATTTGTTTTAAATATGCAAATTCTTTGTCTTTAAATATCGATAATTATAAATTTATTATATAAAACAGTCGAGTTCTTTAAAAATTTTAAAGTAATTTTTTTGAAGTCTGCAAAATTTTGAACAACAATGCCTCGCACTCTTGAAATTCGGTTTACGTAAAAACTGCGAAAAGTCTCTCAAACGAATACAAATATTAATTTATTTATTTATTTATTTCTTTATTCAGTCTTTAGAATACAATTCTTTACAGACCAGAAAATATCTTATCAAATAATTCTTATATCTAGTTGTAAATTAAATCTAACAAATTACTAAATTTACCAATAGGCATTGCAAAATCCAAATCATATTTCATATTGATTAAATTAAATTCCTTTAAAGCTCTTGTGATGGGTTCAAACATAGCATAATTTGTTCTATGAACTGATACATTAAAAAATTCTTTAAATCTAAGACGTCTAAAAGGAACATTGAAGCCAATTATACTAAGAAGAGATGGACAATCAATTTGACCAGCTATCCAAGTATACAAGTATACAGCTATACAAGTTCCATCGCATACTCCGAAATTGTTATCCGCAATAAATGTCAAAACTATGTTATCACAATGTTCAAAATGCTCCACCTTAATTTTTATAAATATTCTAAATTGGATGGATATATTCAATAAACAAATATTGCTATTGGTAGAGTTGTATTGCTGTTGGTAGAGTTGAATAGACCTGGAGGGAACTTTTGCCTGGAACTAAATCCATAAATGGTACTACAGGAACCAGTTACTACAAACACCATTTAAGTGATGATCCACTGTAATATCTCTTTCTATTTTTAATGCCCATCATTTCTTAACATTTACAACTCATTGATGCTTTTTTACAAAGGTCTGTCTTTTCTTTTCTATTTTCTCTACGGTAGGCCCTTTATTTAATTTTCCTTATTTTTTAATTCATTTAGTTATTTCCTTTATCTTAACATCTAAATGGACCACTTCCTTTTCCTTAGCCAGTTCCTATAGTAGACCTTACCATCAAATATTTCATTCATATAGTGTGCCCGTTCGCAATATTTTCGTTTCTTCATTTCTGTATCCAAAATTAGTGGCTGAACCAAAAGCAACTGGGGTGTACAAACTGAACTTGATAACTTACCGCAGCGAAGTGAGAAGAACTAAAATGAGCAAACCCTAGCTTTGGATCGAACTTCCTTATCGCACGTTGAGGGATGGAGGCTAAACGAAAAAATTAAAAACGTTTTTTTAACACTATTATGCTACAGCCAGGTATCATCAACTATATTGGCTACTTTTGTTGGGTTTCTGTCTAGACTAACATATGTTGGGAAATTTCTTGTTTAATGGGAAGTTTTCTAGGTGGAGCCTGTAACCAATATTTAGTATATATTTTTAGTTCCGGACCCAATAACAAATAAATTTATAAAAGCCTTCACATTTAAAAAAAATAAAATTTACTTAAATAAGTACCTGTTCTCAAAAAAGTAAATTTCTCAAAAAAAAAAAAAATCTATTCATATTCGTCATTTTCTTAAAAACATTATCTTAAAGACGTACCCTTGCTTAAAAAAGCCCTTGCTTAAAAAATTTTCTAAGAAAAAGCACGTTTTCTTAAAAAAAGTATATTTTTTTAATATGGACCTTTTCTTAAAAAAGTTAATTTTCTTACAACAAACTGCCTTTTCTTAATAAACGAAGCTTTCCATAAAGAGTACCTTTTTTGTGAAACAAACTAACTTTTCTTGTGATAAGTACCTACTCTTAAAAAAATTACCTATTCTTGAAAAAATACCAATTCTAAAAAATTCCCACTTCTTAAGAAAACTTTTCTTCAAAAAAAATACCTTCTCTTTTAAAAAATTCGTTTTTTAAAAAGTACCTTTTCTGAAAAAAATAATACCTTCTCTTTTTTCTCTTTCTTTTATTTTCTTCTTTTCTTGAGATATGTAGCCTTTCTGAAAATACGTAAATTTTCTTCAAAAACAACCTTTGCCTAAGAAGAGTACCACTTTTTTAAAGATACCTGTTCTTAAAAAAGGGACTTCTTTGTAAACGAATTTATACTATTATGGCCTTTTCATACAGAAAGTACTTCTTCTTAAAAATAGCACCTTTTGGTAGAAACAACACCAGCTTTTAATAAAAGGATTACTCCTCTTAACAAAAGGACCTTTTTGGGAAATATATTCTTACAAAAAAGACC
This sequence comes from Phaonia tiefii, assembly GCA_963931995.1. Classification (NCBI taxonomy): domain Eukaryota; kingdom Metazoa; phylum Arthropoda; class Insecta; order Diptera; family Muscidae; genus Phaonia; species Phaonia tiefii. The sequence goes on from OZ008367.1 coordinate 30,705,307, forward strand.
TAAAAATATACTTTTCTTTTTAAAAAAAATACATTCTGTAAAAAAAATAAATTAATGAGGGTCCGATCACAGGGGAGATGTGTAAACATCTAGTAATGAAGTTGGAAGTACATATGCTTTTAGTATATTATTTTAATGAATCAATTAAAAGTATCAAAACTTTCAATATTGTAAATACAGAGGTATTTGCTGGATTTTGTTTGTTTTATTTAACTTAATTGGTTAGTAAATGGGCACACTGCAGTATATATGTACTGCATTAAAAATTACAGTAAGCAGTAAATTTACTGATTACTGAAAAAATTCAGTAAATTTTTACTGATAATGAAATTTAATTTGCATTACCAGTAAAATCATAGGGCCGTATTCATAATAATCAGTAATCGGGCATTACTGATTACTGAAAATTCAATGCACCTCATCGTAATCCTGTAGGCACTTTATAAAAATTGCTGAACAAATTTTTAGTAATCAGTAAAAATTTACTAGTTAAAGAATTATTTTTACTGAAATTTTAGTAGTACTGCAAAGTGCCCATCTATGGTAAATGCCTTAAGTACAAATAGTTAATATTGGCCTATGGTAACTAAAATAAGATACATAATTTTTTAACTCGATTGTATTTAAAAATCTCTGGAAAACTACATCTATAGTAGTGGAATTGTTTGTTGTGGGGGTTTGTGGAGAATTGCTCATATGCAAGTGGAAAACGTCAAATAAAAATTTTGATAAAGCTTGCGACTGTGGGTTTGCACAATTTGTATTAAAATCTCCACCCATAATAATTGGCATGAGATGGAGATTGTTACCCAATTGTCGTGCACCAGCTTCAGTCTAAGGCAACAGTACGTAATGAAGATATGTTATAATCTTAATTTATTTTGGAATCTAATAGAAATTTTTTTAGAATTAACATTACCTCCATTCAGCTTTGATACACTCTGTGTTGTTTCATGTTCTGAGTTAAAATTTTTTTTGGTGTTTTGTAAAATATTTTATTATTTTGTATTTGTTGCGGTTGACAAGCTGTATACTGAAATGTAATGTTATTTTACAGCAATGGTTTTCGAAAATTAGTAGCTAATATTGCATACTAGATGGTGCTTATATGCAGCTGTTAAGTATGAATGACAATCTCAAAGATGAAGAAAACTTTTAGTTTTTAATCTTCCTTATATTTGACAAGTTTAGTTTTTAGTTTTCCTTATTTTGCTTTGTTTTAGTAAAAATCTTTTTAAAAGTTATTAAAATTAAATGTTTTGTATTCATTTTATTTATTTGTTTTCATTTGCCTACGATAACATAATGTACGACAATTAGTGAAAATTAGTCGCTACTATTGCACACTAGATGGTGTTGAGTATATTGTATGCAGCGTATCAGTACACTAATCCACTCATACATAGCTCACACCGATTTGACAACGCTTTACGATTGGTTAACGATTACATCGCACATCTTACTCTAAATTTATGATTGCATTGTGAAAAAGATTTTTACCCCCAGCGTATAGATGTTTACACATCAAAAATCTTAAAAAAATGATCATTTTACAAAAAGTGTATTTTCTTAAACCAACTAAATTATCGTATTTTTCAACGGGCGCCATAAGCGTGTTGGAACTAAGTAGTAAATAATACTACCAACATTTAGCATTTTTGCGCTGCAGCATTTTTCGTCTGCCTTTCAGTTGCCTTCAAGTATTGGACACGTGAGGAGAGGCCATTTTGTGTTGAAGTGTATTTATCAAATGCGCACTCGATCATTGCAGTGCATCGTGCTTTTCGTTTACGATTCGCTGTTCCCCCACGCGGAAGTGTTCCTGGACGGAAATCAATTGGAAATTGGGTAACTTCATTGAGAACAGCAGGGAATGTGTCACGTGTACGAAAGGGACCTGAGAGAAGGATTACAACACCACAAAACATCGAGAGAGTTAGAGCAGCAGTCCAGCAATCTCCGAAACGCTCTGCTCGGAAGCAATTAATTGCTCTTGGCATTCATAAAGAACTGAATTTTCTCCCGTAAAAAATTTACGTGGTCCAACAATTGTAAGCACGGGACTATTTGACACAGCGGACCTCTTGTGAAAACATTCTTGCAACTATACCCGTGGCGCAATTGTGTTATTTTCTGATGAGACACATTTTCACCTCAGTGGGTGGGTAAACAAACAAAATATGCGGTAATGGAGTGAAACAAACCCCAAAAAACTTCACAAGAGACCTCTGCATTCGGACCGCGTCACTGTGAGGTGCGCCATATCAGGAGAAGGCATCATTGGCCCTTACTTTTCCAGAATAACCGTCTTGCCGTAACTGTGAACTCCGAACGGTACTTGGCTATGATACAGGATTTTTTTCAGCCGGCTCTTGAGGCAATGCAATTAGAGGATACATGGTTCCAACAGAATGGTGCCGCTGCACACACAGCGAAGGTTACCATGAATTGTTTCCTGGACGGCTTATCTCTTTGAGGGGTGATGTGAACTGATGTTTTTTTCCTTTGGGGTTACCTGAAGTCGAAGGTGTATATCACCCGTCCCAACTCCTTGGAAGACCTAATTAACATTACTGAGCCTGAATTGGCAGTATACCAGACGAAATGCTTATTAGAGTTCATGAAAACTTCAGAAAACGTATGCAGCAGTATGCGGATAGCGAAGGCCGACATTTGCCAGATACACTATTTAAAACCATGTAATTTCAAAATTCCCTTACTGTTCAATATAATTAAAATATAAAATAAATTTTTCTAAGGTTCATAATTTTTTATTTCGTTCCCAAAAAAGCAAATTACCGCCCTCCACCCTGTATATAGCGATAGGAACTTCGTTCCAACCGGGTGTCCCCTGACCACTCATGTAATTTTCTAGAATGAACAATATTGTACTACAGGGTTGCTATTTATATTTCGGGTCCAGCAATAAAAAAACCATCATTTATCATTCGAAATGGTTCTGCTGTTTTTCAAGACATTTTCCGTGATGATCGCTACACTTTTGCACGCGCTCAAACCGATTTTCAAAGCAATTACTCCATTCCGATTGAGACATATCCAAAACATGCCTTTTGAATGCTTCAACAGCTGCTTCGGGTGCCAAAAAAATCGTTTACCACGCAGTAAAAAAACTCATTGAGTGCCAAGTCAGGGCTATACGGCGGACAACCCCTCAATTCGACATGCTGAGCAGGTATTGTGCTGATGCACAATGATCCATCTTCTCTTGTTGTTTTCCTTATTTCTTCGAACACTGTTGGCAAACAGATGGTGGTATACCACTGAAAATTGATCGTCTTTCGTTCCACTGAAGGCACTGTGGCCACATGACCGGTTATTCCACGAATAACTTTTGTTGGATTTAGCTCGTCCTGAAAGACCCATACGGTCGATTGCTGTTTTGTTTCGGGGTCATATGCGTAGGTCCATGATTCTTCACCTGTGATGATATTATAAACTGCATTTGAGTTACCGGGGTTGTATTTTTTCAACATTTCTTTACTAAAATCGACACGAGCCTTTTTTTTGAGTATTTGGCAAATTGTGTAAGATCCAACGAGAACAAATCTTTGTCACGGCCAAGTAAACATTAAATATCTTATTGATGATTATCATGCTAACGCCCAAGGATGGCCTTATCCGTTCACACACAGCATCTATGGTTTCCGGCAAAACGACCTTCACGAAATTCATCCTGGAGTGAACGGAATCGGAGACTGAACTCGTGGTACAACCGATTTACAGTGTTTTCTGATGGTGCTACACATCACCAAAAGCCGAAACAAGTTGATTGAGATGCTCTTGTCTCGATAATCCACTTCGAAAATCGTAAAAAATCATTGCACAAAAATGTTCAAGGGTCCGAAATGAATTTTGACCGAAATGAATTTTTCAAAACATTGTAAATACAAAAAATAGTGCTCGGTAGTGAAAACGTTCAATGTATGTTTATGCTAAAAATGTCACACTTTCCAATGGAAGTTATAGTTTGCATTTGGTATTATACCCAAAATATAATTAGCAACCGTCTATGTCGAATGATTGATATTAATACTTTTACGTTACAAAATTGCGAACAATACAAAACTGGATCTAATACAAAACTGTACTGAAGATAATATCGCCGCTGTAAAATAAAATGTGGAAGAACATTCAAGTTGATCGATTCGTCGCCGGTCGCAGGAATTGGGGCTCTGTCCGTGCACTACGAGGACAATTTGGCCTACACCCGTATAAGATCTAGTTGGTGCAGAAGTTCAAGCTACGGAACCATCATATGCGTTATTCTTTCGCCAATTGGCCTCTAGGGCAGTTGGAAACCAGATGTTTATATTAATAAACTTTACACTTTTTGCCATTATATTTCATGTTTTTGTTTAACATAAAAAATTTTAATCTAATAAGAAAAAATTTTTTTTTCATAATTTTGTTGTATAACTGCGAAACTGTTGATTACATTGAGAAATAGAATAAAATTATATTAAAAGTATTGTAATTCCTCATTTTTCTAAATTTATTAGGACAAAATCGGACACGTCGTTCTCGAGTAATGATGACATACATATACATACAAATGACCATTTTCAAAATACAAAGTGGTTTTCATGAGCTATTTGGGCTACCTAGGCACGTTCAGATTGTATTAATGTGTTCACAAAAGTTATTCAGGTTTACCATGGCTACAATTCTGGCAAATGTTGTCAGTGTAACAATTCGAGTCCCTTGAGGATATGCTGAAAATAGTGAAAAATAATTTTTTTTTTTTAAAGTGCAGGAAAATCTGATAATTGGTAAACATTGATTTTTTCAAAACTTTCAGGTCATACAGACATTTCGGGGATACCGATCAACTTAGTGGGCTTGCCTCTAACCGATACAATTTACTAGAACGGTACAGAAACGAAGCCAGAGCTCGCGTTGCAGTCATAGCAGATCGTTATACGCACCATCGTCAATGATCTTTTGTTTGAAAATATGAAGGACACTGATCAATACCGTCCAGTTGAGGTCACAATATCTTCGTTATCACGTTCCTGTAACGAAAGCCGCTTACAGTCACTGCAATTTCAGTCTCGTTAAAAAAAAATATAAAGGGCAAATCATGCCGCCTGACCTAGTTGTGGGTGCATTTGTTTCTCGTGGATTGCATAAGGAATTTCTGAGTCCTAAATTTGACAATTTTGTGTCTTCACGAAGACATTCAGACGGAAATGCGCCTTATCGGAGAAGATGGCTTTTTTTGAAAAATTGACATTGACTTCACTTTGCTCCAATTGAACGAATTGACGGCGCTTTCCAACGTCTGTTAGTTCCAGTTCTTGAGTAAGCTGAACTTTTGTCAAAATTCGCTGAGTAGTACTTCGTGAAATTTGAAGTTACTGAGAAAGATGTCGAATTGATGTTTAATGGTTTTGGGCGACACTCTCGTTTACAGCAGCAATGTTTTCTAGAGACCGACCGGTATGTTGACGCACAGGGTGTTACTGTCTATAACTGTCTAATACTGTCTATAACTGACTCACTCTCTTCCATTTTTTGGCCACTCTTCGAATGGTTGACACAATAGGTACACTTTCTCGACTAAAAATTCTTTGATGTTTAGAAGAATCTTACTGACACTCTCTTTAAACGTCGCTCAAAATAAAATTTTTCAAAATATAATATTTTTTATATTTTTTAACAATTTGAGACTAATGGGAAAACTAAATACATTAAAAATTTAAAATAAAAATTGCTTCAACTCTGCTGTGACGCGAAATCCACCATCTCTCGTTTTGTAGTCAGACAAGTTCGAGTTTTGGGCCAAAAAACCTTTTGGGTTTAGGACAAACTCGAACAAATACAGCCGATGGTAGAATCTAAAGTGGAACAGGTTATTTAAGAGTATAACTGATTCGTTGGCAGCATTTTTCTTTATTGGATTACATACACTACATACGACATAGACCATAATTACAACAATAGATGTTACCCTAAATTTTAAACGGATTTTTACCATATTAACGATTTCAGTGTGTTAAATGTACCGACTTTTTTAAGCCCTATAGTAGGAAAATGCTAAAATATAACAAGACAAAGTAAACTTTAATCAAACCAGTTTCTTTGCTCGAACATTTTAAACTGAGTGCATTCTAGCCGAGTGCATTCTAGGCGTCCAATTTTAGGTTATTAATTCGAGCATTGCTGGTCGTATGTCACGAATAACACGTACAATTGTCACCTCCAAGGCGTCAGTTGTCACTAGCATAAACCAGTTACTTCACGTAGCCCCACAGGAAATAAACCAGAGTTGTCAAATCGCAAGACCTAGGAGGTCAATTGACAGCCCCATTTCTGGAAATCAACTTATCACCAAAATTTGATTTCAATAAATCGTTGAGTCCGGTTGCCTTATGGCACGTAGCGCCATCCTGTTGACCTCAACTTGACGGTATGGATCGGGACAACATGTAGTTTCAGCAAGTTGGTGCCACCTGCCACACCGCGCACGAAACTATCGATTTATTGCAGCAACGATTTTCAAATCAAACCATTTCAAGGTCTTATGATGTCAACTGGCAGCCAAGAACATGCGATTTAAAGATAATTGGAATCGGCTCTTCCGAAGTTCAGTAAACTATTTTGTCCTACATCTTGGATATACACAACGCCAGAGTAGTAAAGAGTTCATTGAAAACCAAAATGCTAATATTCTTGACTGGCTACCCCATTCGCCAGATCTGAACATTATCGAAAATGTCTGTTGTTGGTAATCTCGTAAGGTCTATGAAGCAGGTACACAATTTAATGACAAGCAGTCACTAACTCAGGCCATTAAGGATGCTTGGAATCATATTTCCTTGGATTACATAAATTCTCTTTATCTCTCAATGAAAACCCATATATTTGAAGTTATTAAAAACAAAGGGTGTTGTACCCATTTCTAGTAGTTCTTAAATGAAGTAAAATAAATTAAGAAAACAAGAAAAACTGTTTTCCATTAAAATTAGTTAAAGTGCCTTTATTGAAGTGAACCAAAAAAATTATTAAATTCTTGAACTTTTTTTATAAATTTCTCAAAAAAGTTCTTTAGTTAAGAAACCTATAGTCATGATTTTTTTTAATATCTCAAGATGTCTGGCTTCTATTTGCATTTTAAAATTCTGCAATCGGTTACAAATTGCAAAAGATACAGGCTGCTGAATATGGAATTTTTAGTGCCTTTAAATATATGTACCGGAGTGTAATAAAACCCAATTAGAACAAAGGCTACATTTTTGACCACCTACAAATTATTGATATACAAATTATTCATAGAAAAAATTACATATAAAAATTATATTATAACAAAAAATTCAAATACAATTTCGGGATGGAGCAATATCTATATGGATTCCCATGCTAATTATTTTTTGTACACAAAAAAATCTTTTTACATAAAAAGTTAGCCTAAATAGTACCAATTTGTATATGTTTAGGTACAAATGATTTTTGCATATGTCCACAAAGTATTATAGGTTAAATCCTTTTATCCATGCAGCAATTTTAATCAATTTATATACAAGGTGGCGCAAAAGTAAACTTCCGATGTTTTTTTGGCTGTAATTTAAAACAAAAATTAAAAACTTTGATTCTTCTTGTGGATTATTTTTATTTGGTCTTTTAATTTTTTTTACATCAAGTCGAGAATATGATGTCATGGAAATGGCCGCCGCCACAGTTGATTGTCATTTGAGCCCTTTTCATGGCATTTTCCATCACTTTGGCCAAAACTTCCGGCGATACGTCCTCACATTCTTGACGGAGCTGCAAGAGTCTGAGGCTTGTTGACATAAACCCGCGACTTCAAAAAGCCCCACAAAAAGAAGTCTGGAGCGGTCAAATCAGGCGATCTTGCTGGCAAGTGCAAATCGCCAAAACGGGAGATTAGGCGCCCGGGAAATGCATCCATCAGCATATCGGTTGTGGCACGTGCAGTGTGTGCCGTTGCACCGTCCTGTTGGAAACACATGTTTTCCAATCCCAATTCATCACGTTGCGGCAAAAAGAACTCGTTGATCATTGCTCTGTAGCGCTCACGGCGCTTCCATGACATGGACGGCGCTTCCATGACATCCTCGGCTACAGCAGCAATATTCTCTGCAGAACGGCTACTCCGGGGTCTGCCACGCCTGGCAGCATCACGTGTTGTGCCAGTCTCTTCGAGGCGAGCGGCTAAACGTCGCAGTGTTTCACCAGTAGCCGTTGGACGGCCAGGAAATCTGCGACGAAATTCACGTTGTGCCAAAGTCACCGACCGATTATTGGTCAAATAAATAGTCAGCAATATTCCGCGTTCTGGAGCAGTGTAGCGTAACATTGTTCATTAACGTGTATTTCGCATGTGTTTACTACACAAATGTCAAAACAGAACTGACATTAGGGGCCAATCGCAAAATTTATAGCATTTTCTGATAGGAGGATTACTTTTGCGCCACCTTGTATATGAGTCTTTATACCAACAGTGCTCCTCCATACCTATAAATATTAATACGAAGATGGTCCCCTAAACATATTTAGATTTTCAGACTCCTTTAAAGCTAATAAAAATTTCCTAGCGTTTGCAACGCTGGAAATGCACATATCGTCTCATTTCTTCTTAAACCGTGTAAGCGCCATTTTTTCAAATGGACTTTTTTGGTTTTTATGGTAGAAAATAAAATTGTCCACCCGAATGCGTTCTCATCTTGACAACTTCGTGTTAAAAAAATAAATTCAAGCCATTTCAAAAACCACGTAAGCGCCATAAAAAATGACATTTACATGCAAAATAGAATTGTTTTTATATTTAAAGTCGGAAATGTTAAAGTCTCACCCACAAAATGTTTGTTTTTAGTGCGGCGCCAGTGTCTGAAAGTCAGTAACTTCAGTAAAAAAAACCACACCTTTCGTCGACTAACTCAAAAAATATGTATCCTATACAGTGCAATAAGAACAAATCTGTCTCGACATGGATGCTATACAATAAGCCGTTCTGAGACAAAATTTGTTTTCGGACCCCAAGGGTTTAACGCATGCCCATAGAGGGTTAATTTTTGAGACCCACCTTAATTACTTTTACATAATCGACATTTCTTTTAAAGGCTTCAAAGCTCAAAAACTGTCCCTTATGGCAATCGCCATACACTCGCGAAAATGTATGGAAATATATGAAATTTGTCGAATTTGACCTATTAATTTTTTTCGTAAAAGAATCCAAAAATATGTAAATAAATCTCAATGTTTTTTAAATTTTCTTATAATACATTCGGTGAAGAATCTTTTGGAGCACTGTCGGTCACAATTCATGCACTGGTTCTGTTATAAATACCACTGCACTGACAGAATAACGTCTCGTCGTTTTTACGTTGCTACAATGAAGAGTTTCGTGTATCCGACAATTTGGCGGTCGCTGCAACAAAAAGTTACATACATGATTTCTTTGACAATCTTTCATTTCGTTGCTGCAGCTACTTAATTTTCGCTCCAGGAATAATTTTATTTAATTAAAATTTTGAAGAAAACTGGGTTCAACATTAAAGAAAGTCAGTGCATGTATAAACTGCTGATATATGGTTTACCTGAAGTAACTTCATTACTGAAATGCAACAAATCCATTGCAGCAACGAAACAAATTCGTTTGAATAATGAATTAAATTCATAGCAGAACAACCATACTTTCATCGTAGTAACGAACAAATTGCAGTTGATAAACATATTTTCGTAGCGGGAATGAAATGATATGACAAAAGTTGTTGGGCTGATGAATATTTGCATGTGTGGAAATCTTGTAAATTTATACATTTTTCAAAAACGAAAATTTCACAGTCCGATGCATAATACATATTTTTTAAGAGTCATAATATATATGACATATTTTGATAACTGACGACAGAAATATTGGGGTAACTGATTTCGTTTTTTAGCAAAAATTATAAAATTAAAAATTTAATTATAAGTACATGTGATGCGTTTAAAGAAAGAAAGCCGAGTTGTTAATTAACTTATAAAATAATTGACGACGTAGTTTTAGCTGTAGTTTACAAAATACAACCTATTGTACATGAAGCGCCTGTCTCCAATGTTCAGAGAGAATAAAAAGAAAATTCACAATGTGAAAAAAATCAGATACCCATTCGTTTGCTAATGTTTGTTGTTGCCTCTTTGATTCTTTGTGCTTGGTGTAATCTAAGTGATAATAATAATATATTTTTTATACCAATAAATGAGAAATTTGTGTTTCTTAATTTTACAAAAACTTGTAAGTGCAAAATTTTGGAAATTCCTGTTTGCGTTAAAACACGTATGCGACAAATTTGACTACAATTACTTGTAGGTAACAAATTTTTTCAAAAAATGTTTCTACTCCTTTTACAGAGTTGCAAAACCATGTTTCGCAAGCAAAACTTTCTTTTATAACCCATTTTTTCAAAGTTTTTAAGTTTTTTTTTGTTTTCTGAAAAATGAGTTGTTGGCGCATACGTGGCCTAAGGAGAAACGCGACGATATGCAAAATTAGTGCCATCTGAATTTCTATGATAATTACGAATAGCTTGCTCTTCTCAAAGACTCATATCATAGATATGCTAAAATTTAAATAAATATTGAAAACATTACTATTCGTGATTAAAAAACTCTCTTTGCTGTTACAAAAAATAACTTATTACAACCTTTTTACCACAAAACATATAAGGGTAAATATAACATTTCTGGTAGAACATTCAGTATGGAATCACTAGCAAGTGGAAATTGATACAACATAACATATAAAAAATAAAGTGGTGGTGATGTTATGATACTGATGGCTACTGTAAGCTCAATATCTCGTTATAAACTCCTCAAAATATGTATTTGGTTTCTTTGTTTGGAATTACACTGAATAATTTTGTCGTTATAAGCGATTTTCTTTTTAATGACATCGATTTACCGCATGGCCAATAAAACACTGTCGCTGGTCACCAATAATAGTAACGCCACTACCGCACTACCATCTGCCAACGAGATGATGTTGACGATGATGATGCTGTCGTCCGTGGTTGTGGTTAAGGTTGTTTACAAACTTTTCTCTTGCGATACCTTGTGGTACTCGGGTCAGTGTTGTATACAGCATCTAGCCAACATATTGATTTTTGTAAGCATCCAAATACCAATAGGGTCTACTAAAGGATTTACCACGAGATGTTCTACATTTTGTGTTATAAAATTAATGAAATCCCTAAAATTCGTAACATAAAATTAATTAATTTTAAAAAGATTTAAATTGAAAAATTCGTATAATTTTGTATGGGACTAAGTACATTATAAACAAATTTAAAAGAGCGACGCGGCATTTGTGCGTGTTCAAAAATACAGAAGGTTACTAAAAAGGACACCTCAAGCCTTTTAAATGTGTTACTGTTGTTACAATACGGTTTACTGAAAAGTTGAAAAAGTTGTTTTGAAAAGTTTTAAATATCAGTAACGTTTTTTTTCCCGAAGTAGGAGCTGACTCGTCGTCGTCGGCCGCCGGTGGTGCAATGGGTAGTGTGCGCGCCTCTTGTACTTGAAATCCTGGGTTCGATCCCTTGTCTAACCACCTTAAAATTTCTATCGACGGCGGTCACCTCGCATAGTGACGGGTATTTAGCCATGAAAATACTTCTCAAAAATACCGTTCGGAACCGGTGTAAAAGTGCAAGTCCCAATCAGTGAGTATAACACTACAAAGCACACAGCTCACTTGTTGTGAGAAGCTCTCCCCGATTCCTTCTAGGGATGTAATGGGAAACCATTTATTTATTTATTGTAGGAGCCCACTCTTTCTGAAAGTGTTTTCAGCTGTTTACTTTTAACTAAAGTAAAGCAAATATAGTGATGCGAACAAGTAACGATAATTCCCTTAACCACTTTGGATCGTCATAAAGTTGGGTATTGGATAGGATTTAGCGCAATGCCTCGGTCGCAATGGATGACTACGAGTGAGGGTATGTTTAAAATTAACGCTGTTTTTAAGATTCTCCCTGTGAGGGCTACACAACACGGGCAAATATAAATATAAAGGGTTTTTCAACAGAGACGCTGCAAAAGTAAATCGATAGGGACAGCAAACGACGCCATATTTTTTCCCGCTCTTTTGACATTTCTCTTCAGTAAGGTTTGCCATTTCATCATGGAAAGATATACGAGCCAACAACGAGTCGAAATTATTAAAACTTACTACGGAAATTTGGAATCAGTGGCCTCGACTTTAAGAGGCCAACTTTAAGAGGCCTCAACAATCATCGATGAGGCTCGTTTCTGGCTGACTAGCTTCGCAAATAAGCAAAATATGCGCTATTGGTCAGACAGCAATCCACACGTAATACATGAGTCATCATTGCATCCCGAAAAATTACGGTTTGGTGCGGTTCATGGGCCGGCTGCGTCATTGGGCCGTACTTCTTCCATGATGAGCAAGACCGGTACATTACTGTGAATGCGAATCGCTACCGTTCAATGATAACCGAATATTTTTGGCCCCAATTGGATAATATGGACTTGGAGGACATGTGGTTCCAACAGGACGGCGCCACAAGCCACACAGCGAATGCCACAATCAATTTATTGGAAACCAAGTTTGGTGAACGTGTTATCTCACGAAATAGCCCAGTCGATTGGCCGCATCGGTCGTGCGATTTGACGCCGTTAGATTATTTCCTGTGGGGCTACGTCAAGTCTTCGGTCTATGCCAATAAGCCAGCGACGATTGATGAACTTCGTACGAATATCGAACGTGAAATTGCAGCAGTATCGGCCGATTTATGCTTGAAAACCGTCGAAAATTGGGTTCAGCGTCTGGACTTCTGCCAGCGTGCCCGTGGTGGCCATGCAAAAGAAATCGAGTTCCATACATAATGGCATCGAACGTACTTTCACAGGAATAAATAATTTCATTGGTATCTAAAACCGGTTTTGTTTTATTTAAAAAAACTTTTGTAGCGCTCTTATTGAAAAACCCGTTATGTATATGAACTGGGTTAAAATTTGAAAACCAAACTAAGCAGGAAAAGTGAAAACGGCACATTAGTATTATTTTTAGGTTTCTGAGATAGTAAAATATGATTTATAAATACAAGTTTGGCGTGTAATTCTACAATGTTGGGAGTACAGATATATGCGGATTAACCCGTCAATCGTGACGCTAATTGGACTTTGATTAATGGTGACGTCGGTCTCATGCACCGGGTTTTTCAACTGAAGAATTGTCGAAACGTGTTGCTAATAGTTAATGTTTTTTTTTTATTTATGCACTGTGACAATAAAACAAAGATATATAATCATTTTATGTTCTTTTATTTTAATATTAAAGTTTACAAATGTTTTTAGATTGAGCATTAAAAATAACAATGTTTTACCAATAAATTTTTTAAAATTAAGAAAAAATAAAAAAATCACTTATTCATTAAGGAAAATAATGTTTATTAGTCTTTCGACAATAGGAACTTTTATAAAATGAACAAAAATTGATATCCTTCCAAAATGTAATACAAAAGTGTTGCGATTATTTTACTTACATCACACCAGGTTAGAAAAAAAAAATACAGACGTTGTGCTCACGACGCCGCGTCGTCATTAACTGATGGTGGGGGATGTGCAATGCTGCAGCTACTCGAAATCGCAACAAAAAACAATATCGGAGAATAAAGTTATACGAATTTTTTAACACAGCGTCACCATTGGCGGGTTAATAAATCTATAACTAAAACAAGGAAAACATTTTGTTTATCAATTGTTTTCGTTTCTAATTAATAATTGTGTCTATCTTCCCGACCATGCTACACCAAAGGTAGAGAATATCGAAGAATAAATTAATTAAAAATACGACCAAACGCTCGCACAATTTAAATTTTGATTACAATACGAAAGTTCGGCTAAATCATCACTTACTAAAACATTTATGTTTAAATTGTTGTAAAACTGACGTCCCTTAGCAAGTGTACGTGATGACATTACACACTTTACAGTTAATTCTAAAAACATTTAAAATCGAAATTTTGGTCACTCAAAACCCTATCTTCTGGTCCATTGTGTGCCGGTAAGTATATGTGCATGGATGTAATAAAGGGTGTCTCAGTAAGAATGCACTTTTTCATATGAAAATAAAATCACGTAGTTTTTGAGGTAGTTGTAATTTTTTTTATTGCATTTTAAAGGAGACATATTCCGATTGTACACAAGGTGATTCAGGAAGTTCCGGACAAATTTCTCCAGCGTATTCCTTGTAATCCAACGTAGTAGGTTAAAGTTGCTAACTTCTGAGCCAGTTTTGGGATTTTTTTCTTTTTGGTTTTGTTGGAAAGGTGTTTAACAGGTCTTTCAGAGTCAATAAAAAAACAGGCAGAAAAAAGTCAAATCGCCGAGATACAGAGCTTTCGGAAAAAAATGGAAAAAAAATTCACATAACCTCAATTTGCTCAGCCAGATGGCAGGTAACTTATCGTCGGGTTAACCTGCAAACCTGTGGCCATCGGTGGTGCAATGGTAGTGTGCGCGGCTCTTGTGCATGAGGACGGGGGTTCAATCCCTACTCTGACCACCTTAAATTTCTTTCGACGGCGGTCACCTCGCTTAGTGACGGCGACACTATCGAGTATTTAGCCATGAAAAAGCTTCTCAAAATACCGTTCGGAACCGGTGTAAAACTGTAGGCCCCAACCAGTGAGTGTAAAACTAAAAAGCGCACAGCTCACTGGTTGTGAGAAGCTTTCCCCAATTACTTCATGGGATGTAACGGGAAACCATTTATTTATTTTTTTAACCTGCAAACCTGCTAACTCCCTTTCAGCATATTATATTATATTATATATATTATTATATTATATTATTTATATATTATATAAATATTATATATATTCTATATATTATGAAACCTTTTTACACACTTCAAGACTCAAATTAAAAAAAAACTACATGCAGGTCAACGAGGCGTATTTTTCTCTACCATACGACATCAAAATCGCAATTTACTTAAAAAGTGGATTCAGCAGCTTTGCAGGTTAAGCCGACGTTATGTTTTTTTTTCTGTTAAAAGTTTGCATTTCAGTAAAATGGTCATAACTTTGGAACAGTAAGACCTCTGGGCTTCGTTTAGGTCATTTTGAATGGTAAGAGGTATTGCTATCTTTTAACAAAAAAAAAAGATAAGCTGCCTGCCATCTGGCTGAGCATATTGAGGTTATGTGAATTTTTTTTTCCATTTTTTTTCGAAAGCTCTGTATCTCGGCGATTTGACTTTTTTGTACCTGTTTTTATTGATTCTGAAAGGCCTCTTAAACACCTTTCCAACAAGACCAAAAACAAAAATATCCGACCACTGGCTCAGAAGTTATCAACTTTACCCTACTACCCTCCGACCACCAATCCGAAAATTTTAAAACCACTGCCATTTCTCACCCTTGCATTTTCGGGCATGGTCCTAGTGGACTTTTCTTCATGAAATGAGCCAAGAAATAGGCTGGATAAATTTGTCCGGAACTTCCTGACTCACCCTGTATAGAGATATATATCTATTCCTCAAGTGGCCCCCACGGCTCTGCTGACAGGCCATTACTCTTTTTTTTTACCGATGACGCGGTGGATCTTTACTGGATTATTCGCATAAACCCGAGATTTTAAAAAATCCCCAAAGAAAGAAATCGCACGGCGTTAAATCGCTTGATTTGGTGGCCAGTTGACAGCCGAGATTCTTTAGATAATTTGATCTAGAAATCGTTGCTGCAAAAAATCGATTGTTTCATGCACGGTATTGGAGGTGGAGCTGTGTTTTGCTGAAACACAATGTCGGCCAAACGCATGCCGTCCAGTCGAGGCTACAAGAATTCCGTTAACATGTTCCTGCAGCGAAAGCCGTTCAAAGTCACTGGAATTTCGGCCTCATCTTCAAAAAAGTAAGGCCAAATCACGCGCATTTGTTTCTCATGGATTGTATGAGGATTTTCTAAGGCCCAATTTTGATAATTTTGTGTATTGACGGAGCCATTCAGATAGAAATGATCTTCATCGGATATTACTTTTTTTGAAAACTTAGCATTAACTTGCCTTTGCTTTATTACCCATTGATTGCAGGCGCTTGCCATGGTGTGCTGGTTTTATCTCCTGACTATGCTAAATTTTGAACGCATAATGGTGGAGGTCTTTTGTTACAATTCTCGGCATAGAGCTTCGCCAAATTTTAAGTTGTTAAGAACGATAACAAATTGATGTTTTCGAGTTTTCGACTACACTATCGTTTACCGCTGCAGTGTTTTCAAGAAACCGACCAATATGGTGACGGACAGGAGGAGTCTTACTGTTCACAGCCGACCCAATATCGCAAAACTTTTTGAGCATTCTTCGAATGGTTGACACATTAGGTGCACTTTCTCGACTGAAAATCCTTCCAAGTATGCGGGTGGTCTCAGGATAACTTTGGAACTTTTTGTAGTAAGTTTTCACAATTATAACGCGTTGTTGTTTCGTAATGCGCTCTATTTTTAACAATCTGAGTAAACATGTGTGCCAGCAGTAAAATTTCAGAGTTCTCACTTTCACAGAACAAAAATGGCACTAAATTTAAAAAGTGCAAACTCACTGAAACACCTCTTGTAATATTACATCCTTCCTTCAGTCTGACCCTCCACAAGATTTTTCATTAGAAGCACAACTAAGAAAAAGTTTTACAATGTACTTTTCGTAAAAAAAAGATATGGAATATTTCTACAAATTATAAAATGTGCACGAGCGTCCATCTTTCCGAAAGTGTTTACATTTTGGAGAACATGGAATTTACGCAAACCAAATTAGTTTTCATTCGTTATTCAGACAGCGTTGTTTTGTTTTTTTTGCTATGTCTTTCTCATTACCGAATATTTAGTAGAAAATTGAATGGATCTGCATTTAACAATGTTAGTAGAAATTAAAAAACCTACACTTATATAAACGAACAGTGAGAAAATTGCATCCAATAGAATCAATGAACAAATATATTGTATGTATGAGCGATGTACTATTATAGAGCTGTGTTAGAATTAAATATCATCAAACTAAAGAGGTTGCTAATTCCTCCAAGAAATTCATTTTTAATCTTAAACACTTTCAAAATACCATATAAATTACACACATTTTGTTAATGGCACTTTTTCCAATTTAGTATACATTTTTATTATTTTACTGAGCAAAATCAAAATGCCAGTTGTTTTTGACTTGTTGTATTTTTTGTCGTACCGTATCTACCATTATATTTCTACCATGAATAGTATACAGAACTTATTGCAGTCTTTTTCCGCTCTCGTGTACAGAGTCTGAATAAAAGAGCATAAACGACTCTTATTCTCTTTATACAATATTTCAATATAAATGCACCATTTCGACAATGTTATTGCGTAAAACAATACAAAAAGTATATATGTTTCAAAAGGCATCAATGTTTCTACACTATACACTGAACGGAAAAGCATCGTCGCAGGGATGAAAATTATCATCACCCCAACAACTTTCGTCACCGAAAGTGAGCTAACGTACAGTTTCATTCCCGCTACGAAAATGAGTTCATCAACTGCAAATTGTTCATCACTGAGAAGAACAAATGGTTTTTGCTGCAATGAATTTCATTCATTATTGCAAAGAATTTTTTCGTTGATGAAATGAATTTGTTTCATTGTTGCAATGAATAAGTATCTTTCTTTAAATGAAACTATTTCATTGCTGCAATGAATTGGTTTCATTGCTACAATGAATTGGTTTCATAGATGTTATGAACTTATTTCTTTGCTGCAATGATTTTGTTTCATTGCTGTAATGAGCGTGTGTGTTCGAAATTATTTATTGTTTATTTTACATAAATGCATTGTTAGTATTACAGTGCAGGTGTTTTGATAAAAAAAATTTTCAATTTGGTCTGAATTTGCTAAAAATATTATATACATTCCACTCGTCTGGAAAAATATTACGGTAGTCGAGGGGTTGAATGTTGTTGTGGCCGTTGTACTCAGACCCTGCAATAAAAAACAAATAAGAGGTATTTATTATGAAGATTTTTATTTAAAACATGTACACATCTACGTATATCTGTACTTTCCATAACCATAAGTTCCTCTCCCGTATGGAGTTCATCACAGCAATTGATCTATGTGCAAAATTTTCTTTAACATAGAACAACATCATTGTTTCTAAAATTATGCAATTGTTGTTGTGTTGAGGTTTCTGTCATCCAATTGTAGCGCCATATCTCCTTGCCATTGAGCCACTGTGCGCCCTGTAAGCATTTTTATCAACTGTTATTTTATTTATTTTACCCAAATTTATTAAAAGTTCGATTGCATTTATTTCATTGTATATTAAATTGTTACTTTTTATGATCGTCTTACGTGAAACACTTTGTTCATTTCACTTCTTCTTTCAATTGACTTCGTACCTAAATACCAATACAATGAAACAGGCGCGACCGAATTATGGTTAAAACACAAACATTTTTCTACGATTTGCACCGTGACGCTCATACATACGCAGTTCAGTTCAGTTAAATAATTTGGGGTAGTTTTTCTTTTATCGATGTGTCACTTTATTTGCTGTCGTGTTGCTCCTTGCATTCTGTTTGTTTATCTATTTCATTTATAGATGCACAATATACACAAACGATCACAGCAAACACATAAATTCACACAATTTTTTTTTTCTGAATAAAATATTATTACTTCATTAAGTTGAACTAATTAGACTTTTTTAAACAATTTATTTAAATTATTCCGGCGGTGAAATATGTCCACCACTTTCGGTTGTTGCAAATGAACTGATTTAAGATGTGTACGTGACCCAGCACTCACGCTCACAATTTCCTCTTGCTGGCCTCTTTTTTACGCTCACTCGTTTTTTTTTTGACTCATTTTCTCCCTTTATCTTCATAAAACTTAGTTTCATTGCAATAACGAAATTTTTTCGTCAACTATAAATGATGGAAAAACTCCAAAATAAATAAATAATAAAAATATTCAATAAAAATTAAGATGTAAACCAAATATCAATAGTTTAACCCTGCTGTTAGATTAGAAAAAACTTACGAATCTTAGATTGAGGGACCATTTGGTCCATACTGCAATTTTCATCCAAAATAATAATTTTATCTTATTCTTTGTAACTATTTTGGTTCAAAAATTTCTAAAGCAAGTATTTGACATATCAAAAACATCCGCTAACATATCAAAAACATCTTCTAAATATTTGACATGAATTTACATTCGCTTGGTAATGAAAAAACTTACGAATCTTAGATTGAGGGACCATTTGGTCCATACTGGAATTTTCATCCAAAATAATAATTTTATCTTATCCTTTGTAACTATTTTGGTTCAATAATTTCTAAAGCAAGTATTTGACATATCAAAAACATCTTCTAAATATTTGACATGAATTTACATTCGCTTGGTAATGAAAAAATGTACTATTGACCAAATGGTCCTCTAACCTAAGATTCGTCATTTTGTATTTTTCTCAGTCCTGAATAAAGTTAGAAAATTTAATTTTCGCACATAACATTGTTTTATTAAAAGACCCCATTAGCAGAAAAATTTAGTCAGTATATATCACCGTTCCAAAGTTACAAGGGAAAACAGAAAAAATTTGGACCAAATGGTCCTAATCTAACAGCAGGGTTAAATCTCATGCACTCCTTGTTTTTAATTTTTACCCATTTTTCTACACAATTTAAATTAAATAAAATTGTTGCAGGAATGAAAAGTAAATTCTTGCAGCAACGAAACGAAAAATTGTCAAAGAAATCATGTATGAAATTTTTCGTTGCAGCGACTACCAAATTGTCTGATACACGAAACTTTTCATTGTAGCAACGTAAAAACATAAACGAAAATGTTTCATCCATACGACGAAACATTATTCTTTCAGTGTACTATTCAATACTCTTTGGCGATGACGACATGCTTGTTTACATCAATCCATAATAGTTATTTTCAGGCAGAGACTATTCTTGTACAACAATCACGTTTGTGATGCTAACGCTTTGTGTTGTTTGCATGTGTTTACTTTGATAGAAAAGTATCGTGACAGCTGGGAGTTCAGGCTTATTAAGAGCGGAACTCTAAATTAAAGAACAACGATTGTTCGCTTTTAAGGAAATTACAATGGGTTGGCTACTTGACAAAGGTACTACCAACATATATTCCAAGAAACGAATATAGAAGTAGAATATTTTAAAAATAATGAGGGGTTTTCGAACAACATCAAATTCAGTGTAGAGGCCCATTTGGGGATAAATTGCATAATAATGTTGCCAACAAAAGTCACTGCGCAATGTAAATCATAATTTCACAAAATTACACTAAATTGCACTTCCATCAATCCCTAATTTTTTAAGAAAAAATAATATCTCTTTGTGATAATTAATCATTTCTTTAAACAATATCACACTGCTCCAAATTTCCACTATTTATTAGGTTTTTGTAAGCTCACCACGATCTTGCGTTAGAGAGACCCACATCATATTATCTAGTAAACCCAAGTAACTAAATGCATTTCAGTACCACTTTAATTAAGGTATACTCAAACCTGACGAGGCCTCTCTATGTCAACGGTAGCAAGTCGCTGATCCTTTACTCTTTCCAATCCTTAAAAGATGAAGTCACATCGCATATGTGGCGCAATCACTAAATAATAATACAAATTTACGCCGCCAGTATCCCTCGGAGCATACAATTGTCCTCTGAAGAGATACGGCAAATCAAGGTGTTAACATCATCATATCAAGAACAAACTTATCAAGAAAAACCTGTTCACTACTAAAAATTAGCCGTTGCACAGTGGTTCCGAATTGATTTCCATGGACCAAAATGCAATATCGTTTGATATAAATAGTAAACATTTTTAAGTTTTGTAAAAAGCAGATTGTAGGCAAGGAGTCTAGGATTATGGCAATATATCAACAATGAACATCACCCATGGGATATTTTCATAAAAATTTCCAAAGTTGACTACATTTTGTTTCATACGATTTCCAAGAAAACAAAAATTTTGTTTTTTTTCTTTTTTACAGTTACTTGCATTGCATTATTTGTTTTTTTTTTGATGTGTTAACATCGATAAGCCAGGGTAGGGACAAAATTAACAGAGTCAATACATCCAAACACATTTTGTCCGACTGCGATCACACAGATTGTCAGACTGCGAACACACACAGTGTCCGACTGCGATCACAGATTGTTTGGAGTTAAACTGTTCCGAAACGGCTAGACCGATTTGTATGACATTTAGTATGCATATCGGGTAGGGCTCAGAATCGGCCAACATCTATTTCTAATACCCCTAAATGATAAGGGTGACCCACACCAATATAGGATACAGATTTGTACGACTGAGAAACACCGATTGTCAAACTGCGAAAAAGCACACACTGATGTAGCGGCAGCCAATAGTTGTCTTGTGTGGGTGCGGAGCACTCTCAGAGCAAAGAAAATAATGACGTATTATACATATATAAAAACTAATAGCAAAGAGCAACGAAAATTGTGTGAACTTGTGTAGAGAATGTGGGAACATAACAATGTATGTATGTTCATGTGTCTGTTGCTTTGTATTCTCTTTGTTTTTTGCGGGAATAAAACAAAAAGTATTAAGCAAGAAAATAATGACACATGTACTTGCACTGGTCCTTAAATAATTTTAAGTATTAATATTATTTAAATATAACGTCTTCGTATTTCATGAAATTAGAATCTGCTGCTCTGTTCCTTCTCCTTTCTTTGTTGTCTCTAACGTTTTTGTTATCAGAAGGTTTCAACTATGCGGCGCATATCACTATGCGTTGGCACACAAACAATATACGTATATACAAATCTAGTTCATGCAAGCCAAGCGTGCATTAATTAGTTGTACAATTTTTTACTTTCCACAAATGGTCCGCCGTTTCGAATTTCTCAGTAAAGTCTCAAAGGGCTTCACGTTGTTGCCGTGACTGTGACTGTATACATGAAACTAAATCGCAATACATCAGCCAAAATAAGAAACACTGACTTCATTTGCAATTTATACGCACATTCAGGAATATTTATAAATCACCCACTGCGAGAATAATGCCAAAAATACACACTTACAAGCAGGGACGTGCGGTGTAGTTTTTAGCAGGGTGTTCTCAAACATTTAAAAAAAATAATGTTTATTCTAAGTTTATTCCAGGACCACGACGAGGGAAGGGATCACATTTTTATTTTTATTTCCTTGTTTTTTCATTTTATTTAAATTGAAATTTTATTAGTTATAAACCAGTTCAACACGTCGTGTTTTTTGAATGAAAAGTTCAATCACATCATCGTAGAAATTTTTTGTATTTTTTAAAACTTTTAAAAAAGACTTTTCTATAGAAATTAAGCCTAACTCTGATAACCTTTCCTCTAACATTTGGTTTCTGGAATAAGTCTTAATTCTCTTAAGTGCTGTAGAAGATCTCTCAACAGAACTTGTTGATACTGGAATTGTTAAAGTTAACATGCTTAATCTAAATACTTCAGAAAAAGTATCCGACAGTAGCTTTCGTCGTAATAAATGTATTATCAAACTTTGATTTGTTAGCTAATATTTTCTTCTTAGTTATTTCAATATGTTCGCAGCAATATTGAATATCAAAAGAGTTTTTTTTAAAGAATATCAAACAATACATCAGTGTATGAAAAAATTTTCGTTAATGGTATTTAGCATCTCCCCTGTGATCGGACTCACAATAATTTTTTTCTTCAACTTTTAATCGTGAAAAAGGTCTATCTAAACAAATTTCAATAGAGCATCCACATATCATTTTGCAATTTGCGTCTGATCTCATTCACAGTCTGATGTAAAATGAATATTCTACAATTAACTATGGTTCAGAATTTCTGTTGCACACAATTTTGTTTGTATCCCTGCTGTTAGATTAGGACCATTTGGTCCAAATTTTTTCTGTTTTCCCTTGTAACTTT
This sequence comes from Phaonia tiefii, assembly GCA_963931995.1. Lineage (NCBI taxonomy): Eukaryota > Metazoa > Arthropoda > Insecta > Diptera > Muscidae > Phaonia > Phaonia tiefii. The sequence continues at coordinate 30,728,256 of OZ008367.1, forward strand.
GGAACGGTGATATATACTGACTAAATTTTTCTGCTAATGGGGTCTTTTAATAAAACAATGTTATGTGCGAAAATTAAATTTTCTAACTTTATTCAGGACTGAGAAAAATACAAAATGACGAATCTTAGATTAGAGGACCATTTGGTCAATAGTACATTTTTTCATTACCAAGCGAATGTAAATTCATGTCAAATATTTAGAAGATGTTTTTGATATGTTAGCGGATGTTTTTGATATGTCAAATACTTGCTTTAGAAATTTTTGAACCAAAATAGTTACAAAGAATAAGATAAAATTATTATTTTTGATGAAAATTGCAGTATGGACCAAATGGTCCCTCAATCTAAGATTCGTAAGTTTTTTCTAATCTAACAGCAGGGGTATGCGAGTGTGTGTTTTCTTTTCTTGCTACAAGCTGTACTACTTAACATTTTTCGTCGTTCATGTTTCAGTTTTTTTTTACGAATGTTACTGTAAAACTTTTAACAGTGTTGCTATGCTATAGGAGAACAATTTTTATATATGTATATTTGCTTTGCTAATGTTAATAAATAAATTTCAGTTGCAATTTGTTCACTCGCTGCTTTTGAACATCCTGTATACAACTAAAGTACTCTCAGAGACTCGCTAAACTGTTAACAGAACAGCATTAACAAATACAACAAAAAACGAATCCAATAATGTTCGCTAGAAATTCAAACTGGAATGAATGCAAAATGTTCAATAGCAGTCAGCGAACAAAATACCTATACACAATGAAAAACATTAACAAAAGAAATTTATATTAAAATTGTTCTCTTTAAAAATAGAACCAAATGTTAAAGTTTTACAGCAACAAAAAAAAATAAACAAGAACAACACAAAATGTTAAGTAGAAGAACTTGTAGCAAGAAAAGAAAAAACCCACGAACACAAAAAATATATGTGCAACAGAAAACAATGAATAAATGTTGGATATATATGTCGCTGAAATATTGTTGGACTTTAGGAAATAATTATAAAAATATACAACATGATTATCAAAATATATTAGAAAACACGTCCGCACCTTAGGCGGAACGTCACTGCTTACAAGATATACACCCCTCTTTTATTCTCTTGCTCTCGAGAGAGCATAAACAGAGTAACAAACACGGCTTTATTTGTGTCACAAACACATATACATTTGGGTCGCGAACACATATAATAACACATTAATCATTGTGTTTAAAATATGTAATATTGAGTAGCAAACAGAATGTGTTTTCACACAAGTATATTATATTTAGGACAAGCTCCAAACATACGTTATATTTGCACCCAAACAACAACAAAAAAACCGATTTTCAGCGTGAAGTTGTGTAATTAAGGAAGTGATCTCGCTTGTTTGTTTATCCATTGTTTCATTGGCTGTATTGGACAAAATTACGCATATTGCATATTATTAATATGATAAAATGATGTCACCAATAAATCCCCAAGTAATTTATAAAACAGCCGCCCTTCACTTCGACCTGAGCCTTCACATTTGTTGACATAGTCATGGTAATGCTGCCAAATCTACCAAGTTTGGCCGGGCTGCACCAGACACATATATGACATTAGCTAACAGCAACTGTTTCTTCCTACTACTTAGGATTACATACACTAAAAATCCAGTCCCATAGAACACGACGTAATCCCCATATAGACACGCAGTTGCAGCTGAAGCATTAATATCGTCGTCACCACCTAATAAGTTTCAGGCACACAAATTAAGCCGTAGCTGTATTGGATGTAATACAACCAACTAAGTGAATGAACCAACGCATCAAAATCATCATTAACGTTAATGTTAACAATTCAAATGTGGTGGTCCTTTGAAATAAAGGCAATTTTAACCCCACATTTTCGTCAGCATTTTGCTAATAAAGATCACGAATCACCCACTCACAAAGTCAGAAATGCAGTGCCCTGTAATAATGTTCATAACATTTTGAGTGTGTCATTTGTTACTCACTCGCGTACATAGTTCGCCTTGTTTTTCATCTGCGCTAGAAATGGGGAAGGACAGCTAAGTAGAATATTTGGAGTCAAGAAACTAACCTTCTTTATAAACAGTCAGAGATTTTTATCTACTTTAAATAGAAGATTGACTACACCATTTTTCCTGCGTATTTGCAAATATAATCAAGAATAAACTAGAGTTTTCGATGGACATTGCGAAAAGCAAAATTTGACAAAGTACCAGGTTGCAACTTATATTTGGGTCCTGGCAGCACTAGTGTTGGAACTTATATTAGAAAGTTTGTCGTTTTTGGAACGAAGTTCCTTATCGCACGTTCCGGGATTGGGGCTAAATGAACAAATTATAAACAACTTTTTTTAACTACTTTGTTACAACCCATTATTGTCAACTATAATGGGTACTCTTGGTTTGGTTTAAAGGGAAGTTTTTTTTTATTACATATTGAAGTTTTGAACCAAATAAGGAGTAAATTTATAAAAGCCAAAGAGCCAAAGAGCATGGAATTACGTTTGACAGCACACTTACTCTTTGGTTGGGTTTCTGTCTAGACTAACATATGAGGAGGAATTTCTTGTTTACTGGGAAATTCTCTAGGTGGAGCCTGTTTATTACATATTGTAGTTTTGAACCGAATAAAAGGTAAATTTAGAAAAGCCAAAGTAAAAGAAGTTTAAAAAAATATCATTTCCTTAAATAAGTGAGTTTTCTTAAAACAAGTAAATTTTCTCAAAAACAATACCTATTACAAAAGGTATATCTTACAAAAAGTACATTTTCTTAAATAAGTACATTATCTTACAAAAAATTGCCTTTTCTTAAAAAACTAAATTTTCTTTAAACAGTACCTTTTATGTAAAACAAAATTACTTTTTTTTCCAGATAAGTACCTACTCTTGAAAAAAGAACCAATTCTAAAAAAAATTCCCATTTCTAAAAAAAATAGTTTTCTTCAAAAAAAAAATGCCTTCTCTTAATAAATACCTTTTCTTACAAAAATTCATTGTCCCAAAAGTACCTTTTCTTAAAAATAAAATAATACCATTCCTTTTATTTTCTTGAGATAAGTAGCCTTTCTGAAGAGAAGTAAATTTTCTTAAAAAATAACCTTTTCCTATAAAGAATACCACTACTTTAAAAAGTACCTGTTCTTAAAAACGTACTTCTTTGTAAAAAAAAAATAATACTCAGTTACAGAAAGTATTTCTTATTATATATTTCTTAAAAAAAAAACATTAGCTTTTAATAAAAGAAGCAACTCTCATTAAAGAAATTACCTTTTCGGAAAATATAATACATATTCTTACAAAAAGGACCTAAAACATTTAGGACCTACAAAATTTTTTTCTGTGAAAATTTTAGTGCAAAGACTTTTTACGATTTTTGGCGTGGATTATCGAGACACGAGTATCTCAGTCAACTTGTTTCGACGTTGGGTGATGAAGAGCTATCAAAAAGCACTGTAAATCGCTGGTACCAAGAGTTCAGTCTCGGACGCCTTTCACTCGAGGATGAATTTCGTGAAGGTCGTCCAATTTCGGTCGTGCGTGAACTAATAAAGCAAGACCGACCAGTGGCGTACTGTGAGATTGAGGCATTCTTGGGCATTAGTATGACAAGCATCAATAGGATATTGCATGTTCATTTGGCAGGGAAAAAGATTTGTTCCCGTTGGATCTCACAAAATTTGATGAATGCTACAAAAAGGCTCGTTTCGATTGGAGCAAAGAAATATTGAGAAAATTCAACCGCGGTATGTAGTGTATAGTATCGTCACAGGTGACGATTCATGGATGTATGGATTTCAGCTCGAAACAAAACAGCAATCGACCGTATGGGTCTCTAAGGACGAGACAAGGATGCGACAAAAGTTGTTCGTGGAAGAAGCGTATCGAAGCAAATGATAGAATTTTTTTGGGTTTAACCGCTCACGTGGCCACAGTGCTTTCAGTGGAACGTAGGACGATCAATTTCACAATTTGTTTGCCACCAGTGTTGGAAGAAATACGGAAAAATAACAAGAGAAGACGGATCATTTTGCATCAGGACAATGCGAGAACTCACACATCAGCCGAAACAATGGGCTATTTGAACACTCAGCATATCGGACTGATAGGTCATCCGCCGTACAGCCCTGATTTGGCACCCAATGACTTCTGTTTACTACGTGCAGCTGATGAAGCCTTCAAAACCCATGTTTTGCAGGTGTCTCAATCGGAGTGGAAAAGTGGTTCGAAAAATGCTGGACCCGAAATATAAATAGCATCCTGGTAGGTATCGCCTCTTTTGTTTTTAATTGAAATGAAATTAACAAGATTTCATGTAAAAATTTCTGAATTTGAAATAAGAATAGTGGAATGTTTTAAATTTTAAACGAAAATCATTAATTTTTTTTAATTAAAAGCAACAATAAAATTGCCTCAATTTGAACTTCAAAACTTTCCGTATTGAGACGAATCAAGCTCTCATTTTCAGTTGAAAATCGTCCAAAAGGCTAAAAGTCATTTATGTTATAGGGTATGTTAATGACTTATGATCACATCTATATACTAATCGTAGAATTTGACAAGGCTTGTAAGATTAAAAGTCAATTTTATACTACAATTTATTTTAAAAAAAATTTCGACGACTTTTTGTGGCGAGCCCCATACAAAAGGGTCCAAAAATTAGTTTGGCAGGGAAATAAAAAACAGACCTAATATATCCCTTAAATTTTTAACCGATATACTTTCAGCCATCAGTAGCCACTATACAAGGTGTTTCAAAAGAAGTCATCCGATGTTTTTTGGTTCTCATTTTGGCGTAGAATACGTCTTACCTTACGGTATAGGGAGTCATGTCAGATTGTTATTGTTGTAATCTTTATTTCATTGATTATGAGGAAACGGCGAGATAACTTTTTTTACAAATTTTTTTGTAGGTAAATGAAGATGTTATCTTTCGTTTGATATACATTTCATATTGGTTGATATCTTCCTAATATTTAAATTTCTCAAATGAAAATTGTTTAAACACATACACTCAAACATATGTGTGGTGTTTGGTTGAGTGTTTGAGTTTGTAGCGTGAACAAAAACTATGCTGCTGTTTCAGTGTGGACACAAACCTTCGGCTGTTGTTTTGATTGATGAAATATTGAAATTTTGTATATTTACTTATGTATTTAAGTGAAACAAAATGTTAAATGTGACTTTGAATTTAACATGGATATGTAATTATAAAAAATATAAGTCAAATTAATTTGCGTCTGTTATTTGTCATTTATCCTTACTCTTTTAATTTAAAAACATATTTATCCTATTTTTCCTACCATAAGCTTATGTATATTATCAAAAGTAACTATCAAATAAATAAATTCATTTGCTTATGTTATTTATCATTTATTGTTATATATGTTTTCTGTCTTATCGGATGGCGTATTCTACGTTAAACTTAATGGGCGTGTCTCTGACACAGACTGCAGGGACAGTCAGTGGCCGAAGGCCTCGGACAACTGTCTGCTGTATTTTTTTTTTCTAAATGAAGAACTTCGATACTGTTTTTTGATTATGTTTATTTGAACCTTTAGAATTTTACTGGTTAAGCTGAGAAGACGTTATCTGTTAAATGGGCGCCGTCACAATTGATTATCATACGGGCTCGTTTTGTGGCATTTTTGTTCATAATGAGTTGAAAATCATAATGAGCGACGAGGTTCATTTCCACCTCATCGGGTACGTGAACAAGCAAAACTATCACTTCTGGGGCACCGAAAATCCACGAGTGAAGCACGATGAGCCATTACACCCGCTCAAAGTGACTGCATGGTGCGCTGTTCACGCTGGAGGAGTTATCGGGCCATTTTTTTCGAGAACGCCGCTGATCAAACGACAACAGTGGATGGTGCGCTTAAATCTCTCAAAAGAAGACTTAATTTAAAAACCCACTTATACTATTGAATTCACTATCTTTAAGTTAGTTGATCACACTGACAAAACGGTACAGTTTCGTCAAAAGTAAGCTCACGCATTAATTACTTTTACATTGTGGGGATGAATTAATACGTTAGGTTAAGTCCTTGCAACTATTGACAAAAATGTCATAGTCTTTTTTTCAGTGCAAGCATAAAGCCATTTTACTAACTTTTTACAATTATATTGTAACTTTTGTACAATATAATTTTAATGTTGAAGCTAAGAATCTTCCCATTTGGACCACCGTAGCCAAAAATATAATTAAACTCATAGATGCACTCGTAAATATGTATTTACATGTGTGCACATTAGTGTATTCAAAAAACCGGATCTTCAAAAATGTCCGTTTTCGGTTTCTTAGAATATTCGGATTTTTCCAATACCGGTTTTTGGTTAAACCGAGGGTATAAACCTTTCTAATAACCGGTTTCGGTTTTATACGAAAATGGACAATTATGCGCTTTATAAATGTCGTTTATTTTTAATTCGTCTCTTTGAATTTTGAGATCGACTATCGAGTACCTAGCCATGAAAATGCTTGTAAAAATAGTGTCCAGAACCGGTGTAAAATTGCCCGTCCCAATCAAAGTGTGTGAGCCTATGCCTTCATGAGATGTAAAGGGAAACTAAAGAGTAACAAAAATGGTGTCCCAGAGCATCCCATGAAGGGATTGAGGAGAACTTCTAGTTTTTTACACTCAATGTTTTTTAATTTTTTAAACTAAAGAGTAGGTAATTAAAAAATTTTGAATTTAGTTTCGCTTTAAAAAATACCAATTTATTGGCCCATTATAGATATTTATGAATGATCTCATCGTTCGAATTGCTTCCAAGACTTTCTTTATAGTACCTACTATTTTCTAGTCAATTTTTCAGTACATTTTCGATTGTTTGGGCCTCTATTTCGTGTGTAACACCTCAAAGGACTCGGAATTGTTTGCGTAACACTTATATTTTACGGCGCTCCAGAAATAATAATCTAACGGGTTCAAATCGCATCTGCGACACGGCTAATGGACTTCCAGGTTTCGGCTCATTATGCGGTTATCGAACACAGTGCCTAAAAGCTCGATTGTGACGTTGGCTGTGTGGGTCATAGCGCCATCCTGTTTCAGAAATTTGGGAACAACAATTTGCTGACCATGGCACGATAACAGTTATGGAAACCACACACAATAGTCACTCGTTGTGGATGCATCGGATTCTCCTCGACGTCGTGTGTGTAATTTCCAAGCCGACAAAGCGACAATTTTGTTTGATAACGTAACCCCTGAGGTGAAAAGGAGCGTCATTGTGAAATATGATTTTTCCGTAAAAACACCCAACATTTTGCGAAAGGAAGTCAGGGAAATGTTCCGTTCTGCGAACGGTGGCGAGTTGATGTTGACGGCGGTTCGAACACAGTTTCAGCTAAAGTGACAATATTTTCCACTGAACGTACGGGAAGAGCACCTACAGGAGTAGTTCTGTCTACAGAGGACACGGATTGACGAATTCGCTTCACAAACTGATCCACAAACTGCGTTATGGCACTCTATTTCAATCGGATTTATTTCGTAGATTTGTGACAGTTTGAGTTGAAAACTCAGAACTTTGGAAGAAAGTTTTTAATATTTCCCAATATATTTTTGAGCGTCAAGCAACCCATTTTAAAAATTTCTAACTTTCAACAAATAATCTGTCACTTCATAGATTTTAAATGGTTAATCGACTTCGAAATCACGGGAGATTCAAGTTCCAAATTTTACATGTCCCACCCCATATACATTTTATTCAACCAATCTGTTCTCATACATATTTCACTTACCCAATTAGACAAAATGATCGTTGAGTAAATATTTGAATTTTTTTTACTTTTTTTGGAGTGTGAATTCTGTTTTTTATGCTTTTCTGCTAACACACCTCCTTTATTGTCATTAGTTCCGGAACTTACATCTAAATGGGTGTTAGCAGGATAACACTTCAATTGCCATTGGACACCTAATTTCAGCAAATTATCGGCGAAATAATTCGTTGGCAAAGTCTTTTCTATCTGTCTGATGGAGTCTCTAATCATAGTGGCCTATGAAAAAGGCTTTAGGTGTGTAATTCTGCGGCGTTATATCAGTTGTGTAAAAACCGAAAAAACCGGTTAATCGACTTGAAATAACCGGTGAACGCGGTTCTTCGAAAATATCAGAAAACTGACATACGGTTAACCGACCGAATTCGGTTAACCGGTTTAGGTTTTGAATACAGTAGTGCACATGCAATACCACCATACCAGCTCAATAGTTGACATCACATAATACTACAAACCCATCCAGCTGAATTTCGGGATGGCAGCACTCACCCAGCACCATTCTCATCATCTGGCTCTCAGAGAATAACAAAAAAGGGATTGCGACGGAACGTTAACAAAAACTCCAACAGATATTTTCAACAATTGAAACTGTTACTAACACAATCATTTTAACCCACAACCCCACAGGTACTGCGTTATGTTGGTTTTGAACGAGACATTTAATCCTTTTAGATTGATAACATGAACTCAGTTATGGACGATAATAAGCTGCTGATATTAGCAAATGGCAAACGCATTCGATTGGAAAACTACATCGCTTTGTTATTTGATATGACCTTAATGGGAAGTAAGCTAAACTCCTCACCGAAGGCCTCTAACTTTTATCATGCTTCTTGTGCTAAATCCGTGGATGCAATGGATACCTAACTCGTCTTTACCACAATAAAGTGCAATAATGCTTTCAAGTATGAATATAAACTGCAAAATGTAAAACGTAAAGAATGTCATGGGAAATAAAGGTGGTGTATCAGTTTGGGTAATGTAAACAATAGATTTGCTCGTTTACTTTCCAAGTAAAAATTTGCAGGAATCTAATTTCGGGGGAGTACGAACGATTTTACTTTCTTTATGAAAATTTGCACAAAAAGTACGCGAACGAATTCCATTCAAAATTTCCAAGAAAACAACTGATGGAGTTTTATTATATTCTGGATTGTAGTTACATTACATATCTACTGCATCGGTTGTCCAATAATGATGTAGTGGTTTCACCAGAATTTGCTGAATCCCACTACACACTATTAATTTCCAGTTTCTTTCTATATTTCGGTGATATGTTGGATAAAATAACAAAAAAATATCTGTATTTATTTTTTCCGTCGTTATTTTAATTTTCACTTTTATTTGTTATCATAAAACAGCTGTTTTACCCTACAAATTTTTGTTGACTAAAATTTGTCCAACCAAAACTTTGCAAGGTCTCTAACACCGAACTGTCTAAAATCTCGCTCTATCGCTTTCATTTACTGAAATTTTCGAGTAAACGAATACGATTCAGTAATAATTTTGACAATTTTTCGACCGACAATGTGATATTGGCATGCCCGGGTACGAATAAAGAAATCACTGTAAAGAGTAGGTAAAATGCCAAGGTTCAAGAATGTGCATGGAAACTTTAAGTACTGTGGCCTAAAAGACGTAGACGGTGATGACGAGAGTGCAAAGAATTTATGAATTTCATTTTGGTATGCGTCCCAAACATTGTATACTGATTTTCTATTTTTAAAAATTATTTACATATATTCCATATATCGAATGGGTTCAGCTCCTTGCCAGCAATCAGTTTATATCAGTTTACTTTAAATTCGTACACTTTTACACCGATTTCCGACAATCTTCTTCAATTACACTCTGAAGGGTGGCATGTGCAAGTATAGAACCCACATTCTTTCGTACAAGAGTTCGGCAAGCATTTCTCAAACATGCACTTCTTGACCATGCTACACGCAGAGGAAAAGCTCCTTGCCCCTAAACAAATTCCACAAACGGTGCACTCTTGGGGGGAATGTAATTGCATTTTGGAAAAACAAAAGAGTGAGTAGGCATCTGCTGATAATCTTGTCATGGAGTTCCAAAAAAGTCATGCCAGTGAGTGTGCTTTCCTGAATTATATATTATTCCAAAGAAACCCAAAAATTTTTCACTTTGAAAAATATATCAGATGTTGATAGTTTATAGTGTGAACATTACATTACATATCTGAACACTCAGAACTAACAAAAATAAATTCATTATGAAAAATACAAAATCATTTTAGATTACTGAAACACTTTTTTAAAGAATATAAAGCTTATTAGCTTTATATTACTTTCAAAAGAGTCGAGCATAAAAATGTTCCAATGACATCAAGGCTGTGTGTATAGCTATTTCGGATCTTGCTAAGATCTTCATCAGCAGACGTTTTTGGAATGTTTTTGGTGAATTCTTCAAAAATATATATCTAGAATCACTCATCATATTAATGAGAATTCCTTTATATACACGTTTGAAGAATACCAAGCACTACCATTGGAACACTTTCATGCACAACTCTTTTTATCAAGCCGAAAAACCACTGGTTTTAAACAGACATGATTTATTTTTGTTATGTCATTACAAAAACAACAAAACAGAGGGTTGCCATCAACAATATTATTGTTTCAAGCTCGCGGTGCTCTTCGTCAACTTTCATCATTTCCCTTACGGTAACTTTTATTCGGTCTGTTTTTTTTTAAAACTTACAAATTTATTCAATGTCAAAACCTTTTTATATAATATAAAGCTTATTAGCTTTATATTACTTTCACAAAAGTCGAGCACAAAAATGTTCCAATGACATCAAGGCTGTGTGTATAGCTATTTCGGATCTTGCTAAGATCTTCATCAGCAGACGTTTTTGGAATGTTTTTGGTGAATTCTTCAAAAATATATATCTAGAATCACTCATCATATTAATGAGAATTCCTTTATATACACGTTTGAAGAATAGCAAGCACTACCATTGGAACACTTTCATGCACAACTCTTTTTATCAAGCCGAAAAACCACTGGTTTTAAACAGACATGATTTATTTTTGTTATGTCATTACAAAAACAACAAAACAGAGGGTTGCCATCAACAATATTATTGTTTCAAGCTCGCGGTGCTCTTCGTCAACTTTCATCATTTCCCTTACGGTAACTTTTATTCGGTCTGTTTTTTTTTAAAACTTACAAATTTATTCAATGTCAAAACCTTTTTATATAATATAAAGCTTATTAGCTTTATATTACTTTCACAAAAGTCGAGCACAAAAATGTTCCAATGATACCAAGGCTGTCTGTATAGCTATTTCGGATCTTCCCAAGATCTTCATCAGCAGACGTTTTCGGTATGTTTTTGGTGAATTCTTCAAAAATATATATCTAGAAATACTCAACACTGAACCATTTACATTGTCTTGCCCTCATTTTCTGTCATACCCACTTTTGCTGACTTCGTCTCAAGTCTGGAAAACACCACAGCAACTTCTCTCATTGTGCGCCCAATGATACCTATATCATCAGCATACGCGAGCAGCATGTGACTTGCGCTGCTGATGTTTTTATTCATGTTGACTAGAGTTGTGTAGTTCACGAACGAACTAGTTCAATTGATCGATTCACTCTTGTGAAGTAGATGAACTAGTTCACACTGTTCCGCTCTTTTTTTTCAGTAGTTCATTTGTTTCAGCAGTTTTTGGCATTTCAGTTGTGCAGTTCTCTTCGCCATTTTCTAGTTCACACTTTCTTTGTCACTCAATTCGCACAAAGGTGCCTAATGTTGCAATCTTTGTGGAATGGATATGTAACCGCTTTTATTCCAAAATATAAAAAGATTACGGAAACACAATATTTCAGAAACGGAATAACCTAATCGTTAAGTCGACCTTCAATAGGGCGATTTAGTATAAACAAATATCACAGTATCCAAAACACTAGAAATCTCCAAAAATCAACTCATTTTCGCGATTATTGCTCCGATTGAACTAAAACTATAAGTTGAACTGCAATGAGCTCTTCAGTTCACTGCTCATATGAACCGTTAAGCTGAAATACTACAATGAACCAGTGAACTAAATGAATGAACTAGTTCAATCTGATGAACTTAACTAAATAGAGCGCTCACTTGAATGAACTAAAATTCCCAACTCTAATGTTGACTGCAGCTTTTCTAATTATAATCTCCATAATGATGTTAAAGGGATCGCACGATAGGGTGTCGTCGTACATTAGTTTCGATAGGTTCAGTAGTATCCTTACTAAATTTCGAAGCGTACTTCATGTTCGTCAAGGTCATCCTGCAAAGTCGTATGAGTTTTGCACGAATACCAAGCTCATACATTGCTTCGTAGAACATCTCCCGTGTAGGTATATCGAACGACAAATAGATTATAGGTGTAGATTTGATTTTCGTGGATCTTGTGCAGGATTTAGAATAGCGTAAAAATCTGGTCATTTTTGGATTTGGCAAGCCTAAAGTCATACTGCCATGATCCAATTAGGTCAGTGATATCTTGTTCTAGTCTTTCGCACATTATACTTGTTAGAACCTTATATGCCATAGATAAAAGGCCTATTACACCGTAGTTAGCACTGAGACTCAGGTCCCTGTTTTAAATATGGGGTATAGTACACTCCAATCGCCGGGCATGCATTCATCTAACCAAATGTTTCTAATGAGATGATGCGTGCACCTAATCAGCTCTTCGCAGCCAGCTTTAAGCTTTAAGCTCATCCGCAGCTTCTTGAGGCGGACAATGGCTGTTCCGACCTTGTCTTTGTCAGGAGGGGGCAATCGACGTCGTCGTCCAAATTGCGATCGATTGTCTCATTGTCATTGGATATTTCAGGTACCAGTAGCGCGAACAAATAATCCCTCAATATTCTAAGCATGTTTCCGTCCTTGTCCTTGGCCTGTACCATTTGTATTAATTCTGTTCTTGCCTTTTTGGTAGAATTTTCGGGCTCCGTTTTCCTTCTTTATACCTCAATTTTCTCACTCTCGCGCTTTCTCCACTGCCGTTTCTTACGCCAAAAGAATCTGGTTACCTATTTTCTTTTCCCCCATACCGCTCAGTCGCAGCTCGCGTTACAATTAGCTGAAGCATTCCCATACGCGCAGCGTTCTTTTCATTATTTACCACGCGACACTCTCCATCGTACCATGGTTTGGTGTGAAGCTGTTTTTAAAACCAAGTACGGTTGTTGCGCTAGTTTTTATAGAGTCCAAAATATGTTTCCACTACGCTTCTGGATCGTCACCGGGAGAGGGTGGGTTCTGTGCCAAGAGTTGCGAGACCTTCCTTGAGTAGGCTGTGGATACCTCTCGGGTAATTGCAGCTTTAAGATGTGTAGCTTTTTCTGCGTCTGGTTTCATACGATTTTCGCTTTACTGAATCCTCTGCGAACCTTTGGTGCTACCTGGTACAGATCGCTGTTACCTCCTCTGGTCACTCGTACGTCCATTACACTGTATGCGAGCCTTCCATCAATTACCACGTGATCAAATTGGTCTTTCCTTCTTTGATCATAGGGTACACAAGAAGCCCATGTGGATTTCTTTATGCTGGAATCTTTTACCACTAATGACCATGTTTTTTGCCGCGGGAAAGTCAACCAGTCTCATACCCTTGTCGGAACTGTCTGCATGTTGATTGAAATTGCCAATAGTTGGATGAGATAAATTTTCCCTGCCTTCTTTAGCATTAAAATCTCCGAGTACAATCTCTATGTCGTGGACAGGGCTGGGGTCGTATCTTTCCTCTAGGCTCTCATAGAATATATCATTGGCATCATCATCTTCCTCTCTGTTGGGGCACGCATCCAGTGATGTGAGTGTGATAAGTAATGAAAATGCTTTCCTTAATATTACACTATATGGAGCATATGTGGCTATTTGTACCCTCTATTACACTCCTTCTTTTATTTTTCCAACTCCAACACCAATCAATTTCCTTTAGTAATTATACCCGATGCCTTTGATTAATACGGATGTTGGATAGCACGAGTACACTGTAGAGACTCCTAACATTTGAAGTTCCCCCGTTGAATTACAACCACAGACAAGTGAGTGAATTATAAATCTGAACTCTCATCAGAAACTTCAAAAGGATTACACAACTCAGGCTGGCCGCTGGTACATTCGTAAAAACTCCTTTTATCTACTTATACGTTGGTACTCTTTAATGTGGTTTGGTGTAAAATCCCCCCTGTAATTTTGTCATTGCCACGTTTTTTCTTTAGGTAGTGAGTGCAACAGTAATAGCGCTGTAATCCATTGCTTTGTTGTCCATGACAATATTGCATTTAAGCTGAGTTTGTGTTAGCAACTGATAGCATAATGATTGTAAATATTCGTAGATGTAAGAGTTCTCAAGGAAAGGAGAATCAAAACATGACTATACGAGGGGGGATCAATAAGTCCGAGACTTTTCGAACTTCCCTCGTAGTTATATGAAATGCAACACTGCTCCCATCAAGTACCACCTGTTAGTAGACTACTGTCAAAGTTTGAGCAAGTTCCGTCATTTAAATTTAATTTAACAGCTGTTCAAAACATACAACCCCGTGCATTTTTTTAAAATGGAAAAAAGAGAATTTCGAGTTCTCATTAAATAGTATTTTTTGCGAAAAAAAAAAATCAAACCATGGAAAGGCTTGATAAACACTATGGGGACTCTCTGCACCATCGATTTTAATGGTAAAAAATTGGTTTACTGACGTTCGTTTTGGTCGCACAAGTATAAATGACGCTGAACGTTCTGGACGGCCAATTGAGCTCAATACACCCAAAAATGTCGAAAAAATATGATGGTGTGGTGTTGGCCAATCAAAGAGTAAAAGTGCATGAGATTTTTGATGCCGTAGGCATTTCATCTGGAAGTGTTGTTTCGATTTTAAATGATCAGTTGGGTTTAATAACGCTGTCTGCAAGATGGGTGCCGCGTTTACTCCCAATTGACCATAATTGTTTGGATTGTTTGGAGTTGTTTAACCGCAATTCGAAGGAGTTTTTGGCTCTGGCTCCGAATAAAGCGAAGGTAGGTTTGTCGGTCAATAAGGAGATGGCAACAGTTTTTTTGGAGGCACGCGGAATAATCCACGTCGATAACCTTCAAAGGGGAAAAACAATAAACGGCGAATATTGTGCCAACTTATTGGACCGATTTAACGAGGATTTAATTTTCTGTGGTGATTTTAACGCCAGACATCGAGACTGGAATTGTCTTCGAGCAAATGTAATGTTCTTAATGAAATTGGTTCAACGTTTCCTGTAACGATTTCTTTTCCTAATTCTCCCACTTATATCCCAGCTGCTACTCTCTCAAATCCATCAACTCTTGAACATACCTCAACACATTTCATATCCGTACACAATTAATGATCTTTCTTCTGATCATTTACCTATTGTCTTTAATATTACTTCAAGCGTGCAACTTTCCACTAACATGAAATATAACTTTTCTCGCGCTGATTGGAAGTTTTACTAAAAATACTTAAGGACCCACCTTAATTCTCCGTGTATTAACGTTAATTGCACTACTGAAATAGATAAGCACATAAATACTTTGACAACAACGATATTAGAAGGAATAAGAAAATGTGTACCTCTATGTCCTCCAAAGTCAAAATTTGTCAAACTTCCAGACCATATACTCTAACTTATTAAAATTAGAAATTTATTTAGAAGAGATTGGATAAGATACAGACAGATATCTGATCTAGAATTTGTAAGGAAATACACAGTTCTTATTCGTAATGAAATTCGTTTCTTTCGTAACTGTAGGTGGAATGATATGCTAAGTTCCCGTGACGTAAGGTCAAAACCTTTTTGGAACGTCGCTAAAATTCTCAGGAGGAAGACTACTTATTACCATGGTCTGTGCATAGGCGACAATACGCTTATTTCAGATACCGACAAGGCAAATGCTTTTGCGAATACTTTTAGCTCTAATCACAAAATTTCAGAGAATCTTGGGACTGTGCGGCATAATCAGCATGTAGATGAAGTCGTTAAGCGTTTGAATGAGAATATCATAGTAACACCTGAATCTGAAAAACTGTCAGTCTGCGAGGTAGAAAAACTTATTAGTTCAAATAAAAAAAGGAAATCTTGCGGGCTAGACCAAATAGGCAATGAGATGTTGAAACATCTTCCTCACAGCGTTGTATCCTGTTTAACGAGTATTTTCAATGCATGTTTAATGTTGCAATACTTTCCGGAAAGCTGGAAAATGCTAAAGTAATACCTATTCCCAAGCCGGGAATAACCCCTAATTTGCCCGAAAATTACAGGCCAATTAGTCTTTTGAGCTCTGTTGCTAAATTATTTGAGAAAGCTGTGAAAAGAAAAATTATAAGCGTTGTTGAAACGAAAAAAATATTGCCTAACGAACAGTTTGGATTCAGAAGCTTGCACTCAACTACCCACCAAGTTACGAGAATCTGCAACGATATCAAGTCCGGACTTTGCTCTGGGAAATCAACACGGTTGGTATTGCTAGACGTTGAGAAGGCCTTTGATTCTGTCTGGCATCACGGTCTGGTTTACAAACTTCTTAATTTTCAATTTCCATCGTATCTTGTAAGACTCATTTATAATTTTCTCTCAAACAGAAAATTCTGTGTTTGCATTAATGATGCCAAAATAAATTCATGCAAATTTGCCGCATACGCAGACGATATTGGTCTGTATTGTACGCACGTTCTAAGCCAAGATGTTCTGACTGAACTTCAATGTGCCCTTGACAAGATAGTCGATTATTATTTCAGGTGGAAGGTAAAACTTAATGCAAGCAAAACTCAAGCCATTTATTTTTCTCGAAAAAGAAGCTCATGTTATTTACCTAGTAAAAATTTAAGAATATTAGGCAACGACATACCATGGTTGGAAAAAGTAAAGTATTTGGGCATTCACTTAGATGAAAAACTTACAGTCAGTTCACACATTTCATGTACTGTTGATAAAACTAAACTATATACTAAAATCCTATATCCTCTTATTAACAGAAACTCAGTTTTAAGTACAGAAAACAAAATTGTAATTATCAAGGTGATTTTTCAAGCCATTTTGTTATACGGTTGTCCAGTATGGGGCAATTGTGCAACGTCTCATTTAAAAGGATTATAAATTGCTCAAAATAAAGTTCTTAAAATGGCTTTAAAGCTACCTTGGCACTTTCCGACGGTAATGCTGCATAACATTTCCGGTGTTCCCACACTCATCGAATCTATTGAAAGAATTTCTAGCCAATATAAGTTAAATTGTTCTGTCTCTGACAACCCTCTTATTCTAAATTTATTTGAATGATTTAGTTATGTTTTGATTTCTTATACTGGAGGTTTTTGCTAATAGTTCTCCTTCAGATTAATTTTTATTATTTATTACATATATGTTTTCCTTTCCATACCGAATGTTTCAAATACTTAAGATATAAGGCTAAGCCAAAATCTGTGCAATAGCAAGTAGTTTGTAAACAAATGTAATATTAACTATTTAATAAAGAATTGAATTGAATTGATATCTACATGAATTATTTTTAATTAGTTTGTTTTGGTTTCGCATTTAGCGTTATTGTCCAACTACAAGTACTGCTATATGGTCCTGTACCATCAGTATTGCGGTGGTTTTCATCCTCATCACCATCAAAAGATCGATTACCTAGAGTAGAGTGACAGTCAGTGCTGTCGATTTTGTACGTGTGGAATAAGAAAAATGGAAATCAATTGAAATGAACCTAACTTCATTTATTTTACATAATTACTTAATTAAATTTATGATACTTAATTACTTTAGCAGAAGCTAAAGTTCATAAAAATTCACTTTATTATTTTGATGCTAAAGACTTTCGCAATTACAAGTTTTGTTTTGAATAATTTACTGCATTCGTTTTACAATACACTGTTTTGATCAAAACACACACTCTTTCGCTCCTACGCTCTTTTGCTTTGTTTCTTTGCCAAAACCACACAGTTATCCTGTACATGCCTTATTCGCAGAATCAAAACAATCACATGTCTTGAAAAAATTCAAATAGTTTTGAAACCGTTTCAAGCTTACTTGTGCAGCGCTCTAATAGATATACTTCACGCGAGTTTTGGTCAGTCGGTGGAATGATCATTGAGACAAGTGTTTTGAATTAGCGGCACTACATAAATCTATCGACTATTGAGACATTTCCGTAGGAAACACTGCTTCACATAATTTTTAATTTGTTTTCTAAAAATCGGCCTAAAAGTCTCAATTGATCGCTAATGTACCTTAGTTGTTGTGTTTTAATTTATGTTAGATGTAGGACAGTTTTTGGTACACGTGAAAAATGTTACAAGAATATGAAAGTAGGTTTAAAATACAGAAATAACGGGTTTTTCAATAAAAGCGCTACAAAAGTTTTTTTTTTAAATAAAGCAAAACCGGTTTTAGCCACCAATGAAATTCTTTATTGCTGTGAAAGTACGTTCGATGCCATTATGTATGGAACTCGATTTCTTTTGCATGGCCACCACGGGCACGCTTGCAGAAGTCCAAACGCTGAACCCAATTTCCCACGGTTTTCAAGCATAAATCGGCCGATACTGCTGCAATTTCACGTTCGATATTCGTACGAAATTCATCAATCGTCGCTGGCTTGTTGGCATAGACCATACAGGAAATAATCTAACGGCTTCAAATCGCACGATCGAGGCGGCCAATCGACTCGATAATTTCGTGAGATAACACGTTCACCAAATTTGGTTTCCAATAAATTGATTGTAGCATTCGCTGTGTGGCTTGTGGCGCCGTCCTGTTGGAACCACATGTCCTCCAAGTCCATATTATCCAACTGGTGCCAAATATATTCGGTTATCATTGAACGGTAGCGATTCGCATTCACAGTAATGTGCCGGTCTTGATCATCATGGAAGAAGTACGGCCCAATGACGCCGCCGGCCCATAAACCGCACAAACCCGTAATTGTTTCGGGATGTAATGATGACTCATATTTTGCTTATTGACGAAGCCATTGAGCCAGAAATGAGCCTCATCGCTGATTGTTGAGGCCTCTTAAAGTTGGCCTCTTAAAGTTGAGGCGACTGACTCCAAATTTTGGTAGTAATTTTAATAGTTTAGACTCGTTGTTGGCTCGTGTATCTTTCCATGATGAAATGGTAAACCTTACTGAAGCGAAATGTCAAAAGAGCGGGAAAAAATATGGCGGCGTTTGCTGTCCCTATCGATTTACTTTTGTAGCGTCTCTGTTGAAAACCCCTTTACGTGTCTCGGCGTTTTGCTGTAGCACGCCAGAGTTTTGAGGAAATCGATTTTTAAGCTTCGGAGGACCGTGGAGGTTCACTTGTAATGTAATACTATTATAAAAAGTTCTATCAAAACAGAATGGATGAACCGATTTTAATGCTTGAGCCAGTTTTAAAAAGGGAATTAAATTTGATTTTTTTATAAAAAAAAGAATTTTATTTATCCGCTAGATGGCGCTTTAATTTTCATGTAGATTTAATAAAATAACCAAAAATGTAATGTAATGTAATGTAATGTAAAAATACAAAAATGAATATGAAATTTTAACTATTATTGATTAACTATGTGTAGTTACTGCTTCTTTGTTGGTATGTTTTAAAATCTCTTCACATACAGTGTTATGCCTTTCCTGGTGTAAGTACAACTGTACCAAGTTTCCCCTTTATGATATTGCACGACTTCGCGCGAAATGTTCAATAAGGTTTCGCCATCCACTCCGTTCCACCTTTACCACTATATTTTTTGTTATTTACTGCGTTTACAAACTGTTCGTTTTCGTCTTCTGATATTTCGAATTCTTCATCTGACGGCTACATCACAAACTCAAGTTCAGAGTCTGATGATTCATAAGCTTCGTTTTCAATTTCATCGTCTGTCCACTCCTCTAAAATCTGTTCCAGTTGCACTTTACTCAATCGATCCTTATTTACCAAAATCTAACTTAACAATTTTATCAATAAACCGTTCTACGAAAATTATGCTTACTACGTATTCTATCAATCGGCTATCCAAACGAACTTATTCAAAACACGTGTTGTGACTAACACGAACTTATTGTACCAAATGAGAGTTCTGTTACAAGATGGCATTTCTCGCGGGGGTGTTTCTCAGTTCTTCTTCGTAAGTCCTCTCGGAATTACACGTTGAATGTTATGCATTTTAACGCACTGTTGTGCGTTTGTGTGATGGTTTGTTAAATTTAATTATATTAAAATTACCGATTCAAATTATAGCGCCCTCTTTCAATTTTATTCTTAAATATTTAAATTAGACGAATACAAAAAGTGTTAGAACAATTTAATAAATATTAATAAACCTATAAGCATTTTAATTTCAAATAGAGACTGGCAGGCTCACTCATGCTTTTTAGGGTTAACAAATTGAATCATACTTTATAAATGAAAGCTGATGCTGGTATTTTTTTTTTGCTTTGACATTACACGTTATTGTTTGGTGGGGGAAACAGTTGTAAATAAAAATAACAAGAAAATAAAATAAAATGAATTGTCCAAATCGAATTAATTTTTGTTTTGTTTGTGGCTTATATGCACCTACTAAAAATTTTCGTAATATAACTCGTAGTGTTGTTACAGGATATGAAGGTTATTTTGTTGTTGCATACGTACAAACGACCACCATTTCTTTATTTTAAACCTATTTTCATATTCTGTTAACATTTCTCATGTGTACACGAAAAAATTTGATTTTGTCGTACTGTGTTATCAACTGGCCAGAAATGATTCCTTCATTGGGCAGTCCAAGCAGCTCACTACTTCCACGCAGTATGTCCTGGGCAATGGCTTTTCGGAAACCTCCGTTAGCTAGCTAGAGTGAGAAGGCGAAACAAATGAGCATCAAATCAGGTATAGAAGGTGACTGATGTCACTGAAGCTCATCAAACAATCGGGCATATTCTTTTGTCCTTAGAAGGCGGATGAGCCAAACATACGGGCCAACGGCGGATAGAAACTAAAAGAAGAAAATCCAGGTTCAACATATCGCATCCTGGTCAGCGTCTGATCCATAATGGGCGGCTGCAATCAAATATCCTGGCAGTAGGTAAAATGCAAAAACCCGGTGGGCTGGGTTTGCCTCCCGCCACCGTTCATAATGGCAGTGAAAATACAAAAACGAAACAGAAAACATAAACAACCCCTATTTGTTGACGACCCCCGCAAACGTTATAAGGACCACGATTTACGGATATGCACTTGGAATGTAAGAACTCTATATAGATCCGGTGCAAGTATCCAACTGGCAGATGTTCTCGAAAGTTATAAGGCTGACATTACCGCTATCCAGGAAATGCGATGGACAGGACATGGCTGCACAAGAAAAAGAAACTGCGATATATACTACAGTTGCCATGAAAAAAAACATGAATTTGGTTGTGGATCTGTAGTTGGCAAAAGACTGCGACATCTAGGCTCTAGGTTCAATCCTGTGAGTGAACGAATAGCCACAATCCGCATAAAAGCGAAATATTTTTATATTTCCCTAATTTGTGTGCATGCCCCGACAGAAGAGAAAGATGATGATGCCAAAGACATATTCTATGAGCTCCTAGAGGAAACGTATGACCGCTGCCCTGGCCATGACATTAAGATTGTACTAGGAGATTTTAATGCCAAAGTAGGAAGGGAGAATGTGTTTAATCCAACTATTGGCAATTTCAGTCTTCATGCTGATAGTTCCGACAACGGTATGAGACTGATTGACTTTGCCGCGGCAAAAAACATGGTCATCAGTGGCACAAGATTCCAGCATAAAGACATCCACAAGGCTATTTGGGTATCCCCTGATCAAAGAACTAGGAACCAAATTGATCACGTGGTAATTGATGGAAAGCACTCGTCCAGTGTAATGGACGTACGAGTGATCAGAGGAGCTAACATCGATTCTGATCACTACCTGGTAGCAGCAAAGGTTCGCACAAGATTAAGTAGAGCGAAAATCGTACGAAACCAGACGCAGAGGAAGCTGGACATCGGAAAGCTGCAATTACCAGAGGTAGCCACAGCCTACTCAAGGAAGCTCTCGCAACTTTTGGCACAGAACCCACCCCCTCCCGATGACGATCCTGATGCGCAGTGGAAACCCATTTCCGACTCTATAAAAACTGCCGCAACAACCGTACTTGGTTTCGAAAAACCGCTTCGCAATAAACCGTGGTACGATGAAGAGTGTCGCATAGCAAATGACGAAAAGAACGCTGCACGTATGGTAATGCTTCAGTCAATTGCAACGCGAGCTGCAACTGATCGGTATAGTGAGAAGAGAAAGGAGGTAAACCGTCTCTTTAGGCGTAAGAAACGGCAGTGGAGAAAACGCGAGAGTGAGAAAATTGAGACATACAGAAGGAAGAACGAAGCCCGAAAATTCTACCAAAAAGTTAAAAACGGAACTAATGGACATGGTTCAGGGCCCCCCTTCTGTAAAGACAAGGACGGAAATCTCGTCGCAGATGTGCAGAGCATGTTGGGAATATGGAGAGAGCATTTCTCCGCGCTACTAGTACCTGAGATATCCGATGACGATGGGACAATCGATCACAATATGGACGACGACGTCGATTGCCCCCCTCCTAACCAAGACGAGGTCAGAACAGCTATTGCCCGGCTTAAGAACAACAAAGCCGCAGGAGCCGATGGATTACCGGCGGAGCTGTTTAAGGCTGGAGGCGATGAGCTGATAAGGTCCATGCATCAGCTCATTAGCAAAATTTGGTTAGATGAATGCATGCCCGGCTATTGGAGTCTCAGTGTACTATGTCCCATATTTAAAAAAGGTGACCCGAGTATTTGTGCCAACTACCGTGGAATAAGCCTTTTATCCATAGCATATAAGGTTCTATCAAGTATAATGTGCGAAAGACTAAAACCAATTATCGCTGACCTGATTGGACCATACCAGTGTGGCTTTAGGCCTGGAAAATCGACAACTGACCAGATTTTCACGCTACGCCAAATCCTGGAGAAGACACACGAAAAACAAATCGACACCTATCATCTATTTATCGATTATAAAGCAGCCTTCGATAGTCCGATACGGGAGAAACTCTATGAAGCAATGTCTGAGCTTGGTATTTCTGCAAAACTCATACGCCTTTGCAGGATGACCTTGACGAACACCAAATCCGCAGTGAAAGTTGGTAAGGATCTTACCGAACCTTTCGAAACTAAGCGAGGCCTCAGGCAAGGCGACACCCTATCATGCGATCTCTTTAACATCTTAATGGAGATCATTATGAGAAAAGCTGCAGTCAATATGAATAAAACCATCAGCAGCAAAAGTCACATGCTGCTCGCGTATGCTGATGATATAGATATCATTGGGCGCACAATTAGAGAAGTTACTGCGGTTTTTTCGAGAATTGAGAAGGAGTCAGCAAAAGTGGGTCTGACGGTGAATGAGGACAAGACAAAATTAATGGTTTCAACGAACAGGGCCTCCACGCGATTAGACCAAAGCGTGAACGTTGATAACCGTTATAACTTCGAGGTAGTGGACGAATTTATATACCTCGGATCTGCCGTGAACAAAAACAACAACGTCAGCCTTGAGATCAAGCGGAGAATTGTGCTTGCGAATAGATGTTATTTTGGGCTAAGCAACCACTTTAGAGATAAAGCCCTCTCTCGAGTAACAAAAGTCCAGCTGTACCAGACTCTCATTCAACCTGTCTTGCTTTATGGCGCAGAATCCTGGGTCCTATCGCAAGCAGACGAAACATCTGTAGGAGTCTTCGAGAGAAAAATACTCCGAAAAATTTATGGCCCTATAGTGCACAACGGCGAGTATCGGCGACGCATGAATCATGAGCTGTATGAGCTTTATCCTGACATTGACATAGTTAAGCGGATCAAGATAACGCGATTGCGCTGGCTAGGCCATGTCAGTAGAATGGATGAAGATGAACCAGCGCGAAGGCTTTTCGAAACCGAACTCGAAGGAAGACGAAAAATAGGAAGACCAAGACTCCGCTGGAGGGATCAGGTTGACGAATCCCTGCGTACACTTGGTATTGCCAACTGGAGAGATAAAGCAAAAGATCGAACTGGTTGGCGAAATATGTTATCTTCGTTTTGTAAGGTCCCTGACCCCCCGGGGTTGTCCGAGACCGGATAAGTAAGTAAAAGTAAGTGTTATCAACTAATATAAAGGGTTTTTCAACAGAGACGCTACAAAAGCAAATCGATAGGGACAGCAAACGACACCATATTTTTTCCCGCTCTTTTGACATTTCTCTTCAGCAAGGTTTGCCATTTCATCATGGAAAGATATACGAGCCAACAACGAGTCGAAATTATTAAAATTTACTAAAGAAATTTGGAGTCAGTGGCCTCAACTTTAAGAGGCCAACTTTAAGAGGCCTCAACAATCAGCGATGAGGCGCATTTCTGGCGGAATGGCTTCGTCAATAAGCAAAATGTGCGTTATTGGTCAGACAGAAATCCACACGTAATCAACGAGTCATCATTGTATCCTGAAAAAATTACGGTTTGGTGTGGTTTATGCGCCGGCGGCGTCATTGGGTCGTACTTCTTCCCTGATGATCAAGACCGGCACATTACTGTGAATGCGAATCGCTACCGTTCACTGATAACCGAATATGTTTGGCCTCAATTGGATAATATGGACTTGGAGGACATGTGGTTCCAACAGGACGGCGCCACAAGCCACACAGCGAATGCGACAATCAATTTATTTGAAACCAAGTTTGGTGAGCGTGTTATCTCACGAATTGACCCAGTCGATTGGCCGCCTCGGTCGTGCGATTTGACGTTGTTAGGTTATTTCCTGTGGGGCTTCGTCAAGTCTATGGTCTATGCCAACAAGCCAGCGACGATTGATGAACTTCGTACGAATATCGAACGTGAAATTGCGGCAGTGTCGGCCGATTTATGCTTGAAAACCGTCGAAAATTGGGTTCAGCGTCTGGACGTGGTGGCCATACAAAAGAAATCGAGTTCTATACATAATGGCATCGAACGTACTTTCACAGGAATAAAGAATTTCATTGGTATCTAAAACCAGGTTTGTTTTATTTAAAAAAACTTTTAAAGCGTTGTTATTGAAAAACCCGATATTTTTAATTTCAAATCGGCTTTCAACTGAGACAATTGTAATATTAGCTCTCTTCGAGTACACGAAAATTTGTACATAGTATTACTGGATCCTGTTCGTTTACTCCAAAAGTCCAGTAAATGAGAGCCAGAGAGCGATAATTTTGACAGTTTCATGTTAGAGATTTTGCAACTTTTGGTTGGAGAAATTTTAGCCAACAAAAATTTGCAAGGTAAAGCAGCTGTTTGAAATCAACTCTTTTCCGTAAACACAGAAAAAACCAAAATAAATTAACAACGGCCGAAAAATGTACAAATGATTAGTTTACTATTTTATTTAAAATATCACTGAAATTTAGAAAGAAAATGGAAACAAATAAAGTGTAGTGAGATTCAGCAAATTCTGGTGAACCGACGACGTCAAAATTGGACTACTGTGGCAGTGTATATGCAATGTAACTACAAGCCAAAATTTGTATAGCAAAGGATAAAATAAAATAAAAAGGTCGTTCGCGTAATTTTTGTGCAAATTTTCATACAGAGAGTAAAATCGTTCTGTCTCTCTCAAAAATTAATTCTTATAAATTTTTACTTCAAAAGTAAACGAACACAGCTATTATCGATTTTATTGCAATTGATACTTTTTGGACAAGGCAATGGATAAGTGTTTGATTGCTAAAAATTTTCGTTGCTGTGCTGTCCCATGGCTGAAATCTTTCGGAATGTGTGGGTATAAACGTGAATCTTCTAATTTTATGAGTCTTACGTACGAAACATTAACATGGTTCATCAGTTAATAAAAACTGATCTGATAGCTCAAAACAAGCTTCTAGGAAATCAATTCCGATCGAATCCTATAAATTAAAAAGAAGTCATTTGACAGACGTCGACAAAAAACGTAAGTATAAAAATCCGTAGTAAAGAAATATAGATATAACGTTATTTATATGAATACAAACCTCCACAAAAGACAATAGCCTGCGACGTCGCCCACTGAATATAAAGTTTTATATATTTTGAAACGATCGTCCGGCGAAGTGTCTTCAAGTTCTACTGTCGATATGAAGTCATAAACTTTCAAAAATATTTCTTAAAATGGTAAATTTGACGGCTGAAACAAAAAAAATATTACTTATATTATTCATGAGCTTACAATAATAATGAATACTTTACTTTAAAAACATCGAGTATTTAATGTATTGCAATTTTAAATTCGTTGTTTCATAACTGGTAGTATCTGAAATAATGTGATTAATTAAGCTGCATCGACTGCACTTGGTGAGGTCAAGTCAATAAATGAAAAGGATTTCTATCGCCAATCCCAATATTTTTACTACGATAATCACAAATCAGAACTGCATACTTTTCACACCTTTTAATCCTTCCTAGCATAAATGTAAATAAAAATAATAATCAATTGTATTAAAAATTCATATAATTACTAATTAATACATTAATTTTAAGGAATACACAACATTTTAATGATATTGCAAAAAATCACATGAGGTCTCATGGGACACCCGGTTGGAACGAAGTTCCATTCGCTATATATTATAGAGTAGTTAGTTCCAACACGTCTAAGGCGCCCGTTGCAAAATGCGATAATTTAAATGCATCTTCCAGAAAAGGTACGTTCTGTAAAAAAACTTTTCTTAAGAAATTTTTTTTTCTACAATGCATTTTTAACAAAAAAAAAGGATATTTTAGGTCCTTTTTGTAAGACTATATATTATATTTTCCCGAAAAGGTCCTTATTTAAAAGTGGTACTTCTTTTATTAATAGATAATGTTTTTTAAGAAAATGTACTACTTTTAAAAAGAAGTACTTTTTATAAGAAAAAGTCATAAGAGTATGAGTTTTTTCTTACAAAGAAGTACTCTTGTAAGAACAGGTACTTTTTAAAGAAGTGTTACTCTTGGAAAAGGCTATTTTTTAAGAAAATATAATTATTTTCAGAAAGCCTACTTATTTTAAGAAAAAATTTAACATTTTATTTTTAAGAAAAAATAATTTTAAGAAAAGGAAGTTTGTAAGAAAATGTATTTTTTTGAGAGAAGATAGTTTTTGTGAAGAAAAGGATTTTTTTAGGAAATACGAATTTTTTTAAAATTGGCCCTTTTTTAAAGAATAGGTAAATTTTTAAGCCTTTGTAGGTAGTACATTTTGTCCTATAAAATGAAACAAAACTAAACCTTAGACACAATGTAATATCTAAAAATTATAAAATCATAAGAAAATATCGAATTGATTCAACAAGGGTTCCCCCACCCCTTAATCAAGAATAATATTTAACAGTTACGATAGTGAAGTGAAACTGGAAAGAGTGACAACTGGAAAACGCACAGCTCGCTGATTGTGAGAAGTTCTCCCTGGTCCCTGCATGGGATGTAATGGGAAACCATTTATTTAGTTACGATAACAAAAGTACATATTCGCTAGATGATTTAGAGACATGCGCAATGCGTTGAGTGCAACAACGTTTTAGTTAATATATGTGCGTACTATCCGGCCGGTAATATAAATGCAATGCGAGCAGACTTGCAACGATTTATAATTCGAACTAATGGAGACAAAATCAGAATTTAAGTTTTGAAATCCTTTCTTGGCCTCCTAAAAGTCAATATCAAATTCCGTACACTTCCAACATGTTCAGCGAAGCACGCTTTCCTTAGCCGTAATTACGTCATAATTCCTTCCATTGAAGCCAGCACACCTCATATGGGCATGACTATCACAAAGCCAACAAGAAAGAAAACAATCATCATATACGTCCCTGACTGTAAAAATCTAGTAATAATTATCAATTATGTCTAAATGTATGCAATAAAATAAAATAACAAAACGAATTGGTACAATTTTCAAACACTAAACAACGAAATCCTAAAAGAATGCAGAATAATACTGGGTTGTATAATACTGGGTAAAAATAATACTGGGAATGTATACATTTTTTAATGTTTTTTGGACCCAAAAAAATTAGGACCGACGCGCTATTTTCACTTCTGAATACTTTAGACCCTAACCGAACGAAGTCACTGATTTTATTTCGTTACCCTTTACTACCATTTGCTGAAGAAAATTTTTGTTTAAACTTTGGCACAGTTTTGATTTCATATTTAAATATACAATACTTGTGTAAAAATTAATTTTTTTCAGTGTAAAGTTAAAACATTACTGTGTGGGAATTTGGGTCAGGCAATACCATAAAATGTCAAACTAAAATTTCGAAATTTCAAACTAAAAGACGACGATGATGAAAATGTCGAACGTAATGATATAGATTTTTTTAAACGAAATTTTTTTTTTTGGTCCCAAATAAATCTTGTATGGTTGCGAAACAAACTTCCCATACTTTTTATTTATTTTATAATCCCTATTAATGTTAGTAGAAAAGTTTAATACTTTAAACCTTGTTAAAAAAAAAATGTTATGGGAAAAGGTAAACTTGCACATGCTCTTCCCTCCGTTAGGTTAGTTATCGAAATCCTGATCGAAAAGTGTTTGCCAAAAATTATATAGGTACATCCAAAAATCTATGAAACGATACCCGTAACGTTGTTTAAATTTAAACCAACCCCAAACTATAACTTGAGCCCCTCCGTGAATACTACTTTTTTTAATTTGAGCATCTACCCATTTTTCCATTGATTTCCAATCAGCTCAGTTGTATTGAGGTATAAGTTTGTCGTGTTCAACAGCCGACCCAAGAATATGACAGGATATTGGAACATGGTCGGAATAAAGCGCTCCTGGGTGTATTTCGATGGGTGATATGTACATACTGGAATTGGAGAGGACAATGTCGACTACGGACGGTTGGGTTGGACTAGAATTTTCTTCAAATCGTGTAAAGGAGTAAGGATAGTGAATGAAATAATTCGATTTCATTTGATCATCATATAATATTTTACCCGCAGTGTTGTTCTGTAAACCATTCCAGCTGGTGTGGTGGGCATTAAAATCGCCCAAAATTATGAACTCTCGCGGATAGGATGTGATTTTCTTTATGTCAGCTAAGAAAGTTGATTTGTATTTTGGCAATAAGCAGAAGTAAGAGTGATTGGTCTATTGTTTATCTGAATAGTAATTGAAATATGTTATATTGTAGATGTGCTGAACTTTGAAATGCGCAATTCTGATTGCTATCAAAACTCCACCTCCATGTGAAGGACGATCTTCTCTGTGTATTTTATTATTTTGAATTTTAATTTTATGAGTGCTGTTTAGAAAAGTCTCGTTAATAAACATGATACCTATTTTGTTTTGGTGTAGAATGTGTTCTAGTTGAAGAATGGCTGCTCTGGTTTTTATGCCTCTGGCATTCCAATGCATAACATTAAGTATCGAGATAATTTTTGGATTATATGACATATTTTAACATCATTCCTAAAACTCGCATTTTATCATATTTATTTTTGCCCTTTTGTAGAGCATCAAGGGCTTCAAAATAGATTTCGAGAACCTTTTCATTTGACAAAGCATCACAATTATTATTTTGAGAAGCTGATTTTGCGATCGTCGCATAGGACGTATTGCTTTCATTTTTATTTGGCATAAAGTGCGAAGTACTAGGGGCTCCACCATAGGCTTCGATTAAACTTTCGTCATCCGAGAAAAATGCGACGTTTCTGCTGCTGCTTGTCTGACTAGTTGGAGTTTGTTTATTAGTTTCGAAGGAGACTTAGGATCATCAGCTCGATGTTTTACAATTTTGATATTCTTTTGAATGCAGTTAAAGCATTTATACAACACGGGTCCAGCATTAGATGATTTATTCATTTGACAGTTGGCATAATCATGAGGGCCGCCACAACCCAGACAGACCGACACTCTGTGGCAGTTCGTAGATCCGTGACCATACATGGTACATTTTGTACATTGTGTTGGCCCCTTTACACGTCGTAGAGGATTTCGCTAATGAACAACATCACTACACAAATATTTAATTTTGCGTACATCTTTCTTAGAAATTTGGCTTCGATTGAATTCTAGCATATAGAGTGCATCATCTACATTAGACCGTGCAGTCAAAATTTATTTTATATTTGCAGGCACAATATTATGTTCTGATTTAAGTTCATCGGAAATTGTAGTAGGATCCAATTTCGGAAGACCGAAAAGCATTAGCTTAAACTTTTTAGTACCGATAATTGGATGGGTAAAGAATCGCAGTTCCTTTATTTTCAGCTTCTTTATGACTTCTTCATATTCCGCAATGGAGTTTGGCATTACCTTTGTTCCTATAGCCATACGCTTGTACTTACAATTGGTACCCAGAATTTTCATTATCTGAGTAAAATTATAACAATTATCCACCGTAATTGCAGGAATCCTCTCTCTTTGCTGAACGGCTTCAACACTGCAAACAGTAGTGTCATCACCATCACAGTCCAGTTCAGAAAGCGACTGGAAGCTATTGCTGCTGGTGGTAGTCACAGGTCGCTGCTTTTTGTATCGATGGTTGTTTCCCCAAAAATATATTGCGTTTTGAGCTCATAATAGGCAAAAAAAGAAAAAATACTTGCTAAAAATTACTATGCACAGAACAGCTGATATTAAACACGTCTTATTGCTTCAAGGTGACAACGAGAACTGATGTATATTTATATGCATTTGTTAAATTCCTTATTTTTTTGTAAGTTATGAAAATCTTTCAGAAATGAAAGGAACCCCTCTGACAAACCGCTGTATTTAGGTAAAAGTTATTATAAAAATAAACTTAGCTGGAGCTTAAAAATAATACTCATAACACATGTTTCGTATTTAATGATAAACGAACATTACTACGTACTTTTATTTATATATAAACACACTCATAGATGTATTAACTTATATCTGTATACAGAAGTTTTCTGTATATTCGTATTCTTATTACGAAATACTTTATTCTACAATCCTACTTATAACTTTCTCTTACAATTTATATCCGCCCAGTGGCACTTTAATCTGAGTGTTTCGAATTTCCGCTTCCGTTTGTGGTGTGTGTGTATGTTTTCAAAATTTCGTGTCATATTATGTGCGTGTGGGAGTACATGAGCAAGGACAAGTGAGTGTCGCTAAAATAAATAATCTCAAATGACACTAGGATGTGTTCTTTTTAGGGGTCCCGGCATTAAACTTCAGTTTGGTGATTGTGTGAAATCGAGCCTCTTGAATTAATAATCAATTCTTATACTTATGAACAGTGATATTAATGTGTCAAAGCCATACGAATCGCATGCAAGGTTATACTCACATTCACCTGTGAGAGTGACAAAACATTGGTATTTCGATTTTCAAGGTTGCTCAAGCTTGATTGGAAAGCTTATAAGGTAAAGTATTTTTGGGAATTTTTTCAGATTTTTTGGAAGAGGTTTAGAGGTCGCACAAGTTGAATTTCCCCCAAAAATCGGGTATTCCGGACGTTTTTTTGAATTTTACTTAAGACTCGGTCAATAACCACGATTTGCTTAGTTTGTAAGTCAAAATGTTTAAATAAAAACGTTCAAGCTTTTATTGTGTATGCATAAACCACCAGTTTTAACAATGATTTTGCTCAATAAGGTACAACGTATTACGTCTTTTCGTAAATTTTGGACAAATTTTGTTGGTAACGCTTTATGACTTTGTATGTAAATTTAAAAAACTAACGATGCATTCTAAAAGAAGGATAAATTCCAAGCAATTTTTTTAGAAAAAAATTATTAATTTTCTGTTACTGTTCCAGAATTATATCATTTTCTAGATGTTAGCCATTGTATGAACCTACAAATATTATAAACTCTTTGCCAATTTTGCATCGGATTTGCTTTAAATTTCTATGAAAATTTAAAACACTAATGATGTACCTTAAAAGACGCATAAATGCCAAGCAATTTTGTAGAAAAAATTTTGAAGTAGCAGTTACTGTTCCAGGGTTATGCCATTTTAAAACTCTTTACCCATTGTATGAAACTAATAATATAATAAATTATTTGATAATTTTTCTTTTAGCTTTAAACACTGTATTTATGAAAAAATCTATATGCGCTAAGTAACGACAAAGTGCTAGACACAGAAAAAACGGCTACAGCAACATATTGCGGGAAACATATATATGTTTGCAAGCAATCATATATATGGTTCCTGCAATATGTTGCCAGGGCCATTTTTTGTTATGTATAATTCTTTGCCGTTACTTAGCGCATGCAGATTTTTTCCAAAATACAATGTGTAAAGTAAATCCGATGAAAAAATACAAACACTTTATAATATTATTAGGTTCATACAATGGGTAACGAGTTTTAAAGTGGAATAACTCTGGAACAGTAACAGCAAATTCAAATTTTTTTTACAAAATTGCTTGGAATTTACCCACCTTTTAAAGTGCATCATTAGTATTTTAAATTTTCATAGAAATTTAAAACAAATCCGATGCAAAAATATCAAACAGATTATAATATTATTAGTTTCATACAATGGGTAAAAGGCTTTAAAATGGTATTACTCCGGAACAGTAATCGCAAATTAAAAATTTTTTCCACAAAATTCCTTTACCTCTTTTAAAGTGCATCATTAGTATTTTAAATTTTCAGGGGAATTTTAAAAGATACGAGTATAAATCGTTATTTACAAAGTTTACCCAAAATTTACGAAAAAATTTAATACGTGGTTCCTTATTGAGGAAAATCATTGCCAAAACTGGAGGTTTGTGCATACACAATAAAAGTTTGGACGTTTGGCTTCAAAAATGTTGACTTGCAGACTAAGAAACTCGTGCTTATTCGACTTGAGCTTAGAGGTTCTAAAAAACTGAAATAGTTCTGAAAATTACTATTAGCTTTCAAATAAACCTTGAGCAAAAAAAAAAAAAATTATTGATGCGACACCCTAGTGGGCATATGTGTCCCTCAGAGCAGCATGCGGCCCTTTGTTGATTTTTGTGCGCTATTAATTAGAAGCCGTTTAGTATTTCCGATTTTTTCCTATTTTTGCATTACATTTTATTACACGATTAAGTTAAAAATAGTGTATTCTTAACAAAACTAGGCCACAGTAGTAGTTTTTAATTATTGGAAGATTTTCGGATATCTACTTTAATTTATAACTTACTTAGAATATCTAAAAACATAATTATTTAAATACAAAATATTGTTAACATACCATGTGTTCAAAACTGATTTAGTAATAGCTATGAAAATACCTGTTTATAAACGAAACGAGTTGCCTGTCTTATAGCAAATAGTGCAGTTCTGAGTTATGCAGCAACATTCTTGGATTTTACGGACTGCACAGGCCCAGAAGAGTATTTGTGGGAGCTGTGTTCGCACTGTTGTACTATAGTTTCGTAGTGTCAGCAAATGTGTTGATTTTGCCGCCATCAAATGGATTCCATTTGAAAATCTCCAACTTAGTGTACCATTAAATAAAATAATTTTAATGATCTTAAAATGTGTAAGCCATTTTGCAAATTTCTCCTTTTGAGTCTCTCCTTCATAACATTTTCATTCGAAAGAAATGATAACAACATTTACCTAAGATAAGTTTTTGTTGCCATTCCTTGAAATTGAGCATGTGGCAACATTGTCATTGCTCAAGTCCGAATTTAAGTGGGAAACTAAAATGCCACTTAATATCGCTTAGATGTCCCGTACAAATTAGGCTATAATTAAATGTAGCGGGGTAAAAAAAACACACTTAATAAAGGGTTTTTCAACAGAGACGTTAAAAAGGTAAATCGATAGGGACAGCAAACGACGCCATATTTTTTCCCGCTATTTTGACATTTCTCTTCAGTAAGGTTTGCCATACGAGCCAACAACGAGTCGAAATTATTAAAATTTACTACCGAAATTTGGAGTCAGTGGCCTCAACTTCAGTGGCCTCAATCATCTTCAGCGATGAGGCTCATTTCTGGCTGAATGGCTTCGTCAATAAGCAAAATATGCGTTATTGGTCAGACAGCAATCCACACGTAATCCATGAGTCATCATTGCATCCCGAAAAAATTACGGTTTGGTGCGGTTTATGGGCCGGCCGCGTCATTGGGCCGTACTTCTTCCGTGATGATCAAGACCGGCACATTACTGTGAATGCGAATCACTACCGTTCAATGATAACCGAATATTTTTGGCCCCAATTGGATAATATGGACTTGGAGGACATGTGGTTCCAACAGGACTGCGCCACAAGCCACACAGCGAATGCCACAATCAATTTATTGGAAACCAAGTTTGGTGAACGTGTTATCTCACGAAATGAACCAGTCGATTGGCCACCTCGGTCGTGCGATTTGACGCCGTTAGATGAATTTCGTACGAATATCGAACGTGAAATTGCAGCAGTATCGGCCGATTTATGCTTGAAAACTGTCGAAAATTGGGTTCAGCGTCTGGACTACTGCAAGCGTGCTCGTGGTGGCCATGCAAAAGAAATCGAGTGCCATACATAATGGCATCGAACGTACTTTCACAGGAATAAATAATTGTATTGGTATCTAAAACCGGTTTTGTTTTATTTAAAAAAACTGTTGTAGCGCTCTTATTGAAAAACCCTTTATTTGTTTAATTTATGTATTTGTTTGTTTAATTAATATGTGTAACGCGTCTGACCTCATGGCGTTGTAAAATAGCCATAAAAGAAAAAAAGAATTGGAAAATCATAAATGACCTTACAGGACTTATAAACAAATGTGATGACGTTGCAAACATTCGATGCAATTCAAACAAGTAATATTACAGTTGATTTGAATTTAACTTTTGATTTGGCATTTGTTTAGAATTTAAAATATCATTTGCAAAAATAATTAAATAACACAAATTTTACAATTTTCAAGTTACGTGACCCGACTAATACGATATGGATTTATAATAGTGAATCCACCATTGTTATACAGATTATTTTGTAAACAGAAAGCTTGTCATACACTTATCAAATCTGTATTGCATATGATACTTGGACCCCTGACTTTCAGGCGGTTGCCATTAGTGTTACAACACCAACAATTACAGAAATTTGTGTAGTTCGAAATATGAAACCAATATACATACACAT
This sequence comes from Phaonia tiefii, assembly GCA_963931995.1. Taxonomy (NCBI): domain Eukaryota; kingdom Metazoa; phylum Arthropoda; class Insecta; order Diptera; family Muscidae; genus Phaonia; species Phaonia tiefii. Next base: position 30,763,130 of record OZ008367.1, read on the forward strand.
AGGTTACTGAGTTTCTCATATACATACTTTCATACTTTAATATACAGGTCCATGTTTAAGTCATATTAGTTAGAAAATTTATGGACATAGTAAAATTCCTTTATATGAATATGAATATTCAGACATACTTGCATAATTAAAACCAAATATATTATACTAGACATAATTAATACAATTCATAAACACACAGTCACACTAATTATGCAGACAACCCCTATTTTGTTAGGCTAATAGTTTTATCTCGATCTCAAATACATTAACATATTATTTGAAGATATGTTTAACGAATTTTCATCTATGGTCAATGTCACAGTCTTTCTGCCTTAAAATTTCACTTGACACAAACACTATTACATAAACCTACAACGTATTTTACACTTCGTCTTGTGTTAAACGTGAATGAACCCAGAAACTGGCATTGCATGGCCAACTTGCATACTGCAAGTAGTATTGATACACCTAGCTGCTTCACCACATAGCCATCAGAAGGATATTCATGACAATGGGGCAATGCGTTCTCTATTGGTAAACCTGAATGTTGAAACTAAATGATTGTAAAGGGTGTATTTTCAAGCCCGATAGAACTTCAGATTGTAAAAAATAACACAAAAAATTAAATTTTAATAAAAAAATAATTTTCAAATAGCTTTTTGACATTTGTTCCTCCACTAAGATTTTGTAATTATTTTTTGTAATTAATAATTAAGTAGAAAAAGAATTATTCTTGAACTCTTTATTTTATAGATTATAAGAAGTCATTTGTATTACCAAGTATACCAATAAAAATTGACTTGAATAATAAAAAAAATTCTATTATTTGTTTCAGTATACTCTGGCAAATCATCGTGAATAGACTCACGCTTGAACAACGCTGCCAAATTATCCAAATTTACTTTGAAACTCAGTTGGAAACTGACCCGTTGTTTTATCGCCAAATTGTGTTCAGCGATGAGGCTCATTTTTGGCTTAACGGGTTTGTTAATAAGCAAACTTGCCGTATAAGGAGTGAGACCAATCCACAAGAGACCCTCCGGACTCCATTACATCCACAAAAATTCACCGTTTGGTGCGGCTTACACGCTGGTAGCATCATCGGACCTTATTTCTTTAAAAATGAGGCCGGAGCTCGCGTTACGGTCAATGGAGATCGTTACCGCACCATGATCAATGATTTTCTGTTTGAAAATATGGATGACATTGATCCAGACGAGATGTGGTTTCAACAGGATGGCGCTACGTGCCATACGGCGATCGCAACCATCGACTTATTGAAATCAAAATTTGGCAATAAGTTGATTTCGAGATACGGACCTTTCAATTGGCCTCCAAGGTCGTGCGATTTGACACGTCTCGATTATTTCCTGTGGGGCTACGTGAAGGCAGTGGTTTATGCTGATAAACCAGCAACAATTGACGCCTTGGAGGCCAACATTGTTCGTGTTCTTCGTGCTCGAAAAAGTGGTCAAAAATTGGACGTCCAGAATGCCCTTCGTCAAGAAATAATTTCAAATGTTAATGCCATTTTCAAATGTTAATCATTTTCAAAGGTTAATGCCACGTATTGATCTTTCGAATAAAAAAAACTTTTTGTGATATTTTTTTACAATTTGAAGTTCTATCGCGCTTGAAAAAACACCCTATATATGTACTCGCCAGTGTTTGTGTCTCCAAGTCTCAATTATAGTAGAATGGGAAATTCTTCTTTTATAATGAACGACACCAAGTGCATCAGGATGACTGAACATTGCACAGTCCAATACAAATACACGTCTGACCAAACGCAGCCATTTGCATTGTTATTAATGCTGTTATTGGACTTGAGAGTTGGTACGGAGCTATAAATTGTATATTGTTTTCCTGCAGTCTGAACAGAAACTGAACTCCAAAAGATCTACGGCATATCTCTTTCAAACATTTCATTACTGTGCCGTTTGAGGGGCATACTGAAAATTAAGGAAAAAATTATCTCCTGGTAATGAAGCAGCTCTATTTCAGTGGATGTGTTTCGTTTTAACTAAAACCTTATTACTGAATTAACGTTTAATTTCAAAAAAAAAAAACAAATATGGATATACTCGAATATTTTTCAGATATAAAAAGAAAAACCTTGTGGATTCCTCTAAATGGCAGCTGTGTAGATTTCGGTAGGCAGTTTCCGCAGAGTCCCATCCAATCCAATTGCAATGTCCTATCCAATTGCACAACCACCTTTTGATCTCTCGAAATATCGGGGTTTGGTTGCATATTTCCCACAGATCTTCGTTTGATATTGAATTCGGCCACGAAATCTTACGGATTCTCCTCAGATACTTGTTGGTAAAGGTTTGGAGCTTTGTCGTTATGAACCAAGTCTCGCAGAACTGGATTGATAAAGAGCATGATCACAAGATTTTCAAGTTCTGTCAAAAAGGCACCTTGAGCTTAAGATATTCTAATCAGAATCTCGTTGGCAGTGTCGCTATTTGCTGAAATGGCACTCCCAATATAGATGAAGGATTTGAGATTCTGAGTTATGTTACCGCCAGCTTTAAAACTTATGTAATTTTCGGGCGAAGTTATATTCAATGCTCGGTAGTTTTTCAGTAGAACATCAAACTAACTATATAAGATTAACTAAAGATGCCATCGATATTAATTTGAATGTCGCAGTGCCTTGAAGTCCTCAGGCATACATCGTCGGCATATGGCAGATCTTGTAAAGGGTTTTTCAATAAGAGCGCTAAAAAAGTTTTTTTTAAATAAAACAAACCCGGTTTTAGATACCAATGAAATTGTTTATTCCTGTGAAAGTACGTTCGATGCCATTATGTATGGAACTCGATTTCTTTTGCATGGCCACCACGGGCACGCTTGCAGAAATCCAGACGCTGAACCAAATTTTCTACGGTTTTCAAGCATAAATCGGCCGAAACTGCTGCAATTTCACCTTCGATATTCGTACGAAGTTCATCTATCGTCGCAGACTTGTTGGCATAGACCATCGACTTGACGTAGCCCCACAGGAAATAATCTAACGAGGTCAAATCGCACGACGGAGGCGGCCAATCGACTGGGACATTTAGTGAGATAACACTTTCACCGAATTTGGATTCCAATAAATTGATTGTGGCATTCGCTGTGTGGCTTGTGGCGCCGTCCTGTTGGAACCACATGTCCTCCAAGTCCATATTATACAATTGGGGCCAAAAATATTCGGTTATCATTGAACAGTAGCGATTCGCATTCACAGTAATGTGCCGGTCTTGATCATCACGGAAGAAGTACGGCCCAATGATTTTTTCGGGATGCAATGATGACTCATGGATTACGACGTGTGGATTTCTGTCTGACCAATAACGCATATTTTGCTTATTGGCGAAGCCATTCAGCCAGAAATGAGCCTCATCGCTGAAGATGATTTTCCGATGAATTCCGCTCTTAAAGTTGAGGCCACTGACTCCAAATTTCGGTAGTAAATTTTAATAATTTCGACTCGTTGTTGGCTCGTATATCCTTCCATGATGAAATGGCAAACCTTACTGAAGAGAAATGTCAAAAGAGCGGGAAAAAATATGGCGTCGTTTGCTGTCCCTATCGATTTACTTTTGTAGCGTCTCTGTTGATAAACCCCTTATGTCGGGGTTTGGTGGCATATTTCCTACAGATCTTTGTTTGATATTGAATTCGGGCACCAAATCTTACGGATTTTCCTCAGATCCGTGTTGGTAAACGTTTGGAGCTTTGTCACAATTGTGGCCGTTATTAACCAAGTCTCGAAGTACTGGATTGATAAAGAGAACGATCAACAGATTTTCAAATACTGTGAAAAGGCAGCTTGAGCTTAAGATATTCTAATCAGAATGTCGTTGGTAGTATCGCTATTTTCTGAAATGACACTCCCAATATAGATGAAGGATTTGAGATTCTGAGTTATGTCACCGCCAGGTTTAAAATTGTTGTCATTGTCGGGCGAAGGTATATTCAATGCTCGGTAGTTTTTCAGTAGAATATCAAACTAACTATATAAGATTAACAAAAGATGACATCGATATTAATTTGAATGTCGCAGTGTCTCGAAGTCCTCAGGCATACATCGTCGGCATATGGCAGATCTTGTAAATACGATTGGAAGTTACACCAAATTCCGCGGTGTTTCCCATCATTAATTGTTCATATTCATCGTATAGAACTACAATGAATAGTATGGGCGAAACAAAACATCCCTGACGAACTTCAGAGGTGATGACAAAGAAAACCGTCCTACTCTGCCTTTATTGACCTTGGTGCTATCCCCTGTGCCATAGAGCATCCCATGCATAATCCCTGTTTCTGATGCCATATGCCGTACTATAATCGATAAATACGATTTGTGGAACCGTTTTCCATTTGGATAACTACTCTCTAATAATTACTAAAGAGTTTATGTGATCAATACAAGAGCCGTTGGGACAAAACCAGCTTTCTTTCTTCGTATGGTTGAGTTCTGGTTATTGTTTAGGTGATAAACTTAGTGAGTATCTTTGACGGAATTGCCAATTGATACTCCTGTAATTTCTACATTGGCAAAGATCACCCTTTTTGGAATTCTATCCACCGTTACTATTCTCGATGCAAAACTTCTGTCGCCCATATTTTCGTGAAGAGTGTAGTAGGTAGAATGTGAGCAGAGGTTCTGGTGCAAGGATTTCGTATCTCAGCCGATATTTTGTCGACTCTTGGGGTTTAGTAGTTACAGCTTTCATAATATTTTATACTTCCAGTGGCTGGGAATCAGTGTTGTGTTTCGCCTGGACATCTAGTCGACTGTAGCAATTACAGGCGCAGGCGATGGTAGTTTGTAATTTGTCAAATTATCAGAGAAATGGGTTTTAAATAGCTGAAGTTGGCCTTCTATTGATGTAATTGTATTGCGTTAAGAGGATGACATTAATGATGTCTTCTTCCAGTAATTTTTCTCGTGACCTCCTATAGAAGTTTCATGTTTCGTTTTCGGCTACAGTGCCTGGCGCTTTGCAAGGTTCTCGGACCATTTGAATTTATCTACTCTATACGATCGGGGTTGCTATTCATTCCGGCTCATTTATATTTGCGATGCATGCAGTGCCTCACTTTCAGTTTTTTCCATGTCTCGTCGGTGTTTAACTTCATGGAGTACTTCGATGCTGTTCCACGTTTCAACGTTCATCGAAGCTTTCATCTGAAATGACTTCGCTGCCTGCATGTATTAATTTTAAATTTACCGAGGACCAGATTGTATTGATGTACCTGCGGTTGTGTGATAATAAATTGATAAATGCCGATTTAATTTCTGGAGATGTTAGTTTCCTCATATTAAATGTTTGGCTTTCGCCTCTGACCGATCTTGGCTTCATATGGCTGTTATCGTTAGGTATACTGTAGCATCACGGAGATTTTAGTTCAATATTCACTAAATATTGTTATTATTATTATCATCTTTGTTTTGAAAATAAATGTAAAGAAAATCAAAGGAAATATACTATGGACCAAATGGTCCCTTAACCTAAGATTCGTATTTTTAGCGAATGTTAGCTTAAGAGACCATTTGGTCCATACTGCAATTTACAAACAAAATAACCATCTATTCGTATTCTTTGTATCTATCTTGGGTCAGTAATACTCAAATATTTTTATTATTATTATTATTTTATATTTTGAACATAATTGTAAAGAAAATCACAGAATATATTCTATGGATCAAATGGCCCCTTAATCTGAAATTTGTAATTTCTTATATGACTCAGTCCTGTTCCTAGTTAGAAAATTTAATTTTTGCTCATGCCATTGGTTTATAAAAAAGATCACGTGACCTGAAAAATGAAGTCAGTATATATCACGGTTCAAAACTTACAAAGAAAACTAGCCATTATTTGGACCATATGGGCTTAATCTAACAGCATTGTTAAGGACGCACACCAAGTTGACAACTTATCCTGAGTCTGCTAATGCAAGAGAAGTCTTTTTGGTTTTTAGTGACCCAGTGGACTTTTATCATGATTTGTATGTAAGACAGGATTAGCTTCAAAACAGAAATTAATAAGTTGCCCGCCGATGTAGTTTATTATGCCCATTCCATTCCTAGCAATTACGTGATGCAAGCAATGATTTTCTGATCCGATCTTAGCGGCCAGATCACCCATAAGATTAAGAATATACGGTTTCCTTTCATAATAGTCCTCTTGCTCGGCTGGTTTATATATTTGAATCCTGATAGAGACAATTTAATTACTTGCATTTATCGTTAAGAATTCAAAGAGAGTAGGTGTGAATAAGGACAATGCATAAATATACCTAATCATTGTAACTTTCAGGCAGGGTGCGTTTTTATATGTCATATATTATCCCGATATTGGATATGGCTGCTGTGAAATTTTCGGGAACTAGTTGATAGGTTAAATGTGTGTGTAACGATGAGTATAGGCGTCGGATCGTACAATGATAAACTGCTGTGACTTAAATTCTGAAAACGTTTAACTCAACTAAATTTTAAAAAAATTACAATTCCTTAAAATATGAAAAGAAATTGCAAGCAATGTTTAATATATTATCTCTATTATTATTAAAATAACAAAGATATCAGATTCTGCTGATGAAATTTTTTTAAACGATTTTTTAAGTGCTTTTTTTTATTTTTATACAGCGTCTGCTTCATATTTTGACACACATCATGAACAAATTGCTAGATTTAATTAAGACTGTCTTCAAAACATCTGTTAAAAATTTACCTGCCTGTTTTGCCCAAAGTCATGCACTTTGTTTTATGGGCGCCCAAAGATTTGGGGTCACGGTGTAATTTTCGCAAAAAAATTTATCATTTTGTCAGGCTCATATCTTGCAAATCGTTCCGAATTTTGACTTACTCTTATAAAGAACAAAAATTGTGAACATATAAAAACAAAAAAACTTCATCTTCAAGGTCAAAATCGCAACAAAAAAAACTTTAAAAAAAATCAATTTTTATTTACCTGTTCATGACCATACCGTAGCAAACCGTTCAAAATTCAAGGAAACAATGAACTACAGAACATATGAACTTCCTAGCAATTCATAACACCGCTTACTTCAACATTGAGATACTATGTTCTCTCACCGGCCGCAGCAGCACAGGCAAAGCAGTAAGCTTCGCACACGCATCAAGGGATGCAGCACACAATATAAAAGCGACACGACGTTCACATCGAGACATTGCACACCGCGACGTCAATGAGAGCTCAGCGGTGAAAATTATAGAGAAAGTGCTACAGCATAATTCGCACACAACATTGGCAACTGACAATTTCAATACGAAGTGTGAAAATATTGATTGATTTTGCAACGTTTGCGGTCATCAAATCAGAAAAAAAAGTTCTACAAGATTTCAAACGGAAAAGAATCTTTTACATAGTGAATTCAAGAGAGCATATTAGTTCCTTTTCGACGAAGTAGACTTGTCCGGTGAAAATTACACACCTAATACAGTGTGTCGCCAATATTATAACAATCTCATGGCATGGTGGACTGGAGGAAAATATAGTATGAAGTATTGTAAGCCGCTAAAGTGGATTGATCGCCAAGGTGATCATGATGAAACCAGTTTCGATGCATGCGTAAATTACACATGTCGTCTAAATCGACGTGTTGAGAAGAACAAAATTTACAAAGCATCTGTAACAGCCACACTATCAGCGATTGCACTTGAAAATTCTGTATCACCGAGGCCGCCAACTCCTGATGTTAGAACAGAATTTACAGGAATGACTAGAGCAAGTGGTGTTACTTAAAAGATCCATTTCATACTGATTATGAGCCCCAACAGGGAAGAGATGGACCACAACTAATAATACAAATGGAAATGGATTTCATTGTGGCTATATTGGGAATATTGCAGCTACTTGCCGTATTTTTGACAGCGTTTTTTAAGCAAAGAAAACCCACGCATACTATTGTGAACTCTACGGTGTACCGCATACGGAAAGCGGAATTTCAGAGCCTCTACACTCTAAATGGTGACAATTCGTTCGCTTACTGCAACGATATAAAAGCTTTGGTGGTAAAAATGGGAATGAACTAAATCGCTAGTGAGTGGAGATTATTTATTGATGGTTCTGTTTGAAGTTTGAAAGCACTGGTGTTGCATGCGTCGAACCGGAAACCTTCTATTCCGCTAGCATTGTGTATTAACATCAAAGAAAGCTATTAAAGATTATAAGATATAATGAAAAAAATCCAATACTACAAAAATAAATGGAAGATTTGCTGTGATTTGACGGTCATCACCATTTTGCAAGGGATCATCGATACGAGCGGCTTTCCAAAATTGTTCTGTATTCTTTGTAATTGGGAATCGCGATCACCTATGAATCAATACCAATGTAATTCGTGGAGACCAAGAAGAAGTGTGAAAGATCAAATGAAACAACATAAACTGAAGAATGCACCTTTAATTGACAATACTACAGGCATCTTGCTGCCACCGCTCCACAAAAAATTGGGAATTGTTCAAATATGCATCGAAGTGGCATTTGTAAATGTGTCCAAACGCATTCGACTATTTGGAAAGCGTTTTCCCAAAGCAGAGCGATGACAAAATTACAAAATGTATTGTAGTAAATTTAAAACGAATTTTTGTTCACCTCATTGTACTATTTACACTATGTTAATATTTTCTTTTCTGTCTTTATTTTTTGTCTTAATGTAACAGGCGTACTTAATGGCCCCGAAATTAGATAGCTATTCAAGAGCAACTTTGAATCATCGCTTGATGATAGTCGTTCAATTGCATGGATTTACCTTCAGTGTGTATGCATAAGAGTCTTGGGAGGGAATCGAGATACGGAACCGGAAGCAAGAGAATGGGTGAAAGAAATCCTGTATTATTTTGAGAAAATCGGCACATCCATGATATTAAAGCTGCATTTTCTTCATTTTCATTTTGACGATTTTATCAAACAACTCATTACCGAATCCGATGAGCAAGAAGAACGGTTTCACTAAACCACAGTGCCCATGGAAAAACGGTACAAAGGCAAAAAAATCTACGCATTGCTTGCAGAGGTAATATCAATTTTATTGATGCATTGTTTTGAATTAATTTTTTGATTTATTTTATAATTCATTTCTGGTATGTTGGTGGAGTCACAAGATCACCCTGTATGAAGTTAATGAAGTATTTGAAGAAGAAAAAGCCGATGATGGAGGGCAGTCTGGAAGCAACGTGCCTGTGGACACCATAAGTTCTCAATCATACTCAGATTCGGACGACGATTTGGATCCACAACTTAAGAAAGTGCGATTTGCAAGTCCAAGGCCATAAACATTATAAACATAATACGAATATTTTTGTTTATTATTTTTGTAACAGATAGCATAGTATCTTAATGTTGAAGTAAAGAAAAAACAAATGAAATTAAAAAAGTTTCGGGAAATTTTTCACTTTTGCGGCCACCTAAACGCTACCTAAGCGCTACCTAAACGGTGTTAAGAATCATTCCTAGGAAGTTCAGATGTTTATTGAGATCTGGGGTCGATTGTTTCCTTGAATTTTCAACGGTTTGGGGGGGAAAACGGTGAACAGGGGAAAAATGGAAAAAAATCGAAGTTTTTTGTTGCGATTTTGACCTTGAAGATGAAATTTTTTGATTATTCACAATTGTTCTTTACAACAAAAGCTACAACTTTGCCTCAGAAAATAAATCAAAATTCCGAACGGTTTGCAAGATATGAGCCTGACAAAATGATCACTTTTTTGCAAAAATGTCACCGAGTCCCCAAGTCTTTGGGGGCTCATAAAACAAGTGTATGACTTTTGTGGTCTTTTACCACGTAATGGTGTCCATATATGTTTATATTTACATGACTTAAAAGATTACACACAGTGTAATTAATAGCATAGAATTTTTTTTTACATTTTGTGGCAAACAATCGGAGAAACCTAAAAGTAAACACCTTTTTAATATCACAACTTGATTTATGTGACCGAAGTGAAAAGAAGAGCAATTAATTTTATAGGCAATGAAATGTGCGTTCTTTAGATTTTTTTAAAACAAGTCCTTCACTTCACTAAAAATGACAAATAGTAGGGCGAAATATTCCTAAAAAATACGTTTGTGGAAAATTTTTCGCTGGTGGTTGTTAAAAACGAGAATCCTGCATCTTTAAGTTGCATATATTGTGTAAAACCCTTGTAAATTAAACTTAATAAGTTACATTAAAATGAATAACTACTGACTTTAAACGATGTAATAAGTTATTCAGATTCTGACGTTTCATGGTCGTTATGCTATTTTATGTCCTGAAACTTTGTATTTTTTTCACACAATAAATTTTAACCAAAGTGGCAAGTTACATCGTCGAGCAACGCGTGCAAATTTACAATTGTTTTTTGTATCAAACTGGGGTTTTAATTATGACAAGTTCCGTGTTCATCCGTTTACCGGCAATCTCAATATTTGGATGAACAAGTAAGACAATAAGTAAAATTGTTGGGTTTGGAACGATGCCAGTTGGAATGCATCCGCAAAATGTCACAGTGCCATTTGCAACAGAGATTGCGGTTTGAACTCTCCATTGACGAGACTTTTAATTAAATCAAAACAGGCGTTGAGATATCAAACGCAGCATGTTGTATTTAATGTTCCCATCTATCTAGCGCTAGTTGAAAACTCTTCAGTAAAGGGAGGGCTATGTAAAATTTTGGAAATTGAACCTGCAGTTTTTTCGAAGCAGATGGCCAATTTAACATTTTTAAAGGGACAAGATATTAGATAAACAGCAGAAATTATCGAAATGGGTCGCTTTAAGCTTGAGAAAAATTGGAAAGTATTAGAAACTTTTTTCCAAATTTCTGAGATTGTAGATGAGCATTCCTACCAAAACTCATTTTCACTTCGGCGGCTACGTTAACTAACAGAAATGTCGCATTTTGTGATCAAAAAATCCACCTGACGCCAATTTAAATCCACGTGTCGTCAACAAGGTTCTAACAACGGATTCTTGTAGAAGAGGTAAAAAAAATACACGTTTATCGGCGATTTGAAAGTTTGGTCTAAATTTTTTTTATGGGGGGGGGGGGGTGAAATTTTCCCCCTACCTTATTATTGTCTAAAGTGATTCTTTTTGTTTCACAGTGTATTGTAAAAACTACAATTAAACTAGTGTGATTTAAAAATAGATCCTCATTCCTTATTCCGCGACCCTCGTTATTTTCCATTGTTAAGGTCGTAAATAGTCATTTACATATGTAGCTCTGCGGAGACATCTTTTACAGGTAAGAGTTAATATATTATGTAGTCCAAAACTATAAATATTTGTCTGATTTTAAAGGCAAAAGGAAGATAAACGATACCAATACCATAAAATATTGGGTGTTTGCAGAGACATCTCTCACACACAAGTAACAACAAATGCAGTCGCAATATCAACTCAGGGAAACTTAAATTGGTATTTAAAATGATTAATTAGTCTGTTGGTAATCATGAATTTCTTTTGTCCTAATTACATTAAATACCTTCATTAATCTTAAATACGTTTGCAATAAAATTCACCATTAATGCCGAAATCAAACGCGCGAATTTAATTATTAAGTCCATTTAAGTTTCATGGCGCAAATTGTGGCATATCAACAGGAGTCTCTTTTAAATGCTGTTGCTTAATGTGTTTGCGTGAGTGTTTCTGGGCGATGTGTCTCTATCTACCCTATCATTTGACGTTGAAAGTTCATTAAATGGCCATATCCTCTTTGAAAACTAAACGCAGCAACGAAAAGTCGGTCACGGTAGAGAGCAGTTAGATCGACATTACAGACTTTCCACTCCTGCCCATACCAGTGCCATGACCCAAGCCATTGTTTGATGAAAATGTGTTGGCAACTTTGTTTGCAAGTTCCAAACGGAAATAGGCCGTGTAACCTAATGAATTACCGACATTAACGCACTCACATATCAGGACATACATAAAGTAACTTTTCTGTATTACAAACGTACATATGAGTTTATTCCTGTGTGTGCACATGGGAGGACGTATTGCTAGCCGTATCTGGTTCTAACCCATTATCATTCAAACAATTTGAATGGCCTTCAGTGCAAATTGATCAATGAATAACACTTATTATTAAATCGTATTGAATTGAAATTTGCAGTTACTTTGAATTTAATTTTGCACATATGAATTCAATTCGCTAGAAATAAGTGAATACTACCTAGATTTGATTTGAAGTTAAGTTGAATTTTTAGTTTGTAATATACCTCCTTCCGTTACAACATACATATAAAATGATTAGTGTTTTTTAAGTAATGTCGAACACTTAACATTAATAAATTATAAAAATAAAAGTAAAACTAAATTCAATAAACTATTCTTTTTTTTCCAATATAAGATTTACTAATGTGTACATTGAAATCGAACAGATACCGTGTAACAAACAGGTGTTAACAAATAGCCCGTCAGTTTGAACACTCATTGATTTTTGGAACGAAGTTCCTTATCGCACCTTGCGGGATGGGGGCTAAATTAAAAAAATTTAAACAACTTTTGGCGTAGAATACGTCTTACCTAACGGTATAGGGAGTCATGTCAGATTGTTATTGTTGTAATCTTTATTTCATTGATTATGAGGAAACGGCGAGATAACTTTTTTTTTTAAATTTGTTTGAAGGTAAATGAAGATGTTATCTTTCGTTTGATATACATTTCATATTGGTTGATATCTTCCTAATATTTCAATTTCTCAAATGAAAATTGTTTAAACACATACACTCAAACATATGTGTGGTGTTTGGTTGAGTGTTTGAGTTTGTAGCGTGAACACAAACTATGCTGCTGTTTCAGTGTGGACACAAACCTTCGGCTGTTGTTTTGATTGATGAAATATTGAAATTTCGTATATTTACTTATGTATTTAAGTGAAACAAAATGTTAAATGTTAATTTGAATTTAACATGGATATATAACTATAAAAAATATATGAAAAAATTAATTCATACATTTTTATGTTAAATGAAAGTGCTGCCAAGTAAGCAAAATAACAATGCTGCTTGATGCCGTTTGACAGCAGCTGACAGTTGACGTTTATCATTTATCATTTATTGTTATATATGTTTACTGTCTTATCGGATGGCGTATTCTACGTTAAACTTAATGGCCGTGTCTCTGACACAGCCTGAATGGACCATGCCTCGATGTGAGTGTCGCTTTTTTTTAACCCTGCTGTTAGATTAGAAAAAACTTACGAATCTTAGATTGAGGGACCATTTGGTCCATACTGCAATTTTCATCCAAAATAATAATTTTATCTTATTCTTTGTAACTATTTTGGTTCAAAAATTTCTAAAGCAAGTATTTGACATATCAAAAACATCCGCTAACATATCAAAAACATCTTCTAAATATTTGACATGAATTTACATTCGCTTGGTAATGAAAAAACTTACGAATCTTAGATTGAGGGACCATTTGGTCCATACTGGAATTTTCATCCAAAATAATAATTTTATCTTATCCTTTGTAACTATTTTGGTTCAATAATTTCTAAAGCAAGTATTTGACATATCAAAAACATCTTCTAAATATTTGACATGAATTTACATTCGCTTGGTAATGAAAAAATGTACTATTGACCAAATGGTCCTCTAACCTAAGATTCGTCATTTTGTATTTTTCTCAGTCCTGAATAAAGTTAGAAAATTTAATTTTCGCACATAACATTGTTTTATTAAAAGACCCCATTAGCAGAAAAATTTAGTCAGTATATATCACCGTTCCAAAGTTACAAGGGAAAACAGAAAAAATTTGGACCAAATGGTCCTAATCTAACAGCAGGGTTAACCGTATTATGCTATAACCCTGTATTATTTTGCATACTTTTAGGATTTAGGATTTGCACAGTCAGGGACATGTATGAGGGTTGATTTCTCCAATGTTGGCTTTGTGATTGTCATGCCCATGTGAAGTGTGCTGGCTTCAATGGAAGGCATTATGATATAATTACGGCTAAGGAAAGCGGGCTTGGCTAGAGCTAAGCTATTTAAGGAGGCAAAGAAAGTATTTCAAACTTTAAATACTGATTTTGTCTCTAATAGTTTGAAACTTAAATCGTTGGAGGATATGTTTGATACTTTTAAATGGTCTAAAGGCATCTCGTCCTCTCCAAGACGGAAAAGAGCTTATAGTGAAGTAATTTAATTGTGCCAGTAACTCATAACTTGCATAATTTGGACAGTCTTCTCTTATCTCCATTATGAGTTCATTATACAAATTATATATTAATAATTATATTATGAATTTTAAAGGTTTTTATCAATGGTAACGATTAATTTAAGTAATATGTATAACAAAAATTGGATGTGTTTGTTTTGTTTGTTTGCATTTTATACTACCGTATAGCCTCGAAAACCGTTGCACTGATCTTTTTGAAATTTTCACAGAATGTAGCTGTGTACTCGGTGGTGAAAACAGGGTACTTGAATTTTTGGTATATCAAGTGGGCGCGGCCCCGCCCATTGGACTCTATTTTCGACAACGCAATATCCGGAGGACTGTTTCACCAATCGCCTTCATGGATGCGTTTGGCAGCAAAATTCGTGATTCATCAAAAAATGGGTGGGATCGCAATAGGGGGCGTGGCATATATCTTGAAACTTTTTATGGTTGTACCTCGTGAACTATCAGAGGTATAAATATGATATTGGGTATATAAGTTGTTCGTATAGTTCGAATTACAGCTAGGGTGAAAGTGGAATGTGCCACGTCCCTTTTCAAAAATAGCTCTGACGGCTTTTCTACTAGACGGTTTGTTATGGAAATTTTACAATGTGGTACTGATGACCCACTAATAGTCCTTGGCTATACTTGGTAAAATTGGATAAAAGGCCGTGGCACCGCCCATACAACTTCAAATTTAAAATAATTATATATCGTGAACTATCAGAGGTATGAAGATGAGATTTGGTATATTAGTTGTTCGTATAGTTCGAATTACAGCTAGGGTGAAAGTGGGATGTGCCACGCCCCTTTTCAAAAATCGCTCTGACGGCTTTTCTACTGGAGCGATTGTTATGGAAATTTTAAAATGTGGTACTGATGACCTACTGATAGTCCGTAGTTATACTTGGTAGTGATTGGAAAAAGTGGGTGGCACCGCTATACAACATGAAATTTAAAATGACTATATCCGTCGGCCATCGGTGGTGCAACGGTTAGTGTGCGCGCCTCTTGTAGATGAGATCCTGGTTTCGAACTCAGCTCTACCACCTTAAAATTTCTTACGGCGGAGGTCACCTCGCATAGTGATGGCGACACTATCGAGTATATAGCCCTGAAAAAGCTTCTCAAAATACAGTTCGTTATCGGTGTGCAACTGTAGGTCCCAATCAGTGAGTGAAAACTGGAAAACGCACAGCTCTGTGATTGTGAGAAGCTCTCCCCTGTCTCCGCATGGGATGTAATGGGAAACCATTTATTTATTTATTTTATATTTCATGAGCTATCAGAGGCATGAAGATACCATTTGGTATATCTGTTGTTGTACATTATGAATTACTGCCAGGGTGGAAGTGGGATGTGCCACTGCCCTTTTGAAAGGAACCGTTGTATCAGTCATAATAATAGTTTGATCGTCCTGTAAGTTTCACAGTATGTTACAGTTGGCCTACAGATACGAACAGTCAATTTGGAAGAAAGTTGCCACAAAGGGACGAGTCGCCGCCCACGCACGTCAATATTTGATTATTATATAGACTATATCAAACAATTGTCCGTACACCAGGCACTTGAGAACATATTTCAATGTATCGCAAAAAATATATGGCCGATTTAAAAAATATTAAATATATGAGAATCAAATCGGCCATATATCTTTTGAGACACATTAAAATATGTTCACAACTGGCTGGTGTACGGACAATTGTTTTATAAGGTGTAGGAATGTGAGGTTCGGTACATCTACTACTGATATGATGCAAATTACCTTTTAAAATATGAAAATACGGCTACTAAAAAGTCAGACTATAAGGATAAAAGAGTGACCACAAGTACGAATGAATATGAATATCATTGAGGTCATTTTCCAAAACTTCCTAAATATCTATATCCCAAGAATGCATTTTTTTAAAAAAATTTAGAATAATCTTATAGACGGTACTAAAGGGTTTTTCAACAGAGACGCTACAAAAGTAAATCGATAGGGACAGCAAACGACGCCATATTTTTTCCCTCTCTTTTGACATTTCTCTTCAGTAAGGTTTGCCATTTCATCATGGAAAGATATACGAGCCAACAACGAGTCGAAATTATTAAAATTTACTACCGAAATTTGGAGTCAGTGGCCTCAACTTTAGGAGCGCTACGATTTGGATTTTCATCGGAAAATCATCTTCAGCGATGAGGCCATTAGATTATTTCCTGTGGGGCTACGTCAAGTCTCTGGTCTATGCCAACAAGCCAGCGACGATTGATGAACTTCGTACGAATATCGAACGTGAAATGGCAGCAGTATCGGCCGATTTCTGCTTGAAAACCGTCGAAAATTGGGTTCAGCGTCTGGACTTCTGCAAGCTTGCCCGTGGTGGCCATGCAAAAGAAATCGAGTTCCATACATTATGGCATCGAACGTTCTTTCACAGGAATAAAGAATTTCATTCGTATCTAAAACGGGTTTGGTTTTATTTAAGAAAAACTTTTGTAGCGCTCTTATTGAAAAACCCGTTATAATCACTGCAAATTATAATGGAACCGATGCCCTGATTCCACGCATTCCCATGATACTTACAGACATGCGCATCGATTTCAAAACATTTCAGTTTCCGAAATTTACTTACAAAAAGTAAGAAATAATATATAATAATAGTTATATCTTCCTGACGACGCTATCCAAAGAGTATACAATACGAAAGGTCGGATAAATCATCACTTATTCAAAAAGTATTTTTTTTAAAGCATGTACCTTTTCTTAAAAAAGTAAATTTTCTTACAACAAATTGCCTTTTCGTATAATACTACCTTTTCTTTAAAGAGTACCTTTTTGTGAAACAAAATAAATTTTCTTGAGATAAGTACCTACTCTTAAAAATTTACCTATTCTTAAAAAAAAGGACCAATTCTAAAAAAATTCCCATTTCTTAAAAAGAAAAACATTTCTTAAAAAAAAAAATTCTCTTATAAAAAATTCATACTCATGGCTTTTTCTTACAAAAAGTACCCTTTCTTAAAAAAACATTAGCTTTTATTAAAAGAAGTACTTCTCTTTAGAAAACTACCTTCTCGGGAGAATGTAATACATATTCTTACAAAGAGGACCTAAAATATACTTTAAAAAAAAAATCCAATGAGTGTTCGAACTCACGGGCGATGTGTTAACACCTTTTTGCTACACGGTACCTGTTCGATTTCTATGAACACATTCGTAAATGTTACATTGGAAAATAAAAAACAGCGTTCAATCATATGATGACGTTACAGTTAAATAATATTAATACTTAAAATTATTTAAAGACCCAGTGCAAGCACATGTGTCATTATTTTCTTGCTCAATACTTTTTGTTTTATTCCCACAAAAGTCAAAGAATGCAAAGCAACAGACACTTGTACATACATACATACATTGTTATATTCGTACGATATAACCGAAGATCAACATAAAATACTTTTTTAATATTACTCCAAATTAATACTCCAAATTAAAACACTTAAATCTCGGCTCGCCGATATCGGATCGCCTTAATGTTTGGCCTAAACTCTTCGTCGAAACCCGCACTAGCTTTTTAATCCAAAAATTAATAAAATCGGCTATGAATTTCCGGAGAAAATCGCGTGGGAAAATTATATGAAAATCGCCCAATAATCACTTTCAATACCGACTGCCAAGCAACGAACAAACAAACGATGATTTACTCTTACAAACCTAACACTTGCGTATGTATTAAATTTATAGTTTACTGCCCTAGAGGCGCGCGTATAGATGTTAACACATCAAAAACATTCTATAAAAAATACAGATTTCTTAAATAAAGTTTATCATTTTAAAAAAAGTATCTTTTCTTAAAGATCCATTTAAATTATCGTATTTTTCAACGGGCGCCTTAGTCGCGTTGGAACTAACAACTGAAGGCTTTTTCAACAGAGACGCTACAAAAGTAAATCGATAGGGACAGCAAACGACGCCATATGTTTTCCGCTCTTTTGACATTTCTCTCCAGTAAGATTTACCATTTCATCATGGAAAGATATACGAGCCAACAACGAGTCGAAATTATTAAAATTTACTACGGAAATTTGGAGTCAGTGGCCTCAACTTTAAGAGCGCTACGTCCAATTTATGGTCATCGTAATCGTCCTACCAGATCAACAATTGAGCGTCTAGTGGAAAAAATTTGAATCCACAGGCACAGTACAAAATGTTCCCGTGCCAGTGAGATAAAGAACTGCCCCTAGTGTCGAGAATATTGCTACCCCTGAGGCTTCAGTTCAAGAAAGCCGAAATGTGTCTCTCACACGTCGTTTTCAAGCATTGGGCATAACTGTGACGTCGTTGTGTCATTGGGCGAAAAGATCTTGGCCCACATCTTTACAAGATCAAATTGACGAAAGAACTGAAGCCGCTTAACCACCATAAGCGTCGTATGTTCGTGAATTGGGCTGAGCAACAACTTGAAAATGATTCGGATTTTCATCGGAAAATCATCTTCAGCGATGAGGCTCATTTCTGGCTGAATGGCTTCGTAAATAAGCAAAATATGAATTATTGCTCAGACAGCAATCCACACGCAATCCACGAGTCATCATTGCATCCCGTAAAAATTACGGTTTGGTGCGGTTTATGGGCCGGCGGCCTCATTGGTCCGAGCTTCTTCGGTGATGATCAAGACCGGCACATTACGGTGAATGCGAATCACTACCGTTCAATGATAACCGAATATTTTTGGCCCCAATTGGATAATATGGACTTGGAGGACATGTGGTTCCAACAGGACGGCGCCACAAGCCACACAGCGAATGCCACAATCAATTTATTGGAAACCAAGTTTGGTGAACGTGTTATCTCACGAAATGGCTCAGCCGATTGGCCGCCTCGGCTGTGCGATTTGACGCAGTTAGATTATTTCCTGTGGGGCTACGTCAAGTCTATGGTCTATGCCAACAAGCCTGCGGCAATTGATTGACAATTGAAAAAGCTCGAAATGTATTTCACAACTTTGACCGTAAATACCTCCGCCCTTAGAAGGGTTATTCGTAGGTTTTGTACCTTAAACAAGAAGATTTAGGTGTGTGTATATTATCGGCGCCTACCAAGAAAAAGTATAATAACGCTTTTTTTTGAAAAAAAATTAATTTTTATCAGAAAAATTAAGTTTAAAAAAATGGTTTTTTAATCAGCTCCTCAATGGGTTAATAAAAATAAATATGTTTATTCACTGAATTATGGAAATTAGACGTTGGACCCATCGCGGGAGGAAAGAAAACTTTTTGCACGCAGCGCAGAAGCTTTTGTCAGCATTGCCAAAGGCTATGGCTTTGATATTTCGGCTGGTGTTTGGTTTTGTATTCTTGTTTATCCATAAACTCTTCCACCAGATCGAAACCATGTGGGTGTGCATGCTCGCACCTTAGAGTATCTCAATAAATTTAAAGTTCTTGCATTTCTAATGTTGCAATTGCTTCATTATATAAATTTGATATCAACCTATGTATGCAACATGACCACATTACTTTACATGACCACATTACTTTACTCGATGTGGTTGAATTTCAAAACAAGAGGAAGTTAATATTTGTTTGACATCAATTCACTTTCTCTCTGGCAATATTTGCCACTGAAGTGATTTATGTTTATTTATACAATCAATTTATTACATAAATTAATCATAATACAAATATTACAACAAATACACATGTCCTTATATAATTGAATGC
Organism: Phaonia tiefii; assembly: GCA_963931995.1. Lineage (NCBI taxonomy): Eukaryota > Metazoa > Arthropoda > Insecta > Diptera > Muscidae > Phaonia > Phaonia tiefii. The sequence goes on from OZ008367.1 coordinate 30,783,008, forward strand.
ATGTAATTTATTGACACTGTAATTAATGATTATTGTGCTATGCATTACACAATCAATAAAAGTTTCATGAAAATCTTGCCGTTCGCTTGTCAGAATTAAACTCCAATCATAACAGGATTTAAAGAAATTGTGTTATATAATACAAATGTAAAAAGAGTTGCATGGAGGATGTTGAAAAGGACGAGGGAATGTATAATAAACAGATTTCAATAGTTGGTGATGTAAGCAGCATATGAAAAGGGTATTTATGGATATTAAAGCGTCAGGAAGACCGGTGGTATATTATAATCATATTCTTTGAATAAAGCGGATAGATGTCGCAATGATTTGGAAAATGTGAAAAGTATTTAATATATATATATATGTGGGCATCTGATATAGAAGGACAAATTGTACTAGTTAACTAAAACTATTTGCACGAATGAAATCAGTACTACTAAATGAATGTATCGACAATAATAAGAAATTGATAAATTCTCATTTATTTTTGGAATTTTCATTGATAATTATGAAGAATGTTTTTATGCACCCTCTTGTACGACATCCAAGAGAGGATGCATGCTGTGACTTAATATATAATTTCGGAATTATTGTCATCGCAACTGTGCAGCCATCATAACACCAAAATTATCCGTTGGTAAATATTCGGAAATGCTATAAAAAATATAAAAGATTTAAAAACGACTTGGGTTGCAAACTGCAATTTTAAGACCACCTAGATGGATCAATGCAAAATAAGAAGATACACAATGTTCTGCTTTATTTATTCCAGTTGCTATGATTTGAAAAAAAATATGGTTATTCTATTGTAATGCAGCTCTTTGACACCAATTATTTGTGACTTGTTGATGTGCTTTTCATTTTATTTTCAGACTGTTGGTACTACAGTCCTTGGCAAACTCACTCATGGAGCGATACTCAGTCTAAAAACGACAAAAAGTGTTCCAAACGTGCCAATAAAACATTACCAGACTTCGGAGTCAACAATCAGCCGTTTGGTGCAGAAATTCAAAGAAATTCCGTCGGTGCAAATGGAGGTAACACCAGTGCCTCTTCATACAAGTCTTTGTGCAGAAAATATTGCTGCTATGCAGAAAAATTGGATTTTTAACAAAATACCTCGTTTTACACGCCGCATATTTGCCAATTGGATGCTTCAACAACAAGCAATTAATGCCGGTGTTTCCATAAAAAAAATCATCCTGGGCGAAGAGGCACATTTTCACAAAAACGGATACATTACACTGTGTGCAATTTGTTAAGTCATGGAAATATAGCCACATACGGACACCACTAGGTGATAAAAGACCAAAAAAAAAGACCCCTGTCTCCAGTTTTGCCCAAAGTCACATTTCGGTGACATTTTTGCAAAAAAAAATATGATTTTGTCAGGCTCATATCTTTCAAACCGTTCGGAGTTTTGGTTTACTCCCTAAAGGAAATGTGTAGCTCTTGTCATAAAGAAAAAAAATCAAAAAACTTCATACTCGCGGTCAAAATCGCAAAAAAACTTTAAAAAAAATTAGATTTTTTATTACCTTTTTTGCCTTGTTCAGGTTCATAGGTAGCAAACCGTTAAAAACTCAAGGAAACAATCAACCACAAAGCTATACATAAGGTGTCAGTAAACAACTTTCAAGAACATATGAACGTGCTAGGAATGATTCTTAACACCGGTTATGTAGCGCTTGGGTAGCGTTTAGGTAGCCGCATAAGTGAAAAATTTAACGAACATTTTTTGATTTCATTTGTTTTTTCTTTACTTCATCATTTACTCTATTACAAAAATAATAAAAAGAAATATTCGTATTATGTTTGTAATGTTGATGGCCCTGGACTTGTAAATCGCATTCTCTTAAGTTGTGGATCCTAATCGTTGTCCGAATCGTCCGAAGCTGACCCTTATTCAGAACTTATGGTGTCCACAGGCACGTTGCTTCCAGACTGCCCTCCATCATCAGATTTTTCTACTTCAAATACTTCTTTACAATCATACAGGGTGATCTTGTGACTCCACCAACAAACTTGAAATGAATTAGAAAAGAAATCAAAAAAGGAATGCCAAAATAAAATTTATATTAAGCAATGCGTCCAGTGTTTTACCTTTGTACCGTTTTTCCACGGGGATTGTGGTTTGATGAATCCGTTCTCCTTGGTCATTGGATTCGGTAGGGAGTTGTTTGATAAAATCGTCAAAATAGAAATGAAGAAAATGCAGCTCTAGTGTCATCGATGTGCCGATTTTCTCAAAATAATACAGGATTTATTTCACCCATTCTCTTGCTTCCGGGTTCCGTATCTCGATTCCCTCCCAAGACTCTGATGCATACACGCTGAAGGTAAATCCATGCCATTGAATGACTATCATCAAGCTTTGATTCAAAGTTGCTCTTGAATAGCTTTCTAATGTCAGGGCCATTAAGTACGCCTATTAAATGAAGACGAAAAATAAAGACAGAAAGAAAACATTAACATATTGTAAATAGTACAATGAGGTGAACAAAAATTCGTTTTAAATTTACTACAATACATTTTGTAATTTTGTCATGGCTACGCTTCGGGAAAACGCTTTTCAAATAGTCGAATGCGTTTGGACAATTTACTACGGCCACTTCGATGCATATTTTAACAATTCCCAATTTTTTGTGAGCGGTGGCAGTAATATACCTTTAGTATTGTCAAATAAAGGTGCATTCTTCAGTTTATGTTGTTTCATTTGTTCCTCCACACTTCCTCTTGGTCTCCACGAATTACATTGCTATTGATTTCTATTCAATCCTAATTACAAAGAAATCAAAGGAATTTTTGGATAGCCGACCTTATCGATGATCCCTTGCAAAATGTTGATGACCTTCAAATCACAGCAAATCTTCCATTTGTTTTCGTAGTATTGGATTTTTTTCATGTTAGTACCAATTGCTAGCGGAAAGGAAGGTTTTAAGTTCGACACATGCAACAACACTGCTCTCAAGCTTGAAGCAGAACCATCAATAAATAATCTCCACTCACTAGCGATATAGTTCATTCCCATTTTTACCACCAAAGCTTCTATATCGTTGCGGTAAGCGAACGAATTGTCATCATTTAGAGTGTAGATGCTCTGAAATTCACCTTGCCGTTTGTGGTACGCCGTAGAGTTAATATTAGCATGTGTGAGTTTTCTTTGCTCTAAAATCGCTGTCAAAAATGTGGGAAGTCGCTGCGATATTCCCAATATGGCAGCAATGAAATCCATTTCCATTTGTGTTATTAGTTGTGGTCCATCTCTTCCCTGTTGGGGCTCATAATCGTCACCAAAGGGATCTTCATAAGTAACACATCTTGCTCTAGACATTCCTGTAAATTCTGTGCTACTATCTGAAGTTGGCGGCCTTGGTGACAAAATATTTTCAGGTGCAAGCACTGGTAGTGTGGCTGTTACAGTTGCTTTATAAATTTTGTTCTTCTCAGCATGTCGATTGAGACGACATGTGTAATTTACGCATGCCCAGCAACTGGTTTCATCGTGATCACCTGGGCGATCAATCCAATTTACCGGCTTACAATACTTAATACTATGTTTGCCTCCACTCAGCCATGCCATGAGATTGTTATAACATTGGCGACACACTGTTTTAAGTGTGAAATTTTCACCACTCAAGCCTACTTCGTCGCAAAAGAGCTAATATGCTCTCTTGAATTCACTATGTAAAAGATTCTTTTCCCTTTGAAATCTTATAGAACTTTTGTTTCTGATTTGATGACCGCAAACGTTGCAAAATAAATCAATATTTTCACACAGCATATTGAAATTGTCAGTTGCCAATATTGCTTGCGAATTATGCTGTAGCACTTTCTCAATACCTAACTCTCACCTCTGACCTCTCGTTGACGTCGCGCTGTGTAATTCCTCGACGTGAGCGTCGCGTCGCTTCTATATTGTGTGCTGCATCCCTTGATGCGTTTGCTAAGCTTACTGCTTTGCTGTGCTGCTGTGGTCGGTGAGAGAACATAGTATATCAATGTTGAAGTAAACGGTATTAAGAATCATTCCTAGGAAGTTCATATGTTTTAGAAAGTTGTTTACTGAGATCAAAGGTAAATTTTTGTTGTCGATTGTTTCCTTGAATTTTGAGCGGTTTGCTACCTATGGACCTGAACAGGGAAAAAAAGGTAAACAAAATCGAATTTTTTAAAGTTTTTTGCGATTCTGACCTTGAAGATGAAGTTTTTCTGATTTTATGTGTTCACAATTTTTAGTTTCCCTCAGACCCGAATCAAAATTCCTAACTATTTGCAAGATATGAGCCTGACAAAATGATCACTTTTTTTTTCAAAAATTACACCAATACCCCAAATCTTTGGGGGCTTATAAAAAAAATGCATGACTTTGGGCAAAACTGGGAGACACTGGTCTTTTTTTTTGGTCTTTTCTCACGTAGTGGTGTCCGTATATGGTTATATTTTTTCGAGTTGCACTGTGTTACCCAGCAAAACAGCTGCATTTGTGGTACTAAAAATCCACATGTCATTCAAGAAAATACTGATGACATGGACTTGGACAAAATGTGGTTTCAACACAATGGTACTACTTGCCCCACAGCGCATGAAACAATGACCCAATTGAGAATGAAGTTCTCAGAATGGATTATTTCACGAAACCACTGATAGATATTGCAATTTGACGCCATTGGACTTCCTTTTCTGAGGCTACATAGAAAGTATGGTCAATGTTAATAATCCGAGTCCAGGTGGCTAGACCAGATCTGAATAACGAAATCGTAACCGTTATAAATGCTATACAACGCAAACTGTACTAAAAAGTCACGGAACATTTTGATACGAACATCCTGTCTAGCCACAGGAGTTCGGGTGGGCATTTATCGCATATTGTATTCTGTGTATAAATGCCACAGAGTAGAAAACATGATGAAACAAAAACAAATCATTTCTAAAAAAGAAAATCTAGGAACTTATTCAATCACCATACACATAAATGTTATTCCAGTGCTTCCCATAAAGAGACAAGGTAGAGCTTATTATGATCAGTGAGGTGAAAATTTCCTAGTTTCGCATTCACTGATTGGGACCTACAGTTTGAGGGCGGTTTTTTAAGAAGTTTTTCCATGCCTAATTACTGGGTCGTTTCGTTTTTACTAATTCCCGTTAAATAAAATTTTAGGTGGCCGGAGCTGGCATTAAACCCACGTTCACATGAAAAAGAGTCGCGAACACTATTCAGTGTGCAACTGATGGACAAACAGTCACTTTTTTCCACGGCATTTCACTTAATATTTGAGGTGCTCTTGCCACGTCAAATTTTGGTTTTAATAATGTGGACAATTTTTGTTCCTTACAAATCGCGAAAGCTATAAAACTTTTAGAAACTATATGAAATTTATAGTACACTGCGAATATTAAACAAAGAATACAAAATTCGTCCAAGTTTCAAGATATATTTTTTTCTAAAGACAATTATTGTCAAATGTTGGACTTAACTATTGCCATCATATTTCGAGCTATTTCGGGTGGTATTTGACGAATAACGCGAGTAATCCAAGCTTCCGCTACCTTAATCTTAGCCAGCTTAGCCGTGTAGATACTTAGCTTTGCGTAGCCCCTGGAAAAAATATAAAGGCTTATAAATGATGTAGGCCGCCAATTCACAGGTTCGAAACGCGAATTTTTATTGCATTAACGCTACGGTCTGACAAGTTATTCAACAAATTGTTGTCGGGGTCACTGGCTTCAATGTCAGATAACAAATCGTTTGTTATCATTCCCATCATCCTCGTTTTCGAATAGATAAGGGCCGATGATTCTAGCAGGCGCTAACACACACCAAGTCGCTGTATTTTTTGGTTCTTGAACCTATTCAAACTGCTCTTCAGTACAAATATAGAAATGCTATGCCTCATAAAAAAAATGGTTTCCTATTTCATCCTATGAAAGGATTTTGGAGAGTTTCGTACAACCAGTGAGATGTGTTATTTCTAGTTTTACTCTCAATGATTGGAACTTACAATTTTGTACCGGTTCCGGTTCAAAGGCTGTAAAGTTGATTATTTGGAAGATTGGGTGGTTTTAATTCTTACACGTGTTAAATTATCAAATCAAGAACTTTAAACGAATTCGTCATGTTGTTACATTAGATGCACTAACGTGTTGTTATCGGCTCGGAATCAGTTCAATATTTTCAATCGCTGCGTCCTGGATCTGGACTACTGGGTCGCGTATTATTTAATAATGAAAAGTCGGTTTCAAGTTGATTTATGGTATAGTGAGTTCTGCTTTTGGTAGACTGATGATTTGGTTCTGAAAATCCATTAAGCACTCACAACATTTTATGGTAAAATTTTGTATTTCGTAATAGAGCTGAATAGTATCTAGGCGCGATGAAGGAAATGTCAAGCAAAACTGAAAATAAACTTTAACACTTGGATAAAATTAAAATCTATGGTTTCTCGTTACATCCCATGAAGGGATTAGGAGGGCGAGCTTCACACAAACCAGTGAGCTGTAGGCGTTCTAGTTGTACACTCACTTATTGTGACCTACAGTATTATTCCGGTTCCGAACGGTATTTTGAGAAGCCTTTTCATGGCTAAATACTTGATAGTATCGCTGACACTAAGCAAGGTGACCACCGTCGAAAGAAATATAAGGAGGTCAGAGCAGGGATCGAAGCCACGTTCCCTTGCGCAAGAGCCGCGCACACTACCATTGCAGCACCGACGACCATAAAAGCACCCGATATGTTGCAAGAATCTAATATGTCCCATAGCGAGATCTAAACTAATGTCATATGTTGTTATACAGGGTGATTCAGGAAATTCCGGACAAATTTCTCCAGCGTATTCCTTGGCTCATTTCATGAAGAAAAGTCCACGAGGGCCATGACCGAAAATGCAAGGGTGCGAAATGGCAGCGGGTTCAACATTTTCGGATTGGCGCTCGGAGGGTAGTAGGGTAGAGTTGAAAACTTCCTTTAACATCAAATGTTTTTTTCCTTATGTGTTTGATTCTTCAGCCAAAAATGTCAATAAAAGAAAATCTTAAACGTGTTAATTTAGAAAAACAAATAAATGGGTGCTGTTATTTCGCTTCCAAAAACAAAAATTTTTGCATTTCAGTAAAATGGTCATAACTTTGGAACGGTAAGACCTTTGGACTTCGATTAGGTTGTTTTGGAAAGGCAAGAGGTATGGCTATCTACCTCTGGCTGCCATCTGGCTGAGCAAGTTGAGGTTATGTGAATTTTTTTTTCCATTTTTTTTTCGAAAGCTCTGTATCTCGGCGATTTGACTTTTTTCCTTGATTCTGAAAGGCCTCTTAAATGCCTTTCCAACATGCTCAAAAACAAACAAATGCGACGACTGGCTCAGAAGTTTGCAACTTTACCCTACTACCCTCCGACCACCAATCCGAAAATGTTGAACCCGCTGCCATTTCGCACCAATGCATTACACTGTGTGTAATTTTTTAAGTCATGGCAAAATAACCATATACGGACACCACTACGTGATAAAAGACTAAAAAAAAAAGACCCGTGTTTCCCAATTTTTCCCAAAGTCATGCACTTTTTTTTTTATGGGCCGCCAAAGATTTGGGGCCTCGGTATCATTTTCGTAAAAATGTGATCATTTTCTCAGGCTCATATCTTGTAAAATCAAAATCGCAAAAAACTTAAAAAAATTCGGTTTTTTTTACCTTTTTTCCCGTGTTCGGGTCCTTAGGTAGCAAACCGTTCAAAATTCAAGGAAACAATCAACTACAAAAATTTACCTAAGATCTCAATAAATTTCATTTGTTTTTTATTTACTTCAGCATTGAGATACTATGCTATCTATTACAAAAATATTAAAAAAAAGTATTCGTATTATATTTATAATGTTGATGGCCCTGGACTTGCAAATCGCGCTCTCTTAAGTGGTGGATCCAAATCGTCGTCCGAATCGTCCGAATCTGACTCTGATTCAGCAATTATGGTGTCCACAGGCACGTGGCTTCCAGACTGCCCTGCATCATCAGCTCTTTCTTCTTCAAATACTTCATTAACACGACATGTGTAATTTACGCATGCATAGCAACTGGTTGCATCATGATCACCTGGGCGATTAATCCAGTTTACCGGCTTACAATACTTCATAGTACCTCTGCCTCCACTCAACCATGCCATGAGATTGTTATAACATTGGCGACACACTGTATTAGGTGTATAATTTTCACCGGTAAAGTCCACTTCGTCGATAAACAATGTATATGCTCTTTTGAATTCACTAGTTAAAAGATTCTTTTCCTTCTGAAATCTTGTAGATGTTTTTTTTCTTTTTTGATGACCGCAAACGTAGCAAACTAAATCAATATTTTCACACTGCATATTGAAATTGTCAGTTGCCAATGTTGTGTGCGAATTATACTGTAGCACTTTCACTTTTTTGACTTTCACTTTCACTTTATAACTTTCACCGCTGAGCTCTCGTTGACGTCGCGCTGTGTAATGCCTCGATGTGAGCGTCGTGTCGCTTTTATATTGTGTGCTGCGCTGCGTCCCTTGTTGCGTGTGCTGAGCTTACTGCGTCATACCTAAGCGCTACCTAAACGGTGTTAACCCTTGGACAAACACATGGTTCTGGCCAGGCATATTTCATTTTTTGCTACCTATGGACCTGAACAGGAGAAAAAGGTAAAAAAAAATAAATTAAAAAATTTTCGGCAAATTTTTCACTTTTGCGTGCTACCTAAACAGTGTTAAGAATCATCTCTATGAAGATTATATGTTCTAGAAATTTTTTTGTTGAGATCTTAGGTAAATTTTTTTAGTTGATTGTTTCCTTGAATTTTGAACGGTTTGCTACCTATGGACCTGAACACTGGAAAAAAGGTAAAAAAAATCGAATTTTTTTAAGTTTTTTGCGATTTTGATCTGGAAGGTGAAGTTTTATGTTCGCAATTTTCTTTGTGACAAGGGCTACAACTTTGCCTCAGAGAGTAAATCGAAATTCTGAACGGTTTGCAAGATATGAGCCTGAGAAAATGATCACATTTTTACGAAAATGATACCGAGGCCCCAAATCTTTGGCGGCCCATAAAAAAAAAAGTGCATGACTTTGGGAAAAATTGGGAGACACGGGTCTTTTTTTTTAGTCTTTTATCACGTAGTGGTGTCCGTATATGGCCCTCGTAGACTTTTCTTCATGAAATGAGCCAAGGAATACGCTGGAGAAATTTATCCGGAACTTCCTGAATCACCCTGTATATTGAGTTGGCGAGTTTAATTATGTACTGCAGCTACTGATATAGCGTTATCCTTCAGACCTTGTTAAACCTCAATGTTTGTGAAAAAACTTTGTAAAACGAAAACTATAATGAGACAGCCATTTTGGATTTGATTTGCACTATACAAAGCAGTAGGAGACTCATGCAGTATTATGCTTTAGATCTTGTCCAATTATAAGGGCTGTCAAAAAAATTTGTTGGCCGAACACTATAATAAGACTGACACTGAAGTACAAGTACAATTTTGGGTTCACTTTGCAATGTATAAAACAGATGATGGAAATCGAATTTGATAGTATTAAAATTTATACTGTTTTAAAATCGTGCCAACGGAGTTTACGCCAGAAAACCCAAATGTGTTTAAAAAAAGATAGAGCGCAAGCAGCGGCATTGACTGATACAAAAAATATTTTTGCAACCCATCAATTTATAACGCTAATTTAATAAACTAATAACAGGTATTATGTATAGGACTATTAAATCCTAGTACATCTTTATAAAACTAATTTGATTTTGTCACAGTCTCTACATTTGCACTTTTGGCAGATGTGCATCGCCAATATTGAACCTTTCCTCATGTTTTTATTCATTAAATTGTTATATCATGCATTAAACTAGTCTTTATATTTGTGGTAATTGTAGGACAGAAAAATTGTAGATGCTCAAAAAATGTCCTTTCACATTTATATCTTTGATTACAACCACATATAAGTGCTGAGACGTACACATAATCTTATAACATGGTTGCCACAAACATCCTTAGGGCAATTTAGAGGAAGATAGGCTTGAAATTGATGACATATGTAATATAAATGCCAAATGCAGTGCCCCATGTGGAGCAAAAGTCAAGTTCGAGTACAAGTACTTGAATATCTTTTCAGCAATATGAGAAAAGTGGGCAGACGACAGTTATTTGTTTTTTCTTCATGTGTCCTTCTTTGGGGTTCTGGTTTTAGTTTACTTGTTGCTTGCGGTCGTCCCATTTGTTCATATTTGTATCTGATGTGTGTTTATCTTTTAGTATCAAGTTGTGTAACATAGATGGGGTAAATCATGAGAACAGTTACAACAACAGCAGTATTAACATCAGAAGCAGTAGGATTTTATCATGCCCTTTAGGAAAATTCGCTTCGTTAGAAACATCGATTTTTCTGTTTGTATATACTAGAGTATTCAATTATTCGACGTTTTACTTTGGCCGGTTAACCGCTCAAGTAATTAATCGTGCTTGTTTCCTCACCGGTTAATCGCATAAAATTATAAAATTGTTCGGTTAATCGAGTGAACACCAAAAAATCTTCTTTCTTATTTTTTTTTGTAAATTTATTTAAAAAAAAATAACGAAACTGTACATATTATAAAGTCATTGCTATAATCCAAAATTTTAGATTTAGTTTTAGAAAACTACTGCAAAAGCCAATTAATTACGATTATATTTGGTTGTTGGTTATTAACAAATTACGATTCGCAAAAAAATCCTGTACCACCATTTTGTTCGGAAATACATATTTTCAGAAATCTGGCGATCGTTAGAAGTACTCTTCATTTAGGCGCTCAGACTTTAGCTAGAAGTGACTTGTGTCCTAATTGAATGTATTTTGTATCTAGATGCTTTATTAGAGAAAAACTAAAAAAACGTAATTTTTCACTAATTCCCCACTTTTGTAATTGTTTTAAGTTCACAGTTAGGCATCCCTCTTTAAATTTTAGCAAGATCAAACTAAACAAATTTCCAAATATTCTTGGAAATCTATTGTAATGAAAGAATTTTCACGATTATATAAAATAACACCTAAACTGCCCAAGCCCATAACTTTTACGTTGTGCGATGTGCCCCAAATATTGAACATTGTTGTTTTATTTGACAATACTATTCGAATACAATCTCCCAATTCGTACTTTTAGTTTTTTCAAACGGGAACTAGCATCCTGGTTATGCAGAATATATTTGACAATACAAGTTAACGTATCGTATCGAATTGTATAAATATTTAGATTTAAATACAGGATGGAGCGCGTTAATTTGCTTATTTGGAAATGAAATAAGAAAATTATGAAATTTTTTTATATTTTAATTATATTTACATGATTTTTAAGTTACATGCTTTTAAATAGTGTATCTGGCAAATGTCGACCTTCGCTATCCACACACTGCTGCATACGTTTCCTGAAATTTTCATGCACTCTAACAAGCATGTCGACTGGTATTCTGCCAATTTCAGCCTCAATATTGTTAATTAGGTCTTCCAAGGTATTGGGACGGTTGATATACACCTTCGACTTCAGGTAACCCCAAACGAAAAAATCGCATGGGGCTAAGTCTGGTGAGCGTGCCGGCCAGTTCACATCACCACTCAAAGAGATAAGCCGTCCAGGAAACATTTACCTCAAACAATTCATGGTAACCCTCGCTGTGTGTGCAGGGGCACCATCCTGTGGGAGCCATGTATCCTCTAATTACATTGCCTCAAGAGCCGGCTGCAAAAAATCTTGTATCATACTTAAGTACCGTTCGGAGTTCGCAGTTACGGCAAGACGGTTATCCTTTAAAAAGTAAGGGCCAATGATGCCTACTCGTGATATGGCGCACCATACAGTGACGTGGTCCGAATGCAGAGGTCTGTGGTGAAGTTTTCTGCGTTTTTTTTTCACTCCAGTACCGCATATTTTGTTTGTTTACACACCCGTTGTTACGCACACGTTGCACTGCAATGATCGAGTGCGCATTTGAAAATACGCTTCAACACAAAATGACCTCTTCTCACGTGTCCAATGCACGATGGCAACTGAAAGGCAGCCACTATAAGCCACACACACTCTCCATTCTCTTCGACCAACAGTGCCGCCACAGCCTACAGTGCAAAAAAGCAAATTACAAAAAGAAAACAAGCAAGGGAAAATGAAATAAAATATGTCATAATGTACTTGTTTTTGGAACTTGATGAAAGGAGAATAAATATTTTTGTTTTCTCTGACAACATCGTGAAGCTGCTGTCCAAGCTGCGAAGAGAAAATCCTATACAGCGTACTTTCTGTGGTGATGTGCAATATCGGCGACTGAGTGTTAAAGAAGTAAACGGTGTATTGAAGTATAAACAAACAAAAGCAGCTGATACTCGTATAATGAATATGTTCGAAACGAATACAATAATGGTAAATACCGATTATTATCCCACTGCCGTGAAAAGTGCTTCTAAGTACTAATATTTTCCCAATTTCCATTTACTGTTTAATCGTATAATATAAATCGGTTTATTCGTTATTCGAAATTTCGAATTTTTCTGTTATCCGGACGAATAATGGTTCTAAATTTGCCGGTTATCCGGTTAATGATTACTCGAAAAGCGTTTGCGAGCACGAGGTGGTGAGCAATCTGTTGTTGAAACATTTAAATAGATTGATGGATCCAAAGCTCGTATTTATCATAATTTGTTTACCTCCATAGGAGACTTTATCCAATGGATGTCTTTAATACGGCACCCTTTTAAAAGAAATCGCTAAATCAAAAATATTTTCAAACATTACATCGCTAAAGTGGTCCCAATTCAAATGGTATATTTTTTTAAAAAAACTCGGCAAAGTATAAAAGTACAGATACAAAAATGCCTATAAGTCGGAAACGGTGAGCCCAATAGCAAAAATAATATTTTTTAACCTCCATAGGATACTTTAGTACTGGACGTCTTAACTACAGCATCACTTTTAAAAACAAACATCGCAAAACGTTGGAACTCTTCCAACTTGTTCATATGTCTCTTGCTCGAAATCGGAGCGTCTAATCGAAAAAATAACTACATTGTGCCTGTTGAATTTTGCTACAGTAAGAAACTGGAATAACCTATTTTGTATAATGCATGGAATTTATTCAATCTTGTTTAATTTGAAAGCCCATTGAATTGTATTAAAAACAGTTTAATTAGTCTCAAAGAAAATTGAATTTAAATGCCCGCCCTGCTCATTGTTGCAGGTGCGGCATGTTAGCTTGGAATTGCAGCTATTGTCGCTCGAATTGATTGTTTTACTTCATAAACATTCAATTCAATTCAATTCAATTCAATTCAATGCAGTTCACTTAAATTCAATTCAGTTCACTTAAATTCAAGTCAACTCAATTCGGTCCCTGCTCTGACCACATTACTTTTCAGTCGACGACGGTCACCTCTCTTAGTGACGGCGATACTATCGAGTATTAAAAAAAAATGGTTTCCCATTACATCCCATGAAGGGACCGGGGAGAACTTCTCACAATCACTGCGCTGTGCGCTTTCCGGTTTTCACTCACTGATTGGGACCTACAGTTTTACACCGATTCCGAACGGTATTTTGAGAAGCTTTTTCATGGTTATATACTCGATAGTGTCGCCGTCACTATGCGAGGTGACCGCCGTCGAAAGAAATTTTAAGGTGGTTGTAGCAGGGATCGAACCCAGGATCACCTGTACAAGAGGCGCGCACACTACCCATTGGACCACCGACGGTATTTAACCTTGAACAATCTACCCAAAGCACCATTCGGAACCGGGGTAAAACTATCGGTCAAAAAAAGCTCTGTGAAAAGCTCTCCCAAATCCCTTCATGGCATGAAATGGGAGACTATTATATTTGTCACAGCATCACCTCATAACAGATTTTTGAAATAACTGGTTCCTCTTCTACGTTATATTGCGTAGTATATTAAAACGTGAAAAATCAATTTAAAATGCAATTTAGTAGGAATTAAGTAACAGAACGTAAAAATATATAAACCGATTCTTTTAACCCTGCTGTTAGATTAGAAAAAACTTACGAATCTTAGATTGAGGGACCATTTGGTCCATACTGCAATTTTCATTCAAAATAATAATTTTATCTTATTCTTTGTAACTATTTTGGTTCAAAAATTTCTAAAGCAAGTATTTGAATATCAAAAACATCCGCTAACATATCAAAAACATCTTCTAAATATTTGACATGAATTTACATTCGCTTGGTAATGAAAAAATGTACTATTGACCAAATGGTCCTCTAACCTAAGATTCGTCATTTTGTATTTTTCTCAGTCCTGAATAAAGTTAGAAAATTTAATTTTCGCACATACCATTGTTTTATTAAAAGACCCCATTAGCAGAAAAATTTAGTCAGTATATATCACCGTTCCAAAGTTACAAGGGAAAACAGAAAAAATTTGGACCAAATGGTCCTAATCTAACAGCAGGGTTAATATGTTATTGGCCTATATACAAATTTTAGGAAAACATTGATCCGCTTTAGAAATAACTTCATTTTAAATTATTTATTTTTATTGACTCAGTTGTTGAACATAGATAATGGAAGAATTATACTTGAATCAAAACGATGAGATAATTTGATTCAAATGAATTTAACTAGTATTTATTTTTGCAACAAATAAATTACTATGGAACTTTGAAGTAGTGCATGTATTTTAATGAACTGTTATTTATTTTTGGAAGAAATAAATAATTGTGGGACATGAATTTTAATTATGAACTCTGATTAGCAAACTGCATGTTTGTGGAAAAAAAAATTGTTGCCTGTAAAGTCGGTTTTACGGGCGAAGATTTTACGTGACAACGTCTTTTTCTCGGTAGAATATTTATTGATATGAATATAATTAAATTGCACAATAGGAGTGCAATGAACTCACTTGCCCAATGAGTGTTAGAACTCACGGGCGATGTTTTAACATTTATTGAAACTTATGGTTTAGGAAAATAGAAGTAATTTCAACACCATCTAGGTACCTGTGCGATTTCTATGAACACATTATCAAATGTGACATTATAAACAATAAACATATCCTTTATTATAAAATATAAACATTTCTTTTATTATAAAAAATAAACATTTCTTTTATTAAAAACAAAAGAAAATAATTTACTAACCAAAAAGTATTTCAATTCATCATATTCGCATATCGTTTTTAAAGCCGACCGCAGCTCTCTGTTTCGTTTTGGCTACCTAATTCATATGAAAATTTCTACACACAAACATACACTACACATATCATAAAGCCAAAAAACAAAAAACAAAAAAAAACAAAAAATAATACCTTATCCAATGCAGACTGATCTAAATCAATATTCATACACACGCACATATATACGCACATACATACTTGCTCAGTCGTCATATATATGATGTGCCAAAAAACAAAAACACTCACACCACCGACCAACAGCCACTAGAAGCCAGCAAAGCAAATCGTTTCTGGCACACAAGTAAACACATTGCGTTTACTTGTGTTCGGTGACTCATCGTAACGTTACCGGGCGTTACACTTTTTCATAAGTGACTCCCAGCCGCAACCTAATTTAAGACGTTGTCACGTCAAAACTACTTTCCCTTCAGTTACATGATTTAATAGATTAATCCGCTATAACTGATACAGCACGTGTTTAAGTCTGTTTTCAAATGTGAACGACATACAAATCTATATAGAAGTATTTTCAACATAATTGAGTATAGTTTTCCGCTAGACTCAGTTACGCACAGCATAAATGATTGTTAACTATAAAGAATGAAATGGAGACACATCAATGTGGATACCACCGATGCAGCTACAGATAAATATGTTGTATCTTGTTAGTTCAGTGGGTGAACTTAATACCTGATTTAAACCACGCCATTATACACAATTCAATGAAGGCATTGCGATTTCTTTCATGTATTCATTTTAGTGATGTTGATAGGCAGGCACATGGGCTTAAAATGGTGTTGTTATGTTGACTGCAGTGATTGTTGTGTATATATTAAAATATAGCGAACTGGAAACAACGTTTTTGAAAACAAGAAACAATATTTTTTTTAATGTTTTCAGTGTGTTTAGTGTTGACGTGAAGCGATCTGAATAACATTGCTCGTTTTTTGGGATTTGGATAAAAGTTTTTTCGTTTTGATTTATATGTCTTTATTCCTAATATTTAAAGTTTGAATTATTACGGTGGATCGACAATTAAAGTTCGTTTTCCGAAGGTTGTTGAGTATTAAATACGAAGTCCTCCACTATCCCCTCCTACCGAATGCAGGAGGCAGAGTGACATGCTATCATGCGATCTCTTCAATATTGTAATAGAGATCATAGACATTTATACGAACAAATCTATCACCAAAAAAAGCCACATGCTGCCCGGGCATGCCAATGATTTGGTTATGTGAAAATCTGTTAAAAGTTACTACTGAATTTTCGAGAATTGCGAAGGAATCAGAAACAGTAGGTTTGGCTGTTTTGGCAAGACAACAATTATGGTTTCAACAAGAAGAACATGCATCAGATGGGAGGAAAGGGTGAACGTTGGTAACGTTACGAAATGAAAATAAAGCAAAGAAAATAATTTGCCAGTAATAGATTGAGGTTACCAACTTATACCAAATTATTACTCTTAATGTATTTAAAAGTAGACTGAGTTCGCAGTTCGACTGAGAAAAAAGGTATTTCCCCAAGTGGCCCTCCTTATACTTGTAGGATGTTGACCAACAACCTAGACGATCCAATAGAGAAAAGCGGGAGAGAGAAATGAAACATAGTGCCCACTGACTCTTTTATGAAACTATATCTAGAGTTTGTGTTCAACCGCCGCAGAGTTTAGACGTGTAGTAAATAGACGGGCAAAAGTCGCTAATCTTATTAAAAACTATTTGTGAAGTATTTGTTTTGTTTACTTTTTATAACTAAATTTGAATTACATTATTATAATAAATAAACCTTTTATTATATTATACTAGCTGACCCGGCAGACTTCGTCCTGCCTTCAAAAGTATTTATAATATCATATGGTAAACAATGATTAATTTCTCGATGTGGATGCCATCTAGTTTATCAATACCTTTACTTTTGCCTAAGAATTATATGTTGCGAAATTGAAAAAAATCGGTTCATAAATAACCGAAATCGACATCAGCGCCACCTACTTTGCAGCGCCACCTATTTATGGAAATTATGAAATTTTTTTTGTCTCCCACACACTTTTTAGGAAAAGAGGTTATGTATGAGTCGGTGTCGGGATACTTAACGCCGCCACACGCCGATTAAGCACCCAACGCCTTCAGCGAGTTCTTGAGTTACGGTGCAAAAACACAAAAAAACTAAATATTGCGCCATCTGTCGGACGAACTTCATACTACACAGAAACACTACATTGTTTGCCGTGAAACTCCTCCGAAACGGCTGGACCGATTTGTATGAAATTTTGTGTACATATCGGATAGGTCCTAGAATCGTCCAACATATGTAGAACACAGATTTGTCCGACTGCGAAACACAGATTGTCGAACTGCGAAAAAACACACACACTGAGGTAGCAGCAGCGAATAGTTGTATTGTGTGGGTGCGGAGCACTCTCAGAGCAAAGAGAATAATGACGTGATTATACGTATTTATATAAAAGTGAGATAGCAAGAGAGCACATGTTCGTACATGTGTCTGTTGATTTGCATTCTCTTTGTTTTTTGTGGGTATAAAATAAAAAGTATTAAGCAAGAAAATAATGACACTTGTCTTTAAGTAATTGTAAGTATTATTAAGTATTAATACTATTTAAATGAAACGTCATTATATGACTGAATGCCTTTTTTAAATTCTTTATATTAACTTCAGCTGTCTGTATGCATGTATGTTTGCATGCGCACCGAAAAAACTTTTGATAGATTTTTGACCCTTTTCCCGTAATCCAATCAAGCTCAAAGTTCGTAGGCAAACTGTCAAAATGTTGGCAGGATTGGACAAAGGGGCGTGGTACCTCCCATACAAATCGCAAATTAAAAATCCATTATTTCGGTTCCTGTTAACGGTATTTGAACAAAATTGGGTACGTTGGTTAGGAGAACATATTGTAAGTTCTGCTGGATTGGACAAAGGGCCGTAGTACCTCCCATACAAACCACAAATTGAAAATCCAAGCTGGCTATGTTGATTAGGTGTACACATTCTAAGATCTGCTGCAAATGTGGTCGGGATTGGACAAAGCGGCGTGATCATATATGGGTGATTCCTTGGAAATAACGTTTTTTTTGTCCATCACGTTTATTTCCATGTAATTAAGGGACGGCAAATAAATAATCGCGTAATTTCAATACTTTTATGGTACACAAGATTTTCCACAACAATATTCTCACCTGCGTCGCGCTTATTCGATAGAAACATACAGAAACTAATGAAAATATCAGAACCGTGGCGTGTCCATTTCATAAAAATCAAGGTTTATACTATATTTACTCCCTCATTTCGCAGGATGGATTGATATTTTTTTATGGTCATTGAAATTGCCTAGATAGAGGATATTTTCATGTATTTACCGAGCGTAAATCTCCTATTTAGGCCCGACTAACAAGATCTAAACTTTGTCCACGCATTTTTGCCTAATATCGTACATTTACGTTTTACCGCTGTGGCGCCATGTTGGATGGGTGTAAAGGCGCCCTCGCTGTGAGAACTCGACCATTGTATATCAAATGTTATGTTTACATCAATGGCTGACAGATTTATCCACATTGAATCGATTGGAGTGAAGTGTTTTCTTTACGAAGGGTAAGTCACAAAATTAGCAGTCAATACCATGGTACCGCTTTTTTATTGCGCAATATAATACTCGCCCTCCTAGTGACGAAATTTGTTCGATATTTTGTCATCGAAATGTGATTTTCAAAGGAAATTATCTCACGTCAATTTGGCATAGAATGAAGTCAATTTAAATATGAAATGTCAATACCGTGGATGTCAGAATCGTGGCAATTCTGAAAATTATAATATAAAATATATTGATAAATGTTTTAAATTGTTGTAGTACAATAGATGTTGGTATACACTATAGTAGTATATATAAACAAAAACTGTAAAAAAAAAATCACGTCCGAGGTATGTTAAAAACTAATAATTTCACCATCCGAAAAAACGTTATTTCCAAGGAATCACCCATATAAAGAATTAATAGTCAAAAACTATGTATTTTACGGGTTGGTTTTTTATCATTGTGAAAGGTAAGTCTAATATAATGTGGGTGCGGAGCACTCTCAGAGCAAAGAGAATAATGACGCATTATACGTATATAAAAATGAGATAGCAAGAGAGCAACGAAAATTGTGTGAACTTGTGTAGCGTATGTACGAATATAACAATGTATTTATGTTCACGTTTCTGTTGCTTTGCATTCACTGTGTTTTTTGTGGGAATAAATCAAAAAGTATTCAGCAAGAAAATTGTGACACATGTGCTTGCACTGGTCTTTAAATAATTTTAAGTATTAATATTATTTCAATGTAACGTCAGTATATAATTGAACGCTATTTTTTATTATCCAATGTAAAATTTACTAATGTGTTCATAGAAGTCGAACAGGTACCGTGTAAGAAAAAGGTGATAACACATCGCCCGTGAGTTCGAACACTCATTGGATTTTTTATATCTCTAAATTTGAAAGACAGATTTTTATTTCAAATTGAAATAAATCCTGGAATTAAATTGCTCTCAACAACAAATCGCGGTAAATATTATACATATTGATCATGGTAGAATTATCTACCAGGTACAGTCGTTTAAAAATGTGGTTTAATTTTTCCATGACATTTTTCGATTCACTTGTCAAACACATATGTATTTTGTATTTATACTTTTTCGTGTTTTCCTATTGTTGGTATATATTAGTGTAGTCTGACAACTGAAACGAATGAACGAAAATAAAATGTGTGTTCCCAGTGTGCCAAACGGATCCGTTTCGGATCCGTAACGGATCCACTTCTTGGTAGTTTCTATCAGTAACGGAATCCGTTACGGATCCGTTTCAGATCCGCAAGCGGGAGAAATTCCTCCCAACAAAACGGATCCAAAATCGGATTTAATGTCCCTTTTTCGGATCCGTTACGGACTCGTTACTGACATCATATTAGGATCCGTTGCGGACCCGTGTATTTTAATAAAACGTATTCCTTTTTTAAATTTTATTACGGATTACAATCCGTAAATTTTTTTAAATTTTTTAGTGATCCGAAACGGGTCCGTAACGGATCCGCAAATTCGTGATTGCACTGATTCCTTATTTTTAATCTATTACGGATCCGGAACGGGTCCGTAACGGATCCGCATCCGTTTTTGTGCACATTGGGTTGTTACTGCCTACAAATACAAAAACATCTGCTGCTACCATGTATTTGTGTTGGCATTGGTTACAAACGTGTTGCCGTATCGTGGTGACACAAAGACGATCAAGAATTAGACGACCAGAAGATGTGCTCAATTTGGCAACCCTGGTAAAAGAGAACCAAAAAGTGCTAGAAATTCACTCAAAGGCATTTCGCTCAAGCGTCATATCTTGATTATTTCATACTTTTTGCATAGATTATGTAATTCTACATCAACATGGTTGGAATTTGTATAGTTATATACAATAACACTATCAAAAAGCTTCTCGTGTATTGAAATATTCAATGAAGAGGGTAAGAGAAAGAGCAGAGATTTCTAGGGTTTCACTCGTTGTGTTTGTTGACATTTGAATGAGGATAAGTTTTGACTGTCTACTGGTAAATCGTTTTTGCATTACAGCAAATATTGCCACATTTCGTAGTATTAAGTGTGGATGCGTTTTTTTTTTGGAAAGCTATAAGTGGCAATAGCTTAATACAATAAAAAAAACTGCTACTATCGAATTATCAGCCAAGACCAGTTCGGAATCAGTATAGCGCCCAAAACTTTGTTTTGTTTTGATTTCAAATTCCTGCTTAAATAACTAGTATGACGCGTTTTGGCAAAGCTCACTTAAACGGAATTTTCTGCCAAACCATCTTTAATCGATACCATTTAGAACATTGAATATAGTTTCACGGCAGTGACAGATAAATTAGATTTATGTATTCTTAGTATACTTGTTGCTTCTCCTTTCTATATTAAAACTTCTATAGTTGTTTAATTTATTAAAATTCACGAGATTTGATGTTGCACAAGAAGTCTGTCAATCAAATAGCTATAAACACGAAAATCCCGAAACAAAATTACTACTTCATGCTGTAGCAAAAAGGGTCATGAGTTGACCAGAAAAAACGTGGGTAGTATTTTACCATTTTTTAATTAAAGTTTTTGAATTATTAAGCATTTCAAATATAACATAAATATCTAACACACATGCAGTCACAAATGTAGTGAGTGAATAGCGGTCACATATTTTCACCTACACTTACATTCCCCCCATAAAGTAACGTCTGTGTATAAAGTCTTTCAACTTCATGCTCTCTCACAAAGAGAGACGTAGACTCAAACACGCGCCTTTGCTCACTAACTTATATACACTCTCGCTAGTAAGTGTGCATGATGCACAATGGGGGATTTCTTCAAAAAAATTAAATTTTACACAAAAATAGGAAAGTTGTAGTAGTAATGAAAATTATTAATTGAAACTCCGCATACTCCATTTCTACCGCACAGTGGCACGCATAAATTGCAGAACATGACCAACAACGACGATCTCTACCGCACCATGACACTGAACCTTTTGTTAACTAAAATTGAAGCCCAAGACGTTGCTTAGCAAGACGTTGCTGGGGAACACACAACACGCGAAAAAATTGCTTTATTGGGAAATAATTTTGGTGATCATCTGTCACCTGTCACCTAGCCGCCTAGATCGTGTGATACCACATCTCTGGATTTATTTATTTTTTTTGGATATGCAAAGTCAAGGCAACTGTGATTCAAGATTTGGAAACCAACCTTACTCGCGAAATTCGCAAGATACCAGCAGCAATGCTGGATCAAAGAGTGATCGCAAATTTGACATTCCGAATGGAACACTCACTGTGTAGTCTCGGCCAAAATTTGCATGGCTGTCTCAGTAAGATTGCACTTTTTACATTTACACCCCTATTCTGTGTATGAGGTAACAATCAAATTGTAACCAAAAAGTTGTCAGCATTAGGTCTGTCTGCGTACTGATAATTTGTAACAATTTGTACAAATTGGTACTGGATGTTGTCTGTGTACACCAAAAAGCCAGTAACGAGAGAATAAGAGAGAGTTTATTTTGACAGTTCGATGAAAGAGAGCTTACAAGTTTTTACTGGAGAAAATTTTGCCAGTAAGGATTTGCAATTTCGAACAGCTGTTTTGAATCATATGTTTTATGTAAACAAACAAAATATAGTTGAAATTGAACAATTTGAGAATTGTGTGAATCCAAATATTTAATTTGTAACATCATTATACTTACCATCTTGAACCCTCTTAAATGTTCCTGGCGAGCACTGCACATCGAGTTGTCTATCGCTACTCATTTTCAATTCAGTACTTTTGTTGTCTTTTAAGTTGTTTACATTGCAATCAGCTGTTTACGAACCAGCTGATTTTAATTTCTTGCAAGTTTTTACTGGATGTCGTGTGCGTACTTTTTGTGCTATTTTCTACTGAGAGAGTAAAATTTTTTTTACTCTCCCAAAAAAGTTACTGGATATTTCTTACTGGAAAAGTACCCAGACAGACCTATTGTTTGTATCTGGTATTCTAGCAATACAGTGACAACAAAAAATTCACCTCGTACAAATAATTCACTTCACAATAACAGGTTGTCAAAAGCAGGGACAACAAAACAAAAACGAGGCAAAAAGGAAAAGTAAGTATTTAATGTATTTACGTTTTATTGAATTAAAATGAATACATTATTACTTAGGGAATCTGAGCCCACCTCAAAGACGCAGCTGGAATGCTATATTGCCTTTCTCAAGGAAAATCCAGAGATTGTAAGCGGAAATAATACACCTGGGCATCCGCGCCAAATAACAGAAGAAATTTACTGTAGCGCCAACTCTCTGATCTACATCAACATTCCACCACCAGCAAAAGCTTCTGCGCTGAGTCCAAAAAGTTTTTTTTCATCCCGCGGTCGGTCCAACTTCTTGAGATATAGGCCTTTAAAGCTTGAGTCAATAATGGTTCGTATCGCCGGCATGTATAATCCGATCTGGTTGGAATGGGTATCATTACAAAGGTCTTTCTAAGCTCTATAAATTAGGGTATAAACATATTTATTTTTATCAACCCATTGGGGAGCTAATTAAAAAAACCTTTTTTAACCTCACCCTTCTGCTAACAATTTATTTATTTTTTTAAAAAATTCCCTATTATATCGATTTTTTGGCAGGATCCGATAATAGACAAGGACTTAGCCTTTTTTAAGGTATATTACCCACCAATATCCCTTCAAAGACCGGAGATATTTTCGTTAAATATTTTGTAATATATTTCGCGCTTTTTCAATATTTCTAACACAAAAGCAAGTTCTTTTGCTCCATTTCCAAAGCACACATTAACAAAAGTCTTTCCTGCATTTAATTATGCTCTCTTGTCGTTTTGGTACAAAATATATTATTAATTTTTCCCGTATACAGTTTTATTGTTTACTTGTAGAATTTATAAAATGTTTTTGTATCAACTTTCCGGCAAATAAAACAGCTGTCACGCGCTGTTACCTCCTCTTTGGCAGGTAACAGTTTTTGTTACTTTTGTCACCAAAAATGTGTCAGAATACCGGGTTGTGACAATTGTCATATTGCTGTCAATAGTAACCGTGGTGACTTTTGTAACCCTGCCAGAATAGGGCTGTTAGTGTCATTTTTTTTTGTGCAAATGGCTACTTTGAAATTTGGCAGCAGTATCTTTATTCCGATTATTAAAGATGGAGCGTTTTACGAAAGAATATCGCCTTATAAAACTTACCAAGTCCGAACATAAGTGTGTAAGACAGATTGATAGCTCTTTCTCGAATCTATGGGTGGTGGTGCATGGCCGTTCTTAGTTCGTGGAGTGATTTGTCTGGTTAATTCCGATAACGAACGAGACTCAAATATATTAAATAGATGCTTTCAGGATTATGGTGTTTATAGCCTTCATTCATGACCTCAGTAAAATGAGTTAGTGTTTGAATGTGTTTATAAATGTAGAGCCGTACCTGTTGGTTTGTCCCATTATAAGGACACTAGCTTCTTAAATGGACAAATTGCGTCTAGCAATAATGAGATTGAGCAATAATAGGTCTGTGATGGCCTTAGCTGTCCTGGGCTGTACGCGTGCTACAATGAAAGTATCAACGTGTATTGCCTAGACCGAGAGGTCCGGTTAAACTGCTGAACCACTTTCATGCTTGGGATTGTGAACTGAAACTGTTCACATGAACTTGGAATTCCCAGAAAGTGTGAGTCATTGATTACGTCCCCGCCCTTTGTACATAACGCCCGTCGCTACTACCGATTGAATTATTTAGTGAGGTCTCCGGACGTTTCGCAAAAGTTGACCGAACTTGAATATTTAGAGGTAGTAAAAGTCGTAGCCCTTGGGGGAGCCCTTGGTGGAAGAAGGTGTTAATTCACTTTATTCCAAAAACAATATTAGCCTTCTTTTCCAGCAAGGTCTTCAATTGTGGAAACTTGTTTCAAAAATTTGGAAAGTTATGCTGAGATCACAAAAAAAAAATTGTCTAAATGTATCAGCCTTTAGTAACAGTATTGGAGAAACTTATTAAGAATGCATTCATATACCATATACTGTTATTGACTATTTTACAACCACATGAGGTCAGACGTCTTACACATATTAAAGTAAACAAAGAAATTATACAAATTTCAACATATTCTTCCAACTCGCTCTATCTTTCGACTTTTTTCGCCAGTTGGTAACACCAAGGATACGGAGGGATTTTTCTGCCTCAGTCATATACATCAGTAAAGTTTAAAAATGGCCAGGCGGCTTTGGACGTCGAGGTAGTTATGCTAAAAACTGATTTTTTTTTAATTTACCAAATTTCGTAAACTGTGGAGCAAACTATGTGAAGGATAGAAGGTTATTGTATTCATATGCTTAATGAACTTTTAGTCATCTTTACAAAATGTATAAAGAAATTGCATTTTTTAAATAGAAAACCGCTAAAATGGTGTTATTTTTTCAATGTTTTGACTTTAAATGCATGTCATTTCTACAAAACTTTATCTGTTTCAGCGAGATATTGTTGTAGAATATATGATATTGTCAACGAATTAGGTTTTTTTAATTAAAATTAACTGACTAACATAAGTCAAATAACCGAAAAAAAATGTTTTCCTGAAATATGTAGCGAATCATAGGATCAAAAATTGACGTATCCCCATATGTTCTTTAAAACTTTACTAACGCCTCAAACATATAAACAAAAATTTCAAGTAGAAAAAAAATCCAAAGTTTCATGTCGGTTCAAATTTTTCTGATGGCCGATGTTGTTACTTTTAGGCTCCCACGTTACTGCTCAAGTGGCATATGTCGAGTTCCACTTAGGGAAGACCAAACCATATCAATCAAGAGCAATCCACATCAGCAATGGATGTGTGCAAATTCATATTGTTCGGTGACGCCGTTTAGAAACTACTGAATTACTTTAAATTTTTTTGGTGAAATCCCCCACTCTTCGCTTTCTAAATGTACATATGTATGTATGAACGGATGCGAGTTTCTAATGTGTGCGTGAAAAAGTATGTGCAAATACTTTAACATGCTTAATTACATTTAGTATGTGGCAGTTTCTGTATTCTCTCGATGCCTTGCCTGATACCCAATGATGCTACAGATTGCAAGTGTGTGTTTTTGTGTCATGCAACATCAACCATATATGTGCCACAAAGTCCTAAATTGTATATGTGTGCTCCACTTATTGTATGACTTTAACTACTTTAAATTCTATTAAATTAAAATATAAACTCGGAGTTTTTGCTCTGTCTTTATATAGTTTATTATAATGGTAACTATGCTTCGACGTCATTATCATTATACTAGTCCTTTAAATAATTAGAGTGAAAAACATATCATGGTTTTAGATAAATTCGAGAAAACTTTGACCTAATTACTGTGAAATAATGTATAGCATTTCTAAACGAAAGCATTACTAAATGAAACATGGTAGTAATATACAGACATAGCGATATATATTTACACAAGTTAAAAATTTTATTATACTTAGAAATAAAACAAAATTTGGAGCTGTATGAATAAATCTGCCAATGAAAACTTGTCAATTGTAAACCTTAAAATGTATAGATTATGCTAGTTAAAATTGTTTAGCAACAAACCTGATGGCTGTTGATTTAAATTACAGACCAAGTCTGCACCTCATCTATCAAAATTATTTACACACTTATTTTGTCACTGAAAAGTGTCTACACATCCCTAAAATTTTGTTAAAAACGCTGCAATCTTTAAAAAGACGTCATTTATTTTGGTAGTTAGCAGATTTATTTTGCTTAAACATAAATTCTTTTATATTTTATTATACAAGCTCAAGACTCTGAGCCGAAGGTATTCTGCATGGTTTAGAGTATTTTGTATAGGTACAAGAGAGACACATCCCCAACACATTACTGTACCAACGCCGAAACGATTTAGACCTTCTACTGATTTATGCTTCGATGCTTTGGAAAGGCGCATATAAGTTTTTCCGAAAATTTTAAGAAATTTCCGACCATTTGTGACCCTTTTTTGTAGGTATCTGTAGGTTTCTTTCTCCTTTACTAAACTCTACACTGTTTTTCGACATATTTCGTACTCTTTTTCTATGTCTGATGATCACAACTCTCGTCCTCATGGGAATTTCCTTTATTTTCACCATTTTAAACGTACAAATGTTTATTTTTAAGGGTTGATTTTTATTTATTCGGCCTTTTTCTTTGTCAATTAAAAACACTGTGTGTAATTCTTAAAGTCATGGACATAAAGGGTTTTTCAACAGAGACGCTACAAAAGTAAATCGATAGGGACAGCAAACGACGCCATATTTTTCCCGCTCTTTAGACATTTCTCTTCAGTACTGTTTGCCATTTCATCATGGAAAGATATACGAGCCAACAACTACCGAAATTTGGAGTCAGTGGACTCAACTTTAAGAGCGGGATGTCCTATTTATGGTCGTCATAATGAATGTCTGAATGGCTTCGTCAATAAACAAAATATGCGTTATTGGTCAGACAGCAATCCACACATAATCCATGAGTCATCATTGCATCCCGAAAAAATTGGTGCGGTTTATGGGCCGGCGGCGTATTTGGGCCGTACTTCTTCCATGATGATTAAGACCGGCACATTACTGTGAATGCGAATCGCTACCGTTCAATGATAACCGGATATTTTTGGCCCCAATTGAATAATATGGATTGGACGACATGTAGTTCCAACAGGACGGCGCCACAAGCCACACAGCGAATGCCACAATTAATTTATTTTAAACCAAGTTTGGTGAACGTGTTATCTCACGAAATGGCCCAGTCGCTTGGCCGCATCGGTCGTGCGATTTGACGCCGTTAGATTATTTCCTGTGGGGCTACGTCAAGTCTATGGTCTATGCCAACAAGCCAGCGACGATTGATGAACTTCGTACCAATATCGAACGTGAAATTGCAGCAGTATCGGCCGATTTATGCTTGAAAACCGTCGATAATTGGGTTCAGCGTCTGGACTTCTGCAAGCGTGCCCGTGGTGGCCATGCAAAAGAAATCGAGTTCCATACATAATGGCATCGAACCTACTTTCACAGGAATAAATAATTTCGTTGGTATCTAAAACCGGTTTTGTTTAATTTAAAAAAACTTTTGTAGCGCTCTTATTGAAAACCCCATTATAACCATATACGGACACCGCTACGTGACAAAAGTCAAAAGAAGACCCGTGTCTCCCAGTTTTGCCCAAAGTCATGAACTTTTTTTATGGGCCCCCAAAAATTTGGGGTCTCGGTGTCATTTTTGCAAAAAAATTATAATTTTGTCAGGCTCATATCTTGCAAACCGTTCGGAATTTTAATATACTCCCTGAGGAAAAGTTATAGCGCTTAAAGAGTATAAACTGTAAACATATAAAATCAAAAAACTTCACCTTCAAGTCAAAATCTTTAAATCTTAAACTAAACTTTATAAAATTCAATTTTGGTTTACCTTTTTTCTCCTGTTCAGTTCCATAGGTAGAAAACCGCTTAAAATTCAAGGAAACAATCAACTACAAGAATGTATCTAAGATCTCAATAAATGACTTTCTGGAACATATGAACTTCCTAGGAATGATGCTTTACACCGTTTACTCCAACATTGGGATACTATAGGCTAGCTCACCGACCGCAGCAGTATAGTCAAAGCAGTAAGCTCAGCACACACAACAAGAGACGCAGCACACAATATAAAAATCATTCCTAGGAAGATCAAATGTTCTAGAAAGTTGTTTACTGAGATCTTAGGTACATTTTTGTGGTTGATTGTTTCCTTGAACCGTGAACGGTTTGCTACCTATGACAAAAAATCGACTTTTTTAAAGTTTTTTTTTTGAGATTTTGATCTTGAAGATGAAGTTTTTTTGACAAAAGTTACAACTTTCCCTCAGAGAGTAGATGAAAATTCGGAACGAATTGCAAGATATGAGCCTGTCAAAATGCCCAAATTTTTTTCAAAAATTTCACCGGGGCCCCGAATCGTTGGGACCCATAAAAATAAAGTCCATGACTTTGAGCAAAACTGGGAGACACGGGTCTTTTTTTTGGTCTTCTATCACGTGGTGGTGTCCGTATATGGTTATATTTTTTCGGGTTGCACTGTGTAATTTTCTTGTATTTTTTATTTTATTATTCAAGACCAATTCCAGTTTTCACTATATAAGATCAATATAGTTTTTAAAACAAGAAGATATTTTGCAAATGCATCCCCATGATTCCTGGCAAACCGTATAGCTGTTTCAGATCTAGCCACAGATCTTCATCGGCGGATGTTCCAAACAAGTACAACCTCTTAATCGTTTCGCCGGGGGTTCGTTTATGTTTTAGGGATGTGTCTTATACAATAAATTTGAAGATCTAGTAACAATACAAGACACTCTAAACCAGGCAGGATACCTGAATATTTTGAATGACAATGATATTCCTTCGGCTCGGAAATTATTTCCTGATGAAAATTGAATTTTTCAGTACGATAATACTCCATGCCACAAACGTTTTTAAATCAAGTTGGACTAGATGTTCTTCCATGGTTACCCCAGTGTTCAGATGTAAACATAATAGAGAATGTATGGACATTCATAAAAAGGCAGAGATCTATCCAAAAGGACTAAAAACGAAAGAAAACTGTTGATGAAATACTAAATATCGGGAACAGCTTAGAAAATGGGTTTGTACGCAATTGGATTGCATATATTTCTGCTAGACTACAAGCTGTCATAGATGCTGAAGGAAATGTATCGGGCTAGTAATTATTCTTTTTTTTTGTTGTTGTTTTATAATATTTTTCTGTAGTGTGAAAACTTTTGAATGTAAATAAATTTGCGTAAATATTTTTGAAAGATGAGGTGCAGATTTCCTTTGTGGTTTTAATCAACAACTATCAGGTTTATTGCTAAAAATAGTAAACTAGCATAATCTGAACATTTTGAGGATTACAATGCGGAAGTTTTCTTGTTGCAAATTTGTTTGTGTAAATATATATGAATAGGAAAGGAACTTCCAAAAGTCGGTAAGTAATACCATTTCTACATATAAATGAGGACGGACGGTACAAAAGTTTCCGCTAATCCTTAACCTTTATGTGCTCGGTATTCTAAATTTGTAGCCTTTTTCCAGAAAAAGTTGAATAAAAAAAAATTCCACAAATTTATCGAGTATTTAGCCATAAAAAAGCTTCTCAAATTAACGTTCGGAATTTTGGACTTTTTTGTTATAAAGGGTCCGAAAAATAACTTTTTTTTTTGAAAATGCTATAAAAGAAATCTACTGAATATTTTCTCAAATTTCTTTTTTTATTTGAAAGTACGATCCCTCCGGTTAATAATGGAAAATAATTTAATTCAAATGGCTGCCTCGGCTGGCCATGCAGTAGCCTACACGATCGGTCCAATTTTTAAGCACATTAATGATTGTGTGCAGCTGTATTTCACCAAATTTCCTTTAAAGCGTCAATTGTCTCTGGCTTGTCGGCGTAACACTTATCTTTGAGGGCACATAATAGTCCAACGGTGTCAAATCGCACCTCCGAGGTGGCCAAACGACATCACTCTGCGGCTGATAATGCGATCGTCAAAAACAGGGCGCAAAACATCGAGTGTAGCTTCGGCTGAGTGGCACGTAGCGCCGTTCTGTTGAAACAAAATGTTCCCAATATCCTCCTCTTCAATTTTGGTGAACAAAAATTCGTTCAACATGGCGCGATAATGATCGCCATTGACTGTAACGGCCACTCCTTGCTCATTTTCGGAGAAATATGGCCCAATTATGCCTCTGGACCAAAAACCGCACCAAACAGTGACTCGTTTTGGGTGCATCGGCTTTTCAGTGTATGCGTGCGGGTTTTCTGTGCCCCAAATGCGACAATTTTGTTTGTTTACATACCCGCCAAGATCAAAATGAGCTTCATCTGAAAAGATGATTTTTTTTTAACAAAATCGGCATCTTCTGTTAGTCGATCGTAGGCCCAATTTCCCCATATTTCCCAGCGTTGTTCAAGCGTATACACAACAATATTCGTTCAGCAGAAGGATAAAACTAATTATCTGTCAAATCAGACATGAGCTAAGTGTTACCATTCACGAAATAAGCACTAGTTGAAAAAAAAAACGTTAGATGGCGGACCCTTTATTTGATTAGTAGTATATACATATTTGTGGTGTATTTCCACAAAAATTTTCACGCACAAACATTGCTAATATATAGTGTTGGATGATTTGAGCCATTGACTATATCTGGTATTATTAAAGCTATACTTTCCAACATCCAACCGCCCATCTGCAATATACCAAATGTCGCCAATTTACTGAGAGAGTTGCCGTCTCTATACGTCATTACTTTTTGGCTATTTACCTCTAACTAAATATTGGGATAATGGTCTTAAGTGACAGTGTCGAGTAATTATCTAGGAAAATGGTTCTCAGAAACCGTATGGAATCGGCGCAAAAATCTAGATCCATATCAGTGAAGCTGAAAATTAAACGCTCGCAGCTCATTGATTATGACGTTGTCACTCCCTTATCCCTTCAGAGGATTTAATGGGACTACTATATATACTAACGGGGTTTTCAATAAGAGCGCTACAAAAGTTTTTTTAAATAAAACAAAACCGGTTTTAGATACCAATGAAGTTCTTTATTCCTATTATTCTACGTTCGATGCCATTATGTATGGAACTCGATTTCTTTTACATGGCCACCACGGGCACGCTTGCAGAAGTCCAGACGCTGAACCCAATTTTCGACGGATTTCAAGCATAAATCGGCAGATACTGCTGCATAGACCTTAGACTTGACGTAGCCCCACAGGAAATAATCTAACGGCGTCATATCGCACGACCGAGGAGGCCAATCGACTGGGCCATTTCGTGAGATAACACGTTCACCAAACTTGGTTTCCAATAAATTGATTGTGGCATTCGCTTTGTGGCTTGTGGCGCCGTCCTGTTGGAACCACATGTCCTTCAAGTCCATATTATCCAATTGGGGCCAAAAATAATCGGTTATCATTGAACGGTAGCGATTCGAATTCACAGTAATGTGCCGGTCTTGATCATCACTGAAGAAGTACGGCCCAATGACGCCGCCGGCCCATGAACCGCACCAAACCGTAATTTTTCGGGATGCAATAATGACTCATGTATTACGTGTGGATTGCTGTCTGACCAATAACGCAAGAAAAAATATGGCGTCGTTTGCTGTCCCTATCGATTTACTTTTGTAGCGTCTCTGTTGAAAAACTCTTTATTT
This sequence comes from Phaonia tiefii, assembly GCA_963931995.1. Taxonomy (NCBI): domain Eukaryota; kingdom Metazoa; phylum Arthropoda; class Insecta; order Diptera; family Muscidae; genus Phaonia; species Phaonia tiefii. Next base: position 30,814,974 of record OZ008367.1, read on the forward strand.
ATATTTATATGCTATTTATATACTCTTCAAGGTTGACATTTTCTTTCTTACACTTCATAAGAATGGAAATCATGGGCAGCTGCTAAATTACACCAATTTTGTCATGCAGCGAACTTTGTAAAATTGATTTCAATTCACATGCAATCCAAAAACCGTGCACCTGCACCTGCACAGTAAAAGTGTAGTAAAGTACGGTAAGTAAAATGTTCCTCTTTTTGCACCTTCCTTTCACCACTAGTCTTTTGCATAGAGAACTTTTACACAATACTCGTACTGTAGCTCTTTTACCCTTTTGCGTTTGTCTACCTGATATAGTCGTATTGCAGCTATCATTTACTTGCAATGCAGTACATATATTGATGTCCAGGCTGCCTGTGATTCCATAATAAAGTAGCAGAAAATGTGAATGTGTCAAAACTTGCATCCGTCCACCCATTTCCGTTTCGAGCATTTCAAGTCATGTGTGTTGTTTTGTAAAGGATGATTAACGTAGAAGGGAACATTTTCAAGGGAAGCAAATTAAAAGATTTTATTATAACTGAGGGTTATTAATAGGCTCAAAATCACGCTCCATGATTTATATTCCTCTAACACAGCTGCTGATCGTATTGTAGATATGTAATGTATGCATGTAAATTATGTACTGTAAGGTTTCAACCTGTATAGCATTCTTTTAAGAATATCTTTACGCTTTAATTGCATCACTTTTCTGGAGTCTATTTTGACCAACTCTAGCAAAACAGTGTGGTATACAATTTACTACCTATCAATAATGTTTGTAAACTGTGAGGATATAAATAACCACAGAAGTACTTGTTCACAAACAGTCAACACAATTGAAGCCATTGTGTGATGGAAATTTTAATAAAATGTATGAAATAAACATAGCTTTTCTCATGGATGTGCTGCAAATATAAGTAGTTGCACTTTAAGTCCGTTATACGTCCACCTTTAGCAGGCGCACCAGAGATGGTCATCGTTGTTTGGCACACAATTTGTGAGTTCATTTAAAAGTTGTAATAGCCCAATTCAGGCTATAGATTGGATCTAAGCAAGGAGCAGAATACAGAGAGCTTATCAGTGAATAAAATCCTAATTAGAAGAGTCATTGTTCAGAAATTATTCAACTAAATTCTGGCAGCTTTAGCTAAACTCAAAGTCCTCTGCAATCGGAGCAGTAGTTTTAAATTGAAAATCCTTGATTAAAATAAAACAAATCACATACAAATTTCTGGCGCCAATTAACGTAGCATTCAAGGAAGCATCTGGTAATCTATTCACCTTCGTTTTATATATAACAATGGCAAACTAGTAGTGGAAATATAAACTTGATAACCATCTCTTAGTATATTTACCTGTAATTTCAAAAGCATTTTACGTTACAATTAAACAAAGTCGAATAAATAATCGACCATCTTTTTAGTTACCTAGAAGAGACTACAGATTTAACCATAAACACCTTTAAATGTAATTTCAATCGACTTTTTTAATGTCATTGTACACCTAAAAATGCCACATTCTAAATATTAAGCCATTGGTACGTCCCTTGCTCTCTCCATACTTATATCCGCCAGACCTTTTACTGTTGAATGTTATATTGTTATCAGATATACGCAGTAATGTTGGTCAATAGATACAGGGTAAAACAAAGGGAAATATTGTACCAACACATCGTAAAATTCCCCCCAAAATGTACCATGGTTTGCTTTATTATGATTTAAAAAATATTTCGTGTCTAGCATCGAGATCCCGTGAACTGGACCATTTCTAAAAAATCATAATTTGTTTAGTTTTTCAAACAGTTTTTTACTTTAACTATGGGCACAGTATGCAATATTGGTACTGTATGAAACGCTCTTTTCAGAGCGTCGAACGGTATATAAAACCTCCCAAACCATGTCCTGACACATCGTTCTTTCAGGAATATTCTGCAAAAAGAAATATAATTTTTATGTGTTTAGTACAGAGATTTTTCTCATTCAGATGTCAGATTGACATATTTTAATCTTTAGTCGTGTTAGTCTTTAATCGTGTTAGTCTTTAATACGTATTTCAGCTTTTTTAAAAATCCATGAAATCCACAAATTCAATACGGTGGGAATATTACGTTCTAACCAGGGCAAAATGGGTATCAAATCTTTTCTTTTGACGAGGACATCATTGTTGTATATATATACATTTTTTATTTTTTAATACATGTTCCGAGGTGCTATAGACCAAATCCTGAAGATTTAGTATTACCCCAATCTGACGTTTAAATAAGGAAAACCTCCGTATTAAAAACTAAAAACGCGAAGTTTTTGCACAATATCCCTGAAAAAGGATTTTTCAGGGCATGTTTTCGATGCACCATAAAATGCCCTTTCATATGATACTAATACTATATACATTGTCTTTAGCTAAAGTACAAATTTCTTTAAAAAACTGAAAAATATACCTTTTTAAAATGGTCCACCCCAAGGGATCTTAATGCTAGACAAGAAATATGTTGGGAATCATCAGAAAACAAACCGCGGTACATTTTGAGTGGTTGACAAAAAAACTAGTTTCCCCGCCATTCAATGTAAGTGGGGAATACATACTATTTGTAAAGTCTCATCTCGGCCCAGCTTATCTAGGCCCTCCGTTATATTGCTTTGTGAAATATCCATTAACCCTTAGAGTACGGAGTGGGGGACTTTAGGTCCTCCAAGATTAGTTTTTTTTTATTAACTTCGAAAATAATTTCTTTCTCTCTTTTTCCTTTTAGGTAGTCGAGTTTTATCTTAAATACTATATAAAAACGTATTAGTGACATTATAATTTCATTGGCATTTGTATTTAAAAGATAAGTTTTTCGTTTGGGGGACCCAATTTACCCCACGTCTTACTTTACGATATAAATTTTCTTTGTGTTTGTTAGGACAAAAAATGGAAAACCGCAGAAAAAAGTTATCCCAGCGACAGATAGAAGACCTTTTGAATGTTAGAAGTGATAGTGAGGAGGATCCTTGGGACACAGATTGTGACAGTCACAACTTTAGTTGTATACCTGATGCTTATGCGAGTGAAAGCAGCGAAACGGAGGACCAGATTGAGAAACTTGAAGAAGAACCAGAAGATATTCTTCCGGATATTGATAGGGAAGATGATGTTGCTTTTCCTTTGAATGCAGAATATTACACTGCCAAGTCTGGTCAAGTTTGGTCTTCGAAGCCATTTCTACATACACGTAGGTTAGCATGCAATATTGTGAACGTAACTCCAGGAGTAACTAGTTACATGAGTACTGCAACCGAAATGGATGATATATTCAATCATCTTATAACACCAATGATGAAATTTTTCCCCTGTTTTATCCCTGATGCAATGAATTTTTATATTTATTTTTTTGTATTTTATATTTTTTAAAGTAAAATTGAATTTCTTAGTTTGTGTTTTTTATTTTAATTACTAATTATAATTATAAGTTTATTAAATTTTTGCAAATAAATGCTGCAAATTTAATTAAATAATCGTTTTTTACTTTTCTAACAGTCTTCCTAATATTTTTATGCCAACTTATAAACAAAATAAAAACCATTTTTGAGTGGGGGATTTCAGTGACCCCACTCCGTACTTTATGTCAAAAACTAGATTCCGTACTCTAAGGGTTAAAGTTGCTCATATCTTACTGAACATAGTTTCATAACCCAGAGTTTGTTGTCTTGTTGCCCCACCATCTAACCATTTATGTGTCTATCAATTTCAGGTTGTGTGATGTATGTACTAATGTGATTCATCTTTAGAACTTGTAGCACAGATTTTGTAACCTGTTGAAATGTTTTAAATACGTTCGTCTTTGGGTCACTATACCCTTTCGAGACTACACTATCCCTTTATACTTTTTGTGCATCTATGGAGAATTGTGTTTAAATAAGTCAGAATGAATTTTTGTAAGTCAAATGTGATTTTAAGATTTTAAGATTTTTGGAAAATTCAAAATATTTATTTTTAAAAACGATTTCCAGTTTTTAAATTTCATATTTGAGGTACTATTAATATTTCGGGTCCAGCAATAAAAGAAAGAATTTACAATTGGAAATGATTTTGTTGTTTTTCACAATATTCTCCTTGAAGGTGAGTACACTTTTGCATGTACTCAACCAATTTTCGAATCACCTTTTCCACTCCGATTGAGACACCTCCAACACATGGTTTGTGAACGCTGCAAAAGCTGCTTCGTGCGTCGAAAAACGTTGACCACGAAGTAAAAAGAAGTCATTGGGTGCCAAATCAGGGCTGTACGGCAGATGACCCATCAATTCGACATGTTGGGTACTTAAATAGTCAATTGTCTCAGCTGATGTGTGAGAGCATGCACTCTCCTGATGCAAAATTATCCGTCTTCCCTTGTACGTTTTCCTTATTTCTTCGAACACTGTTGGCAAACAGATAGTGATATACCACTCACATTTGACCCAGCTACGTTCCACATAAGGTACTGTGGCCACCTGGCCGTTTATAGCGAAAAATACACGATCATTTGCTTCGATGTTCTTCTTTCACGAACACATTTTTTTTTTGGATTTAGCTCGTCTTGAAATTGCTGTTTTGTTTCGCGCTCATATTCAGAGATCCGTAATTCATTACTTGTGACGATATTATGCACTGAACTTGAGTTACCGCATTTTTATTTCTTCAACATTGCTCCTATTGACACGACCTTTTTTTGAGCATTCGGCACATTGTGTGGGATCCAAAGAAACAAACCAAGTCACGGCAAAATGAACATGCAATATCTTAATGATTCTTATCACACTAATGCCCAAGGATGTCTAAGTATCACTGTATGTCACATTTCGGTCTCGTTTTATCAGTTCACGCACGGTATCGATGGTTTCCCTCAAAATGTCCCAAGTTGGACGACCTTCACGAAATTCATCCTGGAGCGAAAGCCGTCCAAGACTTAACTCTTGGTACTAGGGACTTACATTGGTTTTTGATGGCGCTTCATCGCCAGAAGTCGAAACTAGTTGATAGTGATACTCTTGTCTCGATAATCCACGCCGAAAATCGTACAAAGACTTCGCACGAAAATGTTCAAGGGTTAATTCCATTTTTTGACCGAGATGAATTTTTCAACACAAAGTGAATACAACAGATAAAAAAATCGTCTTCTCCGACTAAGCGCATTTCCATTTGAATGGCGTCGTGAATACATAAAATTGTCGAATTTGGGGCTCAGAAAATACTCATGTAATCCATGAGAAACAAATGCACCCACAACGAGCAACTGTCTGGTGTGGATTTTGGTTAAGCGGCTTGATTGTTCCTTACTTTTTTGAAGATGAGGCCGAAATTGCAGTGACTATGAACGGTATTGGTTACAGGAACATGATAACGAAGTTCTTGTTTTCTCAATTGGACGGCGTGTGGATGACATGTAGTTTAAGCAAGACGGCGCCACCGGCCACACCGCGATTTATCGATTTTCAGAACGAATTATATCAAGAAATTATGAGGTAAACTGACCACCAAGATCCTGTGATTTAACGCCGTGCAGTTTCTTTCTTTGGGGTTTTGTGAAATATCGGGTTTACGCGAATACACCAGAAACAATTCCTCAGTTCAAAAATTCAAGAAAAGAGTAAAGGCTTGTCATCAGAGCCGTGGGGACAATTCGACGATCATTTTATTTCATACCTTATCGTAATATGTATTCTTTATCATCCAATAAAAAAATCGTAGCTACCTCCAAAAATACGTCTTATTATGTTAAAATTAAAAAGCGAATTCTTACTGAATTCTTGTTTCGGAAAAAAACTACAAACAATGCAACATTTCTCCCCGACTACTATTGCATTTGAAATACAAATATAAATTACACGGTGCGACAGTCCAAAATACCTAGGAATTGATAGCATTTTTCTTGTAGGTGCTGTCGACTGAAATAAGAATCTGCTTGTGAATTTTACCAAACATCCCCATAATCTTGTAAACCGGTTGAAGAACCGGTTTTGCGTACCTTGGCGCACTTATAAGCCTGTAAGTTAGTTGAGTATCAACCGAATTTTATTTTCTCACCGGATTTAAAAAGAAGAAACTGAGGTCTTCTAAACAATATATATACGTTATTTAAGAAATAAGTATTTATCCAGCAAACAGATATTTTGTTTAATCTTTTCGCCATTTTTCAACTTCGGCGATGATTTTACACATTATTTTATAAAGAAACCATAATTCTCTTGCATTTATTCATAAGGGACGTTTCCTAATGAGTAAAACGCAATTTTGGCCTAAGATTATTCTTTTTAAATCCGGTGAAAATATGAAACTCAGTTCATTATCAACTAACTTACAGGCTTATAAGTGCGAAAACCAGGTTTTTAACCGGTTTTAAAGATTTCCGGGGATGTTTGGGAAACGCTACAAGCAGATTCTTGTTTCACTCGACAATACCTACAAGAAAACTTCCATCACTTCCCAGGTATTTCTACTTTAGTAATTTTTTTATCCGTCGTCGGTGCCGTCGGTGGTGCAATGGTTAGTGTGCGCGGCTCTTGTACATGAGATCCTGGGTTCGAAGCCTGCTCTGACCACCTTCAAATTTCTTTCGGCGGCGGTCACCTCTCATAGTGATGGCGACACTATCGAGTATATAGCCATGAAAAAGCTTCTCAAAATACCGTTCGGAATCGGTGTAAAACTGTAGGTCCCAATCAGTGAGTGAGAACTGGAAAGCGCACAAGCTCAGTGATTGTGAGAAGCTCTCCCCGGTCCCTTCATGGGATGTAATGGGAAACCATTTATTTATTTATTAATTTTTTTATCACTGTCTTATTTAATTTTGTAGCTTTTTTCAAATTGCCTTACAACTTATATGCTATTTTAAAATCCCTTTCAATTTCATTTAAATACTGATATCTCTTGTTAAAAATTCACATTCGATTTCTAGCTTGTATACACATTTCCTCCACACGCCCTCGGCAACTTGGAAAGTACAAAATTTAAAAATTTATATATTTTTTTAATGTGTCTGCGGCGGAGACTGTGTGTTCATATCTGTAAGTTGGTAATTATGAATCGCCTTATGCGCAGCCATAAACAAAAATCCGAAAAAACAAAAAGTTCACAGACTCACTTGGGGGAAAAACCCAAGTTAAATTGTTTTGTAAAATTGTGTTTTTTAAGGTGGTTTCAGATTGCGTTTATTGTTCATAGCCTTTAACTAGTGAGCCGCTTTTCTCAACCGAGTATTCGCCGAATTCTTGGCTATGCTAAATACCACCTTGTTGAGGTGGAAACCAAAGCAAAGGAGCCAACGCAAAAAGAGGCATAACACATAGAACATACTATTCCCACCAAATGTTCTTCTTTCTTTCACACAGTAAAATGTTCGCATTTGTAGCACGATAATGTCTGTGTTAAATGCCCGTAATGAGAAATGTTGTAAATAAAATAAATTTTGTCTTTAACGCGGTAGTTAATTTGCCGTGAAAAACCTGTGAAAATATGTACTGGCCAACTTTTTCTAACACCCACGAAATAAAACGTTAATTTGTAGATAATAAATTATCGTGCTTTAACACACCCACGAAACAAAACATACTACATTTGTGTTTCGCATTATCTAATATTATAGCATTGACACCTTAGGTAATTAAGCTGAGATTGTATCGCAGGTTTATCCATATGAATAAGGAAACATGTGCATATACCCTATGGCTACTTATTTTTATCATATAAACGTTCCATTGTATATTTTAACGTCTTGATCATTCTAAGTATTTCTTAAGAATCGACTTAGAATCTAATTTGATTTACATATACATATACATAAGTATTCAAAAAAAATATTGACATTTCTGGATCAGAAATAATATGCCTAATTGGATATTTTATAATTAAACAATATATATATATATAATTCCTATTATAGCAACTCCTACTACATGCAGCATATTGTAAAACATATTCATATACTTATATACTCGTTGTGTATCTTGAAAGCACAATGTTGGTGTAGTATGGTATAAGTATTCTGTGTAAATATATACATTCATGTATATTTCCCCCTACGAGTATATATCTACTTATGTACCTATGTATATGAAAACTATGTAATGTTTTCTCTCATAACATTTAAGTAGTTATACTTCAACTATATTTGAAGTCAGAAGAATAACACTCGCCTATTTACGTATGAAATTGCATAGTAAATATTAAAATATATGAATAAGTTATAAAAGACGTGAAAACTGCATTGGTATACACCGACCATATAATTAGCTACAGTGGAATTTATATGTTTACGAGAAGTGTGATATGGTGGCATTATTCTTTAGACAAATTCGGGAAATTAAAGTATCTGATAATAACTAATACTTTGATATATTAAACTAATATACTAATATATATGTGTGTACCCACATGTGAAATAGAAACACAATATAGTTGAAATTATTAGTCACGCGTGTCGATTTCGGATGGCATGAAATATTATAACATTGGTTTAAAAAGCGAAAAGTTTATTAGTGTTAGTGAAATCTCTAAACTTTCTTCGAAACAATTTTTAAGAAGAATTAAGAAGTTTTAACTTTGTTTTTATATTTTGTGGAAATTATTAGTTGATTTCTATTTAATTTTTTATTTAAGAACATTTTACATTTCTGGATTTTGCTTTTAATTTAATGGAGGTGGAAAGTGTCTGATACCCATTCACTTGGGAGTGACCAGAAATGATTCGTTCATTTCGCAGTCCATGCATTATGTTATGGGCAATGGCTTTATCGGAAAGCTTCGTTAGCTAGCTAGAATCAGAAGGCGAAACGTCTCAGGCTTATTAGGTGACCCTGTCACGGAAGCCCTTCAAAACTAGTGGACATTTTCTTCTGTGCCTTGAAGACAGATTAGCCAACACCCCTAGCCAAAAGCAGACCAAAACTAAAGAAACCAAAATCAAGTTTCCATTCAATACATTCCTGTAGGTAAAATTCGAACCACGGTGAACTGGATTTGCCTACCGCGACCGTTATATAGGCAATAAAAATGCACTACAAAAGTAAACGAACAAATCCCCTAACTGTTGACGATCCCTGCAAACGTTTTAAGGACCACGATTTAAGGATATGTGCTTGGAACGTAAGAACACGTAAGAAGCACCCGTCACTTTCTGACTGGAGGACGTCCTCGACAAATTGAAAACTAACATCACAGATATCCAACAAACGCGATGGACATTATATGGTTGCACCACAAAGAACAACTACGATATTTACTACAGCTGCCATGAGACAAGGCACGAGTTTGGGTGCGGATTTATAGTTGGTAAGAGGCTGGCACACATAATTTCAAGGTTCAACCCACTGAGTGAACGCATAGCCACAATTTGCCTCAAAGCGAAATAATTCAATATCTTGCTAATTTCTGTGGAATTGCAGTGGATAAAGACGATGAAGTCAAAGAAAGAGGAAGTATACGAACGCTGCCCGCACCACGACATTAAGAATATTCTAGGTGATTTTACTGCCCAACTTGGGAAAGGAAAATACGTTTCACCCAACCATTGGTAATCACAGTCTGCATGATACCACTCGCGACAATGGAATATAACTGATAGACTGTGTCGCTGCAAAGTACATGGTAGTTGGTAACACTCGATTCCAACATAAGGACGATAATGGATGGCAGGCACTCTCCTAGTGTAATGGATTCCACGTACCGATATTGACTCACATCATTACCTGATGGCTGCGAAAGTTCGCACAAGACTTAGCAGGGCGAAAAAAAGTATGAAGCCGATCACGGCCGAAAAAGCTGGCGATCAAAATCTGTAAATATCGCAGATATAAACGGCCTATCAAGAAAAGCTTACTCTCTCGTTAGAGGAGAGTACTCCCCCTTTCGAGGAACCAAAACCGCAGTGGAAGCACATCTTCCATTCTTTGGAACCTACTGCAAGAAATGAACTGGTTTTTCATAAACCGCAGAAGCATCAGTTTAAGAGTTATTGTTTCCTACACAGAAAAATTCGGTTAAGACGGCCGAAGTAGGCGTAAATGAATTTAGAGGTTGCAGGAACCTCATTAGAGAGGTTGTCACATACGAATATCGGGCTAAGTCAACCGGATTTGAACAGTGGCACAAATTAACTTTTGAAATTTGTTTTACTATTAAGTGATGATTTATTTTCTTGTATTCTTATAAAGAGAATTACATAGCGAGAAAATAAAGTAATTTATATAAGATAATATTTAGGGTACCACATTTGTTATACATACAATTTCCGACCTTTTTCAAGTACCGGCCATCATAGCTCACTACACGAATTCTGTCTTGTTGTATCTGATGGTTTACCAAGGCCGTTTTATACATAGACGATTGCAGATTGCAGAATTCAAACTTCGATAACAAGTTCGATAACTACAATGAAATTGATGCAAAATTCGGTTATTGCGACTGAATTTATCCCACTTGCGGTTACTCCAAACGAATTTGGTACCAATTTCGGTTGTTTCATCCGAATTAATTCCAAATTAAGTTGTTCCAACCGAAATTTTAGTTAACAGATCGAATTAGATTTAGGATTCAGTTGTCACAACCAAATCAATTATGAGAAGAGGTTGCTTCAGCCGAATTTAGGTTGTGGGAACTAAACTCGGTTGTTACAACCTCACTTTGGTTGAGGCAACCGCAATTCGGATGCAACAGCCGAATTAGCGGTGGTTGCTACAACCTCTTTTCAAACAACTAGTTCAGTCGGTGTAGATATTGTATACTTCCAAATAGCGAAGATGGTTCTGTAATAAAAATTATAAATTTGATTAATAAACATCAACCGAAGTCGTACAGAGTAAACGAATGGATGCTCCAAATAATTTCTTATTGTCACGTGAAATGAGAGGAAGTACATTTTGTTATTTGTGTTTTCCCAATTGTATATCCACAAGACCGACTGTTACAATACAACTTTATCACTGCCGATGAGAAAATCCGTAATTTCAAATTTAAAAATTATGGCGGTTCTGAACTGTTGGTTTAGATTAAATTTCAGGTAATTCCTTGTATATAGCGGGTTTTCCAATAAGAGCGCTACAAAAGTTTTTTAAATATAACAAAATCGGTTTTAGATACCAATGAAATTCTGTATTCCTGTGAAAGTACGTTCGATGCCATTATGTATGGAACTAGATTTCTTTTGCATGGCCACCACGGGCACGCTTACAGAAGTTCAGACGCTGAACCCAATTTTCGACGGGTTTCAAGTATAAATCGGCCGATACTGCTACAATTTCACGTTCGATATTCGTATGAAGTTCATCAATCGTCGCTGGCTTGTTGGCATAGACCATAGACTTGACGCAGCCCCACAGGAAATAATCTAACGGCGTCAAATCGCACGAGTGAGGCGGCCAATCGACTGGGCCATTTCGTGAGATAACACGTTCACCAAACTTGGTTTCCAATAAATTGATTGTGGCATTCGCTATGTGGCTTGTGGCGCCGTCCTGTTGGATCCACATGTCCTCCAAGTCCATATTATCCAATTGGGGCCAAAAATATTCGGTTATCATTGAACGGTAGCAATTCGCATTCACAGTAATGTGCCGGTCTTGATCATCACGGAAGAAGTACGGCCCAATGACGCCGCCGGCCCATAAACCGCACCAAACCGTAATTTTTTCGGGATGCTATGATGACTCATGGATTACGTGTGGATTGCTGTCTGACCAATAACGCATATTTTACTTATTGACGAAGTCATTCAGCCAGAAATGAGCCTCATCGCTGAAGATGATTATGACGACCATAAATTGGAAGTAGCGCTCCTAAAGTTGAGGCCACTGACTCCAAATTTCGGTAGTAAAATTTAATAATTTCGACTCGTTGTTGGCTCTTATGCATTTCCATGATGAAATGGCAAACCTTACTGAAGAGAAATGTCGAAAGAGCGGGAAAAAATATGGCGTCGTTTGTTGTCCCTATCGATTTACTTTTGTAGCGTCTCTGTTGAAAAACCCTTTAGATAAATTACATAAGACAAAAAGTTATATTCAGAGACATTTGCGATAGTTGCTACTTATAATCATACTCGCTGAAGAAAATTGGACCCAGCAACGAATTGCAGGAAGTACGTATATGTTTGCAAGCATTATTTTCATGAATTGAAGAACTAGATAGGATATTACTCCCTGCCTTGGGATCGAAACAAACTGGAGCGTAGTATTTAACACTGAAATTGGTAAGGATGATAATAACTATAGTAATTCTATTGACGTGGATTAACACAATTGATCTTTCTGAAATTACCCACGATTGCATCCAAAGCCGGGTTTTATAATTTTAAAGCTGGTGAGCGGGATATCATTAATATTGAAAACTATTTTGAATTTGTATATGTCAATGCTTTAGATGTACTAATAGCTTTCTCCCGAGTAAAATCTGATGCTTCCGGCCCAGATGTTATGTAAATACTATGTATAAGTTTACCCTTGTGGCGTCTGCTTCCGTGCTTTACATTTTTCTTTACATATATTCTTATTCTAGCTACTTTTCTGAAATTTGGAAACCCTCGAAGCTAATCCAAGACCGAATACCGTCCAATTGCCATTCTTTTTTTTCTAAAGTTTTCGAACGAATTAAATTTAAGATTTACAGCCAAAATCACGATGCCGAACGTTAACGTTGGCTCTCTTTCTATGCGACAAACAGCTGATTTGGGAGTCACTAACAAGCTAACGAAAACATATACAATTCAGTACAAAATCGGACCCCACTCACAATCTCTCCTACAAAATCCACTTTCGTTTCAAAAAGCGAGTCACTATCTTTCGACTTGTCGTTCGCATGGTTTTACGTGTGTTTTTGTGGTTGTTGTTCAAAGCAATAACATAAACTTGACGTTCGGCATTTAATTTCGGAGCGAGAGAGAAGAGTACGAAGAACCAGTATCTGTAGGTGCCGCAAAGTTGGCGTTTTTGTGCTGAATTGGAAATATATTTTAATAACAAATTTATTATAATTACATTATTTCCTCTCCATTGTGTTTCTTTTCAAGCTTTTATTTGATTTCCAGCTATGCGACAACCAAAAGACAAGTGACTGGTTTTGACATTTTCGTTCGCATAGATGACACCGCAAATAGTTAGTGGCTTCCGATTTTGCAAACACACAATAACATTTAAAGGCTGGCATAAGAACGAAAGTAAGTGACTGGCTTTCGTTGGCTTAGGTTTTCTTTCGAGATCGTGATTTTGGCTGTTAGTTGCCACAACCGAATGAATTATGGAAAGAGGTTGCTTCAACCGAATTTCGGTTGTAGCTAAATCAGTTTGGTTGGGGTAACCGCAATTCGGTGGCAACAGCCAAATTTATGGTTGCTACAACCTTTTTCAAACCACTAGTTCTCCGGATGTAGATAATGTATATTTCCAAATATTGAAGATAACATTTTCTAAATTTATTCAATCTCAAGACCTTTTTTGATATAAAGCATATTTATTAGATTTATATTATTTTCAAAAATGTCTAGCAGAAAAATTTTTAGAAGAGCCAGAAATATATATTCTGTTATGCCCGACATTCTCTTATGCATCCAAAATTTGTTAGTTGTGCTTTATTATTACACCGGCAATGCCATCTTTAACAACATACATTTATTTCATACCTCATTTTATATTACGTCACATTTAAGGGAATCGGCTGTGTTGCTATTGCTGAAAGTTTCACTGCACCCAGCTTACCTACCAAATTCCAATTAAAAATAGCTTAAAAGTTACATAAGAGCTAGTAAAGGTATCATAAGTTTTCAACTGTTAAACTAAATGTCTATTAAACAAAAGAATAACATTATAATGAGTCCCTAATTCTCGTTTATAAGTTATGTTACATTTGGAATACATAATTTGAGATACTAACTACTTAATTCTGGATGATAAAGAAAAGAGCAAATGTTAAATAAATATAAATATTAACCTACAATATAGTACAAATACTAATGCAGTAGATAAGAAAGAGATGACTAAGACCAACTATGGCAGATGAATTACGAATGGTATTATGAGGCTTTGCATACCATTCAACTCATGTAATAAAGAGATTTTAGAATTTAAGAAAAATAAAATCGAAATATAAATATTATATATTTCAATTCTAAAGGACATAAAGGATTTGCAAGACAAAATTGGATGCCACATTAGCGGACAGAGCCTGAGCAATAACATTTCCGAGTTTCGATTACATTTCGAACGCTCTTGAGTAGATGTTATTTGCCTTTCAGAAACTTGGCTTAAAGATTCAACACAGAATGTTATGGTAATGCTTGATGGATATAATATTCATAGGGCAGAAAAAGCGCGCCATCGCACAGTGTCACATTTGACCAATCTAGAGGGACAAAAATCGAATTGTAAAGATATTGAGTTCAAATTTTGCAATTAGGATAGTGATATAGAAAATATGTTTCCAAAAAGTGGGCGGGTCTAAAACCCTGTCACACCCATTTTTTTACATAAATGTGAAGTAGAGGGAAAATACTCGCAGTTTTACCTTATTCAGATGGCACTTCGTATGAAGGTAGCATAAAATTTAATAAATGTTGGCACACGTTAATAAATGTTGGCACACAAACTTACCTGCCACGCCCCTTTATTTTCTAAAAATAGAGAACAAAGGGAAATCTCAAATATTAAAGATTTTTTTATTAAAACATTACATAAATTATAGTTACAAGTATTTACACTTTTAAATAAAATACTTTTTAGTCGGAATCGTAAAATTCGATCACCCACACTGAAAATTGGGAACAAGCAAACACAATCATCGTTAGCTATATCCTCATTCAAGTTGTGCACACAAAACGAAAACCTCTAGATCAAACATGCATGAAGCGCAATTTTAATTCTCTGGTATATAATATGCACATTAGAGTGACAGTATTTTGTGTGGGCGGAATCTGATTCGGGAAGGGTACAACTTATAAATTTTTTTGATTTTTTTTAAATAATTCAGTATTTCTTTCATTGTGTAAGAGAATGATTGTAAATGTTAACAGACTTCTCCCAAATTTGCACCATTAACAGACTGAGTGTAAAACAATCATTTTAAGAATTTTTATTCGGATACGCTAAATATTTATAATTTTCGGCTAAACACAAAAACTTTACTAAACTTCCGAAAACCAAAAACTCGATACGTCACGTGTTCCCATTGCCCGATTTAGCTCAAATATTTAGTACATATGTTTTTGGCTACGTAGAATTAGATTCCGCCCGGTACTCCACAAAATTAAACACACAAATTTTACTACCATCCTAATGCACAGAGTATATTCGCAAACACATTTGCAGTTTGTCTATGTGATGAAGAATTTATGTATGTAGAATGAAAAATATTTAGTCAAATGTAACATAATAGTCCATAGTTCAGACAGACTATCACATAAGTATTTCGGAAGAAATTAGAAAATTCTTCTTTTTTTTAGGGTAATTCCAAAATATTTCAAAGCCGTCCAAGACCCAACCCCTATTGAACTGTATGCAATTTGGACAGTTGGTTCTCCTCGTCCGTACGAATTCTATGACACTAGAATTGTGTCAAAATTCAAAGCAGTTTTTGTTTTGTGGTTCGTTGAAATAGGTATTGTATTGCAGTTTCTGAAACAAGGACCTGATTTAAAAATGGCATAACTTCGGAATGCGTTAATGGATGTCAAAATGTTGGATATCATTTTAAAGATTGCAAAAACCGCATTAATAACAGTCCATACAACAGTCATGTGATTGTGGTTCAATGATATTGAAAACTCCAAAGTATTATTTATCCTTGAATATCCTGGCATAACGTGTCTTTAATTTTTGATGTCCACCACCAAAAAGAAAGTCCATATTTTTCTCTACATCATAGCCAAATTTCGTAATGGGATCTCCATGGGATCAACAGATACATATGGTTTGGTAAAGACTGCTCGAGTTTTGCTGTTTTAGTTTCGATTTTTCAAGTAGTGACTACGTATAACACAGTGATACAAAAAGGACTGAAGTAGAAATACCGGGGAAGGGACAGTATTTCTCTTGTAGGTATTGTCGAGTGAAACAAGAATCTGCTCATGAAATTTCCCAAACACCCCCAAAATCTTGAAACCCGGTAAAAACCTCGGTATTGCGTACGTTTGCGCACTTATAAAACTGTAAGTTAGTTGATTATCAACCGCTTTTAACTTTCTTACCGGATTTAAAAGGAAGAAACTTAGGCCTTTCAAACGTTATATATACGTTCTTTAAGAAAATATGAGACGTCTCTCTGCATTTGTCCCGCAAACAGATATTTTTTAATTTTTCCGCCATTTTGGCGATGATTCCACACATTATTTTATAAAGAAACCATAACACTCTCGAATTTATTCAAAAGAGACTTTTCGTAGCCAGTAAAGTGAAACTTCGTTTTTAAAAATCCCGTATTAATTGACTGTCTTATTGAAGTTTTTATTAAAACAAAAATGAATAATACTTTGTTTTTATAAAATTTTACCTGCATGAAGCTTTAGTAAAGAGAAAGAGCATAAAAAGAACAAGAAAAACGTTGTGCAGGCATTTTTGCAAAATTTTTGATAATCAACTAACTTGGAGGCTTATAAATGCGTAAACGTATGCAAACGTACGTACGGAGATCCCATTATGAAATTTGGCCATGATGTAGAGAAAAGTATGGACTTTCATTTTGGTGGTGGAAATCAAAAAAATAAAGATACGTTATTGTAGGATATGCAATGGTAAAGGATAAATTGGAATTTTCAATATCATTGAACCACAACGACATGACTGTTGTATGGACTATTATTATAACGGTTTTTGCAGTCTTTAAAATGATATCCAACACTTTGAAATTCATTAACGCATTCCAAAGTTATGCCATTTTTAAGTCAGGTCCTTTTTCCAGAAAGTGCCATACAATACCTACTTCAACGAACCATTAAAGAAAAACTGCGTTGAATTTTTACTCAGTTCTGGTGTCAAAAAATCCGTATGTACGAGGAGAAACTACTGTCCAAATTCTATATCAATCGAAAGTGTTCGGGTTAGAAAATACTGATTTTTGTGTCGATTTTTTTTTTTTTGCATTACCCTTTATTATTATTTTTGGATAATGTACACAATGTCAATTCACTGGATATTTTTAGAAAATCGGTATCTTCTAAAGTGGACTTTTCTGTAAGTTGGCGCAACTTTGAGCACAAAATGTCGGCCTTTATTAACATATGGAATATAACTATGTGTAGTGTAAATACCAGAAATTGTCCTTAAAATAAAAAAAAAAATTTAGAAAAGGTGAACGAATAAACTAGGTACGATCGTTGAAAGTTCCTCTACATTTAACAATCTATCACCACATATTTGATTGAGATTAATATGCCCAAATATGGACTCCTATATTGTGAAAAACATCTGTAAATTATAAGTAAAATGTTACAATCTGTATTAATTGGAATGTTTTTATTAAAATTTTATTAAATTTCACATCATTTGAACGACTTTAATTTGTTGGTTTCTGTACCGATAGATTGGCCGAATATGACGCTGTGCATGGTGGAGGAGTGGCCATTTTTGTAAAATCTAATCTAAGATCTGAATAAGTTGTGTAGTCAAGAACTGGTGACTCTATAGAATATTTATTTGTAGAAGTTTTATCCCTTGAAAAGAAGATTCTGTTTGCCAGCGTGTATAGAACAAATCGCATTATTAGTTTTGATACTGCACAGTATGCCTTCGGTTGCCCTTTTATCCTATTCACCCATATATCCAGTCAGTAATGCTTCAAGAGTTGTATTATATGATCAAATCACTGCCCAATGTTTCTCTATGCACGACTTAATTTTTTTTATCGTTTTTAAGTCCACATGAGCGATAAAGAGTACTCTTACAGAGATCTCAATCACCTGAATTATACACTACATGAGGAAAACTTCAGGCAAGTTCCCATTATATTCCATGAAGGAATTGGGGAGAGCTTCTCACAATTAAAATAAATAACAAACTTAAAAGAAGTTTCACACTCTTTAAAGAAGCATTGGGATTTCCTTTGAAATTTTCGCACCTTAAGTTAACAATCTGAGTTGGAAAACCTCAATTTCTCATCCGTTGTTCCTGCAATTTATTTAGAATTTTGCATATTTTTATATGATTTGGGTTTTCCTAATTTAATTTAAATTTTAGCTCTAGTTCAAAAAACGCTGAAACACGTAGTTACTTAAATCGACTAAAGATTAAAATATGTCAGTCAGAGATTTAAATAAGAAAAATCTCTGTACTAAAAATTAAAAATTAGTTTTTTATGTGTTAACATCTATAGGCAAGGGTTGGGCAATTTATCAAAGTGAATACATGCAAACAACACACAGCGTAAACATCACATACGTGGTTGTTGTACAACATTAGAGTCTGCCTGAAAATAAATGTGATGGTATTGATCTAGCGGCAGCGAACAAACCAGCAGATCGTCGTCGCCAAAGCGTATTGAATAGTATAGAGAACTCATGGAACGAATTGTGCGACTCAAAAGCACTGGCGATATCTGGCAAATGATTCAAAACGTATTACTCCCTTTTTGTCATAACTTGGTCCATTCATAATTTTGCTGTGAAACATTGATGCCTTGTGAAACATTTGTGCTTTTTGTATTGTTTTATGTAATAACATTGTCGAATTGATAAATTTATATTGATAAGAAGGTAAACGCAGTAGACACCTGATTTCAATTTCAAATTATTTGTTAGTATAGTATGTCAAGAGCTTATATTCAATACCAGCTATACGCAGAAACACAACTTTTCAGGAGAAGGAAAAAACAGTGTATCTTCCGAACTCTCGAAGATTGAATCTTTAAATAATTTTTATATGCAGTACCCACTAATAATATTTAACAAAAATACTAGAAGAAAATTTACTTCAATCTTCGAGAGTTCGGAAAATAAACTGTTTTTTCCTTCTCGTGAAAAATTGTGTTTTTGCGTATAGCTGGTATTGAATATAAGCTCTCGATGTGCTGATTTGGACATGAGGAGAGCCTAAACAAAAACAAACTGCCTGTTGTGTTTGCCCACAATTGTTGTTGTATCTACCCCGGCTACTTGGTATTATTACTATGCTCTGTACATGAGAGAGGAAAAAGAGTGCAATAAGTTCTCTATACTATTCAATAGTTTTTGTCGTCGCTCTATTTATAACAAAACAAAAACAATTATTTTAGTGAGCTAAATATTGCTTTACTTATTTTAACAATATTAGAGAAAAGAAACTATAATAGCAAAAGAACCTTCAGCACAAAAACTATTCCTTTTTTTATTTTCCAATGTAACATTTACTAATCTGTTCGTAGAAATCGAACAGGTACCTTATAACAAAAAGGTGTTAACACATCGCCCGTGAGTTCGAATACTCATTGAGTTTTTTCCCAGAATATCCCCAAAAAAATATGTGTCAGGGCATATTTTGACATATTTTATATATCGCTGGAATTACTTACTTAGCCGGTATCGAATAACACCGGGTGATCAGCGACCTTACAAAACGAAGATAACATATTTCGCTAACGAGTTCGATCTTCTGCATTATCTCTCAAGTTGGATATACCAAGTGTACGCTGGGATTCGTCAACCTGACCTCTCCAGCGGAGTTATGCTTTTGCTATTTTTCGTCTTCCATCGAATTCGGTTTCGAAAACCCTTCTATCTGGTTCGTCCTCAACCATTCTACTGGCATGGCGTAACCAGCGCAATCGCGCTATTTTGATCCGCTTAACTATTTCAATATTGGGATAAAGCTCCCACAGCTCATTGGTCATGAGTCGCCAATACTCGGCGTTGTGCACTATAGGGCCACCCATTTTCGGACTCCCACAGATGTTTCATCTGCTTGCGATAAGACCCAGGATTCTGCGCCATAAAGCAGGACATGTTCTATGAGAGTTTGGTATAGAATTCTTTATCGCTAATGTGCTTGCTTCGCCCAAAATAACAAATATTCGCAAGCACAATACTTCGCTTGATCTCAAGGCTTTTGTTTGTTGTTTTTGATAACGCCACATCTGAGGTACATAAATGCTCGAACTTATAACCGTTATCCACGTGCACGATTTGGTCTAATCGCATGAAGGCCCTGCTCGTTGAAACCATTAATTTTGTGTTGGCCTTGTTTACTGTCAAACCCACTTTTGTTGACTCCTTCTCAATTCTCGAAAACACCACAGAAACTTCTCTCATTGTGCACCCAATGATATCTATATCATCAGCATAAGTGAGCAGCATATGACTTTTGCTGCTGATGGTTTTATTCGTGTTGACTGCAGCTTTTTTCATAATGATCTCAATTCAGATGTTAAAGAGATCGCACGATAGGGTGTAGCTTTGCCTAATGCCTCGCCTAGTTTCGAAAGGTGCGGTAAGATCCTTACCAACTTTCCCTGCGAATCTGGTGTTCGTCAAGTTTATACTGCAAATGCGTATTAGTTTTTTAGGAACATCAAGCTCAGACATTGCTTCGTAGAGTATCTCCCGTATCGGGCTATCGAAGGCCGCCTTATTGTCGACAAATAGATGATAAGTGTCGATTTGTTTTTCATGGGTTTTCTCCATTATTTGGCGTTGCGTGGAAATCTGGTCAGTTGTGGATTTCCAGGCCAAAAGCCGCATTGGTGTGGTCCAGTTAGGCCAGCGATAATTGGTTTTAGCCATTCGCATACTGTACTTAATAAAACTTTATACGCTATAGATAAAAGGCTTTTTTACGATAGTTGGCACAGAGACTCGGGTCGCCGTTTTTAAATATGGCGCCTAGTACACTGAGACTCAAATCGCCGCGCTTGCATTCATCCAATCAATTTTTTCTAATGAGCTGATGCAATTGTTATCGTGGCTCCACCTGAGACTCCCCAACAACAAAAGTAACAAGCTTCAAAAATATTAGCAGAGTTCTTCGATTCGACGACAAATCAGAGAGAAGGAATCGGCGAGCTCGCGATATGCTGGCAACTATAAGTGTTATGCGGGACAAATGGGCTAATAATATGAAGATTATATATAATCTAAGCTCATGCATGACAGCCGATTACCAGTTGAATGCATATCGTGGCAAATGCCCATTTAGGAAATATATTCCTATAAGGGTGATTCAGGAAGTTCCGGACAAATTTCTCCAGCGTATTCCTTGGCTCATTTCATGAAGAAAAGTCCACTAGGACCATGTCCGAAAATGCAAGGGTGCGAAATGGCAGTAGAAAAAAAAATTCACATAACCTCACTTTGCTGTTGAAAGATGGCCCTACCTCTTACCTTTGCAAAATGACCTAAACGAAGCCCAGAGGTCTTACCGTTCCAAAGTTATGAACATTTAACTGAAATGCAAAAAATTTTGTTTTTGTTTTTGGAAGCGAAATAACAGCACACATTTATTTGTTTTTTTTTAAATTAACACGTTTAATATTTTATTTTATTGAAATTTTTGGCTGAAGAATCAAATACATAAGGAAAAAAAACATTTGATGTTAAAGGCAGTTTTCAATGTGGTTCCCATTTTCTACTAAACACAATTGCAGCCGTTTGCGAACCGCATCCGCCACGTTTACTTCACTCATCTTTTCACGAACCCATTCGTGCAAGTTATGGCAATTAGTTATGCCGTCTCCCGTGTATTGCGCTTCGTCGGTCCACACAAATTGAACGTAAAAACATATATGCGTGTACATCACGTTGCAACATCTCACGGCAAAAGTTGACGCGTAGTGGCAAATCGGCCGCCAAGAGTTCTTGAACTGCTGTGAAATGGAATGGATGTACTTTTCTTTGTGAAGGACGCACCATACTTTTGATTGTACCACACCAACTTGGACCGCGATTCGTCTTGTGCTTGTCGTTGGGTTCTCGTCAATCGCATCTAAAATTAACTCTTCAACTGCAACGTCGTGTTGTTCATTTCCGAGACGCTCCATTTGTGTAAACAACGTACCTTGTCGAAATCGGCGGTGCGTCTCACTGAATGTTGTTCGGTTTGGTGGTCGTCGATAAGGAAAACGTAATGCATATTTACGCGCAGCAGCTCTTGCATTACCATCGCAGAATCCATACATGTAATGAATATCTGCTAATTCTTCGTTTGAATAAGTTGCCATTTTCACTAATTCAAAACACAACGTACCCGAAACTTTTTACTTTTTTGTCGTTATTCACTTTTAAAAAACCGGACAAAAATCACTTGTACTTTTCGCGTTCGTAGACACTTGTTGAATGACAAAATTCTATCAATGAATACCTATAAATACTGCTTACTTTTTTAGGCACTGATGAATGGACTGGAAAATGGAAACGTGTTAATTTACAAAACCAAATAAATGTGTGCTGTTATTTCGCTTCCAAAAACAAAAACAAACATTTTTGCATTTTAGTCAAATGGTCATAACTTTGGAGCGATAAGACCTCTCGGCTTCGTTTAGGTCATTTTCGAAAGGTAAGAGGTATGGGTATCTTGCAACAAGTTACCTGCCATCTGGCTGAGCAAATTGAGGTTTTGTGATTTTTTTTCCATTTTTTTCCGAAAGCTCTGTATCTCGGCGATTTGACTTTTTTCTACTTTTTTTTATTGATTCTGAAAGACCTCTTAAAGACCTTTCCAACAAGCCCGACCACTGGCTCAGAAGTTAGCAACTTTACCCTACTACCTTCCGACTACCAATCCGAAAATGTTGAACCCGCTGCCATTTCGCACCTTTGCATTTTCGGACATGGTCCTAGTGGACTTTTCTTCATGAAATGAGCCAAGGAAAACGTGGAGAAATTTGTCCGGAACTTCCTGAATTACTCTGTATATAGGAGGCCTGTAGCTCTATTCGAAAATATGCTTGATGAAGCCGCAGGCAATTTTTTCGTGATTTGGACAGCAACAAATCTCGAGTGGAACAAATCAAAGCATTTGTCGCCAAGAAGCTACATCACCCGCAAGAAAGAAAAATACAAAGATAGGCCGTTGTCACTTCTGAAAAAATAAGTCGAACAGTACTAAATATAATACAAAATGTATGAACTGTACTTATATGTGGGGAAATATCATTCGCATGTAGAAATCATATGTAATACTTAAAACAAAGCTAGTAAAATTTCATTGGGCAAAATTTGCACAAAATGCAAGATTCATTACTTTTTTTCTTTACAGGATGAGGGTTAAAAACGGTCCAGCTCACGTGTTCTGATTTCTAAATAAATAAATGGTTTCCCATAACATCCCATAAAGGGACTGGGGAGAACTTCTCACAATCATTGACCTGTGCGCTTTCCAGTTTTCACTCACTGATTGGGACCTACAGTTTTACACCGATTCCAAACGGTAATTTGAGAAGCTTTTTCATGGCTAGATACTCGATAGTGTCGCCGTCACTATGCCAGGTGGCCGCCGCCGAAAGAAAATTTGAAGGTGGTCAGAGCCGGGTTCGAATCCAGGATCTCATGTACAAGAGCCGCGCACACTAACCATTGCACCACCGACGGACGGATTTCTAGACACGAATTATTTTGTGAGTTATCAGAAAACAAACCAAGGTAAATTTTGAAGGGAGGACACAAAACACGTTTTTCCCCACCATACAATGTGAGTAGGTCTAATATACATGGTTGCTGCTATATGTTGCTGTGGGCTTGTATTTGAGTATATCTTTGTCTGAAGATTAAAGACCTAAAGAACTATAACGACGCTTAATTTTGACTAGCGCCCTTCCTCTGAATTAGCTCATATTTTATGTACTGTATAATCTTATACACCTATCCTCTAGTAAAATATATTTCAGACGTTGTAACAACAATCCATGGAATACCATATATCCTTACATCATTATTTACCTTTCACTACATTATACAAACTAACACAAGTACTTGCAGCAACATCGTACGATTGTTTAAGAAATATTTGTAACTTTCATTAAATTTAAATTAACACAAATTGAAGAAATTCCGACCTACTGAATTATGCGAATTGGATGAATAGAGACCAAAAAAAAAATTAAGTTAAAAAAAAGTTTGAATAATAAACCCCCTTAAAAGTTAATTACATAACTCTATATTCACTTTATGTTCAAGGAACGTTACTATAATAAGAACGCTTCCTATTCTTTCGTTGAAGTTTTTGTTTGTTAGGGTGATGTAATACTTCTGTGAGTGACTTTAAGCTAGAGTATTCAAACCAGAAACCTGTTAACAAATTATTGCATTCAAATAATCAGTTTCACCAGTTATTTCCGGCCTTGTGTCTGGTGAAATCAGTAAATAAAGGGTTTTTCAATTTGATTAGATTCCTAAATGACGTTTCGGCCATTTGCAGTGTGTAATCATCTGTCATTTTTTTTAATGTATTCAGTAAAGTTTACAATTTTATCATGAAGAGACATGAACAACGTTTACAAATTATTCAATTTTTTTTATCAGAATAATGGTTCTCCAATTGCAACTTTTCGTGCGCTTTTACCATTTTATGGTCGTAAAAATCGTCCATCTGTGCTCGCCATTCTTCGAATTGTTGCAAATTACGAGCGCACATTTTCTTTACATAATGTTCAAGTGCCAATAAGACAAAGAACCGCTCGAAGAAATGAAAATATTGCTATGGTTCAGGCAAGTGTTGCTGAAGACCGCAGTTTAACGATTCCAATACGCTGTCGACAATTGGGACTGTCTCAAACCAAAACCTGGCGGATTTTGAGAACGGATTTGGGCTTGCATCCTAATAAAAGTGATATCACTCAAGAACTGAAGACATTGGATAACAACCATTGGCAAAACTGAATTATTGTGAGAAAAGTTTGGAGATTCGACTATTTCAAGTAGCTGTGACATTAAATACCTCCAAGAAGTTGTGATTTAACACCATGAGACTATTTCTTGTGGGGTCATTTTAAGTCATTGATCTTTAGCAATAACCCAAACTCTGTTCAAGCTTGGCAAGGGAATATTAAACGTGCTATTCATGACATACGACTTAATTTAGTGGAAAAACTGATCGATAATTGCGTTCATCGAAGTCGTTCCTGCAAAAGAAGATGTGAGGGTATTTTAAAGACGTTCTATTCAGAACTTAATTGTATCGATTGTTTTTCACATGAAATACAAAACATTTGAATTTCCTTAACAATTACTGTGTCTTGCTTAAGTAAATCATATCGCTCATAATGGAAAACCCTTTATTTGATAAAATATGGGATGAACATTTCTTCTGATTTTCAGCGACGACCTGAAGCAAAAATTCCTCCTCGTGATGGCAGAACTCGTTGGTATAATCCTATATTAATGTAACGTATCCTTCAGCAGCGTCAATGACAACATGTAATTTATGCAATATATCTAGGGCTTGCTGGTAGTCTTCTCACTATTCCGAAGTTCCTGTATCGGTAATATACTTGTTGATAGTTTGAAGCGTAAGAAAAATTTTGTGGTCTCAGGTGTGACGTAATGGCTCAAATCATTCCTCATGGGCTATTTTGTCACGTTTTTTGATGCCAGTGTAATTCTTTTTACAACTTCGAGGCCAACAATATGTAGTGGAGGAGTACAATCTTGGTTGCCACTGCCGTCGCTGTCCAATCGGCTTCCTCGATATAATCAACGTCGTCTCTTTTTCGCTATCTTAGACGGACGATTCGTCCATATCATTGTTAGATAATTCTACCTTGTATTTTTTTTCGCTTCTTCAAATGCATGAATTGCATTCACCATTTTCCGCTTAAAGTCACAGGGGGTATTTGGATCAAATAATGCAAGCGCAACAGCTTAACCACAAAGATAACAGAGATGTGCATTGAATCTCGTCAATCGTTGCGACACAATTTTATCAATTGAATCATAACCAGCAAACAATTCAAATCGTTATGTGGAGCTTCGGCTGATGTGGTGTTACTAAACCAAGCTTTGATGTAAACAGTTATGATGAAAATGGGAACACCAGGAAATCCAATCAATCCTTTTTGATGTGTTAATATCTATAGGCGCGGGTAGGGACTTAATTCACAATTTGAATACATTAAAACACAGTTTGGCCGACTGCGATCACAGATTGTTTGGCGTTAAACTCATCCGAAACGGCTGGACCGATTTGTATGAAATTTTGTTTGTATATCGGGTATGTCTCAGAATCGGCCAACATCTATTTTTTATAACCCTTAATGATAAGAGTGAGCCACCCCTATATAGAACACAGGTTTGTCCGACTGCGTAACACAGATTGTCAGACTGCGAAAAACACACACACTGATGTAGCGGCAGCGAATAATCGTCTTGTGTGGGTGCGAAGCACTCTCAGAGCAAAGAGAATACTGACGTGGTTATACGTATATAAAAATGAAATAGCAAGAGAGCAACGAAAATTGTGTGAACATGTGTAGCATATGTACGAACATAACAATGTATGTTGCTTTGCATTCTCTTTGTTTTTTTGTGGGAATAAAACAAACAGTATTAATCAAGAAAATAATTACACATGTGCTTGCACTGGTCTTTAAATAATTTTAAGTATTAATATTATTTAAATGGCCGTCGGTGGTGCAATGGATAGTGTGCGCGCCTCTTGTACTTGAGATCCTGGGTTCGATCCCTGCTCTGACCACCTTAAATTTCTTTCGACGGCGGTCACCTCGCATAGTGACGGCGACACTATCGAGTATATAACCATGAAAAAGCTTCTCAAAATACCGTTCGGAATCGGTGTAAAACTGTAGATCCCAATCAGTGAGTGAAAACTGGAAAGCGCACAGCTCAGTGATTGTGAGAATTTCTCCCTGGTCCCTTCATGGGATGTAATGGGAATCCATTTTCTTTTTTTTTAAATGTCACGTCATCATATGATTGAACGCTGTTTTTTATTTTCCAATGTAACATTTACTAATATGTTCATAGAAATCGAACAGGTACCGTGTAACAAAAGGGTGTTAACACAGCGCCCGTGAGTTCAAACACTCATTGGATTTTTTTTGCCCTAGTATATGCCTTTCGCTGTCCACCGAGCATAACTGACGGGTTGTGGTGGGTTGAAATGATGATTAAGAATAAATTTACGAAGGAACAATAAGACGGTTTCAATGAGTTGCATATTTGCAGTAGTTTCTGGGTTGTTTTTCGTTAAATTGTTCCAAACATAATGATTTGGTTTCAATTTGGATTAGAACTAGTATTTTGGCTGCGATTCCATCATCTTCTGCGCCCGGTCAGTGTGCGTTGTCTTAAATATTTTTCCATTGCTCTTTGAAACGGCATAACATTGGAGCTCCTGGTCCAATCGTTTTTCGAATTTGGTTTGGAACACTTCTTTCAATTGCCGACCATATATATGATGTCTGTATGGCAGATAGAGAAGATCTCGTTCCAGTATTTCCTCAAGCAATAGTGACGAAGCTTAAAATTGACAAGTGTTCGTTGATGTGGTGTAAAAAAAATATCCTGAATGCGGTCAGCGAGTTTTGGTGTTTCTTGTGATACATGTGGGCCTCCATATCTTATCAAGAGAGCTGAATGCTGCACACCCTTTATAAATTCGGTTTTTGGGGTTCCACATTTGTCAGTAATGAGGCTGCCTAAGTAACGAAATGAGTCCATGTTATATATTGGGTTGTCACCCACGGAAACTATTTGGACGTTATTTGTATTTATGCGCATTACTTTGGTTTTAGGTTCAACCCTGTTAACGCAGCCTAGTGTTTGACATCGGTCAGCATACCAGTTATATACCTGTGCTTATGTGTTAAAAGGCAGATGTTATCGGCATATACTAGATCACCAAGCTTACCCTGTAGTCCCCACGTAATTCCTCTGTTATCTTGAGATACATTTATAAGGTCCACGGATCATTTCGGCGTCAAGTACGATGTTGTAAAGCAATGGACACAACCTTGACACACACCATTGTCCAATGGAATTCGGCCACTTAGTTGTTGTTCATGCGTATTCGGCAGGTGGCACCGTTGTACTGGCGGGTTAGGAGGATGATTTAGCTCGGGACTTTGCATTCTAGTGATTTAAAAATTACTTTGTGGTTCATAGGTTGAACGCTTTCTCTAAATCTGTCAAGCACAGGTAAAGAGGTGTGCGACATTCGACGGATTGCTCCACTAATATGCGCAATGTGTTGACAAGGTCGGCGCACGATCGATACGGTCTAAAATCAGCCAGATCGTTTCTCAGACTAGATGACACATGATCTGATAGTCGCCAATGGATGATGTGCGAGACGCTTTTTTTTATGCTCAGTAATGTAATTCCTCCCCAATTCTTGCAGTCAGAGAGATTGTCATCGTTTGGCAGCAAAGTAATAATTCCATCCGTGAGTTCCGACGGCAATGTTTCGCTATCCCAGAAGTTTGATATGATCGGCTGCAGAAGATCAGAATGCATGCTAATCATTCTGCATTCAGTAACTTTGGAGGTATGTTGTGAGGACTTCAGGGATGAAATCGCAAATGATATTTCTTGGATATTCGGACATGTGGTGTTGAATTGATTGTCTTTATGGTGTTGAACGCATGTGCATATGCTTGTTGTCCATGTGTCAGGTGGTGTTGAGCCAAGTTTTCTGTAGTATTGTTCCTATGTCTTTATCTCCTTCTCTTTCGACGTAGTCATTTCACCGTTGCTATCCACTAAAGGTTTGGTGGTAGAGAATGTGGAGTTCGTTAAGTTTAGTTTAGTTTAGTTTATGTTTATTGAGCCTTTAAAACTAATTCAATACAATTTGGACAAATTACAAAATTTTATACCGTTAACTGCGAAAGCTTAAGACTATAATGTAATATCCTAATAACATTAAATTTAATAGCAACATGCTTACAACAAAAATATATTGTATTCTCCTAAATAACGAAATTTATTACTCTAACATACAGCCAAAACGTCCTTGCTCCCGGGACTTATCATTGATCGAGAGTATAATCTCTTAATTTATATATGTATATGTAAACTTAATTCTAATTCAAATCGAACAAAACTTAAATGTAAAAAAAAGAAAATAATAATAATAATGATTAAAAAAAATAAAAATGGCAATAGATTAACCCCTGTGTGCACCGGGGAGAGTTTTCTCAAAAAATGGTGGTCGTAAATCTGCGGTTAGTGCGAAATTTGGCTGCGGTTCATTTGCATAGCCAACCGGTGACAAATAATTGAAGTTAGACCAACTGAAACTTATTTGCTGCCTGTGAATGTTTCCAATGTAAATATACTGGTGTAATTCTACTCGGACTAAAAATTTCCTTAAAATGTCACACGCATATAGTGCTATAGGAGTGATGTCCGACTGCCTATAAATTTTGATGTTGGAAATACGTTTTTGCGGGGTTATGTAGTACTTCCCAATACAGTGTCTAATTATCTTTCTCTCAAGAATCTCAAACTCCTTCATCACTGTTGGAGAAATATAAAACTAAATTGGGAATCCGTATAATAGTACCGGCCTTATACAAGTTTTATATAAAAGTAGTTTAGCTTTAATCGGTAAATTTTTATTTCTCAAAATACCTGAAAACGAACCTAATATTCTATAGGATTTTGCTAATGCTGCTCTAGCATGCCTATTGAATTTCATTAATATATTAAAATTTACTCCTAGATATTTTATATTTTCTTTAAAAGGTATCTCTACACCATTTAAATAAAGTTGTAATATTTTACTTTCCGGTACAACAAAACTTCTGCATTTTCCCGAAGCATTCCTCAAGCATATTGCTTCGCATTTTGACACGTTTAATTTTTTACTCCAATGATCATAATATTTTTTGACGATTGTTAAATGATTGGATACTTCACTTAGTGCATTTATCGGAGACTCATTGTGTGAAAATAGTGGGGCATCGTCAGCATGTAGAATAGCTGTTGACTTTTCCGTCGTATGAGTGAAATCATACATGAATATGTTAAATAGATGAGGAGCCAAAATTGAACCTTGGGGCACTCCACAGCTTATGTTTGATTGATCCGAAATGATTTCCTTGAATTCTACACAAAATTTACGGTTGGAGAGAAGCTTCTGAATAGTTTGATCATATGCGGCTTAAACCCTATTTGGATCATTTTATAAAGGATTCCCTTGTGACATGTATGGTCAAAGGCTTTCTCAATGTCCAACGAGATGGCAAAAGTACGGACTTTCTGTCGTAATTTTACAACAACATCATTTTGGAACTTTAACAGAGCATCTGTTGTAGAGTGTGACTTTTTGAAGCCAAATTGAAGACCTGGGATGTAACTTTCCATTCCTATATCCATTTTCACTCGAATAAGTCTTTCAAAGAGTTTACCTATATTTGAGAGTAAGGATATCGGACGAAGATTGTTTATATCATTACATCTCGGTTTCTTTCTAATTGGGATGACCTTTGAGACCTTCCAATTAATTGGAAAGTACGAATTATTTAAGCAGTTGTTATATAAAATACAAAGGTATTCAAATGCTTTTTTTGGTAATTTTTTGATTATGTAATTGGATATTCCATCTAAACCACACGACTTTTTACAGTTTAATGAGCCAGAGTGATATTGTATTTCTTCAACAGATATAAGATTTTCGTTGCCCTGTGAATTTAGTGCTGAAAGATCAATACAGAAATCGTATAAGTTATCCGGAACTCCTGATATTGTGTCATGAATTGTTGAATCTATATTAGACATGTCCCTAGTTGGAACTGTGCCCCTGTATATGTCACTAAAATAATCTTGCAACTTTTCCAGCCCTACAATATCATCATCAACGGCCACTCCATCTACTGATATTTCATTAAGCGGATACTTTTTCCTGTGCCCTATAATGCGATAGATTTGTTTGTGCGCTGTTGGCCCGGATTTAATATTTCCGACCATTTCACTGAAACTTTTACACTGTTCCAATTCAACTTACCTTTTTATAATAATATTAAGCAACTCAATTTGTTTAGACAACAGTAAATATTCCCAATTAGTTCGATTTAGATTTTTATGATAATTTTTTTTTAGATTCTTTTGCCAACTGTACTTTATTCTAAAAAGATTTTTAGTGTTAAGGGAAACACTGAACTTTCTTTGACCAAGAATTATTTTCTCCGAATGTTTGTTGGTGACAAAGTTCAGTGAAGATGTAAAGTGATCGACAAAGTCATTAATTTCGGCATTCGTTAGATTCCTGTGAGAATCCGGAAAATCCAAAGAAATGGATTCAATTACCTCTCTACTTACATTTTCCCAATTTGTTTTCTTAAAGGATGTAAACGACAATGAAGGCCTCAATAGAATATCGAAATAGTCAAGTTTAACTCTTAATTTTAGTGGATAATGATCAGAAAATTTGGCAGACATGATATCTCATAATTGGGATTAATGTTATCAATAAAATTTGGACTAATTAAAAAATGATCCAGGAAAGAAGAGCCGTTGGGGTATGTTGGAACAGTGTCTGAAATTCTAACTAGATTTATCGAATCTTTTTGAATCCAGTTGTTAAATGCATTACCATTTGTATTATTGGTGGAATCTCCCCAAGATATATTTTTTGAGTTAAAATCCCCACCAATCATTGCACCATAAAATTTTTTAGTGAATTGATGCAAATCTGATAGTCCATTATGAATATGTGATTGAATATAATTGCAAGGAATGTATACTGATCCGGTGAGCAGTTTCTCCATGGAGCCATTAATGTTGACGTGTACAATCAAAACAATATTTGGAAACTTTAAACTGGGAATTTCGATTCTTGAAAATTTCACCGATTTTTTAATAAAAATTCCAACACCCTGCGCACAATCATTTCTAACAAAGGTATAATCATCGCAATGGAAGCGATGTCTATCCTTTAACCCTGCTGTTAGATTAGGACCATTTGGTCCAAATTTTTTCTGTTTTCCCTTGTAACTTTGGAACGGTGATATATACTGACTAAATTTTTCTGCTAATGGGGTCTTTTAATAAAACAATGTTATGTGCGAAAATTAAATTTTCTAACTTTATTCAGGACTGAGAAAAATACAAAATGACGAATCTTAGGTTAGAGGACCATTTGGTCAATAGTACATTTTTTCATTACCAAGCGAATGTAAATTCATGTCAAATATTTAGAAGATGTTTTTGATATGTCAAATACTTGCTTTAAAAATTATTGAACCAAAATAGTTACAAAGGATAAGATAAAATTATTATTTTGGATGAAAATTCCAGTATGGACCAAATGGTCCCTCAATCTAAGATTCGTAAGTTTTTTCATTACCAAGCGAATGTAAATTCATGTCAAATATTTAGAAGATGTTTTTGATATGTTAGCGGATGTTTTTGATATGTCAAATACTTGCTTTAGAAATTTTTGAACCAAAATAGTTACAAAGAATAAGATAAAATTATTATTTTGGATGAAAATTGCAGTATGGACCAAATGGTCCCTCAATCTAAGATTCGTAAGTTTTTTCTAATCTAACAGCAGGGTTAAATGAGTCTCCTGTATGAATGCAAAGTCCACATTATTTTCTTTCAGAATATCTGATAATTTCAATCTTCTACTCCTCTCAATAAGGGAGCGTACATTAGACGTCATGCAAACGATATTTCTATGGGCCATATTTAATTTCAATTTCTTGCATTAAGTCCAAACAGACAGCTTTTGCTTGAGATTTTGAAAAGTTTTTATAATCTTTTATAAAGTTTCTAATTCTGTCTTCTAAAGTCAAGGATTCCTTTTCACAAAATATTTTAGCGATTTCCATAAACTCAACAATGATGGAGGGTTTGTTATTAGTCATTAACAGTGATGGGCTATCTTTAAAAAGGTTAGCAAAAGTCTTGTTGTCATGTAAAAAATTAGAGGTGGATAACTTGTTTTGAACATTTTTCAATGCAGTCTTCTTTTTTAAGTTTCTTGTTTTTAGCAAATGTATTTTTATCATCTACAAACTTTTTGAAAGCTGAACAACCTTTCCAACTGGCAGGGTGACCAAAAGTATTACAATTAATGCAATAAGGCTGTGATGCATCAGAACGAATCAGAGCACACTTTCCAGGACTATGAACTTTGTCACATTTGACACAAGCAAACTCCCTATTACAATTCCTGGTTTGAATGCGGGTTTTCCCAAGACACGACGTGATTAAGCAAACATTTTAAATGGTTAATTTTCGTGGCTTTCTTGCCATTTTTCTTCGAATAATTAGTTTTAAATTTAGTAACAGAATCAACAAGATCAGGAGCTAACAAATCTAATTCTTTTCTAATGTCATCACAATCCGTTTAAGCCTCTTAATACTATTGATTTACGCTTAAGTTCCCTTGGAGTATATGTATATGGGTCTATCTCTTTCTCCTTTAACAACATCATCATCTCAGTGTGAACAGCAACATCGCTAAGATACAACTTACTTTTGTTTCGAGTCTTGTTCACGAATTTAAAAGAGATATTCCTCGATTTAAGCTGATCAACTAAATGTTGAATGTTCACATTAAAAAGAAATATTGGTGGACAAAATCGGTTAATCTTTCCAGATGCCTTTTGTCCCTCTTTTTTAGATGATGTATCCGTATTATGAGATTCAATGTCCAAGTTACCTAACAGCGAGTAACGATTGGAGTTATCTACATTACCATTTATTGGATTGAGCTGGGGTAAATCAAACTTGACAGTTGAGTTTAGTCGTTTTCTCTTCCGTTGGATCGTTGTATACCCTTCTAGGCCGGATTTTTCTGTTTCTGCGGAAATAATGTTCCCATCAATGGTACTATCCACTGACAACTGATCCAGGTCATCGAAATCGTCCATATTCTGATCAACCGATCCGCGCTGTCTAATCGCAGTTGGTTCTGAGCTATAGTTCTCGGGATTTGTTTTTGGTTTATCTGGAGGCTTTTTCAGTGAAGATTTAGAACATCGTGGCAGCTCATCCATGCTGCAACACCCGTTTATTTCCCCGTCGACTTGAATATATATCGGATAGATCTTCTGTTTGAAAGTAAGAAAATATTTTATTTATTTTTTTACAGAAAAAAACACGTCTGCCTTCTACAAAATTATTTCCAATTCTTTTTATGGAGTTCGTTAAATGACGACCTGATCGGGAGATGTCTCGGCTGCGATTGATATGTGCTGCAGCTGCTGCTGCTTCTGCTTTAGTTGCAAGTTGTTTGCTCCATAGCCTTTTATCCGCCCTTGAGCTTTTCTGCACCATCTTGTCCAGTCTGGCGTGTTCTTGTTGGGCCAAAGCTTTCGCTATCCTGAATTTGGCACAGTTGCCTTGTCTCGCTGATTTATAAGATCCCATGTGTTTTTCGTAATCCATCGCTTCTGAAGCCAATGGGTGCTGAAACCAACGGGTTTTTTACTGCCTTGATCAGGGTATTTTTGGTGTGAGCCCAAATTTCACTCTCACTCTCTAGTTCCTCTTGGTAAGAGTCCCTGATGTTATTGGTTAGACAGCTTCTGATGACAGGATCATCTAGTCTGTTGGTATGAAATTTCTGCTGGAAGACCTTCTTATCATTTTTTATGGCATCAACTTTAAGCCGGACGGTGACGCCCAAGTGATGGTGATCACTCGATATATCCGCATCAAGTTTGATACCAATATCCAGTAGAGACCTACGTAATTTTTTGCTGATGGCGATGTGGTTGATTTGAACCATGTCACCTTATGAATCCGCACATGAGCCAAAAGTCTGCCACCAATGACAATACTGTAATTGATGCATAGACCCGATATTAGTTCGCCGTTCTCGGTAATAGATCCAGTTCCGTGGCCACCCTCTCTTCTTTAGTCCGCTCGTTTTCCCGTGAAGGCAATTTTAATCTGTTTGGTACCGAGAATTAACCAGAAACGGGACACTGTATTTGGGAGTCTATTTTTGCGGAATACATTACGTAGCTACGCCAATTTAGATGTTTCCTGTAGTGTGCGTATATTCCATGTTCCAATTCGTGATCCGTATTTCAGGCTGTAGGTCGTCATCAATTTTTCCGGTTGATTTGCTTTATTCTTGGTTGTGTTTGATTCGGGTTCGTTAATCGTTTGAGGTTTAGGACAGGGTTGTGATTGATCCACTGTGTCCGATTCTGGTACCGGGGCTGCTTACTGAGCATCCAGACATGCTTTTGGAAAATATCATTAATGCTTTTATTGGAGTTATACCGCCCATGGTTAGTCGACAGAGCCTCGTTTGTGAATAACAGGCAACACCAAGTCTGTCAACACAGTGGGTGAGGTTGTCTGTGGAAAAGGAGTGGCTATGAGTTGCTCGCCACTTCCCCGTGCTCTACTAATATTGTATTTAGATCTAAACTGAAGCTGCCTGGGGATTTAGAGTTTAGTACTACCCCAGTATGTAATATACCGGGCAAATCGCCAGAATCAGGTGGATCTTAATGATTTCCATGAATCCATTTCCATTCCAAAACTGCAGACTCACAGAATTCAGAATAGTTAAAGTCCAGAGTCCCTGCGTACACTTGGTATTGCCAACTGGAGAAATAAAGCAAAAGATTGAACAGGTTGGCGAAATATTTTATTTTCGTTTTGTAAGGTCCCTGACCCCCCGGAGTTGTCCGAGACCGGATAAGAAAGTAAAGTCCAGAGAGTGCTGCTTAGACCACCTTAAATTTATTTCGACGGTGACGCATAGAGACGGCGGCACTCTCGCGTACTTAACCTTGAAACTGATTCTCAAAATACTGTTCAGAACCGGTGTAAACTGTAGGTCTCAAACATTGACTATAAAACTAAACAGTACGCAGCAGATTGCGTGCGAGAAGCTCTCCCCAATCCGTTCTTGGGATGTAATTTGAAAAAATTTAGCCGGCTGTTAATTTGAATCGACTAGTCTCGTATAGGAAACATGAATGTTCGGCTATTGGGTACGAACTGCTTAAAGTGGGTGGCAGTGTTATGAAAACTAAAATCCACTCAGATTAAACTAAAATTGTAATATCAATAGTTGAACACTGTGGTCGCCGGTGGTGCTATGGTAGTGCGTGCGGCTCTTGTACATGGCAACGCGATTTCGACCCCCGCTCTGATTCCACTGTGTGTAGTTTTTTAAGTCATGGAAATATGACCATATACGGAAACCACTACGTGATAAAAGACCAAAAAAAAGACCCTTGTCTCCCAGTTTTGCCCAAAGTAATGCACTTTTTTTATGGGCCCCAAAGATTTGGAGTCTCGGTGTCATTTTTGAAAAAAAGTGATCATTTAGTCAGGCTCATATCTTACAAATCATCCGGAATTTTGATTTACTTTCTGAGGCAAAGCTGTAGTCTTATCATAACAAACAAAAATTTTCAACATATAAAATCAAAAAAAAATTCATCTTCAAGGTCACAATCGCAAAAAAAACAGCAGACAGTTGTCCGAGGCCTTCGGCCACGGACTGTCCCTGCAGGCTGTGTCAGAGACACGGCCATTAAGTTTAACGTAGAATACGCCATCCGATAAGACAGAAAACATATATAACAATAAATGATAAATAACATAAGCAAATGAATTTATTTATTTGATAGTTACTTTTGATAGTATACATAAGCTTATAATATAAGCTTAATATATAATTTGATAATATACATAAGCTATAATATACATAAGCTTTCTTGTATTTCGTGTAGGTCCCATTTTGATTAGTAGTATTTATTTTAATTTACTAAACGTCAACTGTCAGCTGCTGTCAAACAGCATCAAGCAGCATTGCTATTTTGCTTACTTGGCAGCACTTTCATATATTTCATATATTTTTTATAATTATATATCCATGTTAAATTCAAATTCACATTTATCATTTTGTTTCACTTAAATACATAAGTAAATATACGGAATTTCAATATTTCATCAATCAAAACAACAGCCGAAGGTTTGTGTCCACACTGAAACAGCATCATAGTTTGTGTCCACGCTACAAACTCAAACACTCAACCAAACACCACACATATGTTTGAGTGTATGTGTTTAAACAATTTTCATTTGAGAAATTGAAATATTAGGAAGATATCAACCAATATGAAATGTATATCAAACGAAAGATGACATCTTCATTTACCAACAAAAAAATTAAAAACACTACAACAATAACAATCTGACATGACTCCCTATACCGTAAGGTAAGACGTATTCTACGCCAAAAACTATAAAAAATTCGATTTTTTGCCTTTTTTCTCCTGTTCAGGTCCATAGGTAGCAAACCGTTCAAAATTCAAGGAAACAATCAACTACAGCAATGTACCTAATATCTCAATAAACAACTTTCTAGAACATATAATCTTACTAGAAATGATTCTTAACCCCGTTAGGTACACTATCCAAGTTTTGCCCAAAGTCATGGACTCTTTTTTATGGGCCGCAAAGATTTGGGGCCACGGTGTCATTTTTGCAAAAAAAGAAAGTGATCATTTTGTCAGGCTCATATCTTGCAAACTGTCCAGAATTTTGATTTACTTTCTGAGCGAAAGTTTTATCTTTTGTCATAAAAAACAAAAATTGTGAACACATAAAATCAAAAAAAACTTCACCTTCAAGGTCACAATCGAAATAGTTTAGGAAGATAATAAGATAATAACTATATAATAACTATAGCGAATTTTGAAAATTTGTTTATGGTACTAGGAGAAGCTGAATGGAGCGCTATAACTGTTATAATATCTACAATACATGTGCTGAATATCCAGTCACTGTAAAGAGTTATGTTTTGTGTCGTGTAGATAATCAGTGACGTAATTTATAAACAGAAAATTCTTAGGAAGTGTACCATCGAAATTGTAGCAACAACCTTTACTTCCTGCGACTTTTTAAATAACAATTGCAGCTATTTTATAAAAATGTTCGAATTTTGCGATCATAATTCGAATTATATTGACCGGTTTCCTACACGCCTGAACATAGTTTATGCGTAAAAGCCAAAGAATAGGGAAATTTATTTTTTTCTTTGTTGCTAATATATATAGATCTCACATACTATATGGTCTGCATATCGATTTTCATATTGCCTTTAAAATCGAAGCACGTAAGTAAGCAAGGGTTAATGTTGGTTTAAATAAACCCATAACCGACAACCCGGGCTTTGATTACATTATTTGAAACCAGTAGAATGTCATTATTACCTTCTTTGTCTTTAATTACTCTAAGAGAATTGTATTTTTCTCTATTTGTCGTTATTGTTCACTTCCCTCGAAATAAATCAATGACTCAGTAGGATGTGGAAAATAATGACCATTATGACTGTTTTGTTTTCTGCTGTTTTTTTTTTTTTTTTGCTGTTAATATAATTGCTTACTTTTGGTAAATTGAGATGGGAGTGTGAATGTCTGCGTTTCCTTGACAAGCATTGGTCATTGTACGGAAGAACAATTATTTATTTTAGTGACTGCAAATAACAGCTGAACAGTGGTGTTTGTGATAGACTAAACGATTACAAATTGTAGTTTAGAATAGATTCCTATCCCACAATACCAACACTATTTTCACGAGATACTCAAAAAGTACCAGATAAAATTATATATTAGAGGTAAAATTTAAAACCCATGTTAACGCCAAAAATGTTTGGTGGGTTAATCAATCAATAAAACTTATGCTAACCTCACTCCACACTATTAATGCTGACGCTGTTAAGCGTGTAATAACTGGAGCAATATCCAGACCCAATTCATGAAGTGGCTTTACTCTAAAAGAATGAATACAATTAATGCTGACGCTTTTAAGCGTATGATATTTTGGGCAATAACCAGACCCAATTCGTGCAGTAGCTTTGCTGCAACGGATGTCAATGCGACGGCACCTGTTATTCGACATCATCATTATTTAGTAAACTAGCTACTGTTAAAAATAATTTACAAATTAAGCTTCAGTTTGTGTCAGATCATTTAATAAAGAAGTCGTTCCTTTTAGTAACGCGAATTAAACGTGATCAGGGAACGAAGATCCAGATAGATCACTTGGCAATAGGTGGTGGCACTCTTCTAGTGTAATGGATGTACATGTGATTCCAGGTGAAAATATCGACTCGGCACATAACCTGGTGACTGCGAAAGTTTGCACAAGTATGAAGCTGAACAAGGGCAAAGTTATGTATGGACAAGCTGACAATACCGGAAATATCATAGGGATATTAACAAAATCTCATTCTCATGCTAGAGCAGATAACCCCCTCCTGAGGACAGAGAAGCGCAGAGGAAGCACATCTCCCATTCTTTGGAAACCGCTGTAAGGACTGAAATCGGAAATCGAAAACAGCACACCGATAATCGACGACAAATAATGTTTTTTTGAAACAGTTGAAAATGATGCTGCATGTATGTATATCAACGAAACACGATTCTACGACTGACCAAATATTTACGCTTCGTCAAATCCTGGAAAACACCCACGAACAGAAAATCGATACACAGCATCTTTTTATCGAGTACAAAGCCGTATTCGGGGAAAACTGTGCGAAGCTAAACTTTAAATTCCTTCACTGGCACTGTAAACTATCTAAACTTGGGATTCCGGCATAACTGATCCGCCTCTGTAGAAAGACGCCGACCAATACCAAAGCAGCAGTGAAGGTGTCGAAAGACTTCACTGATTATTTCTGTACCAAGCGAGGACTGAGAAAAGGAGACACACTTTCGTGCAATCTCTTCAACATCTTAATGGTGATAATAATGGGAAAAGCTCAAATAAATATGAGCCAGACCATCAACACCAAAAGCCATAAGTTGCTGGCGTATGCTGACGATATGGACAGTATGGGTCGAATTTTGCATGATGTTAGCGCAATATTTTAAGAATCGAAAAAGGTTCAGATGTGTCTTGCTGTTAATGAGGACAAGACAAAATCTATGGCGTCTACGACTATACAAACCTCACGACTTGGTCCGCACTTGAACGTCGACGACCGAATTAATTTTGAAGTGGTAGATGAATTTATCTACCTCGGGTCCGGCGCGAATAACGACGAAAACGTCAGCCTGGAAACAAATTGAGTATTTTGTGCTTGGAAATA
Source organism: Phaonia tiefii (assembly GCA_963931995.1). Taxonomy (NCBI): domain Eukaryota; kingdom Metazoa; phylum Arthropoda; class Insecta; order Diptera; family Muscidae; genus Phaonia; species Phaonia tiefii. Next base: position 30,854,915 of record OZ008367.1, read on the forward strand.
GGATTTTGGGCTCTGCAAGCAGTTTAAGAACAAAGCCCTCTCTCTACAGACAAAAGTTATTGTTATTTTTATTTACTTGAATTCGAGTTGTCCCCTTCTTAACGTTTGATATTGTTTGGAATTTGAATCAAATCTGTAAATTTCAATTCATGTCTTTTTAACTTTATGTTTGTAACGTGACGAAAGCTTTTCGTCCGTACATTTAATACAATCTACATCGACGAAAAATATAGGGGACATTTACGCATTTATACCAATACTTACCAACCCTTTCTACAAATGGTAGAAGTTCATACTACAAACGTACAAGGTCAGAAACATTTTTCTAACGTGAAAAATGGTTGTGTTTTGTTGGAATAATGGCAAAGTGTCCGCCATCTAACGTTTTTTTCAACTAGTGCTTATTTCATGAATGGTAACACTTAGCTCATGTCTGATTTGACAGATACTTAGTTTTATCCTTCCGCTGAACGAATATGGTTGTGTATACGCTTGAACAACGCTGGGAAATATTGCGACATTACTTTGAAAATCATGGTAATGTTTCAGAATGTGTGCGAAAATTGCTTACGGATTTTGGAAGAAGAGAAGCACCGTCAGCTCCGTATGTTCGTTATCTTGCGAAAAAAGTGAAAGAAACTGGCATCCTGATCGAGGAACCAAAGCGTGAAAAGCCAAAAATAGTGCGTACATCCGAGAATATTGCTGCTGTGGCGGAAAGTGTGCGTGAAGCGCCATCAACATCAATTCACCGTCGTTCTCAACAATTGAACATTGCACACAATCGATAATGTGCTTAAAAATTGGACCGATCGTGGAGGCTACTGCCTGGCCAGATGAGGCAGCCATTTGAATGGAATTATTTTCCATTATTAACCGGAAGGATTGTACTTTCAAATAAAAAAAGGAATTTGAGAAAATATTCAGTAGTTTTTTTTTATAGCATTTTCAAAAAAAAAGGTATGTGGCGGACCCGTTACTAGTTAGTTCCAACACGCCTAAGGCGCCCGTTGAAAAATACTATAAATTAAATGGATCTTTAAGAAAATATACTTTTTGTAAAATGATAAACGTTTTTTACCAATTTTTTTTTGGTAGAATATATTTTTTTGAAAAGTATATTTTTTGGCACTTTTTCTAAGAAAATGTCTAAGAATATGTAAAAGGTGTTTTTTTAATGAGAGTTACTTCTTTTATTAAATGTTAATTTTTCTTTTAAGAAACGGAACTATTTTGAAGAAGAAGTACTTTCTGAAGAAAAAAGCCATACGAGTATGAATTTTTTTTATAAAGAAGTACTTTTTTTAAGAACAGATACTTTTTAAAGAAGTGGTACTCTTTTTAGGAAAAGGTTATTGTTTTAATAAAATGTACTCATCTTCAGAAAGGCTGACTATTATTATTTTATTTTTAAGAAAAGGCACTTTAAAGAAAAGGAATTTTTGTAAGAAAATATATTATTTTAAGAGAAGGAATCGTTTTTTTTTAAGAAATGGGATTTTTATTAAATTTGGTACTTTCTTCAAGAATATGTACATTTTTAAGAGTAGGTACTTTTCTTGAGAAATGGTATTTTGTTTCACAAAAAAGTATTATTTAAAGAAAATTTAGTTTTTTTAAGACAAGGCAATTTTTTGTAAGAAAATTTACTTAAGTAAATGTACTTATTTACAAAAAAATTATTTTTTTTTAAGAAAATTCACTTTTTTACGATAAGGTACTTTTTAAGAAAAAGGTACTTTGTTTAAGACTATTAATAGGTTTTTTTTTTGAGAAAATTTGCTTGTTTTTTAGAAAAGGCACTTGTTTAATCCGCCATTGGTGACGCAAATTTGACTTTGATTAATGGTGACGCCGGTCTCATGCACCGGGGTTTTCAACTGAAGATTTTTCGAAACGTGTTGCTAATAGTTAATGTTTTTTTTTTTTATTTATGCACTTTGACAATAAAACAAAGATATATAATCATTTTAAGTTATTTTATTTCAATATTAAAAGTCACAAATGTTTTTAAATAGAGCACTAAAAATAACAATGTTTTAGCAATACATTTTTAAAAATTAAGAAAAAATAAAATAATCAAATATTCTTCATTAAGGGAAATAATGTTTATTAGTCTTTCGACAATAGAAACTTTTATAAAATGAACAAAAACTGGTATCCTTCCAAAATATAATACAAAAGTGTTGCGATTATTTTACTTACATACACGGTGAGTCACGGTCTCACACACCAGGTTAGAAAAAAAAATACAGAAGTTGTGCTCACTAAGCAGCTTCGTCAGTAACTGATGGTTGGCGATTTGCAATGCTTCAGCTACTCGAAATCGCAACAAAAAACAATAACGGTGAATAAAGTTATACGAATTTTTTAGCACAGCCGGTCTCACAGACCAGTACGTCACCATTGGCGAGTTAATAAAATGTTAATTTTAAACTTCTTTAACTTCGGTTGTTCTAAATTTATTTTTATTGGGTTCAAATATTTAGTTTAAATCTGAATATTTTTTACAGGCTCCACCCAGAAAACTTCCCTTTTAACAAGAAATTTCCCAACATATGTGAGACTTCTAGTTAATTTCTTACTCTATGATTCAAGCCTTTAGTCTAGACACAAACCAAAGCAAAAGTAAACAATATAGATGATAATGGTGGGTCGTATCATAATAGTGTTAAAACAAAAGTTGTTTAATATTTTTTCATTTAGCCCCCATCCCGCAACGTCCGATAAGGAACTGCGTTCCAAAAGAGGAATAAATAAATATCATCCCTGATGGGATATGTTCCGACATGTGATGAAAATTGATCGAGTCGAGGCGGTCGGTGGTGCAATGATAGTGTGCGCGGCTCTTGTGCATGAGAACGTGGGTTCGATCCCTACTCTGTCCACCTAAAATTTCTAACGACGGCGGTCACCTCGCTTAGTGACGGCGACACTATCGAGTATTTAGCCATGAAAAAGCTTCCCAAAATACCGTTTGGAACTGGTGTAAAACTGTAGGTTCCAACCAGTGAGTATAAAACTCGAACGCGCACAGCTCACTGGTTGTGAGAAGCTCTCCCTAATCCCTTCATGGGATGTAACGGGAAACCATTTATTTATTTAAAATCGAATACGATTTGACTATTTGAACGAATTTTATTGCCATTCAAGATGTTGGAGAACAAATGTATTATTTATTGGCAGAAAAAGAGCAATACATTAAAAAAATTACCATTATTATGTTAAATAGTATTTGATCTAAATCGATCGATTTCCCTGACATACCGGATTAATATACTTTTGAGAAGAACTTGATTGTGAGATTTCAGAAACGTTGCAGTTTTTTACGAACTTTATACAAGAGACATGTCCTTATCACTGTTCTGGGCAAAATCCACTAATATCAAAAACTAAGTCAATGATTTATTGGACAACATAAACAATATATTTTTCATTTCCGGTTCTTCGTTATTTTTTTTACTCCAAATGAAACAGCAAAACATAATGGCCATCAAGAGAAAGGTTATTTTAACACAGCCATGTGTTGTGTCAGTTCCTTAGCAAAAATGGATGCCAAGGATATAAAAATTTCTCTTAATAATTAGTTTAATGTTGCAATGTATCAAAATATTTATAACATAAAAATGCCTGTGGTTGCATTAATAAATTTCAAACAATATCGTATTATAAGTTTGCATTCTAATTTGCTCAAGTCCTTTTGGCGTTGCTGATACTGCTGGGTAGTACGATTAAATTCCAGATTCTGTAAAGAAAGAGAAATAAAGAGAATAGAAAATGTGGTGGGCGGTCTGGGCTGGAATAATAGTTTGGAGTTTATGAAAAGCCATTTAGCAAATTTAACTTTATTTCTTTGTGTATAACTTTACAATTTTCTTAACGTCCGTCCTGTTGTCTGCATGCATTTTGCAAGTCTGCAATTTGCACATCATGCTCCGGAGCTGAAACCTCAACAAAGCAATTTATTTGCGGTAAAGTGCCTGCAACGGAAAACAAAGTTCTTAACTCGCTTCGTTATCTTCTCCTACTCTAGATATATTTTAAAAGTAAACATTACAATGATATACACGATAAAGCACTAGGCGCATTGTAAAGGGTGATGGTGGCCGTATTCGTATTAGTTAGGAAAGAAAAAGATTTCGTTTGCACTTCTCTTTGTTCTTGTGTGGGGAGAAACATTAACAGATTTGTTTTTGCTTTTACCAACAACAGAGGCATCCCCGCCGGCTATGCAAACCGGTAACAAATACTGATGCAGCATCGACGGCCAACTGCAAATTAAATGTGAAGGCTTCATTTCACAGAGGGTAACAATTGTGCATTTGATATAGGCAGTGGCCACGAGCTCATCACAGGCAAAATCAAGATCAAAATTAAATGTGAAAGAAGAATCATCAGGCATACAAGACGAACATGACTCTACCAGCAGAACTCCAGAACAATGAAGCTAAGATCGCGTTAACCAGGGCAATTCGTGAACATCTACCAACAAACCAACATAACTCACGGGAAGACATTACAACAACATATAATCAAGTCTAAATTCTAAAGGAATGGAACTGAAACTACAGCGAAACAACAACAATAATACGAGGCAGCTATACCAAACAGCAGGCGAAACATGTAAAGAAAGCTGCAAGAAGAGACAAAGGAAAGTTCCTGGAACGGCTAGCAATAATAGCAGATGAAGCAACTGGTCAGAATAGTATGAAAAGACTACACCAGACGCTCTACTGTCACACAAATCGATAGTGTAATAGGAACCAAGCAGTTGCTCATCGTAATGGTACACTAACATCGATGCAAAGGCGCAGAGATGGAGGGAACATTTCAATGAAATTAGCAATGTCATAGATTCTACCGAGGACGGAGAAATATATCAGAGCAGCCCCGCAGGAAATAACTTAAGAATATCGTGCTATCTGAATGAGATAAAAGAGGAGATTGGAAAATTAAAAAATAATAGAGCAGCAGGTGAAGATGGATAACCAGTGGAACGGAACTCATCGGGTTGACATCGAAACCACGGCTGAACTCCTACGGGATTACATCATATCAGCACCGGAGGAAGAAAGACTGCCTACAACTTGGCAGAAAGGCTTCATTGTAAAATTACCAAAAATTGGCGACTTGAAAGATTGCAACAAGTGGAGAGGCATTACTCTGATTAACACCATATACAAGTTACTCGCTGTCATAATAGAGGGAAGGTTTCAAAGCAAAATATAGAACATATTGCGAGACGAACAAGCTGGCTTCCGGCTAAACAGAAGCTGCGTAGATCAGGCCAACACTCTTCGCATCATTGTAGAACAACCTCTAGAATGGCGTACCGCACTGGTCGACATCCAGATAGCTTTTGATACCATCACACGGACTCCCATATGGAAACCATTCCGAAGAAAAGCAGTTTCGCAGAAAATTCTTCTTATAAATTGCAAATTTTGTCTGACCCTTTTGGAATTTCCAAAAAGTGGCTTTAAAGTACGGTGAATTAAGTACTGCAAACCTTTTTGCGATACTTTGCATTTTTCCACTTTGCGATACTTAGCATTTTTTCCGTTGAAATCTTTAAAAAAAATTTCTAAAATGCGCAAAATGTAACATGTAATATCTTGACAGTGACACAATAAAACAACAACAAAAAGTGCATATATATTGCAGTTTATGAATTTTTATTAATTAGGAAAGTTGTTTTCAAAATCAAAAATAGCTTAAAGATTTTTGTACTCGGACCTTGTATCAAAACGAGGCATCAATTTGCGGCGTTTCTGTTAAACGCGTATAAAGCCATCACGTTTATCGTGACCATACAGTCGCGTTGCAGACTCCGTTACAATTTTAACCAAACGCTCAACAGCTTGATTGTGACATGGATAAGTTAGAATATCAATAGTAATATCCATGGGCGACGGAAGCCATCCTAATATTTGCCCAGTTGCAATGTGCTTTGTCAAAACAGGTTCCCAGCAAGGTGCAGTTTGCCAGTCAATAAGTTCTTCATAGTTTTTTGCTTGAAGTCCCACATAAGGCATCACGAAATTTCGATTTGGTATATCTTCTTCACGAGCGCGTAATATCCTTTTCAAAGCAAGTCTACGGGTTGCTTAACGGTTTTCTTTCAGCATAGCAAATATAATGCTCTCGATGTGGGCAGAATAACTGTTGCGCTTCAAACCTCTCTGAACCACAACTCTTTGTTGTAAAGGAAGGAACCTCGATGTTTCTATCATTTTGTAGTAGTGCGATGCAGCATCCCAACAATTTGATTTTTTTTAATGTCAAACCAAACAACTGCATAAGAGTTTACTATAAATGTAGCCAAGACTTTCAGTTCGTTAGACGGCACCTCTGTAGATATGTAAAGTCGTAGAACATGGTTCGCCATTGTCAACCACCTTGCATGGTTTACTCGTCCCGGTGATCTTGACTCAAAATGATCAGATACAATTCCGGTCTTAACTGTATTAACAATTTCGAAGAAATAGAGTTGATCGCTGATTAGCAGGTTCTTATCTCAAACAATTGATTCACCAGCGATTACAGAAAATTTCACAATTGGGTGCTTTAAAGACGTTGAAATATTTTTTCCGATTTGGCCCTTGAAAGAATGTGGCCAGGGAATGAGAGAGATGTCGCAAAGGTAGCTCGTTCAGACGTGAAAGACAAATAGACCAATGAAGCGGACGCCCAAGTTCAACTTCCATTCAACGTATTACTCCATTGTTTAAACCTGTATTAACGTTTGTAGAATTCAAACCAATACAGACAAGATTCTTGTAATCGATAGAGTCTAGAATTGCATCTACAATGGACTCAGCTGATCCACTTGAAGGCGTAACGTGATCAACATATGTTGAACCAGGTTCTGATACTATAGAAATATGCTCTTCAGAAACAACAGTTTGACGATCTTCAATAAGTTTTAAACTTTGATCTTTTCTTCCGTCAAAGTACAATCCACTAATTTCACAGTTAGTGCTTTTGCAATCGGGTCTTAGTAAATTCCTTTCTCTGCGAATCTTATTACCGTCAATGGGTCCCATATTATCAAGTCTAAAATCAACAAAAAACGATGATTTTTGAGACGAGAAGGTTTGGAGGTCTCATCATTTGTATAATCCGAATCATCACTGGCTACAAAAGACAAATGTGTATCAATGTCGTTGTCTGTTTCCTCTGAATCACTGCTTAACACTTCAGAAATTCTGACACATTTACACTTTTCCTCACTCTTTTGTTCTGGGATCGACTTTCGCTTCAAACTCGTTTCTGCACGCAGAGATTCCTTCTTATCAATATCAGATATTCGACCCAGTCGCGAAGTTCGCTGATCCGTTAGAAAATCACGCTCTATTATTGGTACCTTCCGATTTAAAGGACAGCTGCGAGATGAAAACTCTTGGAGATTCCTTCTTATCAATACCAGATATTCGACCCAGCCGCGAAGTTCGCTGATCCGTTAGAAAATCACGCTCTATTATTGGTACCTTCCGATTTAAAGGACAACTGCGAGATGAAAACTCATGGCACTTACATAAGCAAATATCAAACAATTTATTCAGATTTATTTCGATGTCGTCTCGCTTGTATGTTGAAGAGTGTGATCGCATTACCTTCTGAACATCTCCTATATATTTCTCCAACTGCAACTCTATTGATCTCATTGTAGTAGTGGAAATAGTCGCATTAATCCATATTTGCATAAGTTTTCGTGCAAGCCTCTTACAAACTGATCGCAGAGGTTCTGTTTCATAATTTTTTTCATTCAAATATGCCTTTCCCACTTGCTTGTACGTTGGTAAACAAAATTTTGAAAATTCACAAGGATCGCCAAAAATAGAATGACAATATTTTGCTGCAGCAGATCTTGACAACATTGTTCCTCCGACTTCTATTTTGATTTATCTGAATAACTTCTCTCAATTGATTAAGTCAATTTTATGCGTCTAACGCGGCTAATTTTGTTAAGAACTCCCGAAATCAATGTAATAAAAAAAAGAAGAACAAAACAAGTGCTATCGATCACGGTCAAACTTAAGTGATAGCTTGCGTTCAATGTGTATCAGCTTTTGCTTCTCTGCTTTCCACTGCTTTCCACTGCTATATCGTCGCTGTTGCTTGTTGCTATGGCTATTGTATTTCCAATGACTGGAATATTGAATAACGATTTTATTCTAGCATTGCAGCAGCAAATGTTCTACATTTCAAATCCTGTATCAACTTTCTTTTGTCTTTGAGAAGCAAATTTTGATGAATAGCTTGTGTCTTGGCGTTTTGCATGTTATTTATACAGCGTAAATACTTTAGCCAAAAAATAATTGATGAATATCTTTTACATCAACGTTACATTCTAATTTCTGATAGAAATTTGAAGTTTGAGTTAAAATTATAGATGAACCAAAAAGCTAATAAATTTCTATAACTATGAATCAGTACCATTGTAACAGAAATCTTAAAGACAAAAAATGCAAAGTATAACGGTACTCTAATGCATTTTGCTATTCCCTGCAATAATCAGTGCTATTTTAAGACACTTTTCCCTAATTCTCAAAAAAATTTATTTTTATGATCCGGCCTAATGAGGATGCAGAACTCTCAGTTCTTCACAACGGGAACTGCTGTCTACCATTCCACACCATTGCAGGAGTAAAACTTGAATGCCCACTATCACCTCAGCTATTCACCATCGTGCTGGATGACACGATGAGCGAAGCCTATTTAAACAGAAGAGTAATAACATTAAGTCCCTCACGCCAACTCCAGGTTCTGGATTATGCGGATGACATTTGTCTACTCTCGTATACTCTCGGACCACCTTATATTTCCTTCGACGACGGCCACCTCGCTTAGTAATGGCCACTATCGAGTACTTAGCCATGAAAATGCTTCGCAAAAATACCGCTCGGAACCGGTGTAGAACTGTTTGGTCCCAATGAGGGAGTGACAAATTAGAAAGCGCACAGCTTACTGGTTTGCGAGAAGCTCTCCCAAATCCCTTCGTGGGATGTAATGGGAAGGGTATTTTTTCATCACAAAAATGGCGCTTGCTGGAATCCTCAAGGCTCAAGAAGTCGTAGTCGATCAAGAAACATGACAGTTCCATCTAACATGGGTAGAAGCAATAACTACAGCGGTGACAAGAGAAAGGTGGAAATGCTTTTTGAAAGCCATATGCTCCCGAGAGGAAAAACAAAAAAAAAAATGTAGACATCACTATTTTTAGTTGAAGTTTTTCTCTACTTGTGACTTTAAATTTATTTTTATATTTAAAACTGATAAAGGATGGTATGATTTTTAAAGTGTTTCGTAACGTTCCTTAATGTTGAGCTGCATGTTTAAGATACACAGCATATATCCGATTCGGAGTCTTGTACCTCAAGGTATGTCGCAGCAACTCGCTTTGGAATCTTCTGAATGATTCCTTTACTGTTTAGAATAATGATATATTGTATTTGATATTGATATAGTATAGAATAGGTACAATGAAGTATTGGAAGTAAGAGTTGTCTTCCACTTGACCCTTTAAAAAAATCAATTAAATTTGAGATGCCTTGGTTAATATTTTCACAGCCGAATTTTATAGTTTGGAATGATACTATTGAAAAATTCATAAAACCAAATGAAAATAAAAACTCAATGCATATGGGAATACCTAATAAGTCAAGAATTAAAAAAAATATTGCACAGACAAGCACATAAGGTAACTTTCACAAAATTTCATTCGTGTTCAGATGATCATCGGTTCTCAATCAACGTGGTTTTGTTGTTGCCAAAAAAAAAACAACAACACTTCATATAGCCAATACAATTGTTTGCAGTTTCGTTGTGCTCTACGTTCAATTATATCAGGTGCAATATTTATTTATGTAGGAACATTTTTATTCTCAAAAATTTTGGGGAAACAGAGATCTTACCAGGTAAACTTTCATTGAAACCGATTTCGGAAAATATTTAAACTTTTCGGATGTTTTCTCCATACCTCAAATACTTCCAACATGTTTCAGCACTCGAACTCTGTAACGTTTTATCGACAAAAATCGGTAGATAAATTGTAAAAATTCATGAAATTGCAATAAAAATTTTATAAATTTGTCAATTTAACTACCGACGTTTATCGTTTTTTTATGTGTGTTTATTTTTAATTTTTTTCATATATTTATGTACTCAAATAAACAATAGTACAAATTCACAAAATTTACATGTAAACATCGACCCACGTGGGGTTCTCAAGTACAATCTTTAGCAACGTTACACCTTGTTAATAATATTGCAGTCTTATGTACAAGGTGGCACAAAAGTTCACTTCCGATGTTTTTTGGCTGTAATTTAAAAAAAAATATGAAAAACTTTCATTCTTCTTGTCAAACTTCCGGCGATACGTCCTCACATTCTTGACGGATATTGTCTTTAAGAGCTGCAAGAGTCTGAGGCTTGTTGACATAAACCCGCGACTTCAAAAAGCCACACAAAAAGAAGTCTGGAGCGGTCAAATCAGGCGATCTTGCTGTCCAGTGCAAATCGCCAAAACGGTAGATTAGGCGCCCGGGAAATGCATCCTTCAGCATATCGGTTGTGGCACGTGCAGTGTGTGCCGTTGCACCGTCCTGTTGGAACCACATATTTTCCAATCCCAATTCATCAAGTTGAGGCAAAAAGAACTCGTTGATCATTGCTCTGTAGCGCTCACCATTCATAGTAACCGTTTGGCCCGCGACGTCTTCGAAGAAAAAAGGTCCGATGACTCCTCCAGCGAAAACAGCACACCATACAGTGACTTTGAGCGGGTGTAATGGCTCTTCGTGGGTTACACGCGGATTTTCAGTGTCCCAGAAGCGTAAATTTTGCTTATTTACGTACCCGCTAAAATGGAAATGGGCCTCATCACTCATGATTATTTTTGATGAAAAATCATCTTCCTCGTGGTGGTGATTAAGGATGGCTTGAGCGTATGTTAGACGCGATTGGCGGTCAGCAGCTAACAGCTGATGCACCGTCTGGACTTTGTACGGAAACATCTTCAAATCCTGTACCAAAATTCGTTGTAAAGACCGTCGACTGATACCCATTTGCGTGGCACGTCGTCTGGCCGATGTCGACGGCGCATCCATGACATCCTCGGCTACAGCAGCAATATTCTCTGCAGAACGGCTACTCCGGGGTCTGCCACGCCTGGCAGCATCTCGTGTTATGCCAGTCTCTTCGAGTCGAGCGGCTAAACGTCGCAGTGTTTCACCAGTAGGCGTTGGACGGCCAGGAAATCTGCGACGAAATTCACGTTGTGCCAAAGTCACCGACCGATTATTGGTCAAATAAATAGTCAGCAATATTCCGCGTTCTGGAGCAGTGTAGGGGCCAATTAGGGGCCAATCGCAAAATTTTCTGATAGGAGGATTACTTTTGCGCCACCTTGTATATATCCCTTGTGTGACATCCTTGGTACAGCTGCACCAATTTGAACTTTGAAAATAAAATTTTCTTATTATGTGTGCATCTAAAGAGTTGAAATTTAAGAATGCCTCAAATATGCATTTAAGAATGTAATGATGACATTTGATTTGTCTGTTTATGTCTCGTTAATCGGTGGGAGTGGCAAACGTACATCTATGCCTTCATTGCCATCCTGGGTACAATTGTACCACAAAGATATTTGTATGGAAAATTTTCGAATAGTGCATGTTTGTGCATGTTTTCTGCATTTCTGATGCTTATATGTTCGCTGCAGAATTAGAATTGTCGCAGTGTAAATTTAGCTGTGGTTTCGATATTTTTCTACCTTTTATTCTGTGCTTTTTGAATTTGCAACTTTAATTTTCCTTTTTATAACAAAAAAAAAAATAATAATAATAAAAGATTTGTGTGTGCTACAAAAGCTTTTTTAAATAAAACAAAACCGGTTTTATATACCAATGAAATTCTTTATTCCTGTGAGAGTACGTTCGATGCCATTATGTATGGAACTCGATTTCTTTTGCATGGCCACCACGGGCACGCTAGCAAAAGTCCAGACGCTGAACCCAATTTTCGACGGTTTTAAAAAAAAAAAATTTTTTTTTATATATAACATTATTCATTTTTTATGAGCTTTATATGAAACAAGCCTAAAAAACTATTGTTGTGTAGATTGTCCCTCGTTCAGCATATTTTCTTTGCAGGTTTTGATTGCTCTGCACACACTGGATTGTTACAGGAATGGCAATAGGCCCTTGTTTTCCGCTGCCGTCCGTACTCAGAACGGCATAGGCGACATGACGGTATGTTTGTTCTAGACGCAAACGACGGTGCAGCTCCTTCTGCCGGTCTTGATAATATCTAAAAATTACAAAATTAAGTAGTTATTCTGCTTTTGAACGTTAGAATTGTTTTTTCTTACCTTTACATCAAATGCTTCCATTGCGTTCCGTATCCTTGGATATGCGGTTGTTCAGCGCTCGTTCCTGTATGTTTGGTAGTGCCAATTGTTTTGTCAGCATCAGTTGGAATGACCGTTGTCTGTCACTTCTTTCCATTGGCTTCATCTCGTTGTATGAAATAAATGCAGCAATGTCCACCATATTATTAAACATGGCCAATGGCCAGCGGTTTGTTGAGCGCTTGCATGTGTATGTGCCAAGCATCTGGTCCATTGTATCAACGCCCGATTTGTTGGCGTTGTAATCCAAAATAGCAAACGGCTTCGTCTTTTCAGTTTGCATGTCCACACCGCAAGTACAAGGTGGCGCAAAAGTAATCCTCCTATCAGAAAATGCTATAAATTTTGCGATAGGCCCCTAATGTCAGTTCTGTTTTGACATTTCTGTAGTAAATACATGCGAAATACACGTTAATAAACAATGTTACGCTACACTGCTGCAGAACGCGGAATATTGCTGACTATTTATTTGACCAATAATCGGTCGGTGACTTTGGCACAACGTGAATTTCGTCGCAGATTTCCTGGCCGTCCAACGCCTACTGGTGAAACACTGCGACGTTTAGCCGCTCGCCTCGAAGAGACTGGCACAACACGAGATGCTGCCAGGCGTGGCAGATCTCGGTGTAGCCGTTCTGCATAGAATATTGCTGCTGTAGCCGAGGATGTCATGGAAGCGCCGTCGACATCGACCAGACGTCGTGCCACGCTACAGAGCAATGATCAACGAGTTCTTTTTGCCGCAACTTGATGAATTGGGATTGGAAAACATGTGGTTCCAACAGGACGGTGCAACGGCACACACTGCACGTGCCACACTCGATATGCTGAAGGATGCATTTCCCGGGCGCCTAATCTCCCGTTTTGGCGATTTGCACTGGCCAGCAAGATCGCCTGATTTGACCGTTCCAGACTTCTTTTTGTGTCAACAAGCCTCAGACTCTTGCAGCTATTAAAGACAATATCCGTCAAGAATGTGAGGACCTATCGCCGGAAGTTTTGGCCAAAGTGATGGAAAATGCCATAAAAAGGGCTCAAATGACAATCAACTGTGGCGGCGGCCATTTACATGACATCATATTCTCGACTTGATGTAAAAAAAATTAAAAGAGCAAATAAAAATAATCCACAAGAAGAATCAAAGTTTTTCTTTTTTTTTAAATTACAGCAAAAAAAGTTTACTTTTGCGCCACCTTGTATACTGTTGTGTCGACAGCAAAATTACCGCTTTGTTATTCTTGAGCACATATGAACATAGTGCTACATCGCCTTCGTTGAAGCCGAACAATGTCCTGTTGACAGGACGCGTATGATTTTTTTGAAATTCCCGAGGCACACATGTCTTATTCGAGCGCACTTTTCCTACACATGCGGTTTTCTTCCTGATCAAAGTACGCGCCAAATGCAAAGTTGTGAAAAAATTGTCGGCATAAATTGTGCAAAAATAATAAAAAACTGCAAATATCTCTCCGAAAGTTGAAGTACAACATTCTGCCCTTGATTCACCTCTCGTGCCAGATCAGGCAATTTCCCGGAATAAATTATTCCTTTGACAGGATAAAATGATTTTAAGTTGCACAACCACCATATCTTTATACCGTACTTGGCAGGCTTCGATGGAATGTATTGTGTGAAGCGGGTGCGCCCTCTGTATGGGAATAACTGCTCATCAACGGTCACTGCATCTTGCGGAGTGTAAGCTGCTGCCAAGTTAGACTGCAAAATTTGCCATATATCATCAATAGCCGCAGTTGTGCTGTTGATTAGTCGCTGCTGTCGCGTGTTTCCATTGTCGAATCTAAGGCATTGTTTTATGTACTTCATACGATCTAATGATAATGCTACTTTATATATTGCACAGCGCGTTGGGCCCCATAACTCTTCAAGAGGTTCACGATTCGATTTAGAGAGTCCAGCATACAAAATAATAGCCAAAAAAGCCTCGAACTCTTTCAAAGTGATTGGTTTCCATTCGTTTGTGTTAGTCGGATTTGCCAAATTCCATGCAGCGTTCACTTCCCTGCCTTTCCGATTTGATTCGCTTATTATGATGTACGCCATGTCTTCGGTGATGAGCGAGCGGAATATGGTAAAGGCATCATATGTGGTTCCTACTGGTCCCGGATTCCTCCTTGTGTAGTCGACCACGTTATGAGCACGAGTACGGGAAGTCGGTGGTGCATTTTTAGTCCATTTGGTGCCTTTGGAAATGAAGTAATTGTCACTTGTTTGCTGAGCATCAGTTTCTTCCTCTTCATCATCGTCGTCATCACTAATATCTTCATTGATGTCTGTATGTGGTTTAGTTTCCGCATCCGAATTATCAACATGAAAATTTGTTTGATATGTGAAATCGTCATCATCCGCACCTTCAATACCAAATGCAGGAATAGCACCTTCATCGTCATCACTCATCCCCGCACTCATGAAGTCTGCAAATCTATCATCCACTGCACGTCTTTCATCCTCACTCATTTGCTGGTAGCGTGTACTACGATGTACCACAATCTCAGCAATGTCTAAATTTTCCTCAGCCATTGTATTGTATTTTTATTTCTCTTTCTAAAATTCAAAATAAAATTTCGCACTCGATGTTCACTGTTCACTGTCACTGTCAACTTTCTATGATTTGGTTTACGAAACTAGAGCCGCTTTTATACCATTTTCTACGTCTACCTGGCTTCTAGCTTGTACATCTGCGTCTATGTAAGAGTAAGAGTAGGTAAGAGTATGCGCAAAAATTAAGGGTAAATTCAAACAACTCGTTTGAAATGTGTTCAAACATAAAGGGACGGAAAGTTTATTATGTTTCAAGGAAAGCCACAATAAAATAATTCAAGGAACACGTTAGTGATGTGTTCAAACAATAAAACAAGCCAAAAGACAGTGCATTTATTAACCATTTCTTGAAATTTCAGTACAAGGTCCCAGCGGACCTTTTCACAAGTTCCCGTACTAAACACATTTAAGTCTCAATAGAAACTAAACTATTGGTCGGATCGCTTCTAGATTCTAGATAACGTTTCCTTGGAATTCATGTGGGGGTCGGGTATACTTCCCCTGGAACATCAAGGTGAAATTTTAGTTTGAAAATGACAAAGGTCCCCAGGGATCTTCTGTACCGCCGGAGGGTTAATTTGTTTTATTATAGAATTGATTGAACAGGCGTTTAGCTTTTAGTTTAACAAACGTTTGTTATTTTGGAAAACAAATTTATGAACTTTGTTTATTTTAACTAAACGTGCTGACCGGAGGCCTTAGAGCTAAAATGAGTTTTGTTCTGCTTAAAATCCACAAGCTTTTTCAGATCCTCCAATTATCTTGTCAGTATGGTATAATAACCTATAATCACCGTTATTTCATTCAAAGCTTCAACTGTATTGAACCTTCTACGATATTATAAAACAATCATAAATTTTGTTTACTCTTAAGCAATCTATTCAATATCTAAACTCAAGGCATCATTGCTATCATTAAGTCGGACAAAATAAAGGAAAGTAGTTAACCGCACACAACAAATGCTCATACAAACAGCTTACTTTTTTTTATCTGTCTCTCATGTTGTTCTCATTGAAGTGCCAGTGATAGCTAACAACATTATCACACCAACTCGCGATGTAGCTCAAGCAATATTATCATTTGAAATGGGGATCACAGCGCTGTTGTCCAGTTTAGTTACCACAACGCCAATTTGCAGAGCAGCTACACAGTTGCCTTAATGTGCGGGTTGTTTGGTTGTAGTTGTTTTTAGCTACATTCCTCGAACTACTACTCAATGTCGCCATCTTCTGTTAATATTTCTATTTTATTTGACGAACAAAACTTCGTCCATGACTAAAACTTGTGTAATTAAAAGCAAAATTAGAACGAAGAAACTTTAGTTTGCTAAGAAACCAAACACAAACTGTTTATAAGAATTAGATACACCGTCACCAAATAGCCTAAAGGCGGACGATATTCGAATACGATACGATATACGAATTCCGTTGGAAACCAATATAGGCCAAAGTCAACTACCTTTAAAACTCATGAAACGTCCATAATTACATCATTGGTGGTATCTGAAATAATGTGATTAACGCACTTTCATCCAATACAATTACAGAAGTTAGAAGAATGTGCAAAGGTTTTGGAGATATTTTTATTACTTCCCACGTTTCCAGCTACTCAAATTTAAAAATTTTTACAAAAAATACAGCAGACAGCTGTACGAGGCCTTGTGCCACGGACTGTCCCTGCAGGCTGTGTCAGAGACACGGCCATTAAGTTTAACGTAGAATACGCCATCCGATAAGACAGAAAACATATATAACAATAAATGATAAATAACATAAGCAAATGAATTTATTTAATGAATTTAATTTTTTCATATATTTTTTATAATTATATATCCATGTTAAATTCAAGTTCACATTTAACATTTGGTTTCACTTAAATACATAAGTAAATATACGAAATTTCAATATTTCATCAATCAAAACAACAGCCGAAGGTTTGTGTCCGCACTGAAACAGCAGCATAGTTTGTGTTCACGCTACAAACTCAAACACTCAACCAAACACCACACATATGTTTGAGTGTATGTGTTTAAACAATTTTCATTTGAGAAATTTAAATATTAGGAAGATATCAACCAATATGAAATGTATATCAAACGAAAGATAACATCTTCATTTACCTACAAAAATTTTTTTAAAAAAAGTTATCTCGCCGTTTCCTCATAATCAATGAAATAAAGATTACAACAATAACAATCTGACATGACTCCCTATACCGTAAGATAAGACGTATTCTACGCCAAAGGCTGCTTGAAGATCTCCAGCTTTGTATAATCTTCATTCATTTGCATAAGCGTGATAAGTCCTAGAGAAAAGTCGTCTTCGGAAAATATACAGATTCCACTTAGCGCTACAAACATATAAAATAACAACATTTAGTACAAGTAACCAGCAAAGTGCATGGGCCTTCTAAAATTGGGTATGGTTTTTGTCACTTCTTGCAACATTTTGGATGAGAAATCGTGTGCCTTGACTAATAGGCAAACTTCTAACCATTACCAATATTTCTATGAATACAAAGATTGTATCGCTTTTACAAGATCTTGGAAAATCACTCGTAAAGTCCTAAATTTTTGTTAGTGAATTTGACAGAAAATTCCACTTTTCCGTTTAAAAATCGCAATATTGCTCATGGTGGTTCACTATATCGCGTGAGTCTAGTGTTTTTTCGTCATACATCAAAAAAGTTACATTATATTTTTAAAACTAATAAAATGCACACCGTTTTGAAATATTTGGAGCTTGAAATTGAAAAAAACAGCATCGCAGGATACTTGAATTTTTGACACTTATCGGAGATTAAAATCAATGATATGTAAATCAATAGAAAGTCTGTGGTAAGAATTATCATTTAGAAAAAGTAAGTGCCGCGGGTATTATTTTCAATTTGACATCGAAGGGGCTGATCAAATTTTGTTGAAATAAAGTCTAATCTGTGGTATTTTTAATGCCCATGACAATATCGATGGACCGTTGTACACATTTAACGCTTGGTCATTTTACAACCATTTTAAATTATTTTATATCCCCAATGTATCGCAAAGGTACATCCATGCCGCTGAATGAAGTCAGTCCAAATAACCAGCAATCGGAGGGACTTCTTTCCGTGTTTGCCAATACTTTTGGTACGTTAATTTCAAATCCGAACTGCATACTTTACAACCTTTTCATTATTCGATGCATAAAATGGAAGTAAAAATAATCAATTGTATCAATAATTTATATAATTATATATTAATTAAAATTTTATTTGAGCTTGAGGTCAATATTACATTTTTATTTTCGGTCTTCCACCACACCATTGGGTAGCATGATGAAGAAACAAAAATTAACAAATTCGGAATACACAATATTTTAATCATATCCCAAACCAAATTTAATTTTTTGCAAAATTATTTCACAAAATTGAAATGCCACGGATATCATTTTAACTTTAAAACATAATTGTGTTAATCATGTTTCGGAATTCTAAATTCTTGCTTGCAAAATAAAATATATTGTATTAAAAAAGAGTGCTTTAATTTGTTATAGCTTGCTTGTGGTATGAAGCATTGACATTGGCCTTTTTGTATTTTATTGCTAAAAACCAAAGATTTTAAGGAAGCATTTTTCAAAAATTTTAAATCCAATATTTTAAGCTCAGGTTGGACTTTGTACGAGTATGAAAAAGTTGAACAGAAACAGACTTGGCATGTAAAAAAATCACACAATGCGTGGACAAAGCAACATCGATGTCATTCCAAAAAAAATTTTAAAATTTTGTCAAATCCAAACTTTAAACCATTTCTACATTGGTCCATATATGTTGGCTCATAACGTAAGTCAGACAATTGTTATAAGACCACTAGTAGTTACATTCTCTCAAATTAATCCGATATCTTGAGCTGATTATTCTCTCTTTTTCTTTAACTGTATTTCATTATATTCTTCAAGAGGCGAATACTTCACCTAAAGATGTTGTTTTGCTTATTACCACCATCAAGTACGGGCGCCTTGTAATGAAGTGGTGCTGCAATGGGGTGAAGTGAGCAGTGCACTTTAATTGCGATGAACTTTAAAGAGATTTAAGACAAAAGTGTCTTAAAGAGGCAAACCAAATGGAAAGAAGAAGTGATTATGGGAAAATAATTTTAATTTATTATTCTTCACCAAGAAATTTAAAGCCTGGACTGGTTTGTTTGAGGCCCAAAACAGAAACCTTCCATTTGCCATGTTAGTAGCAATAATTTTCTTATAAATTATTAGCCATAATATAACTACCCAGCAGGAATCTGTCAAACTAGTTCATAAAAATACTAGTTCGTGCACTAAAGGAGGTAGAACCAGTTATTGTGCCTCTAGTTCAGAACTAATTAGAATTGCACTAATTAGAATCATCATCGGTAGTTAAATTGCCAAAAGTCGAAAATTTTGTGTTGAAACTTAGTGACTTTTGACAACTTAACTTCCGATTTTTATCGTTAAAAAATTACAGAATTCTGGTGCTGATGGGGCGTATATAGTCGTTGGTCCGGTAAAAGATGAATTTTGGAGTATTTTGACATAATATCACTCAAAATAAAAAACAATTTTAAGATTTTTGGCTTTTCTACGATCAGGCTTTTTGCAATTAATGGAAAAATTAATGGTAAAATCTCACAATTGCGGACGATCGGTTCGAATATTGTGAGTACCATCAGCGTCTTACCGTTGTCGGCCAGCGACCTTCTTGTTCAATTGTGTTACTAATTGCAGTTTTTCGTTTCCGGTGTATCCCTTGATTGATTGGCAGGTCGTCGGTAGCGCAATGGTTAGTGTGCGCGCCTCTTGTAATAAGATACGGGGTTCGATCCGTGCTCTGACCACCTTACGTTTCTTTTGGCGGCGGTCACCTTGCATAGTGACGGCCACACTATCGAATATTTAGACATGAAAAAGGTTCTGAACATACCTTTCGGAACCGGTGCAAAATTGTAGGTCCCAATCAGTGAGTAAAAAAAATTTAAAGCGCTCACAAAAGCTCTCTCCAATCCCTTCATGGGATATTTATTTATTTTATTTATTGAAAGAATTGTGCAAAAAGTCTGAAAAGCTTTTCGTTGAGGGACTCTCTATCAGATGATTAGAGCCACTTAAATTTAGTGTTGTAGTGGGCCATATCTTTTTAAAGCTTTTATCGACAGTTAAACTCTTACCAGCATTGGAAAGGCCCCTTACAAAAATAATAACAATAACATTAAAGTTAAAAAAAGACAAAAAAATACACACGGTTTTCCCGTTCATATCATTCGAACCGTTTAACTAATTTCAATTGCACATGAATTATTTTATATTTTAGTATTAGGAACCCAAAAACAGTGTGGTTGCTTGCAATATTACATATTCGACATACAACGATTAATGTCCTACAATATAGGTGTTTGTGTCCCAAATATAGCTGTGTTTGGGATACCAATACAACTCTGTTTGTTGCACACGTACTCTCCATCGAGATCAAGATTAAAAAGGGGAAGAAAGCGAGATTAGATTATTCTTTCAGTCAGTCATTCACAAATAGTCCTGAAGTCATGCGTAAATTACAGATGAAGTGAGTGTTTTTAAAATCTGTTGAGTTTTAGTTTCATGCAATTCAGTCGTCAACCATTCATCCGACAGAGGATATCAAATACGTCTTATAAAGTCCCAAATCAAAGACGACTAAGTCCAATATGACTGATTGTATGCGTTATGTTTGTTTTCGTATAAAATGATACTTATACCCCCATTCTTGTGGGTGAGGGTATACAAACCTCTTCACATCACACCAAGTACATGCGTATATATGCTGATATACATATAGTATATGGAATATTGTTTGAACTGTTGTTAGGGATACTCGTATTACTTTTCTGTAAACTGTTTTCTTGTTTTTTTTGCTCTCTTTTAAATTGTTCCAAAACTTTCACAGCCTTCAGTTTATTTCCTCCAGTTGAGGTAACGTTTATTGCATCCGGTTTAAACCGCGCGCATTTTATGTCGTTTTTGCAGACAGACGTGCATGAGTGTATGTAATCACACCCTCCCATATGCGGCGTAAAAACCTACATGTGCGTGCGGCTGGCTCACACCCAACAATATTGTTTGCCTGCGAGAGCCAAAGTCTTGTTTTCATTAACTTTAAATGGTTTTCGCAAGTAATCAAATGTGCAATATATCAAAACCATTTTGGGTTTTGTTTATTGTTTTCGTTGCTCTTTTTGTTATCCTTAGATTGTTTTATTTCAGATTTGTCTTACCACAAACACAACACATATACGTGGTATATACATGTGTGTGCTCATGTATAGAATATGCAAGTTTTCCTGGAAATTAATTTGCATCATGTTTACTTCCCGAAATATTTTGTACTTTTGACTTTGGTTTCGAAATACAGATTTCGTTTTACAAAGAAAATATTATTTCAATTGTTCAACATGCAAAGAACGGGGGGTGAGAACAAAGTTTAGGATCAAATATTTCAAATTATGCTAAGGGAATAAATATTGCTGATGTACCTCTGTTAGGATGTTGTGTATGCGTTTGTGACTTCTGAAAGTGATATTAAATAAATAACTGACCATAGCGTAGTATACATAGAGTCTGCAACAGCTGTTAAAGCTTTGACAGGATGTCAAGTCACAAGTTAGAATTTCATCGATTTGGAGTTGCACATGGCAAGACTAATGTCGAGCATAATTTAGAGCCTTTATTATTAATCAAACATAATTTAAAAACCATTATAATCAATCGAAAACAATTTAAAAGACATTCGGTATCAATCAAACATTATTTAAACCTAGTGTGTCTATCACTAATTCCTTCATCCACTTCCTTTTGCATGATTTTCTAACTTCGAAAGCCCTGCTCCAGACTGACAAGCTTTTGTATGTAATCGGTATAAACGTGATAATCCCGGTCTGTGGTTGTACAATGAGAATACATGGAAACTCTAAAGCTTCTTCATGCACTCATAGAACTATTTGTTTCAAAGGAGCATGAAGCAACCGTAAGTTCGGTTGGGGTAACGCAATTTGTTTGCCTCGCCGACTGACGTCGTATGACAGAATACAGTCACTTAAACTGAAATTCGGTTGGAACAACTACATGAATTCTGAAATATAATTATGTGGGTGAATGCAACCCAGAAAGCCCACAGTTGACAGGTTAAGAGAAGCTGTCCCCAATCCTATCATGGGATGTAATTAGAAAGTTTGTCTTATTATTTCATTTCCAACTATCGAATTTAGCATAAATTAGGTGACACAAATCAAATTCATGAAACCTTATGTTGCACTAACCGAATTTCTCTTGAATTCTTAAAACAAATTCTTATTGATTGTAACAACCGAATTTATGTGTCATACGGCAGCTACGACCAAACTCACTTTCAGTTCGATTGCCACAACTAAATTGTGCGATATTATTGTCATTTGAATTTATTTTTTGGGTTTTGTAGTACTTGAATTAAAGGGAATAGAAATATTTTCAGACTTTGTTAGTCATTTGCCTATACAATATCTGTGGTCTCAGCTAGATCTATTTGTGTGTCTTTGGGGATCGCAGATGGCTTAAGAAATAATCAAATTTCTTACGTGAAAAAAAACAGCAAAGCAGTAAACCAAATCCAATTTTTCGAAAACAATGAAACTGGACCTAGCGCTATAGATAAACTCTAAACCTCAAGATGATATTTTCGATTATCCGTGTTGAATCAGTTTGGCTTGAAGTCATAAAATTAAAATGCCAGCGGCTTTACCTTTTTTTTCATGACTCATGACTTAATATTTTGATTGGCATCGCTAATCATCCTCAGGATTCTAAAGGGTGCCTCAGTAAGATTGCACTTTTTAAATTTTGAGTCTTTTTCTTGTGCAAGTGGCAACTCTGAAATTTGGCAGCCATCACATGTGTTTATTCCAATTATTAAAAATAGAGTGCTTTATGAAAGAACAACGCGTTTTAATTGTGAAAACTTATTCCAAAAATTTGGAAAGTTATGCTTAGACCGCTCGTAAACTTCGAAGAATTTTCAGTCGAGAAAGTGCATCTAATGTGTCAACCATTCGAAGGTTTGTCAAAAAATTCAAAGAAACTGGTTCGGTTCTGGGCAGTAAGAGTCCTGTGCGTCAACGTACCGATCGGTTTCTTGAAAACATTGCTGCTATAAACGAGTGGCGCCGAAAACCCGAAAACATCAATTGAGCATCGTTCTCAACCACTTCGCGCTACGGCATTCGTAACAGGCACATGATAACAGGGGTCTTGTAGCCTAAACTGGACGGCATGGATCTGGACGACATGTGCTTTCAGCAAGACTGCGCCAACTACCACACCGCGCATGAAACAACCGATTTATTACAACAACGATTTCCAGGACAAATTATCTCAAGAATGTTTTGTGCTAATTGGCCACCAAGATCATGCGATTTAACGCCGTGCGATTTCTTTCTTTGGGGTTTTGTGAAATCTCGGATTTATGCGAATAACCCAAAAACAATTGCTGAGCTCAAATTCGAGATCGAACGAGTCATCGGTGAGATACAGCCACAGCCTTGTGAAAAAGTCATGGACAATTTCATGAAAAAATTAATTACCTGTCATCGGAGCCGTGGGGGCCATTTGACGGATATTATATTCCATACTTAATAGGAACATGAACAATCCAAAAAAATATTCCACAACTAGCTGAAAAAATACTTGCAGTTATTTTAAAATGATACAGTGAAATCTTTTCTGTTACATCCCATGAAGGGAGTAAGGAGAGCTTCTCGCATAGCAGTGAGGTGAGCGCGTTCTAGTTTTATACTCACTGATTGGGACCTATAGTTTTCCAACGGCTCCGAACGGTATTTTGAGAAGGTTTTTCATGACTATATACTCGATAGTGTCACCGTCACTGAGCGAGGTGGCCGCCGTCGAACGAAATTTAAGGTGGTCAGAGCAGGGATCGAACCCACGTTCCCATGCACAAGAGCCGCGCACACTACCATTGCACCACCGATGACCACGCCCTTTATATACACACCCTTTATATACAAAAATATAACACTAATCATATATTGATCACAAAAGGATTGACAATAATTACATGAATTATAAAGGGTCATCCATTTTGCGGTTTCAAACGTAAACGTAAATAAAAGACATATAAAATATTTTTTTTATGATTTTTTATTTTTTATTTATGAACGTTGACATTATGTGTGAAACACTACATAATTTTATTGACCACCACGCGAAGAGTTGCAATCATTGATTCTTTTGAGATAATTTTCGACCACTTTTTGACACATATTGGGCGGTATCTCAGCCATAACTTGACGAATGTTGGTTCTTATGTGCTCAAGAGTTAAAGGTTTATCTGCATGAACACGGTCTTTCGCGTAGCCCCACAAATGAATCTAATGGTATGTGGCTGTGCCAGAATCACCATTTTTGTAGTAGGTTTTAATAATTTTTATGCGTTGTATGATAGTTAAGAGATCAATTTCGTCAATGTCAGACTTTCAACTGAAAAGGAAAAAAATTGGTGTAATAACTTAGTTTGACAGATGTCGAGTTCCAGCCCTATACTTTTGAAACCACGAAATGGATAACCCTTTAAATCACAAAAACCAAATTACTCGTACGTAGTGTGCAAATTTTCGTTAACTTCCCTGGGTTAGCTTATTGTGTGCCGATGTATTTGAGCGCATCGGTCAATGTCGATCTTATAATTGAGTCTTTTCTCTGAGGGAATGTCAATTATGTGAAGCATTTCGAGAGCAAATGCTAAAATGTCAACGTAGTCAAAGTTAGGATTATAACCCATCGCGGCACAGTGGGCTGCTAAAGCCGTTGTCTGTTCCATAGGTTTATATACCATAGGTTTATAGGCCTGGTTCCCACAGATGCACAAAAATTGATGGTTAGATTATAAATATATATTTGGAGATTATATCGAGCTTTAATAACGAAATGAAAAAAGATCTTGAACAGAATGATGGCAAAAAAAAAAACTCAAACGTTTACAGATCGATAAAGTAATAAGAAAATCGAAAGAATTTAATTAATGAGTTTTAGTTTACGGAATTTAGTATCTATGGATCTTATGGAAGTTATGTACATTCATCATTCTGCAACATTTAAAAAACGAAAAAGTATAATACCAAAATGTAAAACCATTCGGTTGTGATAACCTCGTTTAATTTTTAGTTCGGTTGTATCAACAAAATATACGGTTGCTTCAAACGAATCCTTTCGGTTTACAATTACACAATGGAAACACTTAAATTTATATCTAACGCTTTTTAATTACGTGTTCACGTCACTATTCATATATACAAGACATTGGTGTTAATGTTGAACATGAACCGTGAAATAGGTCTCTTCAAATAAACGGCATATACTGTGTTCTCGTAATCCAAATATTTTGCGTCAAATGCCATTATCGTACCTAAATATGCATATAACGGGTGGTCCTCATACAGGTATATTTTTAAATCATATTGAAACTTATAAATTTTTTCTGTTCAAAATTTTAACTATCAGTCAGAATCATACTTTAGCGGACCAAAATGAGTCGCTTTACCCTAGAGACACTTTGTAAAATATGGGCTTTAGAGAAGTACCAATCGGACATCGAATTTGGACGAAAAAATCAGCATTTTCGAGGAGGCGCATCTTCACTTCGACGACAATGTCTGTAAACAAAATTGGCAGATCTGGGGTACGCGAAAACCCGGCACGAAATTGTCGAGAAACCAACGAATCCTTAACAAGTGGCAGTTTGGTGTGGATTTTGGATTTGGGGCATCATTGTCCAAGTTTTTTTTTTAGAAATTAACCAATTCAATTAACCACCTCAGAGCTGTGATTTTTTTTCTTTTGGGGGGGGGGGGGAGGGGTGTGCCGTTAAATACCTATGCAACGTATATAATGCCGAAACGATTCACACCGTGAAGGCTAATATCGTCCGAACCATTCGTGAGGTAGGACCCGATATGAGGAATGAAATGGTATTAATCGATAGAAGACTAAACGTGTACAAAATTGTAGAGCCAATGGCATATAATATGAGCAACTTATTTCCCATTATATTCCATAATTAGATAGGGGACATCTGCTGTTCAGTTCATGCGGGCGGATCAGTAAGTCCGTGACTTTTCGAACTTCCCTCGTAGTTATATGAACAGCAACACCGCTCCCATCAACTACCACCTGTTGATAGACTACTGGCAAATTTTGAGGAAGTTCCGTCGTTTACTTTGCGTTTAACAAGTGTTGAAAATATATAACCTCGTATATTTTATTAAAAACGGAAAAAAGGTTATTTCGAGTGCTCATTAAACATTATTTTTGAAAAAAAAAACCTTAATTAAACTAAGTAAAAGCTTGATAAATAGTATGGGGACTCTTCACCATCGATTTCAATGGTAAAAAGTGGTTTACTGACTTTCGTTGTGGTCGCACAAGCACAAATGACGCGGATGATGATGGCCGATTGAAGAGTAAAAGTGCATAAGATTATCAAGCCGTAGGTATTTCATATGCGAGTATGGTTTCTATTTGAAAGCCGTAGGTATTTCATATGCGAGTATGGTTTCTATTTGAAATGATCAGTTGGGTTTAAGAAAGCTGTCTGCAAGATGGGCGCCGCGTTTGCTCTCAATTGCAATTTCAAAGCATTGTTTGGCGTTGTTTAACCGCAATTCGAAGGTGTTTTTGCGGCGTTTTGTAACCGTGAATGAAACATTGATCGATTACAACACTCCAGGGACCAAGCAGCAGTCTAAACAATGCGTTTCTCTAGGTGAACCGCCTCCGAAGAAGACCAATGTAAGTTTGTCGGCCAATAAGATGATGGCAACAGTTTTTTGGGATGCATGCGGGATAATCCACCTCGATTACTAAGTAGCCATCATCTTATGGCAACAGCACATATGGCCAAGAAAAAGTTATTTTTAATCAATATAATGCACGGGTGCAAACGTGTGTATTCTCAATGGCAAAAATTCATGCATTGGGTACCTCATTCGCCATATTCTTCGGATTTAGCCCCCCACTGACTATTTCCTATTTCCAAACCTAATGAAATGGCTCCATTTGATAGCTCCAACGATGAAATTGTTGATCAAATAAATGCCTATTTTATGGACCTCGAAATATCCTATATTTTGGAAGGGATACACAAATTTGAGAAACGTTGGTCTATGCGTATTGAACTAAAAGGAGATTATGTTGAAAAATGATTTTATATTGCAAAAAAAAACTGTGTTTCATTCAAAAAGTCTCGGGCTATTGATTCAAACTCTATTACACTTTGACAGTTTTTGACAAAAATGTTCCCAGACAAGACCGGAGAGGACGGTTTTACCCTAACTAGGGTATACCGATTCGAACTGCATCACTACTTTTTTGAGCTACAATTACGGTTTCATACAATTGTTGTTTTTTTTGAGTACCTAATAGCTTGGATTTATTTTGATTTGTCGATTTTGACAGCAATTAACTTCTATTTTGTTGGTTCTACCGTTAAACTTTCTTCAAAAAAGTTGTTTTGTGCTTCAACTAGTGGGAACAAAGGTTACTTCCTAACCCAGGTTTTGTGGCCCTTCTATTCACAACATCGGTGTAAAAGTAATTTTCCAACTTTGGTTGAGTTTTCCGTTCGCCAAATCACTATATTATTATATTTATTTACTTTTTACAGTGTGTTATTTAACTTGCTTTGTTGTCTGTCTGTATTGTTCAAATCTAGTAACTCATTTCAACACAGTTGCAGTTGACCAATCGAACTAAAATTTTGCACACTTGTCAGATTTGGATGACAATACATGAATATGGATGACAATACATGAATATAAATGTCAAATGAAGTGTCAAAATTAAATGTCACCATTTTTAATTTAAATGCATGCGTTTTATTTGAGAGATCGCTAGAAAATTAATTAACTAATTCATTTTAATTACGCTCTTTATTGAAAGTATCTAGACCATTGTTGTTGAAGTGCTAAGTAGGCGAACCATTGTACAACCCCATCATGAAGAAGAATATACCTATTGAGGCTAACAGAAAATTTAGTTTCTAGTTTTTAGTGCATTTACAAATAAAACACTGTAACTTATTTTTTTTTAATTATTTTTTTATTCTACACTGAAATCAGTTTTCAACAAAAACACTACGTTTAATTGGGGTTTGAACCAAAGAAAACATAAAAATCCACAAAAAAGTGTAATGGTTACAAAAAGTAATTTCGCCTACTTTTCTATGGTTTATGCATAAAACACTACAACAAACAAAAAAAGTGCGGGCACTGTTGAAAACAGTAAGTCTGGCAAGCCTGCATTTATATGTGAATCATTAACTGTAACTCAAAAAGCTATCCTTCGTACAAGAATTAGGGAAAAACATTTCTCTCCGGCTTTGTGTTGTGTTTCGACTTGTGTTTCGACTTTGAAATAAACTTTACATTACCCCCATCGATCTCTACAAAAGAAGAACACTCAGCGGTCAATATCATTACAATCTATTGCACCCCCCTTATACGGATGATTATAGCAAACAAAAAGGTTTATTTTTTCAATGCCGTGAATGCCCAAACAAAACAATAATAGAATTAGCCTTAAGCGAACTAAGAGGTTGTCACAACCGAATTAGTAGTTGTCACAACTGCTTTAGAGATTGTCCCAACCCATTAGAGGTTGCTTCTAACAAATTTCAGTTGTGGAAATTAAATTCAATCATGGCAGCCGCAATTCGGTTGTAGTAATTAACATAATCTATAACCAAGGTGAAGTTACATAAACTGGAATGCGAACTTTTCTTGTTCCAAATCTGAAGAAATTTCATGACGTACAGAGATTTATTTCCCATGATGAAGTGGATGACATGGGGTAATCTATGCAATTGGGGATATATTGGGGGAAACTAAACGAAAAATACGTTCAGAAATAGTTTTTTCCCCAATAAGATCCGATCCGTCCACCATTTTGTAAGACCAAACTAATTGGCCGTCGGTGGTGCAATGGTTAGTGTGCGCGGCTCTTGTACATGAGATCCTGGGTTCGAACCCGGGTCTGACCACCTTCAAATTTTCTTTCGGCGGCGGTCACCTCGCATAGTGACGGCGACACTATCGAGTATCTAGCCATGAGAAAGCTTCTCAAATTACCGTTCGGAATCGGTGTAAAACTGTAGGTCCCAATCAGTGAGTGGAAACTGGAAAGCGCACAGCTCAGTGATTGTGAGAAATTCTCCCCAGCCCCTTCATGGGATGTAATGGGAAACCAATTATTATAATTATTATTAAACTAATTGATTCTCAATTATATTTCCTTTATCCGGTTCGATCATTTAAAAAAAAATAATTATCTGAAGGTCGAATTTCAACAATAAATCAATACTCTTTAAAAATACAGGGTGATTCTGGAAGTTACGGACAAATTTCTCCAGCGTATTCCTTGGCTCATTTCATGAAGAAAAGTCCAATCGGACCATGTCCGAAAATGCAAGGGTGCGAAATGGCAGCGGGTTCAAAATTTTCGGATTGGTGGTCGGTTGGTTTTAGGATAAAGTTGCCAGGGGTCGGCTTGGGCTTGTTGGACAGATCTTTGCGAGGCCTTGCAGAATCAATAAAGTAGAAAGTAGAAAATTGGGGAAAAAAAAGGCCCATAACCTCAATTTGCTCTGCCACATAGCAGGTAACTTATACCTTTCCAAAATGACCTAAACGAAGACCATAGGTCTTACCGTTCCAAAGTTATGACCATTTTACTGAAATGAAAAAATTTTTGTTTTTGTTTTTGGAAGCGAAATAACAGCACACATTTATTTGTTTTTGTACATTAACACGTTTAAGATTTTATTGTATTGAAATTTTCAGAATCAATAAAAAAAGCTCTGTATATCGGCGATTTGCCTTTTTTCTACTTTTTTTTTTACTGATTCTGAACGGCCTCTTAAAGACCTTTCCAACAAGCCCAAAAACAAAATCCGACCACAGGCTCAGAAGTTAGCAACTTTACCCTACTACACTCCGACCACCAATCCGAACATTTTTAACCCGCTGCCATTTCGCACCCTTGCATTTTCGGACATGTTCCTAGTGGACTTTTCTTCATGAAATGAGCCAAGGAATACGCCGGAGAAATTTGTCCGGAACTGCCTGAATCACCCTGTATATGGAATGTGTGGTTTCTTTTTGCTAAACTCTATTATTGATTAAAAGTAGTGTGCCGGACTTATAATTTTCTGTTCAAAAAATGTCGAAGCAAAGTAGGACTTTTTCGATTTGATAAAGATTTCCTTTATTACATGTAAAATATGATTACCCTTCTAGGGTTAAAAGGCAAATTATTATACCATCCTCATTTACGAAGCAACTTTCAAAATAGGACTTTGGGTTCGGAATTGTATACAAAAATCATTGACATTTTAATAACAACAAATACTTTACATATACAAGTATGCACAAATTTTATTTTTAAAACTATGTACTACTAAGTAGGGTGGCTCGAAATCGAAATGATTTTCTCTGAACAAACATAATCATATGTATATATTGAATTTTACCAAATATCTGGAGTAAGGGATAAGTAGAACCACAATCTGGATTGTGTAACTTGCTACATATGTTACCTATGGACATATGGTATGGACACTTGGATGCTGCACTTCATTTCTTTTCGTTTATTTTATTTACTTGTACAATTTAATATATAATCATTCAGTTTGAGCCCCAACGGCTCAGGGCACTTTTGGGGTATTTTTTGTAATTTTTCTATTAGCATTTCAGCTACGTCTGTGAAGGGACTTGTTTCTGAAAATTTATTTGACATGAATAAATTCCAAAAATAAATTGAAAGTTCTCGAAAAAAAAAAAAAAAAAAATTAATAAAAATAAACTAACTTTAAATTCTGTTTGTATAAATACTATTTTCCAAGTAAATCATTTACGGCTTTTGTCTAGTCAGTCTAGTTGATATACTGAGCCACCCTTATATGTATACAGACATGCATATTCCCTTCATTATAATGATACCTTAAGTTTTTTGCAATCTGTGTTTCATGGCGAAAGGATATGTAGAAAACAATTTCAACTTTACGAGACATTTAAATGTCGAGTTTTAACTTTTGTTATTCAAATTAAACAACTCGTTTCCCACTTAACTCTTTGCAGAAAAATACATAATTTTATGTTGTAAAGTCATAACTGCACAATAATGAAAGGTTGGTAAAAATTTTAGTACTAAGACACATATGGCCCATTCTACAACAAAGCAGATAAACCAAGTCAATCTAAACTCTCAAAAATGGAACATACTAATTAAATTTATACGGTATGTAGGAACTAGAGTGTCCTAGACCGAAACCAAAATATCGTTGAAACCGGTTAACCGGTCTTTTGCTATTAACCGTGGGCCGGTTTTTTGATAAACTTAATTTTCGAACAACTCGAGATCCGATTATTTGACGTCGGTTAAACGCTTTACTCAATTTGTGTTAATATCCTTAAAAAATGTATACTACATTATATAATTTTCGAATTTTAATGAAATGTTTGATAAAGAAACCTGATTTGTATTTTCAAATATGATTGTATGATTCAATAAGTTCTAAATGATACGTACATATATCCAAATAATTTTTTTTGTGAAAATTTCAAAATAATTTTAGACGAGTAATTTGAATACGAATTTAAAATTCAAATTTCATAATGTTAATTATTTTATAATGAATGTATTGAACTTAATAAGATTTTCATACATGAAAATCTCTTTCAAATTTGGAATTAGACTTAAAACTTGTAACTTTTATATTAAAGACGGATTCAAAATTAGAATATGATATAAATTTTAAATTAAAATTGAAACGGGATTGTCAAATTTCAATGAATAGTTTCCCGTTACATCCCATGTCGGGATTACCGAGAGCTTCTCACAACCAATGAGCTGTGCGTGTTCAAGTTTTACACTCACTGGTAGTTACCTACAGTTTTACACTGGTTCCGAATGGTATTTCTAGAAGCTTTTTCATGGCTAAATACTCGATGGTGCCGCCGTAACTAAGCGAGATGACCACCGTCGAAAGAAATTTACGGTGGTCAGAGCAGGGATCGAACCCACGTTCTATTACACAAGAGCTGCGTACACTACCATTGCACCAGCGACGGTGGTTAAACACAGTTGGAAAATTTTGAGTTTTTAACACGACATACCAGCTTAGACATAGCCTCACCCGAACTCATCCTTTGCAACCGAGTTCTATTGAAGAATGGCAAATGTGACAATATTCTATAGCGCAATGGCATTGGGCTAAATGTTATTAAATACCCATGGGGAGTTATCGTGAACACCAGCCAATTGTCCACCCAATACTTATATGGGAGGCACAAAAATGGGCATGGCGAAGTTGTTCATCTAGCTTTACACAGTATTACACAAAATATTTATGAGTACAGAATTATGTTGAGATCGGTTGTGATACACGCGAGATATCGTATCCTCCAGCCGGAAAGGCGTCCAACGTTTGTATGGCAGGTACGAAAATGGGGGTGGACAGTAGTTAGTCTTTAATTTTGAAGACAACATTGTCGTGTACCGAATTACATTAAGAGCGCTTGTACCCTACGAGAGTTATCATGTCGATCAACCGGTCATCCGCCCAACTTTTTTGTGCATATGACTAAATTTTGTCTAGAACCAAATTTCAAAAAGATTGTTTCGGTTTTGCGGAAGTTATCTTGCTGAGCAACCTGCCGGCTGCACAACTTATCTTGGTCGGGCGTGGCAAATTCACCACTGTCTTAGTCGGTGACTGCCGCTTGATGATATGAAGCCTATAACCTAATTTCATTAAAATCGAAAGTGTTCCACGCAATTTATCTCATTGAAAACAAGGACGACCACCAAGCTTTTGCATATTACGTACCAGAATTTCCCATTTCGCCCACTGACAAATTATTAACCAAAGTTTGAGTTGAAACTTATCACATCTAAACATGACTTCGTACCAAAAGTGTCGATTTGTATGGGTGGTACCAGAAGAAGCGTGGCCAAAACGCCCATTTTCAATCCCAAACTAACTTTGGACAAATAATAGTCACTGAAAAAATTCGACTGTGATTGATAAAGATTTACGGCAGTTATCGTGTTGACCAGCCAGTCAGACAGCCTGACAGACGGACATGGTTCAATCATCTTAGAAAGTCCCAAAACTAATTTCGTTCAAAGATATTGGGTGTCTAATATGGCTCCTTCCATGCATTAAATATTTTTCCGTATTGTTATATACGCGATGATTCCCTGGTAATTGAAATAGGTTTTTTTGCATATGTTTTTTTGCGCGTTTGGCAGGGACATTGAATTTCATCCAACTGTTGGTACAAGATTCCAGCATAAAGAAATCCACAAGGGTTTTTGGGTGTCCTCTGATCAAAGAATGAAGAACCAAATTGAGCAGGTGGTAATTGATCAAAGGCACTCATTCAGTGTAATGGCCGTACTAGTGATCAGACGAAGTAACATCGATTCTGATCACTACCTGCTAGCAGCAAAGGTTCGCATAAGATTAAGTAGAACGCAAATCGTACGAAACCAGACGCAGAGAAAGCTAGATATCGGAAACCTGCAATTACCGGTGTTAGCCACAGCCTAGTCAAGGAACCTCACGCAACTTTTGACACAGAGCCCATCCTCTCCCGATGATGATCCTGTAGCGCTGTGGGAACCCATAATCGACTCTTTAAAAATTGCCGCAACAACCGTAGTTGATTTTGCAAATCCGCTTCGCAACAAACCGCGGTACGATGAAAAGTGTCTCATAGCAAATTATGAACACAACGCTGAACGTATGGCAAGGCTTTAGTCGGTTGTAATGCGAGCTGCCACTGAACTGTGTAAGAAAAAAAGAAAGGTAAATCGTCTCTTTATGCGTAAGGCGCGGTAGTGGAGAAAGCGCGAGAGTAAGAAAATGTAGACATACGATGGAAGAACGAAGTCCAAAAATTCTACAAAAATTCAAAACAGAACTAATGGACATGGTCCAGGACCCCCCACACTAAAGATAAGGACGGCTATTTCATTGTAGATGTGCAGAGCATGTTGGGAATATGGAGAGATCATTGCTCCGCGCTACTGGTACCTGAGGCAACCAATATCAATGAGACAATCGATCACAATGACGTCGGTTGCCTTTCTCTTACCCAAGGTGAGATCAGAACAGCTATTGGCCGGCTTAAGAACAATTAATTCGCAGGAGCGAATTATGGCTAGGGGCATACATCAGCTCATTAGCAAAATACATAAATACATACCAACTAAGCGCTCATGGCTTGTAAGAAATTAAAACATTTTTAGAAAACTCGATTGATTTTTGGATAACAATTTCAACTTCGTAACTTCCTAATATATGTGTTTAATTACCTTAATAACTGGCTTAAGTAAACAGTTTGGTTCGGCTCCGTACTTCAGAAATTCGGCAGGTATATGGGTTGGGCAGGCCGATTTCTTCGTTTTCCAAATTCCGGAGCTTATTCGTGATACCTTCTCGTGTGGGAGGCGTAGTAGAAACAAGTCTGCATGGATTTCGTCTGCATGATAGCCAGGTTGTGATATCTGCATTTTTATTTGGAGCGAAACTGAAGAAATCGCGCACCATCTTAGTTGACCGTCTGATGATGTTAGGTCGCTCCCTTCATGGTTCATATTGGCACTTCTCCGGAGCCGGTTGATGGCCTCATATACACCTTGCATATTTCCATTATTCCTGGCTGTCTCCTCGTCATCTACAATGCAGTCTAGGTATATCTTTCGATCAGTACGTGCCATGCACTGAAACTTTCCAGGTGAGTCTAGGCATTATATTTTATATATTTGGAATACATTTTAGTGATTGCAGATTTAGCATGTAGACGAGAGTTGTTCAGATGTTTTCGGTTGCGTAGTTCATTCCACGTATCCTCAGTTATCCATGGCTTCCGTACTGATGGTCTACGTACGAGAACAGGCTTTGCGCTTTAGTTGCAAACTTGGACGACCTTGTAACATCACTGTTCACCCGAGTTGGCAAGTTCCTGTTGGATGGCCATGCTATCTCTGCGTCTTGCGGATGATGGATATTGTGTTTTTCTCCACCTCGATTCTATTTAGCAGCGGCTGGGCGAAGTCTCAGAATCCTAGTGAGTAATATATGGTCGCTGTAGATGGCAGCCCCACATCTGATTTTCACATCAAGTATACAACTACGGAATTGGTTGTTGATAAGCATGTGCTCTATTTGATAAGCATGTGCTTAATTTGGCTTTTCGTTGACCATACATAGACTCCCATGTTAAAATTCTGGGATCCCATCGTGCAGATTTTTTCGTGTATCCAAGATTATTTTTTAAAATTCGCGATACAGCCATGGCATTGAAGCACAGTTCTTCAGCAATAATTTCCTGGGTCACTCTTGGATCTTCGTCAATTTTAGACTTCGCCACCGCTACACTTGCATCGACAGTCGCAGATTTTGGACGGCCTTCTGTAGGTTCGTCCTCCACAGAAAAATGACCGGTGTGGAATCTCCCGAAGTACTTTGAAATTGTCACAAGAGATGGCACATACACTCCAAATGCTGTTTGGCATTCACTAAATATTTCCACAGACTTGAGCTTACGTCGAAATCCAAAACGAATAGCAAACTGAATTTCTTGCTGCGTTGGCACAGGAATAGCCACCGACACTGCTTCACTAATTTTGCGTTTTCTTGTCTCCATTTTGACCGATCAGCAACTAAGCGAACTTTTGTTAGCCCCCCGTATATTTATGAATATTTTTGAGGCAAAATTTCGTGCCGCCTATAAATAACCGATGGAGTGACCAGAAGTCAACCAGTATGTAACCATTATTATTCCTTTCAAACCAGAGGCCCTGTTTCCCCATAATGCGTTGCAAATTGTCATTATCGCATCCTGTCTTCGCATTGAAATTTATAAGGATGTTCTTTATATCGCCTCTTGGGACACTACTAAATTTTTATCCAAATATAAATCGATATCAATATCGCGAATAGGGACTTTACTTGCTAACCAACTAATTTAACAACTCAAGTGAGTGTTCGCGTAATACTAGTACGAAAGAGCAGTCATCAAAATAAAAGTGTAGAATTATAAATGTACAAGTATTTACTAATAAATCTATACATCCATCCACATGACACTACATATGCACGTAGTATTTTGTGTTTCTATGTATGCATGCTATATTTGCATGCACATGGCATTTCATTGGCATTTTCATTTTAACTTATTATTATTTTTGGTCTAATTTTCTTTTTCCCTAAAAGATGTTGAAGGTGCATCGGTCATTTTAATTTTTGCACTTGCGTTGTTGTGTTTGCGTTTGCATATTCTAGATTGTGTCAGGGCTGCCAACAATCACTTTAGAAACTACAAATTCCAAATCTCTGGATTACAAGTTTTTGGAACGAAGTTCCTTATCGCACGTTGCGGGATGGGGGCTAAATGAAACAATTTTAAACAACTTTTTGATGTGTTAACATCTATAGCGGCGTATAGGGACTAAATCTATCAAAGTCAGATTTTATGCTGCTGCTAAAACCAGATTTTCTGGGACTGAGAAAGAGAATAATGACGTGTTAAACAAAAACGAGCGAGCAAGAGAGTAATGAAAGAGCGGTGTGGCAGGGGTGAGGCAAACGAAATTGTGTCTATAGCGTATGTATTAACATAATAATGTATGTATGTACATGTGACTCTTGCTGTTGTTGAACGGAGATATAAAGCATAGCCACGCAAAATTTCATTTGCAATGAAACGGCTTGCGCAGTCGGCGTTATGGTGACAGACTAATACGTCAGCTACTTCATACAAAGTATGTGTGATGTTGTGTGTTTGGCTGTTTCGTTGTTGTTGATATGGCAAACATGTGGTTATGTGACACACGTATACGTCAGCTACTTCGGACAAAGTATGTGTGATGTTGTGTGTTTGGTTGTTTCGTTGTTGTTGCTCTGGCCAGACAAAGCGAGTCATTTGATGTTCAGCATTGCCCGGTGTATACAAAGAAACTATTACTTTTTATATTCCAATGTAACATTTACTAATGTGTTCATAGAAATCGAACAGGTTCCGTGTAGCAAAAAGGTGTTAACACATCATCCGTGAGTTCGAACACTCATTGATTTTTTTTAACTACTTTATTACAACCCATTATAATCAACTATATTTGGTACTTTTGGTTTGGTTTAAGGGGAAGTTTTCTAGGTGGAGCCTGTGTTTTACATATTATACTTTTGAACCCAATAAAAAGTAAATTTTGAAAAGTCAAAGTGCAATACTGGCAATTCCATGAAATACAACCCTGAGCATGGAATTACATTTGGCAGCACACTTACTCTTATACTCGTACTTTTGATTTGGTTTGTGTCTAGACTAACATATTGGGGGATGTTTTTTGTTTTATGGGAAATTTTCTAGGTGGAGTAATCGACCTTTTCTTAAAAAAAACCTTATCTTAAAGAAGTACCTTTCCTTAAAATGGAAATTTTCTTACAAAAGGTACCGTTTCTTAAAAAAATTAATTTTTTTAAATAAGTATCTTTTCTTAAAAATGTACATTATCTTACAACAAATTTGACTTTTCTTAAAAAACTAAATTTTGTTTAAAGAGTACCTTACTTGTAAAACAAAAAAACTTTTCTTGAGATAAGTACCTACTCTTAAAATTGTACATGTTCTTTTGTAAAATAAAGCTTTTCGTAAAAAAAATATACCTTCTCTTAAAAAAGTACATTTTCTTACAAAAATTCCTTTTCTTAAAACTACATTTTCTAAAACAAAAAGTAATACCTTTTCTTTTCTTTTCTTTTCTTGAGATAAATAGCGTTTCTGGAAATAAGTAAATTTTCTTAAAAAATAACCTTTTCCCAAAAGAAGTACCACTTCTTTAAAAAGTACCTGTTCTTAAAAAAAGTACTTCTTTTTAAAAAAAATTTATACCCTTTGGCTTTTTCGTACAGAAAGCACTTCTTATTAAAAATGGTAGAGTTTCTTAAAAAAAAAATTAGCTTTTAATAAAAGAAGTACCTCTCATTTAAGAAGGGACCTATCTGGGAACATATAATACACATTCTTACAAAAGGGACCTAAAAATATACTTTTTTTTAAAAAAAATGCATTCAATAAATAGAAAATTTCTTAAAAAAAATTTATCATTTTACAAAAGTATCTTTTCTTAAAGATCCCTTTAAATTACAGTATTTTTCAACATTCGACTTTGGAGTGTTGGAACTAGAAGAAACTTCGTTCCAACCGGGTGTCCTCTGACACCTCATGTAATTTTTTTAAAGATTCCATTTTACCACATACAATTATTAAACGAAAATTTCGGAAGTATTTGCGGTGATCAGCTGACGACAAGTAACGAGTATTACTTGAATATTTTCAAAACATATCAAAGTATTTTTTTAAGTGCACTGAGGCAAAATACCGTCCAATTTCTTTACATTGAATAGCATTAGACGCCGATATTGATGAATATTTGAAGGTGCTGCTGATGTTTTCTTCTCTTTTATTATATGAGTTTGCTACTTATATTTTGGGTCCTGGCAATACTAGTGTTGCCAGATGCAAACTTTTCGCCTGATGATTTTTGCGATTTTCGGCATGCATTATCTAGATAGGAATAATTTTCTCCATACCCTCTGGGTAATGGGTAAACGATCGCTAAACAAACAAGAGAAATTGGGGTTTCGCGGATCTGTTTCGATCCCGTTACGACTCCGTAAAAACATGAAAAGCTAATCAGTGAAATATTAAATGTCTCAGATTCATATTTGTGTTGATAAAACAAAAAAAAAACGTTAAAAATACTAATTCGATTTAAATTCAGCATTCATACATTCAGCATTCATTCGGCACACTGGGATTTGGACAAATGACTAAATTGATTTGCTCGATTTATCAGTGAATTCAATCGAAATTGTACACTTTAAACTTTATTCCAAGTAAAACATTTAGGTCCCAATACAGAAAATCAAGGGTTCAAATGAAAGCTCACTAAGGCTGTGTGATCTTTTTACTAGTTTAACAGAAAAACACCAGTTACAATTTAGTTCGCCATAAGTGTTGTTGTTGAAATGAGTCAGATTTATGATTAAAAGTGGTACAACTTTCACCAATTGTGAATCCTAAATATTACACGAAAAATATATTACTACATCCAAAGTGGCAACACTGACTTCTGTTTCGCTTTTTCTTCAGTGTTGTCGATTAAAATTGTTTGTACTTTTTCTTTTTCTCTTACATCGTGTACTATGTACGAAATATGCATTACCACTAGGGTGTCCCATCAATAAAAATGTATTTTTGCTCAGGCTTTATTTGAAAGCTTATAGAGTAAAGTATTTTTGAAATTTTTTTCATATTTTTCGGAAGAGGTTTAGAGGGCGTTCCAGGAAGATTTTGGAATTATACTTAAAACTTGGTCAATAGAGGCGATTTTCTTAGTTTTTAAGTCAACAATTTTAAAGCATAACGTCTAAACTTGTATTATACATACATAAACCACCAGTTTTTGGCTATAATTGCTTGTCAATAAGGTAACATCTATTAAATTTTTTTGTAAATTTTGCACAAACTATATTACTAACGCTTTGTAGCTTTTACAGTTTTTACGAAAAAGTAAAAAAGTTTAAAAGACTCAGAAATTCAAAAAAATATTTAAAAAAATAATAAATTTGCGGTTACTTTTTCTGACTTATACCCTTTTAGAACTGTATACCCATCATATAGTATGAAAAATATTATAAACTGTTTGCAACTTTTGCTTCGGATTTTATTTATAGATTGCATTATTGAAAAAATCTACATGCGACTAAACAAAATTCACGCAAAAAAAAACGGCCCCAGCAACATATTGCAGGAACCATATATATGTTTGCCAGCACTGTTTTCATGAACCGACGATCTGCTGCTTTGTTTTTCCGTTGTTATCTGTCTCGTGTATTTTTTCAGCAGTTTTCGACAAACAAAGCCACATTTTGGTCAGAAAAACATATATTAGAACCTATTAATCATTGTGTCTCCAACATGTAATATTGATTAGCAAACACAATACGTTTGGGCACAAGTATACCATATTTGAGACAAGCTTCAAACACGTTATATTGGTATCCAAACAACAAAAAAGACCGAATTTCAGTGTGTAAAAAAAGAGATTTAAAAGAAGACATGCTTCAAAATAAACAAATTTTTGGTTTCATTTCAAAAGCCAGTCATACTTTTTTTGAAGCCTACAACGTTTCTGTTGATTTTTTACACACAGATCCATAAAAATGGGAAACCAACTAATCAATTCACGAAGCAAAGCATAAAGATCAGCAATTGCATGTGGTAAATGATGTCGCAGGACCATTTTCAAAATTTATTGCAGGGCATAGAGCTGCATCGCAAGATACCCAATAAAGGATTTTTAAGCAATACAAAATATTTGAAGAGTTCTAGAGGCATAATTTTATAGTACAATCGAATAATTTTATTTGTAATAATAGATCAGTCTTACCATTTTTGATATCTTGAGTGAAAAAATTAAAACTAAATGAGAAAGATTTCAATAATTCAATATTTAAAGCAAATGCGATGCAAAAGTGGCAAACAGTTTCTACTATTCTTAATTTCATACAATGGGCAAAAAGCTTTTAAACGGTATAACTCTGCAACGGTATAAAAAAAATTAGGAAGTAGGAAGTAGGCATCGTTTACCCATTACACATGGGAAATGGGTAAGAGGCTTTTACCCAATACCCACAGCGATGTGTAACCCCAGATTACTCACAGGATATGGGGGAAATATCGTGTAGATACACACGAGAATGGGGAATTACCCAACATGTTTACCCATTACCCACGGAGTAATTTGGATAATATTGGGTAGTTAGTTACACACGATGATCGCGATTACCCATTACACATAGGAAATGGGTAAGAGGCTATTGCCCCATACCCACGGCAATGGAAATCGGTAACCCATCCCCATTTATGATCGAGAATATGGAAAAATTTGAAAAAATGTATATGTCTCGGAATCATATCGTCCAATCGATAGAAAATTAATTTTTATGAGTTTCCAATTGGTTTCCCTAAACTGGTCCAGTTCGTATGGAAGTTTTTCTTTCAACTAATCGCTAAAATAAAACAATCGCAAAAAATCAAAATATGGCTATAACTTGAGAAATGTGCGCCTAACCTCAAAATAATAAAGTTTCTTAACTCTAAAATTATCTTAAACAAAATTTTTTTTTAAAAAAATCGCTAAAACGCCCTAATGACTATGTCTGGGAAACGTAGCGTCCAATCGAAAAAAAGAACCCATTTTTTATGGTTTCTAAGGGTTTTCCAGAAAGTGGTCCAAGTCGTATTCATTCTCTTTTTTGTCAATAATTCGTCAAACTGAGAGAATAGCTAAAATCAAAAAATAGCTATAACTCGGAAACGGTGAGCGCAATAGCAAACATTTAAAATTTTTTACTTCTACGGGAGGCTCAATGGACAATCAAATCATTAATAAAAAAACTAACAAAAAATATTTGTATTTTTATTGTTTTTCTTAGTTCTGAAGAGTTTTAGACGTATGAATATATATTTTATAAGTCATGGCAAAAGTCCCATATAGTCATGGCAAAATAACCATATACGGACACGACTACGTGACAAAAGAGCAAAAAAAAGACCCCTGTCTTCCAGTTTTGCCCAAGGACCTCCGGTTGTTTTTTTTAATGGGCCCTCAAATAAGTGGGCCTCTTTGTAATTTTTGCAAAAAAGTGATCAGTTTGGTGCCGCCGTAACTAAGCGAGATGACCACCGTCGAAAGAAATTTACGGTGGTCAGAGCAGGGATCGAACCCACGTTCTATTACACAAGAGCTGCGTACACTACCATTGCACCAGCGACGGTGGTTAAACACAGTTGGAAAATTTTGAGTTTTTAACACGACATACCAGCTTAGACATAGCCTCACCCGAACTCATCCTTTGCAACCGAGTTCTATTGAAGAATGGCAAATGTGACAATATTCTATAGCGCAATGGCATTGGGCTAAATGTTATTAAATACCCATGGGGAGTTATCGTGAACACCAGCCAATTGTCCACCCAATACTTATATGGGAGGCACAAAAATGGGCATGGCGAAGTTGTTCATCTAGCTTTACACAGTATTACACAAAATATTTATGAGTACAGAATTATGTTGAGATCGGTTGTGATACACGCGAGATATCGTATCCTCCAGCCGGAAAGGCGTCCAACGTTTGTATGGCAGGTACGAAAATGGGGGTGGACAGTAGTTAGTCTTTAATTTTGAAGACAACATTGTCGTGTACCGAATTACATTAAGAGCGCTTGTACCCTACGAGAGTTATCATGTCGATCAACCGGTCATCCGCCCAACTTTTTTGTGCATATGACTAAATTTTGTCTAGAACCAAATTTCAAAAAGATTGTTTCGGTTTTGCGGAAGTTATCTTGCTGAGCAACCTGCCGGCTGCACAACTTATCTTGGTCGGGCGTGGCAAATTCACCACTGTCTTAGTCGGTGACTGCCGCTTGATGATATGAAGCCTATAACCTAATTTCATTAAAATCGAAAGTGTTCCACGCAATTTATCTCATTGAAAACAAGGACGACCACCAAGCTTTTGCATATTACGTACCAGAATTTCCCATTTCGCCCACTGACAAATTATTAACCAAAGTTTGAGTTGAAACTTATCACATCTAAACATGACTTCGTACCAAAAGTGTCGATTTGTATGGGTGGTACCAGAAGAAGCGTGGCCAAAACGCCCATTTTCAATCCCAAACTAACTTTGGACAAATAATAGTCACTGAAAAAATTCGACTGTGATTGATAAAGATTTACGGCAGTTATCGTGTTGACCAGCCAGTCAGACAGCCTGACAGACGGACATGGTTCAATCATCTTAGAAAGTCCCAAAACTAATTTCGTTCAAAGATATTGGGTGTCTAATATGGCTCCTTCCATGCATTAAATATTTTTCCGTATTGTTATATACGCGATGATTCCCTGGTAATTGAAATAGGTTTTTTTGCATATGTTTTTTTGCGCGTTTGGCAGGGACATTGAATTTCATCCAACTGTTGGTACAAGATTCCAGCATAAAGAAATCCACAAGGGTTTTTGGGTGTCCTCTGATCAAAGAATGAAGAACCAAATTGAGCAGGTGGTAATTGATCGAAGGCACTCATTCAGTGTAATGGCCGTACTAGTGATCAGACGAAGTAACATCGATTCTGATCACTACCTGCTAGCAGCAAAGGTTCGCATAAGATTAAGTAGAACGCAAATCGTACGAAACCAGACGCAGAGAAAGCTAGATATCGGAAACCTGCAATTACCGGTGTTAGCCACAGCCTAGTCAAGGAACCTCACGCAACTTTTGACACAGAGCCCATCCTCTCCCGATGATGATCCTGTAGCGCTGTGGGAACCCATAATCGACTCTTTAAAAATTGCCGCAACAACCGTAGTTGATTTTGCAAATCCGCTTCGCAACAAACCGCGGTACGATGAAAAGTGTCTCATAGCAAATTATGAACACAACGCTGAACGTATGGCAAGGCTTTAGTCGGTTGTAATGCGAGCTGCCACTGAACTGTGTAAGAAAAAAAGAAAGGTAAATCGTCTCTTTATGCGTAAGGCGCGGTAGTGGAGAAAGCGCGAGAGTAAGAAAATGTAGACATACGATGGAAGAACGAAGTCCAAAAATTCTACAAAAATTCAAAACAGAACTAATGGACATGGTCCAGGACCCCCCACACTAAAGATAAGGACGGCTATTTCATTGTAGATGTGCAGAGCATGTTGGGAATATGGAGAGATCATTGCTCCGCGCTACTGGTACCTGAGGCAACCAATATCAATGAGACAATCGATCACAATGACGTCGGTTGCCTTTCTCTTACCCAAGGTGAGATCAGAACAGCTATTGGCCGGCTTAAGAACAATTAATTCGCAGGAGCGAATTATGGCTAGGGGCATACATCAGCTCATTAGCAAAATACATAAATACATACCAACTAAGCGCTCATGGCTTGTAAGAAATTAAAACATTTTTAGAAAACTCGATTGATTTTTGGATAACAATTTCAACTTCGTAACTTCCTAATATATGTGTTTAATTACCTTAATAACTGGCTTAAGTAAACAGTTTGGTTCGGCTCCGTACTTCAGAAATTCGGCAGGTATATGGGTTGGGCAGGCCGATTTCTTCGTTTTCCAAATTCCGGAGCTTATTCGTGATACCTTCTCGTGTGGGAGGCGTAGTAGAAACAAGTCTGCATGGATTTCGTCTGCATGATAGCCAGGTTGTGATATCTGCATTTTTATTTGGAGCGAAACTGAAGAAATCGCGCACCATCTTAGTTGACCGTCTGATGATGTTAGGTCGCTCCCTTCATGGTTCATATTGGCACTTCTCCGGAGCCGGTTGATGGCCTCATATACACCTTGCATATTTCCATTATTCCTGGCTGTCTCCTCGTCATCTACAATGCAGTCTAGGTATATCTTTCGATCAGTACGTGCCATGCACTGAAACTTTCCAGGTGAGTCTAGGCATTATATTTTATATATTTGGAATACATTTTAGTGATTGCAGATTTAGCATGTAGACGAGAGTTGTTCAGATGTTTTCGGTTGCGTAGTTCATTCCACGTATCCTCAGTTATCCATGGCTTCCGTACTGATGGTCTACGTACGAGAACAGGCTTTGCGCTTTAGTTGCAAACTTGGACGACCTTGTAACATCACTGTTCACCCGAGTTGGCAAGTTCCTGTTGGATGGCCATGCTATCTCTGCGTCTTGCGGATGATGGATATTGTGTTTTTCTCCACCTCGATTCTATTTAGCAGCGGCTGGGCGAAGTCTCAGAATCCTAGTGAGTA
This sequence comes from Phaonia tiefii, assembly GCA_963931995.1. Taxonomy (NCBI): domain Eukaryota; kingdom Metazoa; phylum Arthropoda; class Insecta; order Diptera; family Muscidae; genus Phaonia; species Phaonia tiefii. The sequence continues at coordinate 30,899,830 of OZ008367.1, forward strand.
ATATATGGTCGCTGTAGATGGCAGCCCCACATCTGATTTTCACATCAAGTATACAACTACGGAATTGGTTGTTGATAAGCATGTGCTCTATTTGATAAGCATGTGCTTAATTTGGCTTTTCGTTGACCATACATAGACTCCCATGTTAAAATTCTGGGATCCCATCGTGCAGATTTTTTCGTGTATCCAAGATTATTTTTTAAAATTCGCGATACAGCCATGGCATTGAAGCACAGTTCTTCAGCAATAATTTCCTGGGTCACTCTTGGATCTTCGTCAATTTTAGACTTCGCCACCGCTACACTTGCATCGACAGTCGCAGATTTTGGACGGCCTTCTGTAGGTTCGTCCTCCACAGAAAAATGACCGGTGTGGAATCTCCCGAAGTACTTTGAAATTGTCACAAGAGATGGCACATACACTCCAAATGCTGTTTGGCATTCACTAAATATTTCCACAGACTTGAGCTTACGTCGAAATCCAAAACGAATAGCAAACTGAATTTCTTGCTGCGTTGGCACAGGAATAGCCACCGACACTGCTTCACTAATTTTGCGTTTTCTTGTCTCCATTTTGACCGATCAGCAACTAAGCGAACTTTTGTTAGCCCCCCGTATATTTATGAATATTTTTGAGGCAAAATTTCGTGCCGCCTATAAATAACCGATGGAGTGACCAGAAGTCAACCAGTATGTAACCATTATTATTCCTTTCAAACCAGAGGCCCTGTTTCCCCATAATGCGTTGCAAATTGTCATTATCGCATCCTGTCTTCGCATTGAAATTTATAAGGATGTTCTTTATATCGCCTCTTGGGACACTACTAAATTTTTATCCAAATATAAATCGATATCAATATCGCGAATAGGGACTTTACTTGCTAACCAACTAATTTAACAACTCAAGTGAGTGTTCGCGTAATACTAGTACGAAAGAGCAGTCATCAAAATAGAAGTGTAGAATTATAAATGTACAAGTATTTACTAATAAATCTATACATCCATCCACATGACACTACATATGCACGTAGTATTTTGTGTTTCTATGTATGCATGCTATATTTGCATGCACATGGCATTTCATTGGCATTTTCATTTTAACTTATTATTATTTTTGGTCTAATTTTCTTTTTCCCTAAAAGATGTTGAAGGTGCATCGGTCATTTTAATTTTTGCACTTGCGTTGTTGTGTTTGCGTTTGCATATTCTAGATTGTGTCAGGGCTGCCAACAATCACTTTAGAAACTACAAATTCCAAATCTCTGGATTACAAGTTTTTGGAACGAAGTTCCTTATCGCACGTTGCGGGATGGGGGCTAAATGAAACAATTTTAAACAACTTTTTGATGTGTTAACATCTATAGCGGCGTATAGGGACTAAATCTATCAAAGTCAGATTTTATGCTGCTGCTAAAACCAGATTTTCTGGGACTGAGAAAGAGAATAATGACGTGTTAAACAAAAACGAGCGAGCAAGAGAGTAATGAAAGAGCGGTGTGGCAGGGGTGAGGCAAACGAAATTGTGTCTATAGCGTATGTATTAACATAATAATGTATGTATGTACATGTGACTCTTGCTGTTGTTGAACGGAGATATAAAGCATAGCCACGCAAAATTTCATTTGCAATGAAACGGCTTGCGCAGTCGGCGTTATGGTGACAGACTAATACGTCAGCTACTTCATACAAAGTATGTGTGATGTTGTGTGTTTGGCTGTTTCGTTGTTGTTGATATGGCAAACATGTGGTTATGTGACACACGTATACGTCAGCTACTTCGGACAAAGTATGTGTGATGTTGTGTGTTTGGTTGTTTCGTTGTTGTTGCTCTGGCCAGACAAAGCGAGTCATTTGATGTTCAGCATTGCCCGGTGTATACAAAGAAACTATTACTTTTTATATTCCAATGTAACATTTACTAATGTGTTCATAGAAATCGAACAGGTTCCGTGTAGCAAAAAGGTGTTAACACATCATCCGTGAGTTCGAACACTCATTGATTTTTTTTAACTACTTTATTACAACCCATTATAATCAACTATATTTGGTACTTTTGGTTTGGTTTAAGGGGAAGTTTTCTAGGTGGAGCCTGTGTTTTACATATTATACTTTTGAACCCAATAAAAAGTAAATTTTGAAAAGTCAAAGTGCAATACTGGCAATTCCATGAAATACAACCCTGAGCATGGAATTACATTTGGCAGCACACTTACTCTTATACTCGTACTTTTGATTTGGTTTGTGTCTAGACTAACATATTGGGGGATGTTTTTTGTTTTATGGGAAATTTTCTAGGTGGAGTAATCGACCTTTTCTTAAAAAAAACCTTATCTTAAAGAAGTACCTTTCCTTAAAATGGAAATTTTCTTACAAAAGGTACCGTTTCTTAAAAAAATTAATTTTTTTAAATAAGTATCTTTTCTTAAAAATGTACATTATCTTACAACAAATTTGACTTTTCTTAAAAAACTAAATTTTGTTTAAAGAGTACCTTACTTGTAAAACAAAAAAACTTTTCTTGAGATAAGTACCTACTCTTAAAATTGTACATGTTCTTTTGTAAAATAAAGCTTTTCGTAAAAAAAATATACCTTCTCTTAAAAAAGTACATTTTCTTACAAAAATTCCTTTTCTTAAAACTACATTTTCTAAAACAAAAAGTAATACCTTTTCTTTTCTTTTCTTTTCTTGAGATAAATAGCGTTTCTGGAAATAAGTAAATTTTCTTAAAAAATAACCTTTTCCCAAAAGAAGTACCACTTCTTTAAAAAGTACCTGTTCTTAAAAAAAGTACTTCTTTTTAAAAAAAATTTATACCCTTTGGCTTTTTCGTACAGAAAGCACTTCTTATTAAAAATGGTAGAGTTTCTTAAAAAAAAAATTAGCTTTTAATAAAAGAAGTACCTCTCATTTAAGAAGGGACCTATCTGGGAACATATAATACACATTCTTACAAAAGGGACCTAAAAATATACTTTTTTTTAAAAAAAATGCATTCAATAAATAGAAAATTTCTTAAAAAAAATTTATCATTTTACAAAAGTATCTTTTCTTAAAGATCCCTTTAAATTACAGTATTTTTCAACATTCGACTTTGGAGTGTTGGAACTAGAAGAAACTTCGTTCCAACCGGGTGTCCTCTGACACCTCATGTAATTTTTTTAAAGATTCCATTTTACCACATACAATTATTAAACGAAAATTTCGGAAGTATTTGCGGTGATCAGCTGACGACAAGTAACGAGTATTACTTGAATATTTTCAAAACATATCAAAGTATTTTTTTAAGTGCACTGAGGCAAAATACCGTCCAATTTCTTTACATTGAATAGCATTAGACGCCGATATTGATGAATATTTGAAGGTGCTGCTGATGTTTTCTTCTCTTTTATTATATGAGTTTGCTACTTATATTTTGGGTCCTGGCAATACTAGTGTTGCCAGATGCAAACTTTTCGCCTGATGATTTTTGCGATTTTCGGCATGCATTATCTAGATAGGAATAATTTTCTCCATACCCTCTGGGTAATGGGTAAACGATCGCTAAACAAACAAGAGAAATTGGGGTTTCGCGGATCTGTTTCGATCCCGTTACGACTCCGTAAAAACATGAAAAGCTAATCAGTGAAATATTAAATGTCTCAGATTCATATTTGTGTTGATAAAACAAAAAAAAAACGTTAAAAATACTAATTCGATTTAAATTCAGCATTCATACATTCAGCATTCATTCGGCACACTGGGATTTGGACAAATGACTAAATTGATTTGCTCGATTTATCAGTGAATTCAATCGAAATTGTACACTTTAAACTTTATTCCAAGTAAAACATTTAGGTCCCAATACAGAAAATCAAGGGTTCAAATGAAAGCTCACTAAGGCTGTGTGATCTTTTTACTAGTTTAACAGAAAAACACCAGTTACAATTTAGTTCGCCATAAGTGTTGTTGTTGAAATGAGTCAGATTTATGATTAAAAGTGGTACAACTTTCACCAATTGTGAATCCTAAATATTACACGAAAAATATATTACTACATCCAAAGTGGCAACACTGACTTCTGTTTCGCTTTTTCTTCAGTGTTGTCGATTAAAATTGTTTGTACTTTTTCTTTTTCTCTTACATCGTGTACTATGTACGAAATATGCATTACCACTAGGGTGTCCCATCAATAAAAATGTATTTTTGCTCAGGCTTTATTTGAAAGCTTATAGAGTAAAGTATTTTTGAAATTTTTTTCATATTTTTCGGAAGAGGTTTAGAGGGCGTTCCAGGAAGATTTTGGAATTATACTTAAAACTTGGTCAATAGAGGCGATTTTCTTAGTTTTTAAGTCAACAATTTTAAAGCATAACGTCTAAACTTGTATTATACATACATAAACCACCAGTTTTTGGCTATAATTGCTTGTCAATAAGGTAACATCTATTAAATTTTTTTGTAAATTTTGCACAAACTATATTACTAACGCTTTGTAGCTTTTACAGTTTTTACGAAAAAGTAAAAAAGTTTAAAAGACTCAGAAATTCAAAAAAATATTTAAAAAAATAATAAATTTGCGGTTACTTTTTCTGACTTATACCCTTTTAGAACTGTATACCCATCATATAGTATGAAAAATATTATAAACTGTTTGCAACTTTTGCTTCGGATTTTATTTATAGATTGCATTATTGAAAAAATCTACATGCGACTAAACAAAATTCACGCAAAAAAAAACGGCCCCAGCAACATATTGCAGGAACCATATATATGTTTGCCAGCACTGTTTTCATGAACCGACGATCTGCTGCTTTGTTTTTCCGTTGTTATCTGTCTCGTGTATTTTTTCAGCAGTTTTCGACAAACAAAGCCACATTTTGGTCAGAAAAACATATATTAGAACCTATTAATCATTGTGTCTCCAACATGTAATATTGATTAGCAAACACAATACGTTTGGGCACAAGTATACCATATTTGAGACAAGCTTCAAACACGTTATATTGGTATCCAAACAACAAAAAAGACCGAATTTCAGTGTGTAAAAAAAGAGATTTAAAAGAAGACATGCTTCAAAATAAACAAATTTTTGGTTTCATTTCAAAAGCCAGTCATACTTTTTTTGAAGCCTACAACGTTTCTGTTGATTTTTTACACACAGATCCATAAAAATGGGAAACCAACTAATCAATTCACGAAGCAAAGCATAAAGATCAGCAATTGCATGTGGTAAATGATGTCGCAGGACCATTTTCAAAATTTATTGCAGGGCATAGAGCTGCATCGCAAGATACCCAATAAAGGATTTTTAAGCAATACAAAATATTTGAAGAGTTCTAGAGGCATAATTTTATAGTACAATCGAATAATTTTATTTGTAATAATAGATCAGTCTTACCATTTTTGATATCTTGAGTGAAAAAATTAAAACTAAATGAGAAAGATTTCAATAATTCAATATTTAAAGCAAATGCGATGCAAAAGTGGCAAACAGTTTCTACTATTCTTAATTTCATACAATGGGCAAAAAGCTTTTAAACGGTATAACTCTGCAACGGTATAAAAAAAATTAGGAAGTAGGAAGTAGGCATCGTTTACCCATTACACATGGGAAATGGGTAAGAGGCTTTTACCCAATACCCACAGCGATGTGTAACCCCAGATTACTCACAGGATATGGGGGAAATATCGTGTAGATACACACGAGAATGGGGAATTACCCAACATGTTTACCCATTACCCACGGAGTAATTTGGATAATATTGGGTAGTTAGTTACACACGATGATCGCGATTACCCATTACACATAGGAAATGGGTAAGAGGCTATTGCCCCATACCCACGGCAATGGAAATCGGTAACCCATCCCCATTTATGATCGAGAATATGGAAAAATTTGAAAAAATGTATATGTCTCGGAATCATATCGTCCAATCGATAGAAAATTAATTTTTATGAGTTTCCAATTGGTTTCCCTAAACTGGTCCAGTTCGTATGGAAGTTTTTCTTTCAACTAATCGCTAAAATAAAACAATCGCAAAAAATCAAAATATGGCTATAACTTGAGAAATGTGCGCCTAACCTCAAAATAATAAAGTTTCTTAACTCTAAAATTATCTTAAACAAAATTTTTTTTTAAAAAAATCGCTAAAACGCCCTAATGACTATGTCTGGGAAACGTAGCGTCCAATCGAAAAAAAGAACCCATTTTTTATGGTTTCTAAGGGTTTTCCAGAAAGTGGTCCAAGTCGTATTCATTCTCTTTTTTGTCAATAATTCGTCAAACTGAGAGAATAGCTAAAATCAAAAAATAGCTATAACTCGGAAACGGTGAGCGCAATAGCAAACATTTAAAATTTTTTACTTCTACGGGAGGCTCAATGGACAATCAAATCATTAATAAAAAAACTAACAAAAAATATTTGTATTTTTATTGTTTTTCTTAGTTCTGAAGAGTTTTAGACGTATGAATATATATTTTATAAGTCATGGCAAAAGTCCCATATAGTCATGGCAAAATAACCATATACGGACACGACTACGTGACAAAAGAGCAAAAAAAAGACCCCTGTCTTCCAGTTTTGCCCAAGGACCTCCGGTTGTTTTTTTTAATGGGCCCTCAAATAAGTGGGCCTCTTTGTAATTTTTGCAAAAAAGTGATCAGTTTGGTGCCGCCGTAACTAAGCGAGATGACCACCGTCGAAAGAAATTTACGGTGGTCAGAGCAGGGATCGAACCCACGTTCTATTACACAAGAGCTGCGTACACTACCATTGCACCAGCGACGGTGGTTAAACACAGTTGGAAAATTTTGAGTTTTTAACACGACATACCAGCTTAGACATAGCCTCACCCGAACTCATCCTTTGCAACCGAGTTCTATTGAAGAATGGCAAATGTGACAATATTCTATAGCGCAATGGCATTGGGCTAAATGTTATTAAATACCCATGGGGAGTTATCGTGAACACCAGCCAATTGTCCACCCAATACTTATATGGGAGGCACAAAAATGGGCATGGCGAAGTTGTTCATCTAGCTTTACACAGTATTACACAAAATATTTATGAGTACAGAATTATGTTGAGATCGGTTGTGATACACGCGAGATATCGTATCCTCCAGCCGGAAAGGCGTCCAACGTTTGTATGGCAGGTACGAAAATGGGGGTGGACAGTAGTTAGTCTTTAATTTTGAAGACAACATTGTCGTGTACCGAATTACATTAAGAGCGCTTGTACCCTACGAGAGTTATCATGTCGATCAACCGGTCATCCGCCCAACTTTTTTGTGCATATGACTAAATTTTGTCTAGAACCAAATTTCAAAAAGATTGTTTCGGTTTTGCGGAAGTTATCTTGCTGAGCAACCTGCCGGCTGCACAACTTATCTTGGTCGGGCGTGGCAAATTCACCACTGTCTTAGTCGGTGACTGCCGCTTGATGATATGAAGCCTATAACCTAATTTCATTAAAATCGAAAGTGTTCCACGCAATTTATCTCATTGAAAACAAGGACGACCACCAAGCTTTTGCATATTACGTACCAGAATTTCCCATTTCGCCCACTGACAAATTATTAACCAAAGTTTGAGTTGAAACTTATCACATCTAAACATGACTTCGTACCAAAAGTGTCGATTTGTATGGGTGGTACCAGAAGAAGCGTGGCCAAAACGCCCATTTTCAATCCCAAACTAACTTTGGACAAATAATAGTCACTGAAAAAATTCGACTGTGATTGATAAAGATTTACGGCAGTTATCGTGTTGACCAGCCAGTCAGACAGCCTGACAGACGGACATGGTTCAATCATCTTAGAAAGTCCCAAAACTAATTTCGTTCAAAGATATTGGGTGTCTAATATGGCTCCTTCCATGCATTAAATATTTTTCCGTATTGTTATATACGCGATGATTCCCTGGTAATTGAAATAGGTTTTTTTGCATATGTTTTTTTGCGCGTTTGGCAGGGACATTGAATTTCATCCAACTGTTGGTACAAGATTCCAGCATAAAGAAATCCACAAGGGTTTTTGGGTGTCCTCTGATCAAAGAATGAAGAACCAAATTGAGCAGGTGGTAATTGATCGAAGGCACTCATTCAGTGTAATGGCCGTACTAGTGATCAGACGAAGTAACATCGATTCTGATCACTACCTGCTAGCAGCAAAGGTTCGCATAAGATTAAGTAGAACGCAAATCGTACGAAACCAGACGCAGAGAAAGCTAGATATCGGAAACCTGCAATTACCGGTGTTAGCCACAGCCTAGTCAAGGAACCTCACGCAACTTTTGACACAGAGCCCATCCTCTCCCGATGATGATCCTGTAGCGCTGTGGGAACCCATAATCGACTCTTTAAAAATTGCCGCAACAACCGTAGTTGATTTTGCAAATCCGCTTCGCAACAAACCGCGGTACGATGAAAAGTGTCTCATAGCAAATTATGAACACAACGCTGAACGTATGGCAAGGCTTTAGTCGGTTGTAATGCGAGCTGCCACTGAACTGTGTAAGAAAAAAAGAAAGGTAAATCGTCTCTTTATGCGTAAGGCGCGGTAGTGGAGAAAGCGCGAGAGTAAGAAAATGTAGACATACGATGGAAGAACGAAGTCCAAAAATTCTACAAAAATTCAAAACAGAACTAATGGACATGGTCCAGGACCCCCCACACTAAAGATAAGGACGGCTATTTCATTGTAGATGTGCAGAGCATGTTGGGAATATGGAGAGATCATTGCTCCGCGCTACTGGTACCTGAGGCAACCAATATCAATGAGACAATCGATCACAATGACGTCGGTTGCCTTTCTCTTACCCAAGGTGAGATCAGAACAGCTATTGGCCGGCTTAAGAACAATTAATTCGCAGGAGCGAATTATGGCTAGGGGCATACATCAGCTCATTAGCAAAATACATAAATACATACCAACTAAGCGCTCATGGCTTGTAAGAAATTAAAACATTTTTAGAAAACTCGATTGATTTTTGGATAACAATTTCAACTTCGTAACTTCCTAATATATGTGTTTAATTACCTTAATAACTGGCTTAAGTAAACAGTTTGGTTCGGCTCCGTACTTCAGAAATTCGGCAGGTATATGGGTTGGGCAGGCCGATTTCTTCGTTTTCCAAATTCCGGAGCTTATTCGTGATACCTTCTCGTGTGGGAGGCGTAGTAGAAACAAGTCTGCATGGATTTCGTCTGCATGATAGCCAGGTTGTGATATCTGCATTTTTATTTGGAGCGAAACTGAAGAAATCGCGCACCATCTTAGTTGACCGTCTGATGATGTTAGGTCGCTCCCTTCATGGTTCATATTGGCACTTCTCCGGAGCCGGTTGATGGCCTCATATACACCTTGCATATTTCCATTATTCCTGGCTGTCTCCTCGTCATCTACAATGCAGTCTAGGTATATCTTTCGATCAGTACGTGCCATGCACTGAAACTTTCCAGGTGAGTCTAGGCATTATATTTTATATATTTGGAATACATTTTAGTGATTGCAGATTTAGCATGTAGACGAGAGTTGTTCAGATGTTTTCGGTTGCGTAGTTCATTCCACGTATCCTCAGTTATCCATGGCTTCCGTACTGATGGTCTACGTACGAGAACAGGCTTTGCGCTTTAGTTGCAAACTTGGACGACCTTGTAACATCACTGTTCACCCGAGTTGGCAAGTTCCTGTTGGATGGCCATGCTATCTCTGCGTCTTGCGGATGATGGATATTGTGTTTTTCTCCACCTCGATTCTATTTAGCAGCGGCTGGGCGAAGTCTCAGAATCCTAGTGAGTAATATATGGTCGCTGTAGATGGCAGCCCCACATCTGATTTTCACATCAAGTATACAACTACGGAATTGGTTGTTGATAAGCATGTGCTCTATTTGATAAGCATGTGCTTAATTTGGCTTTTCGTTGACCATACATAGACTCCCATGTTAAAATTCTGGGATCCCATCGTGCAGATTTTTTCGTGTATCCAAGATTATTTTTTAAAATTCGCGATACAGCCATGGCATTGAAGCACAGTTCTTCAGCAATAATTTCCTGGGTCACTCTTGGATCTTCGTCAATTTTAGACTTCGCCACCGCTACACTTGCATCGACAGTCGCAGATTTTGGACGGCCTTCTGTAGGTTCGTCCTCCACAGAAAAATGACCGGTGTGGAATCTCCCGAAGTACTTTGAAATTGTCACAAGAGATGGCACATACACTCCAAATGCTGTTTGGCATTCACTAAATATTTCCACAGACTTGAGCTTACGTCGAAATCCAAAACGAATAGCAAACTGAATTTCTTGCTGCGTTGGCACAGGAATAGCCACCGACACTGCTTCACTAATTTTGCGTTTTCTTGTCTCCATTTTGACCGATCAGCAACTAAGCGAACTTTTGTTAGCCCCCCGTATATTTATGAATATTTTTGAGGCAAAATTTCGTGCCGCCTATAAATAACCGATGGAGTGACCAGAAGTCAACCAGTATGTAACCATTATTATTCCTTTCAAACCAGAGGCCCTGTTTCCCCATAATGCGTTGCAAATTGTCATTATCGCATCCTGTCTTCGCATTGAAATTTATAAGGATGTTCTTTATATCGCCTCTTGGGACACTACTAAATTTTTATCCAAATATAAATCGATATCAATATCGCGAATAGGGACTTTACTTGCTAACCAACTAATTTAACAACTCAAGTGAGTGTTCGCGTAATACTAGTACGAAAGAGCAGTCATCAAAATAGAAGTGTAGAATTATAAATGTACAAGTATTTACTAATAAATCTATACATCCATCCACATGACACTACATATGCACGTAGTATTTTGTGTTTCTATGTATGCATGCTATATTTGCATGCACATGGCATTTCATTGGCATTTTCATTTTAACTTATTATTATTTTTGGTCTAATTTTCTTTTTCCCTAAAAGATGTTGAAGGTGCATCGGTCATTTTAATTTTTGCACTTGCGTTGTTGTGTTTGCGTTTGCATATTCTAGATTGTGTCAGGGCTGCCAACAATCACTTTAGAAACTACAAATTCCAAATCTCTGGATTACAAGTTTTTGGAACGAAGTTCCTTATCGCACGTTGCGGGATGGGGGCTAAATGAAACAATTTTAAACAACTTTTTGATGTGTTAACATCTATAGCGGCGTATAGGGACTAAATCTATCAAAGTCAGATTTTATGCTGCTGCTAAAACCAGATTTTCTGGGACTGAGAAAGAGAATAATGACGTGTTAAACAAAAACGAGCGAGCAAGAGAGTAATGAAAGAGCGGTGTGGCAGGGGTGAGGCAAACGAAATTGTGTCTATAGCGTATGTATTAACATAATAATGTATGTATGTACATGTGACTCTTGCTGTTGTTGAACGGAGATATAAAGCATAGCCACGCAAAATTTCATTTGCAATGAAACGGCTTGCGCAGTCGGCGTTATGGTGACAGACTAATACGTCAGCTACTTCATACAAAGTATGTGTGATGTTGTGTGTTTGGCTGTTTCGTTGTTGTTGATATGGCAAACATGTGGTTATGTGACACACGTATACGTCAGCTACTTCGGACAAAGTATGTGTGATGTTGTGTGTTTGGTTGTTTCGTTGTTGTTGCTCTGGCCAGACAAAGCGAGTCATTTGATGTTCAGCATTGCCCGGTGTATACAAAGAAACTATTACTTTTTATATTCCAATGTAACATTTACTAATGTGTTCATAGAAATCGAACAGGTTCCGTGTAGCAAAAAGGTGTTAACACATCATCCGTGAGTTCGAACACTCATTGATTTTTTTTAACTACTTTATTACAACCCATTATAATCAACTATATTTGGTACTTTTGGTTTGGTTTAAGGGGAAGTTTTCTAGGTGGAGCCTGTGTTTTACATATTATACTTTTGAACCCAATAAAAAGTAAATTTTGAAAAGTCAAAGTGCAATACTGGCAATTCCATGAAATACAACCCTGAGCATGGAATTACATTTGGCAGCACACTTACTCTTATACTCGTACTTTTGATTTGGTTTGTGTCTAGACTAACATATTGGGGGATGTTTTTTGTTTTATGGGAAATTTTCTAGGTGGAGCCTGTTTAGTAAATATTGTAGTTTTGAACCGATTAATAAGCAAATTTAGAAAAGCTAAAGTGCAAGAAATTAAAAAAAATAAAATATATTTCTTAAACAAAGTAAATTTTCTCAAAAAAAGAAAAACCTATTGATATTCTTAAGTAATCGACCTTTTCTTAAAAAAAACCTTATCTTAAAGAAGTACCTTTCCTTAAAATGGAAATTTTCTTACAAAAGGTACCGTTTCTTAAAAAAATTAATTTTTTTAAATAAGTATCTTTTCTTAAAAATGTACATTATCTTACAACAAATTTGACTTTTCTTAAAAAACTAAATTTTATTTAAAGAGTACCTTACTTGTAAAACAAAAAAACTTTTCTTGAGATAAGTACCTACTCTTAAAATTGTACATGTTCTTTTGTAAAATAAAGCTTTTCGTAAAAAAAATATACCTTCTCTTAAAAAAGTACATTTTCTTACAAAAATTCCTTTTCTTAAAACTACATTTTCTAAAACAAAAAGTAATACCTTTTCTTTTCTTTTCTTTTCTTGAGATAAATAGCGTTTCTGGAAATAAGTAAATTTTCTTAAAAAATAACCTTTTCCCAAAAGAAGTACCACTTCTTTAAAAAGTACCTGTTCTTAAAAAAAGTACTTCTTTTTAAAAAAAATTTATACCCTTTGGCTTTTTCGTACAGAAAGCACTTCTTATTAAAAATGGTAGAGTTTCTTAAAAAAAAAATTAGCTTTTAATAAAAGAAGTACCTCTCATTTAAGAAGGGACCTATCTGGGAACATATAATACACATTCTTACAAAAGGGACCTAAAAATATACTTTTTTTTAAAAAAAATGCATTCAATAAATAGAAAATTTCTTAAAAAAAATTTATCATTTTACAAAAGTATCTTTTCTTAAAGATCCCTTTAAATTACAGTATTTTTCAACATTCGACTTTGGAGTGTTGGAACTAGAAGAAACTTCGTTCCAACCGGGTGTCCTCTGACACCTCATGTAATTTTTTTAAAGATTCCATTTTACCACATACAATTATTAAACGAAAATTTCGGAAGTATTTGCGGTGATCAGCTGACGACAAGTAACGAGTATTACTTGAATATTTTCAAAACATATCAAAGTATTTTTTTAAGTGCACTGAGGCAAAATACCGTCCAATTTCTTTACATTGAATAGCATTAGACGCCGATATTGATGAATATTTGAAGGTACTGCTGATGTTTTCTTCTCTTTTATTATATGAGTTTGCTACTTATATTTTGGGTCCTGGCAATACTAGTGTTGCCAGATGCAAACTTTTCGCCTGATGATTTTTGCGATTTTCGGCATGCATTATCTAGATAGGAATAATTTTCTCCATACCCTCTGGGTAATGGGTAAACGATCGCTAAACAAACAAGAGAAATTGGGGTTTCGCGGATCTGTTTCGATCCCGTTACGACTCCGTAAAAACATGAAAAGCTAATCAGTGAAATATTAAATGTCTCAGATTCATATTTGTGTTGATAAAACAAAAAAAAAACGTTAAAAATACTAATTCGATTTAAATTCAGCATTCATACATTCAGCATTCATTCGGCACACTGGGATTTGGACAAATGACTAAATTGATTTGCTCGATTTATCAGTGAATTCAATCGAAATTGTACACTTTAAACTTTATTCCAAGTAAAACATTTAGGTCCCAATACAGAAAATCAAGGGTTCAAATGAAAGCTCACTAAGGCTGTGTGATCTTTTTACTAGTTTAACAGAAAAACACCAGTTACAATTTAGTTCGCCATAAGTGTTGTTGTTGAAATGAGTCAGATTTATGATTAAAAGTGGTACAACTTTCACCAATTGTGAATCCTAAATATTACACGAAAAATATATTACTACATCCAAAGTGGCAACACTGACTTCTGTTTCGCTTTTTCTTCAGTGTTGTCGATTAAAATTGTTTGTACTTTTTCTTTTTCTCTTACATCGTGTACTATGTACGAAATATGCATTACCACTAGGGTGTCCCATCAATAAAAATGTATTTTTGCTCAGGCTTTATTTGAAAGCTTATAGAGTAAAGTATTTTTGAAATTTTTTTCATATTTTTCGGAAGAGGTTTAGAGGGCGTTCCAGGAAGATTTTGGAATTATACTTAAAACTTGGTCAATAGAGGCGATTTTCTTAGTTTTTAAGTCAACAATTTTAAAGCATAACGTCTAAACTTGTATTATACATACATAAACCACCAGTTTTTGGCTATAATTGCTTGTCAATAAGGTAACATCTATTAAATTTTTTTGTAAATTTTGCACAAACTATATTACTAACGCTTTGTAGCTTTTACAGTTTTTACGAAAAAGTAAAAAAGTTTAAAAGACTCAGAAATTCAAAAAAATATTTAAAAAAATAATAAATTTGCGGTTACTTTTTCTGACTTATACCCTTTTAGAACTGTATACCCATCATATAGTATGAAAAATATTATAAACTGTTTGCAACTTTTGCTTCGGATTTTATTTATAGATTGCATTATTGAAAAAATCTACATGCGACTAAACAAAATTCACGCAAAAAAAAACGGCCCCAGCAACATATTGCAGGAACCATATATATGTTTGCCAGCACTGTTTTCATGAACCGACGATCTGCTGCTTTGTTTTTCCGTTGTTATCTGTCTCGTGTATTTTTTCAGCAGTTTTCGACAAACAAAGCCACATTTTGGTCAGAAAAACATATATTAGAACCTATTAATCATTGTGTCTCCAACATGTAATATTGATTAGCAAACACAATACGTTTGGGCACAAGTATACCATATTTGAGACAAGCTTCAAACACGTTATATTGGTATCCAAACAACAAAAAAGACCGAATTTCAGTGTGTAAAAAAAGAGATTTAAAAGAAGACATGCTTCAAAATAAACAAATTTTTGGTTTCATTTCAAAAGCCAGTCATACTTTTTTTGAAGCCTACAACGTTTCTGTTGATTTTTTACACACAGATCCATAAAAATGGGAAACCAACTAATCAATTCACGAAGCAAAGCATAAAGATCAGCAATTGCATGTGGTAAATGATGTCGCAGGACCATTTTCAAAATTTATTGCAGGGCATAGAGCTGCATCGCAAGATACCCAATAAAGGATTTTTAAGCAATACAAAATATTTGAAGAGTTCTAGAGGCATAATTTTATAGTACAATCGAATAATTTTATTTGTAATAATAGATCAGTCTTACCATTTTTGATATCTTGAGTGAAAAAATTAAAACTAAATGAGAAAGATTTCAATAATTCAATATTTAAAGCAAATGCGATGCAAAAGTGGCAAACAGTTTCTACTATTCTTAATTTCATACAATGGGCAAAAAGCTTTTAAACGGTATAACTCTGCAACGGTATAAAAAAAATTAGGAAGTAGGAAGTAGGCATCGTTTACCCATTACACATGGGAAATGGGTAAGAGGCTTTTACCCAATACCCACAGCGATGTGTAACCCCAGATTACTCACAGGATATGGGGGAAATATCGTGTAGATACACACGAGAATGGGGAATTACCCAACATGTTTACCCATTACCCACGGAGTAATTTGGATAATATTGGGTAGTTAGTTACACACGATGATCGCGATTACCCATTACACATAGGAAATGGGTAAGAGGCTATTGCCCCATACCCACGGCAATGGAAATCGGTAACCCATCCCCATTTATGATCGAGAATATGGAAAAATTTGAAAAAATGTATATGTCTCGGAATCATATCGTCCAATCGATAGAAAATTAATTTTTATGAGTTTCCAATTGGTTTCCCTAAACTGGTCCAGGTCGTATGGAAGTTTTTCTTTCAACTAATCGCTAAAATAAAACAATCGCAAAAAATCAAAATATGGCTATAACTTGAGAAATGTGCGCCTAACCTCAAAATAATAAAGTTTCTTAACTCTAAAATTATCTTAAACAAAATTTTTTTTTAAAAAAATCGCTAAAACGCCCTAATGACTATGTCTGGGAAACGTAGCGTCCAATCGAAAAAAAGAACCCATTTTTGATGGTTTCCAAGGGTTTTCCAGAAAGTGGTCCAAGTCGTATTCATTCTGTTTTTTGTCAAAAATTCGTCAAACTGAGAAAATAGCTAAAATCAAAAAATAGCTATAACTCGGAAACGGTGAGCGCAATAGCAAACATTTAAAATTTTTTACTTCTACGGGAGGCTCAATGGACGTCTTTAATACGGCTCCACTTAAAAAAAACATTAATAAAAAAACTAACAAAAAATATTTGTATTTTTATTGTTTTTCTTAGTTCTGAAGAGTTTTGGACGTATGAATATATATTTTATAAGTCATGGCAAAAGTCCCATATAGTCATGGCAAAATAACCATATACGGACACGACTACGTGACAAAAGAGCAAAAAAAAGACCCCTGTCTTCCAGTTTTGCCCAAGGACCTCCGGTTGTTTTTTTTTATGGGCCCTCAAATAAGTGGGCCTCTTTGTAATTTTTGCAAAAAAGTGATCAGTTTCTCAAGCTCATATCTTGCAAACCGTTCGGAATTTTGATTTACTCTCTGAGGCAAAGTTGTAGCTCTTGTCATAAAGAACAAAAATTGTCAACATATAAAATCAAAAACAAATTCATCTTCAAAGTCAAAATCGCAAAAAACTTTAAAAAATTCAATTTTTTTTTGCCTTTTTTCCACTGTTCAGGTCCATAGGTAGCAAACCGTTCAAAATTCAAGGAAACAATCAACCAAAAGAATGATCCTACGATCTCAGTAAATAACTTTCTAGAACATATGAACTTCCTAGGAATGATTCTTAACACCGTTTATGTAGCCCTTAGATAGCCGCAAAAGTGAAAAATTTCCCGAAAATTTTTTAATTTCATTTGATTTTTCTTTACTTCAACATTGAGATACTATAAGGCCTTCTCCCGTAAGTGAAAAGGCATGTTGCAGGTTTCATTGTTATACTATTACTGATTTTATAAATCTTAGTCCTTAGGTGGTATGGGTTGACATTTAGAGTTAGGGTTGTAACAAAGAGTAGTAGCATAGATATTTAGTAATAATTATTCAGTGTTGTAGGGCTTAGTAGTCTCAGCAGGGATGGCACTACAATACTATGCTATCTATTACAAAAATTATAAAAAAAAATATTCGTATTATGTTTATAATGTGATGGCCCTGGACTTGCAAACCGCACTCTCTTAAGTTGTGGATCCAAATCGTCGTCCGAATCTGACTCTGATTCAGAACTTATGGTGTCACAGGCACGTTACTTCCAGACTACCCTCCATCATTAGCTTTTTCTTTTTCAGATACTTCATTAACATCATACAGGGTGATCTTGTGACTCCACCAACATACCAGAAATGAATTAGAAAATAAATCAAAAAAGGAATGCAGAACAATGCATCAATAATATTAATATTACCTCTGCAAGCAATGCGTCGAGTTTTTTGCCTTTGTACCGTTTTTCCATGGGCATTGTGGTTTGGTGAAACCGTTCTCCTTGCTCGTCGGATTCGGTAGGGAGTTGTTTGATAAAATCGTCAAAATGAAAATGAAGAAAATGCAACTTTAATGTCATCGATGTGCCGATTTTCTCAAAATAATACAGCATTTCTTTGACCCATTCTCTTTGCTTCCGGTTCCGCCATTGAATGATTATAATCATGAAGCGATGATTCAAAGTGGCTCTTGAATAGCTTTCTAATGTCAGGGCCTGTTAAATGAAGACAAAAAATAAAGACAGAAAAGAAAACATTAACAAAGTGAAAATAGTACAATGAGGTGAACAAAAATTCATTTTAAATTTACTGCAATACCTTTTTTAATTTTATCATCGCTACGTTTTGGGAAACGCTTTTCAATTAGTCGAATGCGTCTGGGGAATTTACAACGGCCAGTTCGAGCAAGATGTCTTGAATATTGTCTATTAAAGGTGCATTCCTCATTTTAGGTTGTTTCATTTGTTCCTCCACACTTCCTCTTGGTCTCCACGAATTACATTGGTACTGATTCAGAGGTGAGCGCGAATCCCAATTACAAAGACAACAAAAGAATTTTGGAAAGCCGCCCTTATCGATGATACCTTGCAAAATGTTGATGACCTTCAAATCATAGCAAATCTTCCATTTATTTTCGTAGTATTTGAGTTTTTCCATTATATCTTTCCATGTTTCATGGCTTTCTTTCATGATAATATACCCATTGCTAGCGCAATGGAAGGTTTTCGGTTCGCTTGAGAACCCACCCACCAGCTTGAGAATTTTTATTAGAATCCACTTACTATCAGTGAAGGTACAGTGCACTCACACACTCGGCCTCCTCACTGACACTTACGTTTAAAAGTTTGGAAATCAATATTTTTTTTAAGAAATCGCTTACTTTCTTACACTTCAATTGTTTTTAAGCGAAATTTTGGCTCCCAGAAAACACTTTTGTTAGAAAAACCTCACTATCTCCGGTCGTAGAAGGGTTACGGCAGAGTGTTATACCTTAAAAAAAAGCGTGTTGTCTTTTACTGAGTCTAGGAAGAAATAAGTTTACTAGGGCTGTTTTTTGAGAAAACCAGATTTTTATTAAAAAAGTGAGGTTAAAAAATCTTTTTTTTTAATTTGCCCCAATAAGTTAATAAAAATTAACATATTTATATATATAGCGTTTTTAAAGGTCTTCTCAATGATAGCCATCTTAACCAGATCGGATAAGAAATAGGTGAGATATAAGCGATTATATACTCAAGCTATAAAAGCCTATATCTCAAGAAGTTGGATCGGCCTGCTTAAAAAAACTTTCAGGTTTTAATCAGCGCTGTAATCCCTACAAGGCCAAAGAAAATTGGCACATTTTTCATAAAGTAAATTTGCTCGTAAAAGCGGAAAATAAAAAAAAACGCTTTTTGGGCTATTTTTCGCTAATTTTTTAAAGTTTTTCGCGATTTTTACCTTGAATATGAAGTTTGTTTGATTTTATATGTTTATGAGCTACAACTTTGCCTCAGAGAGTAAATCAAAATTCCGAACAGTTTGCAATATATGAGCTTGAGAAAATGATCACTTTTTGCAAAAATAACCCCGAGGCCCCACTTCTTTGGGGGCCCATAAAAAAAAACCTGGAGGACTTTGGGCAAAGCTGGGAGACAGGGGTCTTTTTTTTGGTATTTTATCACGTAGCGGTGTCCGTATATGGTTATATTTTTTCGTGTTGCACTGTGTAATCGAATAATTTTATTTGTAATAATAGGTCAGTCTTGCCATTTTTGATATCTTGAGTGAAAAAATGACAACTAAATGCGAAAGATTTCAATAATTAAATATTTAAACAAATGCGATGCAAAAGTGGGAAACAGTTTATAATATTCTTATTTGCGCACAATTGGAGAAAGCTTTAAAAGGGCATAACACTGGAATAGTAAATGCAAATATTAGCAAAATTTTTTGGAATTTATCCGTCTTTAATAGTGTGGCGCATTTTTTTTTTTAATTTTCGTAGAAATTTTATAAGTTATAGTTCGTTATTTACAAAATTTCTGCACAATTTAAGGTAAAATTTAATATATGGTACCTTATTGAGCAAAATCATTGCCAACAGATACATATACACATACATATGCATATACAATAAAAGTTTGGAAGTTTTGCTTTTAATATATTGACTTGCACATTAACAAAATTACGTTTATCGACCAAATTTTAAGTGAAATTTAGAAAGTGTCAGGAAACCCCAATTTTTTGCGGGAAATTCGATTTGTGCCAGCTATAAACGTCTTTCAAAAAATGTGAAAAAAATTTAAAAAATTCTTCAATTTATGGCTTTCCAATTAAGCTTAATCAATCATGAAAATCGAAAAATAAACATTTTTTGGAACACACTAAGGACCACCAGTTTCATATACCATTTAGGTGCATCATCATATAAATTGTTGTCTCATATGTTGAACTTTATACGAGTGTCTCCTTTATTCTCCTGAAATAATGTAGATACTATATATGTACGTACACAAGTGTGATTGTGTGTTTTTGAGTATGTGAATTATGTTGGTATGTTGAGAATGCTTGAGGTTATTTGACAATGCATTTTAACAAAAGGAAAAATCAGCAACAATAGCAGTAAGTGCAACAAAAAAAATGCTTCATATCAAAAGCCAAAAGACACTTTAAAATTATGTTCTTTCGAAACATTTTGTGCAGCATGCAAAATGAGCTGCACTGTACCACAAAAGTCAAATCTTTCAAGTAGGCAACACAGAGGTGAGACATTTGTAGGAGTGGTGTTCAAAATTTATTAAAAAAATTTACAAAATGAATATGTTTTACGGAAAACTCTATTAAGTGGTTTACAAAGTGCTCTGTTTAATTTAAAAATAACCCCTATACTTTCTGACCCACTGGTGATATTTTTATTGGTTTGTATAGTAGACATGATTCGATGAGATGTGAGTAAATTATCCGGCTAATGGGTCCCTCGGGGCTCTTGTCAACGATGCCGAGTTGATATGCCCGGGGTTTCGGCAGCACTCTCGTTAACAGC